>CAJNDT010001113.1:1461434-2061434 GCA_905221615.1 Symbiodinium sp. CCMP2592
CACACACGCACACACACGCACACACACGCACACACACTTACACACGCACACACGCACACACCCACACACCCACACACCCACACACCCACACACCCACACACCCACACACCCACACCCCCACACACCCACACACCCACACACCCACACACCCACACACCCACACACCCACACACCCACACACCCACACACCCACGCACCCACACACCCACACACCCACGCACCCACCCACACACCCACACACGCACACACGCACACACGCACACACGCGCACACACGCACACACGCATTTGCGCACGCGCGCACGCGCGCACACATATATGTGTGTATTTACATATTACTGCTATTGTTGTTATTAGCCGTCGTGTCTCATCGGAGGTGCCAGAATCGATTCCGGTGGAAGTTAGCTACAGCGGTTGCATCGAGGCTGGTTACAGCGGCGAGCGTAGCCCCATTCGGAGCATGCCACCTATCGGCGTGGTGCAACATGCGGATGGCACGATAAGTTTCCGGCTATAGAGTCTCAACTCGGCCTCCAAAGGACCCAACATGTAAAGCATCCGGAGAGTCTCCTGCCACTGCGTGGTTTGGAGATGGGGTTGTTTCATATTTGTCTCATGATCCTTTGGGGTTTGGGAAATTGAGCCATAGCCGGAGCTACTCCAGGCCGCTTGATGTTTTGCCCTGAGGGTGTTTTCCTTAATTCCGAAATCCAAAAGCTGAACACCTTAAACTCTGAACCCGGAAGCCCAAAAATCTCGAGCTGAACCGAACGCCCTGAGGGGCTTTGTGGTCAGGCAGCTGCACCAAGGCTCAACAAGCCGTCTTTTTGGCTGCAATGTTTCTTGCAGCCAAAAGCCTTGAAGCCTAAATCTTAGACCTTAAACCCGTATATAAAGCAAGCAGGTTGTTCGAACAAGAAGCACTGCCGTTTATAATATGGTATTGGCGCCCAAAAGCCCTAAAATCTGAGTCCTCCGGGTGCCAGAAAACACTTGGAAAAGGTTTAGGGTTGATTAAGTGCGAGCCACCCTTAACCCCCACATCTAAATCCAAAACGCATATGCATCCGTTAACCCCGAACCTACAACGAGAAGTCTTTTTCTTCTTGGCTGGCTTCGATGTGGTTTCTGTATTAAACAGAATACTTAGGTTGGAAAGTCTTTAGTTTTGAGGATTGGTTCAGAAGCCGGCCAAGCTTTTCCAGGCTTCACCTTCTGCTTGTATATAAATGAAACTCGAGGGCTCTCTCCACTAACCACAGCGACGGGCTGCCGGGTAGCACGTGCAGGCATCTTAAGAGTTCAGTAATGTTGATGACGAACTCCTGCACTATGCATAGCAACCATGATGACTACCATAATTCCCGTAGCTTGGGCCATATTATTTCAGCTGCAGGGCCTTGTCTATCAGCCGTATGCGTAGTATTCAGGTTAATGGAGATCCCGTGAGAAGTCCAGCGTAGCGTTATTTCAATGCCCACGACCTGGTTCCATGCATGTCCCATGCACCTGGCCTCCGAGCTGTGTGCAACCATGACATCTGTGCTCGCGGCGTTCCCGAAACTCGCAGCAAACCCAAAGAGCTTGCAATCTACCTTAGGGCTTTCGCGGAATTGAACTAGGGTTTTGTTTGAGTTTTGTAGGTTTCGTCAGGGCCTTCATCGTGTTTTTTAGCTATAATTACGTCTTGGAGGAAGGATCAGTTACATACTTTTCGGAGAGATGCCTTGTATTCACCACAGGGCTAGGGTTAAGCATCAATTCCACCTTTTTCGGGTCTGGGGGACTGCTCTCAACTAGATCCTAAACCTTACATATTAACCGTGACTGCAGTCTTCCCTTATCGTCCCTGAAGTGCCATTGCATAACATACTCAAGCCCCGTTCCGATTGTTAAGGGCTACGTCTGGGAAAACCCGCGGCAAAAGATTGGCAGCATGGTTGCTGCAGCGAGATCCAAATCCAGAGTCTTCGCGGCTTCGAGGGGACCCCCTAAAACCTGAACCCTAAACCCTAAAACCCAGCCTAAGCCCTATAAACCCTAAAGCCCAAACCCCAAGCCCTTCGTAGGTGCTCTTAAAGGCTTTCTGGCGGTTCCCCTGAGCCTTTGTTAAGGAGTTTACCTTATATACTTTTTCCTTTTTCTTTTAAATCATATAGTCTTTAAGGCCCCCTTAATCCTAAAACGTAAGGTACACATCCTGTACAACCAAACCGTATGTTCTTTCTTCAAGCGGTGTGGGGCTCGCTGGGCTTGATTCACAACCCTGAACCCCAAAGAACCCTAAACCGTAAACCCTTTAAAGTAGAAGCCCGAAAGTTGGAAGCCCCATAACCTCAATCCTTAAGAGTCATGCATAGGGAATCCTAGCACTATTTGACCTTAATCCGGTTTCCAACTTTATGTGGTTTATTATAAACCCTCATATATCCTGAGCCACAGTAGGATCGCTCCGAGAAGTTAGGGTTTAGGGTTTAGGGTTTAGGGTTGAGAATCCAGGTTTTGCCGAGGAACAGAGTTCCCCTACTTGGGTTTCGGGAGGGTTCAGGGCTTCAGGGATTTCCGGTTTGAGGGTTAACTTAGAGGTACTTAGAAATAATTTTTAATTTTTGGTTATTATAATACCTAAGAAACAGCTAATTATACTTTTTTGCTAGGGTTCGAAGTTCCGTATAGTTAAGGATGTACATAGAATACTCTTCCGTAGGGTTCCTTACTAATCCCTTCCCCATTGATTACAAACACCCCTAATAAAGACACTTTGGGGTCAATCCTCCCGGGAAGAGAATATTTATATAGAACATAGTATCACCAAACCCTCTTCTAGCTAGTTATTCGGGTTGCGGCGCAGGGGTGTGACTGGCATTGATGGTTTAGGGTTTAGGACCCCCGGACGGAAACTGTTGTATTTGTTCGGATGTTGAAAGAATTTAGCGGCCGAGATCGTTGGGAAAGCCCTAAACCCTATAGACCCACTAAACCCTAAACCCTATAAGCCTTAAACGCGAAGCCCTAAACCCTATGAATAGACCCTAAACGCGAAGCCTTAAACCCTATAAACCTTAAATGCGAAGCCCTAAACACTATAAACCCTAAACCTATCACTGGTTCAAATTTGGCAGTGCTTATGTGATGGTCTATGTGGGCTTCGAGTCTCACGAGCCGGGTTCGGGCCTATGGGTTTAGGGTTTAGGGTTTGGGGCTATAGGGTTTATGGGACCCTAAACCCTAAACCCTAAACCCTAAACCCTAAACCCTAAACCTTAACTTTCCAAACCCTAGATTGTTGTAGGTTCTGATTGTAAACCCTACCATGGAATTTACAGGGACCCTACAACAAGTATGTTCTTGTAGGTTAGGTGGGGTTTAGCATCTCGGATGTAGAGCTCAGTGAGTTCAGGGTTTAGAATGCACAAGTCAGGGTTTAGGGTTCAGGATGCAGGGTTCAGGGTTCAGGATTTGCGATTCAGGGCTTAGGGTTTGCAAATAAGGGTTTGGTGTTTGGAGAGTCAGTTACAGCAGTATGCTTGGAGGGTCATGAGGAAATCATAAGTATAGTTGCCTTATGTATAGCCCTAGTTACTAAGTCCCATGACCCTTTGAGGATAGCATGCCTGGCTCCTCCTGAGCAAAAACTCCTACGGTTGATGATATAAATCCTGCATTACCTGAATGACCCGAAACTATGGGAATTATGGTAGTTTCCTTAGTATGGGTAATGCAGGATTTACATCATCAACCGTAGGGCCGTGAACGGCACTCCGGCGTGCAAGTTGCAGTTTAGGGCTTACAGACTTGGGAGTGTCGGGGTTTAGGGTTTAGGGTTTAGGGTTTAGGGTTTAGGGTTCGCCAGCGCAGCTGGCGCCCTGGGCAACCCTCATGGTTTAAACAAGGGGCTCCGGCCGATTCCTCTAATGCGTTCGTTGACGCGAACCTTGCCCGCATTCGTTCGGGCGGACCCACGACTGGGCGCCGGACGGATGGACCAGGTCAGGAGGTACGGACGGACGCACGCGTCCGCAAATGCAGCGACACGATAGGAAAACAAAAACGACAATTCCCGAAACAAATTTGATTTTATGATTTCGTTTAATTAGAAGCCAATCCCGATACCCAAATCACCACAACTCCAACGTCGAGACCGCAAAGCCCAAACTTAAAGCTGCCAAACACTTGATTGAACGTGGACCGACGGGCGGACGGATGAACGGAAAATCCCAGGAACTGCCGGAAAGATGCATAGACGAATAGAGGAATCTCAGCTGCGTTCGTTCGGGAAAACGAACGAATGGGCGACGGACGGACGGACGGACCATCTGGACGCGAGGGACGGACGGACGCACGAGCACGCAAACGTAGCGACGCGATAAGAAAACAAAAACGACTTTAAATCCGAGCGCCGAAGGTCCAAAATCCAGCTCCAAATCCAGGCCCGAAACCCCAAATCCAGGCCAGCGGAAAATCCAGGCCCCAAACCCCAAATCCAGGCCCAGCCCCAAATCCAGGCCCCAAATCCAGGCCCAAACCCAAATCCAGGCCCAGACCCAAATCCAGGCCCCAAATCCAGGCCCAAACCCAAATCCAGGCCTGGCCCCAAATCCAGGCCCCAGGCCCAGCCCCAATTTAGGGTTTATTTAGGGTTCGCCAGCGCAGCTGGCGCCCTGGGCAACCCTCATGGTTTAAACAAGGGGCTCCGGCCCATGGCTTTAAAGCGTTCGTTGCCGCAAATCTTGCCGGCTTCCGCTCGGATGGACGGACGGATGGACGCACATGCGGACGCACCGACGGACGGGTGTCGGGACGACGGACCCGAACGGCACGGACCGGGCGTGGCCGGACGGATGGATGTGGACGCGCGGACGGAGACGGACGGACGGACGGACGGACGCACGGACCGCGATAAGAAAACAAAAACGATAATTCCAGAAACAGATTTGTTTTTGTGATTTCGTTCAACTACAAGGCAAACGCGATACCCAAATCACCAAAAGCCCAAAGTCGAAACCGCAAACGCCAAATTGAAAGCCGCCAAACGCTTGATTTAACGCGTGGACAGACGGATGGATGAACGGACAATCACAGGAACGGCCGGAAGGGACGGACGTACGGACGGACGGACACACACGGACAGACGGACGCGGACGGACGGACACGGGCGGACGGACAGGGACGGACGGACATGGGCGGACGGACGGACGGACAGGGACAGACGGAGGACGCGGACGGACGGACGAGGACGGACGAGGACGGACGAGGACGGACGGACAAGGACGGAACGGAGGGAAGGGAGCGAACGGAAGGGACGGGGAGGGGGACGGAAGGGGACGGACGGACGGACGGACGGAATTGGACGGACGTACAGAAGGGACGGGGACGGACGGACAGACGGACGGGGAAGGATTCACGGACGGGGACGGATGGACGGGGACGGACGCACAGACGGACGGATGGACGGGGACGGACGGACGTACGGACGGGACGGACGGAAGGACGGAAGGACAGACGGACGGACGGGGTTTAGAATCCCAAAAACGACAGTTGCCGAACCAAATTTGTTTCGGCGACGCGTGAAAACACAGAAATGAAGATTTAAAAATCGATTATGTTTTGGCGGGGGCGTGAGTGTTCGCGAGCGCGTGATGAGAAAGAGCGAGTGAACATGAGAGAATGAGAATCAGCGAGTGAGAAGGAGTGAAGAAGAATGGTTGAATGAAAGTGAGTGAGTGAGACAAACGCTTACAAAACCTAAAACCCAAGTTGAGGAATGGTAAAAAAATAGTAGGTGCTTTTCTTTGTTTACAAGACAAATTTTCTTATCAAATAGTTGGTTAACAGTTTTTCTTTTTGTTTGTGTTTCGGTAGTAGAAGTATGAATTTTAGAGTAGCTGTCGTCCACACGGGGCTACTTGCAAGACTACATAGGTTTAAAAGTTCGAGTATATTCCAAACATAGAACAATTGATATCATTCCAATGATCTGTTCAATAAAATGATAAGGATGCTACGACAGAGAGTTTAGTTTCCGCCGAGGCCGGGGGCGGAAGCCACCGGCCGAGGCGGAATGGTGCAACACTACACAGGTTTGAAAGTTTAAGTACACATGTAATAACTTTCAAACATGCACCCTATGCGATGAAGTTTATAATTTTATATAGCATATATTGATAACATTAATATGTGTATCTCTACTTCTGTCTATATGTATATGTGCATAGCTGTATATACATATGTATGAATATAAGCCAAAATCATAGATAAATTATCTAGATTAGTATATATTTATGGCTGCATGTATATCGTAGCGTCGTAGTTTATTTTTAGAGTACACGTAACTGTATGTATATGTAGTTGTACCAATGCTCAAATTTGTGGATGTATCTAGACCCATAAATATTTGTCTCTGTATACAAACAGCTGCCTACATATACATATATATATATATATATGAATATCTGTATATCTGTATATCTATGTATGTATCTACATGTCTTGATTTTTTTGTATCTGTGCATGTTCTCTCTGGCTATAGATTCATATGTGAACTTTTCATGTATATATATATGCGAATATATATATATATATATGTATGTATGTAGATAAGCCCGTATGTCTGTATAAAACCCTAGGTATCTGCCTATCGTTCCTTTTACATGTCTCTCTCTCTATATATATATATATATGTATATGTAAATTTGATATATTTTCTTCCCCTCTCATATTCTTTGCAAATGACGAGTCATATTGAAGATGTAGTTTTGGGATAACGCGGATCGAAAGCTAAAGCAAGCTTAAATCCGCACCAGTTCTTCTCGAGATCATAACAGGAACCGGGTTTTAGTAAATTAAAGTAATCAGCTTTGGGGGCCACGTTGAAGTCAATTGCGGCCATATCTAGGCATTTATCATCTGTTTGCACCTATATTCGCATGTCTGAGCATCGGTACCTCGTTCTCTCTGCTTATGCGTGCATGCAGTTCCTCAAATGCGGTGAACTTCGTAGTTATCTTTACATAATTGCATGACTATATCTACATCTATGTCTGTTTCAATATCTGCTCCCATATCTATATCTTCATGGTTTTATCGATTTGAATTAGTTCATGCCTGTATGTCTTCATCTTCACTTAGACCTATATCTGCATGCAGTTCTATGTTTAAGTCTATATCTATATCTGTGCCTGTCTTACCTATATCTATACCGTTGTCTATACTTATATCTTTATCCGCATCTATATCTTAACTATATCTATATTCTATTTGCATCGATATCTATACTAGTATCTGCATCTATATCTCTGTGTGTGTCAATACTAATGTCAGTATCTATATCTATTCCTACATATATATATATATATACCTATACCTATATCTATACGTATATCTATA
Source organism: Symbiodinium sp. CCMP2592 (assembly GCA_905221615.1). NCBI lineage: Eukaryota > Dinophyceae > Suessiales > Symbiodiniaceae > Symbiodinium > Symbiodinium sp. CCMP2592. The sequence goes on from CAJNDT010001113.1 coordinate 1,468,820, forward strand.
CCTATACCTATATCTATACCTATATCTATACTTATACCTATACCTATATCTGTACCTATATCTATAACTATATCTATACCTATATCTATACCTATATTTGAACCTACATCTATACGTATATCTATACGTATATTTAAACCTATATGCATACCTATATCTATCCCCATATTGATAGCTATATCTATATTGCTACATATATGTATATATGTACATACCGACAAACACATGTTGATAATAATGATTTCTATACTATACATGTGAATCTGGTTCAGTATATATACACAGATAGCCATATACTATATATGCTGTTCGAATTTATTTGCAGATATTTCTAACAATTCATGCACGTATGCTATGTTTATATCTATGTCCATATCTATATCTGAATCTGTATATATGTATATATCTTCATCTGTATCTATATCTTGATTTATATTTAAGTCTTTGTTTGTCATTATATATATATATATATACAGCAAATATCTCTGCCATACATACATACATGCTACATATACACACATTTCTGTCTTTTATACCTAGATCTATGCTGTGTGGATCTCTTTATTTAAAGATATTTTATATTTTATGCATATACATATATGTATATTTGTCACATATGAAAATATATATATATATATATGAACATATCTGAATATATTTTTCGTTTCAATACATATATACAGCTATACACATGTATGATTTAGATTCGTGTCTGTATCAGTGTATCTCTGCATTTTCCAGCTTGTTCATTGCAGCTAAATCGAAATCTTTTCACATATTGTGCATCCATAAATTTGTCGTTATATGTACGTACATGAAACCTAGAATAAAGTGTAAACCTTCTCCTATACCTATAATATGTTGCCATTGAAGACACGGGGCGAGTGGGTCTGGAGCCAGTCGCACGAAACCGGGCAGTCATTGCACGCAGAGGTTTAAGACAGTTGAAATATCGGAAAGCTCTTCAATTCAATTAACTTAAACCTCTGCGGGGCTTGTATTTCCTTTCACTTGAAACCTTCCCGCGGGCTCTTCAACCTTCACTTTACTTAAATCTTTCCGGGTGCTTTCACTTCAATGTATTCACACCTCTCCGGAGGTAAAGATGGTGGTTGCGTGAATTGACATATGTAGTAAAAGACGGGAATTAGTAAATTGATATAAGGAGCCAGAGACGGGGTTCAAGTATATTTACATATGAAGTCAAAGACGGGGTTTAAGTACATTATTATAGTAGCCATAACGGGCTTTAAGTAGACTGACATATGAAGCGGCGAAGCAAGAGACCGTGTTTAAGTAAATTGACATGTGAAGCCAGGCGTTTGAGTAAATTGACATACATAGCCCCAAGCGGGGTTTAACTAAATCGATATATTTCGCCCCAAACGGAGTTTAAGTAAATTGACATGCATAGGGCCAGACGGGTTTAAGTAAAGTCACATACATAGGCGCAATCACCGTTATAGTGAATTCTTACACACAGGCCCAGACGAGGTTTAAGACATGCACAACCCCAAACCGGATTGAAATAGACTGGCATATATAGGCCCAGACATACATGGCTCCGAGCGAAGTGTATATAGATTGACATATATAGCCTCAGGCAAAGTGTAATTGAACGGACCTATATAACCGCAAGCGGTGTTTAAATGAATTCACAAGTATAGCCCCAAGTGGGGTTTAAGTTCATTGACATACAATGCCCAAGGAATTTAAGTAAGCTCATTTGCATAAGCCCAAGTCCTAAGTTTCATAACCAAGTGCTGCGCTGGCGCACTTCGGCTGCGCCGCTAAAGGCCGTTCAAAACAAGGCGCAGCCTCTAAAATTTAGGGTTTAGGGTTTAGGGTTTAGGGTTTAGGGTTTAGGGTAGGATTCAGGTGTCGAGGAGTTGAGTAGTTCAGGGTTTAGTGTTTAGCTCTAGGTTACTGCTTTGTTTAGGGTTTCGGCTTGAGGGATTGAGGGATTAGGGTTTCGCAAGCCCTGAAACCGCGAAACCCCAACATGCGCCCTGCCACTGAACAAGGGGTCTCCCCACCTGTGTTTGAATCCTGGGTTGTGCTTTCCCAGGGGCACTGCGAGCCATGGAACCCAGAGACTCCAAAAAAAGCCTTTTGATGAAGCAGTAAATCCTAAACCCTAGCCGAAGGGTCCTAACACTTCGGGAAGCCTCAAAATTGAGGGTTTCTGAGACCCCAAAGAGACCCGAGGACAAGCCAAACCTGATCAAGCGGTTTTGGAGTCTCAATGATTCATCGCCCTGCTCATAATGAATTTGGGGCAGAGTTTGGGTTGAGCGTTCAGAGATGAGGTATATTAAGGAGAAGGCGAGTGCCAGAGTCAGCATTGTGGTTGCAGGGAATCATCTAGTTGATTTTTCACAAAGACTCGTCGGCGTTGATGCGGGCATCGGGAAACGCCGGTGACCGGTGTTGAAATGTCGGGTTCGAGCTCCAGCATGGATGGCCTTAAGCCTTAAGCTAAGCTAAACTATCTCATAAACTCATAGAAGTATAGTGCTCCCCAGAAATGAAGGCTCCTATATGTGAGCCTCAAGCTTTAAATTGAATCCGACAATTCAATGTTTGACAAGGGCCAGGAGGTGGCTTGAAGCAGGAGTTTATGGTTTAGAGTAGCGGGAGTTTGCGTTTAGGTTATCGGACTTGAATCCCAAAACCCCAAATTCACTGTACCTCTGAAGGATTTGGCCAGGGCATTGGAGAGGACTGGTACTTAAAGGGTCATGGGACTTCGTAATTAACTGGGGCTACAAATAAGGTTCGCTCTAGGCGATCTATAAGGGTTCTAAGGCTTAAAGGATCATGGGACTTCGTGAGCCGGATCCTGCAAAATAGGGCGTAACTATACGTATGACGACTCATCGCCCGAGTTAAGGTACTTATACCCTGGCGTACTAAGTCCAATAAGGGTTCCTTTAACGGCTCGTTTAGGGTTTCCTTCAGGGAGCCCCTTCAAGAGTTCCCCATACTCAGAACGCCCAATACCCCTCAGTTTAGGAACATACATACCCCTAAGGGGTACTTGGAAATATTTTTTTAATTTTTTGGTATTATAATCCCTAAGAAAGAGCTAAAATTATGAGTTTTGCTAGGGTTTTAAGTTCAGTATCGTACCCTATGCCAGTTAAGATGCATTCCCTGGCTAAGGCAGGACGGCGATGATGAGAATAAGTACTGCAAGACGGTAGGTTATGGCTTCTGATTAAGAAACCTTGGGTCTATGTTAAGGTTCCTTATATGGATCCTACTATTTTGCCCAGCGGCCAGCATTGCTTCCTACATTAGCCCAAAAAACAGTAGGTTTGGGGATCTCAGGTATGGCCCGAAACGAAGGCCCTAGATGAAACCGAGGTCCTAGACGTGCGAGCTCTTTGAGATCCTACCATTCAGGGATACTTGGAGGATCATGGGACTAGTAAGTAGGGGTATAACTAACCTAATTAGGATTATAAGTGCATATATGTATATAAGTACAGCTGCCTTGCTTATAACCCTGGTACAGGTCTCATGATCTTTTAAGTATGTCGTACGTCTGTGTTTGTTACACCCTAAATCCTGATCCTAAGCCCCAAACCCAAAGCCCTTTCAAGGAAACCGCAAAGGATCCCTTATAGCAACCTTTAAAGGAACCCTGGAAGTGGTCCTGGACGTAACGCTTAAGGGGATAGGTCTCAAAGCCACGTACCTGGCCTCTTGGCGACCTCAATGTACGGCTGCTGACTTTGGCTTCACGGTTTTGAGGTTCAGGATTCGGGGTTTAGAGTTTAAGAGGTACAGGGGTTAAGGTTTAGGCGTCTAGATGCTTGGGGTGTTTGCGCTCCAAGGGCAGCAGCCGCGGCACTCCCAAATTGCCGTTTCTTCCTGCAAGCGGCGACAAATCCAACAAGAGCTGCCCTCCCAGAACACCCAGCAGCCCTCAGTCAAGGAACATGCCTGAAAAAAGGGACCGAAATAATTACCAATACCATTTTGGGGGCTCCTTACTATCATTATAGTATCATGGGCCCCGAAACCCTATTCTGATTATTAAGGCCCCTATATTAAACCCTAAACCCTCAGCCTTACCAGGGGCCCCCAAGCCAGGTGAAGTTATCAGAAGGGGGTTGGGTCTTATGGGCCGACCTCGAAAACTATGTAGCTGGACAGTGTCTTGGGCCGCCTTCTGTCGGTGCGATGGTGCAACTAGGATGCCCAGTAGTACCCTTATTCCCTTTTTGTAGTCCTAGGTTCCTTATAAAGTTACCCAATACCAAAAAGAGAGGCCTTTTTACTCTTAGGTTACTGGGTATCCTAGGCAAGATTTCCTGCATCTCTCCCGGATGAACCTGGAAGATGTATAGCTCGAACAGTGAGCTCCACTCCTATGATTTTTGTTGCTTGTTGTGCTGGCCGGAAACAGTTGCCGTGTGCGGGTCCTCTTCGGGCTTGGAGGGTTTAGGATTTGGGAGTTTCCGACAGTTAGAGGTAGTTCATTTTGGGGTCGGATCCTACTATTTTTAGGGTACTATATTGGGGTCTCACATTTTTCGGAAACTCCCATTTCGTGTTCAGTGGTTTAGGGTGTAAGGTTTAGGGCTTTGGGTGTTGGGGGTTGTTAAACCCTAAACCCTAAAGCCCTTGTAAATACCTGATAGGACCCGGTAAAGGATCCCTTTAAAGGAGCCCTACTATTTGGGTACATGAGCTCTCCGGGATGGCTTTGGAACTTTTTCAAGCCTACCCTAAAGCCTCAATTAAACTCTAAACCGTAAACCCCAAACCCAAAACCTTACCTAGACCCCCCAACTACCCTGTAATATACCTTAAATACCCACGATTAAGGACCATAAGGGCTCTATTAACGGGTACCTAGTATACCCTAAACCCGAAGCCTTAGCTTAACCCGGAATAACCTTCATACCTTTGCAAGGATTTATATAAAGAAGTCGTGATAAGGAACCCTAAAAAGGTAGGTTGTTCAGGGTTAAGGTAAACCCTAAGCCCTAGACCTTATCCTCTAGACCCTAAACCCTAAACCCTAAACCTTATTCCCTAAACCCCTAAACCCTAAACCCTAAACCTTATACCCTAAACCCGTAAGCCGTAAACCCTAAGCCCTAAGCCCTTTTTACCCTAAAGCCCAAAGCTTTTCGGCGAGCACAAGGCCGGTTTAGCAGCCGGGAAGTTTGAGTCGGAGGCCTTGCTTCCCTCGGCTTGGGGCTCCTCTTAAAGATACCCATACTTAGGGATGAGGGTTGAGGGTTTAGGGTTTAGAGATTAGGGTTAAGGGTTTAGGGTTTAGGATTGAGGGTTTAGGGTTGAGGGTTTAGGGTTGAGGGTTGAGGGTTTAGGCTTGAGGGTTTAGGGCCTCTTAAAGATACCTTAATGGGGTCTGTATGGGCTGTGCAGCATGTATGGTTTTGGGGTTTGGGGTGCCTTCTAGGATCCTTTGTTGGTTCTAGATGGGTTCTGTAGCGTTTGGGGTTTATGGTGGTAATGCACGAACCCTAAGGCTCTAAGGACTCACATATAAAGGCGTTTGCGCCCAAAGACCATACTATATAGGGCTGTTGGGCCATTTTGAACCTTCGGGGAAGTGGACTCCAACAGTTTAGGGTTTCGGGTTTCGGGTTTCGGGCTCAGGGTTCAGGGTCCAAGGTTTGGGAGTTGGGAGTAGTTGGGAGTTAGGATTAGGGGGATTGTTGGGGATATAGACCCTCTCAATAAGGCCCCTTTTAAGAGAGCCAGAAGTAGGGTTCAGAAGGGGTACCCTTTAAGGGGTCTTCCAAATAATACTACCTAGGATTTAATGACGACATGTACTCGAAAGGGTTAGAGTTAGAGGTGTTAAATTGCGAATTTAGGGACTCAGACGGTTGATGATTTAAATCCTGCATTACCTTAAGGACGCTAGACTATGGAAATTATCGTATATTCCTGATTATGGGTAATGCAGGATTTGTATCATCAGCCGTAGTATGTGGGGTATCAGGCCCCTTTCTTTTGAGGGTCATGTGGTCCCCAAGGCTAGACGTAGAAAGCACCCTTACCTTGAGAGTTTAGGGGTTCTCATAAGGGTTCCATAAGGAAGTCTTGGAGGCTCGGCAGGGTCTGCAGGCTCTTCTCAAGAAGCAGGTACTTGGGTTTAGGATCGTAGTGTTGCAGAGGATTTGTTTAAGGAGTTGTATGTGATCATCGGTTACTTGGGCCCTGACGTTTTTTGTAACAACTTGTCCCAGAGGGTCCAAGTACCAAAATAGTAGGGTTTCAGGTCCCAAAATCCATACTCTGAATGGTTTTTGGACCTTGAAACCCTACTATTTGGGTACTTGGACCCTCTGGGTGTTGTAACATGTTATCACTGTTATCGAATTTGTGCTTGCCATGTGGTGTAGGTATTGGGGTCTTGAGTGTTTGGTTGTAGGGGTGTGTGGGCTTTGCATAGGGCTCTTGGTTGCGCTTATTTGTTTTGATTGCGTTGTTTTTAAATTTTAGCTTAAGAGTTTAGGGCCTATGTCCATGTGTGTCTTTTTTGTAAGGTGAAGGGTTTTGAGGCGTTCACCCTAAGCCCATTCGAATGTTCAGGGGTAATACCCCCCAAAACCCTAAACCCTAAACCCTGAAACCTAAACCCTAAACCCCTAAACCCTAAACCCTCCTTACACCCCTAAACCCCGAAACTTTTTAAAGCTCTATATCCTAAACCATCTTAGCCTGGAGAGTAGACCTCCATCGTCGTGCAGGCGTCGCCTTTGAGTTTCGCACATGTGCGAGCCTCGCCCGGCTGTCGCATTAAGGGCCTCCCTCGGTTTAGGGGTTTAGGGTTTAGAGAGTATAAAGGGTTTAGAGTGTTTAGGGTTTAGGATTTAGGGGTGTCGATTGGGTTTAAGAGTTTTAGGGGTTTCTGGCCTCGGGTTTACGGCTTAGGGTCTCCGCCTAGGGTGTACTGCTACGTGAATACTCCGACCACAAATTAGGGGTGTTTTGGGCGCAGGGGTTGGGTTGCAGGCTGTGTGAGTTGGGGGGCGTTTGGCTAGGATGCCCAGTAGTACCCTTATTCCCTTTTTGTAGTCCTAGGTTCCTTATAAAGTTACCCAATACCAAAAAGAGAGGCCTTTTTATTCTTAGGTTACTGGGTATCCTAGGTTACGATCTTCCACAACAGTTTATTTGGATTTGTTGTTATGGTACTTATAACTCTCTAAAATAACTACTTAGTAAGTCCCCCGACCCTCCAAGTAGGGTTACGGCGGTTACGATCTTCCACAGCAGTTTATTTGGATTTGGGGTTGGGGGTTTAGACTGGAGGGTTGGGATTTCAACCAGGACGCGATGTTTGTTTCTCTCTTAAAGTTTCCCAAAGGCTCCATGTACCCATATAGTAGGTACTTAGGCCTTAAAGTACCCATATAGGGACCCCTTTAAGGCCTAAGTACCTACGATAAGGGTACATGGAGTCTTAGGGTTTCCTGCTTAGGGCAAATCTCAGTGTATGAGTATGCTGCAGTATGCTTATGCTTGCCGAACAGGATTGCCTTGACAACTCCCCTAAACCCTAAACCCTGAACCCTAACAACAAGCCTGTACGTTGGCAATTGTGACAGTTGTAGCCATGGTCCTGGGGAGGAGGAGAACTTAGAGGCTCCAGATATACTACCATTATGGAATTATAGTTTCCAAATGACCATTCTTATTAAGGTAAAAGCCAGAAAGTTGGAATATGATTATCCTAAACCCTTTATGGTAAATTATAAGGTATCCTACCCTGAAACCATATTCCAACTTTCTGGAGTTCCCTTTATGGTTTTAGGGACCGAATTCCATAATGGTACTATGTGTGGAGCCTCTAGGGAAGCCGGAGCAAGGGGTCGCCAAGAAGCGCAGGCAGCCGCTCTGCTCTCGCGGACCCCTGCCAGGCCTCTTTGAGAAGATTCCCTGCAAAGAGCATACCGCAGAAGCTCGTGATCACAGAGTCCACCTCAGGTGCTCAGTAGATCACTTCCCCCTTCTACCCGACGTCAAAAACTCATGACAGCTGCAATGCTCGCGCGGATTCCATGCACGGCAAGGGATTTCTTAATTTAGGGTGCAATGTGCACGCTTCCTGCATGTTTGTGTGCTATGCAGAATGCCCGCATTGTTCGACAGCATACCTGAGCACGTGACTTCTGTCTCATCAGTGGTTTGAGACAATGAGAGACATGCCACATCCTGCAGTGTCTACATCCACTGCTGCGCGGAGCCACGCTGCTGGTAAATACTGTGCCTCTCAAAGCAGTTGCGATCCTACCTGCGACCCTGAACCCTCAAGCCCGAAACCCTATATACCCTACTGTCAACACTATTCCTTAGAGGTCTGTTATTGTTAAGGTATGGTTAGTAATTACAACCCAAAACCCTTTTAGCTATTAAGGCACCGGTAACAAGCCTTCAACCTCATACCCTAAACCCTGCTTTCACTGCCACCAGGTCGCCCGGAAGCGGCTTGGCGTGGATGGAAGGCCTTTCGGGGCTTGACGGTTCGGGGTTTAGGGGTTCAGCGTTTAGGGTTTACCGCGTAAGGCTTAGGGTTTGGGGCTTAGGCTTAGGCTGTATGGGTTAGGATTTAGGGCCAGGGGTTTGGGGTTGGCGGTTTGGGGTTTCGGAGGAGGGACCTTTGTGTCTAAGGCATCAGCCGGAAAGTGTTTGTTTGGGGTACTTCAAGAGCTGAAGGTTCAGGGTTTGAGGTTCAGGGGTTTTGGGGTTTAGGGACTAGGTTAGGGTTCCTCAGTATTCTTGGCACCTTTTCCCTTTGAGTTCCCTGGTTGAAGCCAAACAGTAGGAGCAGGTGTACCTGCATTACTAAGAAGCTACCGGGGAACCTATAATGTAGGAGCCTGATTAAAACACCTTGGGCCTGTATTCGGGTTCTTTATATGCATCCTACGATTTTGGGGTTATAGGCCCTGGGTTTCTTGATCAGGTTCTTACAGTTCGGGTCCTGACTAATGAGCAATGTTGCTCCTGCGCACGCCTGGTTATATTGAACTGAATACTGAGTATACCTCAAAACCCTGTTCCCATTACCACCCTAACCCCAAGGGTCCAAGTATCCAATAATCATAAACTCTCCGAGATCCTAACCTACATACCTACTATCCTAAAACCGAGTACCTGATTATTGGGTCCTTTGGACCCTTGGGGTAAGCCAGGTATCTCCTTTTGTGGGGTCCGGAATCTCCTAGAGACAGCCCTTGGGTCTCTCTGCGCTCTCAGAACTCCTACATGTTTGAGGTTCCTCGAAGTGTTAGGACGGGTAAGGCCACTTTATTCGCTTTTCACTCGGAGAGCTTTCACTTGAGCTGTCGGGTTTGTAGATGTTTGCGGTTTAGGTTTAGGGTTTCGGGACCCCGATAAAGACCCTGTGCGATTCTAGTGAAGTCCTGAAAGTGAGGACCCTAAACCCTAAACCCTAAACCCTAAACCCTAAACCCCTAAACCCCTGTTTTCAGGGCAGTTGCAAAATCCGGAACTTTAAGGGCGTCGGGTGTATGACTTAGGGCTTTCGGAGTTTAGGGTGATAAGGCTTAGGGCTACAATCATCTAAGCCATCTACAGGTGGGTAGTTTTAAGGTGGGTAGTCTCCCATAAGCCTTCCATACCACTCCTATAAGGTAAAGGGGTCTTATGGGAGTACTATGGAAGAGGAACTACCCAGCTGAAATGGGCTTCTAAATCAGACAAGAACAGGCCACACATGCACTTTAGAGCCCGACGCCCTACATCTCAATTCCTATCTCCACACATTGCAAAAACTAAACTGTCCAAACCCCAAACTCCAATCGCCCTTCACCCGTTGAACCCCCAACCCTACATGGGTGGTTGTCAAAATTAGGGTCCCTTTTGGGGTCCTTTTTGTAATACGGCACCTAATATTTAGGCTACCCAAGAGGGGACCATAATTTTGACAACCACCCTACGTTAATAACTGCCCTAAGCCCGAAACTTCCTCAGCCCCAAGGGCCCTTCTTGCAGCCTCAAGACCTCCCCCAGAGACTCCACTAAGGAATCTGGGGCTTAGGGTTTAGGGCTTAGGGTGTAGGGTTTAGGCCTTAGATATTCCTTGATTAAGGAATACACTTTAAATCATATCAGGGACCCTCTCCTATTATCATTGAAGGTATATTCCTACATTAAGGGATATTGGAGTCTCTGGGGGTAGGGGTCGGAATAATTGCCCATCGTAGACATTCCTCGGGGCTCCTGATTACTATAGCTATTTTACGGTATACCCCAACACCCTGTTCCAACTGCACCCCAAACGCTAAGCCCTAAACCCTAAACCCTAAGCCCTAAGCCCTAAACCCTAAGCCATAAACCCTAAGCCCCAAATCCCTTAGTGTTTGACAGTTTAGTTCCTCGAAAACAAGTTTCCCTTGGAGGCTCATCTTGTGCCATCGTGGGGCACCCGGTTCCCTTGGGACTACCTCGGACCTAAAGTTTCTTTACAGGATCTATAAGGGATCCTTTAAAGGGATCTATGAGGGTTCCTTTAAAGGGGTCTATAAGGGTTTCTTTAACGGATCTATGAGGGATCTTTATAGGGTTTGGATTTACAGTAAACCCCATAAAGTTGGAAACCGGATTAAGGCCAAATAGTGCTGGGATTCCCTACAAGTTGCTCTTAAGGATCGAGGCTATTGGGTTTCCAACTTTTCGGCTTCTGCTGTAGGTTTAGGGGACTCCAGTATATCATTTGAGTATGATTTGAGGTGTATGCCCTAATTAAGGGATATTGGAGTTTGTGGAAAGAGAAAGGGAGACGACATCAAGGAAGCCATACCACCAAACCCAAAATGTTTAAACCGTAAACCTTAAACCACTAACTCTTCCTGGGTTCTTGGTAATGGGCCTAGTGTAAGTTACCATAATCAGGAATCCATATTGTCTACTATAGGTCCCTAGTATGGTAATCGAAAGTAGGTTCCTTAACAAGAACCCGGTTATTTGCAGAGGTTGTTACAGGTTTTCGTTTGGTCTTCATTTGCTGTTGAAGGTTTGAGAGGGGGTTGAGAAGGGTTGTATCGGGTTTGAGCAGGACTATAAGGGTGTTCTCGGAGTACTGTATTTTTTCTGAGAAAGTGGCTTTGGCTTTACAGTAGAAGCCAGAAAGTTGGAACATCATTGCCCTCATGCCCTTAAGGTAAAGTATAAGGGATCCTAGCACTAACCATCCTAAAGTCATGTTCCAACTTTCTGGCATCTACTATAGTATTGTGATGCATGGAGTGTATATTCATTATTTCAAGGGTTTGGGCTCTGTCAGGCACAGCAGTCAGCGTGGATGGTTGTAGAGGGGTTTATCGGGTTGTTATGTGCTTCATTAACAGAGGACACCATTTGGCACAAGAAGGACTGTGCAGCGCTAGAGGTTTAGGGTTTAGGGTTTATAAGGTTTAGGGTTTAGGGTTTAGGTTCTTGAGGGTTTGATCAAAGGCCTTAAGTTTATATGGGCTCTTGCACTGGACCTGGCGGGTCCCGTGTTCCTAATTGGCCACCGTTGTACTTTAGCGCAGGACCTCCTTTGCTCAGGGATGACTGCATTGGAACGCCTAAATTCTAATCGTGAAACCCTCAACTGTCAACCTAAGCCTAAGCCCTAAACTCAAAGAATAGGCCGCCGACCTACCCCCGACCTCTGCAAACAGGGGGTGAGGTCTTAGGGCATTTAGTGGGCGCTGGCCTCTGGAACCTTGGACCTTGACCTCTCCAGAACCTTGTGGAAGCCCTTAAAGAATCCATTCCGGGTCTGGGACATAGGCCCCTTAAGAAATCTTTGTAGGACCCGTTATAAGTTAGAAGGCCTTGCTATGTCCTGGAGCCTGTTCCCAAGGGTCCAAGTACCTAATAATCATATACTCTCCCAAATCCTAACCTACATAACTGCTATCCTAAGACCGAGTACCTGATTATTGGGTCCTTTGGACCCTTGGGGTGTTGTCCAGGGCTGGAGATTCAAGCCAGCGGCGTCCAAGTCTTGGCAACCTCGGAAGAGGCTTGTGGAGTTCCTTCAAGGGTGCCTGAACGAGATACTACAGGGGCCTAAATAATTACTTATACTATTTTGGGAGCTCCTTATTGTATTTATAGTACAACATACCCCCAAACTCTATTCATAAGGCCCCTATTTCCGAAGGTTTATGGGGTATTGGGGGCCAGAAGATCCGATATGCTTCGGTCTTGGATAGTGGTACTGTACCCAGAGGTTCCATATATACTACCCAGGGAACATCGCATGCTGGCCATGGCTGCTATAGCTCAAAACATGAGTCCCTGAGTTGGGGTGATCCCACCTACAGCAATAGCACTGTTCACCCTCAAGCCCTAACCCCTAAAGCCCCAAACCTACTCACCAAGTCTCCGCAGCCCCGCAGAGTGACCAACCCGAATTCAGGGACAAGAGGCAGCGAGAGAATCTCCGCTCAATTGCAGGATCCTCGTGCGGTTAATTACATATATTCCTTGATCAGGGGTTCAATGAGTTGTAAGTCTCTAAACTTTAAACCTTAATAAGCCCTAAACCCTAAGCCCTAAACCTTACGCCCCCCAAAACTTAAACCCGCGGTTTTGGAACCCATTACCGTTCAGGCTCATGACTCCGTAGGAGGGCTCCGGCTGTGACCTGCGCCTGGTTCCGAAGGCTAGGATGCCCAGTAGTACCCTTATTAAAAGAGAGGCCTTTTTATTCTTAGGTTACTGGGTATCCTAGAAGGTCATAATGATGTATAGGGTACTTGGAAAGTCATTCTGATTTGTTGGCTACTACAGCCCCCAAGAAGCCCAAGTTCAGTATACTGATTGGGTATTTGGGTTTGCAAAAGTAGCTTTGTAGGATGGTGCTTGTCATAGCTATAAGCTTGTTAGGCATGTGGGCACTTCGGGTTAGTCAAATGCCCTCGAAGCACAGCATCTGAGCCGAAGTCATGGCAGCCTCGCTTTAAGGGTTCAGTTGCATGAGGGTCTCTCTAACGGTTTCCATGGAAGTTTCCCTAAAGCTTCCTTTCGGGGTTCTTTGGAGAGTTTCGAAATATTATGCTGTTTACACTCTAGGTGTTGTGGTTGATTGGGGTGTTGATGGTTTGGATTTGGTGTTTGGGGCGTAGCGGTAGCCTCGCTCCTTTGCCGCTCTTAGAGGCGTTGTACCAGAGACATATACAGTTTAGTGTTTCAATTCCTAGACACCCCGAATCCTATCACCCGAAGTCCATAACAGGCCGCAGCCCACTTCCGGCAATGCCGTCGCACCGGAAAAGTACACATGGACTACGTCGTGTTGGTGGAGGTGTGGATCATGGCTTTAGCACTGCTCATTTTGAGTTTGCGACTGCGTTCTGGGATTTCGCGTCCTTATGCCTCCTGTATTAGTAATTATGGATATCGGCCGATTGTTTTGGTACGGGGTTGTTTTCCGTTTGGCTTCTTTCTCATGGGATGCAAGTGTTTTTGGGATTGATCAGAGGAAGTCGGACGGTCTTAGTAGGTGCAAGTGGATATAGAAGTGCTCTAGTGGGGGTTATCGGTTATCGGATTGTAAGTATGCTCATAATCCACTGAGGCTTGAAGTAGGCTTTACCTGGACCACAACAGTATGTTCATTGATGGGCTTCTGTAGGTTTCGGGACAAGATTTTACCTACTTTTGCGGTTTGGGTAGGACCCCCGAGGGTTTAGGTCCATCTGAGGGTTCCCCTAAACCCTAAACCTTTAACTTTTAGGGTTCTTTTCTGGTTGAGGTTCATCTGAGGCCACGTATCACACGGACCCTTAGGGGGTAGGGGACTATACTTCCGTAAATAGGCCTTATCAAATCCTTATTCTAGGTATTAGGGCCCCCCCCCCAACGGTCCTTATGAGCGTAGCATCGTTTGTTCCTTCAGGTTTCAGTTTGTTGCTTGGCTGCTTGTGGACGAGTTTTTTCTGATGGCCTGTTCGGACCTTAATTCTGAGGTTGTTGGCAAGATGGTTGAATTTTTCGGGAGTTCTCGAGCATGCAGTCTCACAACTTACAGTCTAAGGTTTAGGGTATGGGGTGGTCCGGCTGATGATAAAAATCCTGCATGACCTTATAAGGACCCTAAACTATGGGAATTATGGTGTATTCCTTATTATGGGTCATGCAGGATTTATATCATCAACCGTCTAGGGAGGATTCAGAGTTTCGGTTCAAGGCTTACACCGCGCAGAATTTGGGAAAAGCTTCGCATTTCATGACCCCCTTGTAGGGCCTTTAAGGGAGGGTGGTTCAAAGGGGGAGGGTACAAGGGATCCTTAGGGAAGCTTAAGGGAACCCTAAGAGCATTAGGGAACCTTAGGGATTTGTAGATTATCCCGAGCCCCGCCCCCATAAGGACACTATAAACCCTAAACCCTAAACCCTAAACCCTAAACCCTAAACCCTAAACCCTAAACCCTAAACCCTAAACCGAGGCCCCCGGTAAGCCTTCTACAGCCCATGGATGTCTTTCTCTAGGACCGAGAGTAGGCCCCTATATTTCCTTTTTTAGGGGGTTCAGGTTCCACCCTAAACCCTAAAACCTAAACTCCTAAACCCCTAAACCCTAAACCCCTAAACCCTAAACCCCTAAACCCTCAATCCTAAACCAGAAATCAAAAGGGCACCCTTTTTATTCCTGGGTTACTCTTGGGGCTGGTTCTCGATGATTTTTGACTTGAAGGAGCATGCCGCCCCAAGCCCGAGTTGCAGTCGAAACCCTCAATACACCCTAAACTACCGTAAAACCCTAACCCCAAACGGTAAACCCCAACCCTAAATCCTGACCCCAAACTTTAGATTTCCGCAGGGCTGCGTCGGCATGGATGAGCCGGCGCAGGGAACCATTGAGGTTCCCCTTCTGCCATGGCAGGCCTGCTCAAAAGCAGGGTTTAGTGCTTGGGGCTTTAGGGTTTAGGGCTTAGGGGTTAGGGGTTGAGGGTTTAGGAGGGTTTAAGGTTTTACGTCCCTTGAGTTGCCTTTCAGGGTTCTTTTGAGTTTCAAGGTTCCTTTCGAATTCCTCCTACGGTTGATAATACAAATCCTGCATTACCCATAATAAGGAATATACCATAATTCCCATAGTTGAGGGTCATTAAGGTAATGCAGGATTTCTACATCATAACCCTAAACCCTAAAACCTATAGATCCCTTATAGTACCCTTATGAATCCCTTTAAAAGGAACCCTAGGATGGTGATGCAGGATTTATATCATCAACCGTCGGGCTCCTGCCTTAATCTCCAGACCCTAACCTCTTGATTTAAGGCAACTGGGCCCTCGGGAAAAACGCATCTTGTTTTTCCCGCCACACGTTCTCGCTGTCGCACCGTTTGATATCTAGAATCGAAAGATCCCTCAATCTGGCAGACCCACTTAGATATTCAGGATAGAGCGGTCCGTTGCACGAAACCTAAAAACTAAAATCTTAAACCCCACTCCGTGATGTGTTGAAAACTGCTGCAGTCTTGTGACAGCCAACCAAGCGCAACCAAATGCTCAAAGAAAGCCAAGATATCACAGAGGTCCAGCTCCACCTTGCCAGGCTCTGGTGAATTTCAAGGATACGTCAATCCAGCATTGGACAGCGCCTTTCCTTGAGGAGTGCCAGGTCAAATACGCAGCAGATTGACAAGCCAGCCTGACGAGGAGTAGGGTTTAGGGTTTAGGGTTTCTGAGGTCGTGGCCTCAACACAGCGGCGCAAAAGGCAGGAGCGCAAAAAGCGCCAGCTTGACCAGCTGCATAAAACCCCAAACCCTATATAAACCGTAACCCAATATAGCTAACCCTGAAGCCCTATACTATAACCCTGAACCCTGCATATATATATATATATATAACCCTAAAGCTCGCAAAGCCGAGCTAAAGCCCTTGACGCCTTAAGTTATTGAACCCTAAAGCCCTGAACCCAGCCGCCCAAACCCATGGGGACTATGCCTACAAGCCTATTTGGGGTTTAGGCTGTCGGAATCCACAACCCTCACAGCCCTAGAAACGGGTTGATCGGGTTTGGTGTGTAATCAGTGCACATGGGGTTTGTAGAATCTGACTGTTACTAGAGGTTCAGGAAGGAACGGGTTTCAAGAAGCTGGTTTCTTACGAACCAAGTTCGCTTACGCACATCACTCTATTCAAGTATTCTCTGGAACCCCAAAACCCAAACCTTTGAACCCTTGCTCTTGAAACCCCTTGGACGTTAAACCGAAACCCCAAATCCTAAACAGCCCTTAACCTCGTAGGCCGTCGTAGGCTCTTCCTGGATCCCTCAACTGACTCGGAGGATGCGCAAGGACGCGATGTGGGCTGCCTGGCCTGCGCCGAGGAACCCGGAAACCCTGATTATTAATTGGGTCCTACAATACAACCTAAACCCTGAACGACACTGAGCCCTGAATCCTGCACTCTTCATGCTGCCAAAGAGTTTTAGGGGCTTAGGGCCGAGGTTCAGGATTGAAGTTGAGGCCCGGCCCAGGTATATACCATTCGGGTACATGGACCCTCAGGGGATACGCTTGAGGGGCTGACCTTAAACCTGGTTACTTCGCACTGAGATGGTTTAGGGAGTTTAGGGGTTTCGGGGTTTAGGGTTTAGGGCGTTGAGTGTTTAAGGGTTATGGTTGGTGGCTTGAGGGGGCGCAGGGACTGATGGTGTTTGTTCCACATCCCTTTCAACAGCTCGATTCGTAGCACCCCCGAATACCCTAAACCCTAAACCCTAAACCCTAAACCCTAAACCCTAAACCATAAACCCTAAACCCTAAACCCTATACCTCCCTGAAAGTTGACCTTCAAAACCAAACAGCGAACCCTGGGCCCCCCCACCACTTTTGCATGATTGACAGTACCCAGAGGCCCCAAGGGTAGCTCCCTTTTTGGGATTACCTTATAGGATTCTATATATGAACCCCAAAAAGGAACTACTTTGGGGCCTTAGGGTAGCTATAAATTCCTTAAATTAAACCCAAAGCCTCAAATTCCTTACCCCTAAACCTTAAACCCTGGCCCCTAATTAAGCCCTAAACCCAAAATTCCTTACTGAAGGGGGTGTGGAGTCTCTGGCAGCAGGACGGCCTTCCTTCTGCCAGCAGCTACCAAGTGCTTGGGAGGCCCTCGTGCCCACCTTTTGCGCCTTGGTTTAGGGTTTACCCTCTTCAGAGGTCGATTCGGGGTTACTACCCTAAGGGTCCAGGTATCTCCTTATAGGAGGGTCCGGAATGGAGGGTTTAGGGGTTTAGGGTTTAGGGGTTCAGGGTTTAGGGGTTTAGGGTTGAGGGGTTTAGGGTTTAGGGGTTAAATTGGGGAACCTCAAAATTGAGGGTTTCTCAAACCCCAAGAGACCCAAGGACTTTTTTTAGGAGTTTCCGGACCCTCCTAAGGAGCTACCTGGTGGTTTAAGGGTTTAGGGTCTTTAGGGGCCTCGTAGTCTGGATTTAACAGAGGGGCCTTAATGATTACCATCACTTTTCTTGGGGGTTCCTCATGGTAATCACAGCTTCCTCATCGTAATCGTAATATATATATATATATATATATATATGATGGGCCCCAAGACTCTATTCTAGTTATTAAGGCCCCTATATTGCCCCGCGGCCTCGGTGTAGCCACACTCCGCATTCCGTCCTTCGACCTCCCGTTGCCTGCTACTGGTGATCTCCAGAGATCCTTTCAGACTCTTCACGGTTTAAGGGTTTAGGGGTTTAGGGTTTAGGGTTTAGGGTTTAGCTCCTATGTATCATGTCACTGTTACATGTTTCCTGGTCCAGGCTAGAGAGCTGTTGATGGCTCCTGGTAAGGATCATGCACAACACCGCGACGAGCTTTGCATGCATTTGGCAGCACGGGACGGAGGCGCGTGTCAAAGAGATGTCGCTTTGCAGCACCCAGAGATTCCAATACCCCTTAATTAAGGAATATACCTTAAATTATTTAGTGTCCCTAATATAAACTAAGGTATATTCCTTAATTAAGGGGTATTGGAGTCTCTGGGCAAGATGCAACACTGCAACTTTGCACTTCTCTGGAGCTGGCGAGGTTGAGAGTTGACGTTTAGGGGTTCGGTTCGGGATGTATAGGGTATCACTGACAGAGTGTCTAGGGTAAATTAGGGTTCAGCGTTTCCACCGGTGTAACTTTCATAGGCCTAGGAGTTTTGTGGACCCTGCCGGGAGCCCCAAACCCTACACAATAGCTATTAGGGTATGACGTCTGTATAATTGCTACCCTAATACACCTAACCCACTAAGCGTCTAAACCCCTATATAAACCCTAAACCCCCTCAAGCCCCAAACCTCTACAGCCTTAAACCTTTAAACCCAAAACCCTACCCTTCCAAAGAGCCCCAGATGAAACATCAATCTGAGGTGAAGAACTTCCCCAGGCCATTGAGTCACAAAAGTAAAGAATCTCTTTTTAAGCTTTGGGCTGTAGGGGTCTAGAAGTTTAGGGTTCAGGGTTCAGGGTTTAAGCTTTAGAATTTAGGATTTCGGGGCATCTTGGTTACCTTTAGTTTGTTGTTGTTTAGGTTATGGTATCTGTTAAAAGTCAACTCGGGGAAGTTTCTCCATGCTTCAGTGGATTTGTAAGACCCTAAACCCCAAACCCTAAACCCCTAAACCCTAAACCCTAAACCCTAAACCCTAAACCCTAAACCGAAAGTAGTGAGAGGTCGAGGAGCCCCAGCTAAGTGCCACCTACGGTTGATGATATAAATCAAGCCATAAGCTTTCCTCCTAATTAATAGAGGTCTAGGATTTAGGGCTCCTTTTAAAGGGATTCATAAGGGTACTATAAGGGATCTGTAGGGTTTAGGGTTTAGGGTTATGATATAGAAATCCTGCATTACCTTAAGGACCCTAAACTATGGGAATTATGGTGTATTCCTTATTATGGGTCATGCAGGATCTTAGTAAGTAGGTACTAAGTAGAGTTATAAGTACCCCAAAAAGGACCTTATTGGGGTTATGGTACTTATAACTCTCTAAAATAACTACTTAGTAGGTCCCCCGACTCTTCAAGTACCACTCCAGTCACGTCGGAGGTTTAGGGTTACTCAAGATGGTTTGCCTTGGAAAATTCCTAAAGAAAGGTAGGCTCCTTGGGGGTTAAGGTAGCGACTTATCATTGGGGAGTGATAGAATCCTGACACTATTCCTTGGGGTTCCTTAGTTGTAGGTGCACTGTCAGGAAAAGCCCACGAGCGTATTCTAATCCTTCAGGTCTCCACGTATACTATACTATAAACCCGATAAGGGGTTTAGGGTGTAAAGGGCTTAGGGTGTTTAGGGTGTAGGGTGTAAGGTTAAGGATCCAACCTTACAAGCCCTATCAACAATTTTCATGTACCTTTGTATGCATGCCCTTACACTCAAGACGACAAAACCCTAAACCCTAAACACCCAGAGCCTTGTTGCAATTGTACTTGGAGGGGCAGGGGACTTAGTGAGTAGATTGGAAGTAGAGTTGTAAGTACCCTAAACGGAGTTACCCCAATTATAAGCTTCTTATAACCTACTTACTAAGTCCCCCCCAATGATAACCCTGTTTATAACCTACTTACCCCCATGATAACTCGACTTATAACCTACTTACTAAGTCCCCTGCCCCTCCAAGTAAAGGCTTCTGGTTCAGGGTCGACTAATTAGTCCTTACTTGGAGGGTCGGGGGACTTACTAAGTAGTTGGTTTTGAGAGTTATAAGTACCACAACCCCAATTAGGGTCCCTTTTAGGGTACTTGTAACTCTACTTATTATCTACTTACTAAGTCCCCCGACCCTCCGAGTAATGAGCCTTAGTGGTCAAAAGGCCGATAGTACGTCGGTGACTTAACAGTTATGTGCTTTGTTTTGGGTGTAGGCTTCGATCTGGCGTTGTTTGGAGTCCTGTAAGGGGGTATAAAAAGCGTCCAAGCGACCCAATAGTTATGTACTGGGGTTGAGGATAGTTGCTCTGCAGGTTTGTATTTGCAAGACTATCTGATTGCCAGGTACTTTGATCCTCACGGTTAGTGTGTAGATCTTCCCGTTACGGTTGACGGTGTAGGCTTCCAGGGCCGAGGGTATATGGACTCGAAGGTTCAGGTTTTAAGGGATGGTTGGGGTGGGTTTCGGGTTTAGGAGTTTAGGGTTTAAGGTTTACCTGTATCCCCAAACCCGACAAAATAGTAGGTTATGACCCCTTAACTAGAGGGTCTGACCCTTAAAACGGTAGGTTTTTGGATCTTAAGGTTTAGGGTTTAAGGTTACGGTCTTAGGGCACCGCTGGGGGGTCATAGGGCTGCGAATCCTTTGTTTCAGGTGGCTTGTGCCGTGCGACAGCGCGGGGAACTCATGGCCGTGTGGCGTTTGGGAAATCGGCTTGTGGGAAATGATAGTCATTCCGAGGATTTGTGTAGAGTTTCGGGTAATGATGGTTGAGAGGGAGTAAGAGATGCAGGATCGCACCAATGAGGTGCGCGTGAAGGTTTTGTCAAGCAAATCGTCGCATCGTGCTCAGATATGCAAAAACCGAGTAAACCCTAAACCTTAAACCCCTAAACCCCTAAACCCTAAACCCTAAACCCTAAACTCTAAACTAAACCCCTAAACCCTAAAACCCCTAAACCCCTAAACCCCTAAACCCTTAAACTCTAAACCTTCACCCCTAGCCGGAGGCTTACCAGGACCTACACCACTTAAATCCCCAAAACCAAAGCGCCCTGAAACTTCAATTCAGACCACATCTTCAATTAAGGGGTATTACTCGGAGGGTCGGGGGACTTACTAACTAGTTATTTGAGAGAGCTATAAGTACCATAACCCCAATTAAGGTCCCTTTTAGGGTACTTCTAACTCTACTTATTACCTACTTACTAAGTCCCCCGACCCTCCAAGTAAGGGTGCAGATGGCGCGCCTGGGCCCTAAACCCAAAAGAAGCCCTGCCCCCAGCCCTGAACACCAAACCCTCAATCCTAAGCCCTAAAGAAATCCGAGCCTTAAATCCTATGAAACCCTGCGCCCGAATGCTGAACCCTGCACCCCTAAACACTAAATAAATCCTAAGTTGGGGTCCAGGTAAACACGTATGAGGTTCTCTAGGGTCTACCCTTAGGGTCCAGGTATCTCATTTGGAGGGTCCGGAATGTTTGTAGGGAGTGTCCTTGGGTCTCTTTGGGGTTTCAGAAACCCTCAATTTTGAGGTTCCCGAATTTCTTAAGACCCTTAGGGTAGGGTCTATACGTCCTTAGGACGATGTCGGCATGTTACATCCCTCAGAGCTCCCATGCGCCTAAAGGTTGACTCCGCGAGGTTTCAGCTTGAGGGGGGTTTACAGGGTTTTAGGGTTTCAGGGGTTTGGAGTTTAGGGTTTAGGGTTTGGGAGCTCTACCCTAGGGATCTACGGACTCATTTACTAAGGCTTTTGGGCCCAAAGACCATACTATATAAGGCTTCTGGGCTATTTTGATCCCAGGAATTATGGGGGTTTTAGGGTTTCAGGGGTTTGGAGTTTAGGGTTTAGGGCTTTGGGGTTCGGGGTTTAGGGTTTAGTAGACCCTAATTCCTAAACTCTGAGCCCCTGAAACCCTAAGCCCCACACTCCCCTAAACCTTAAACCCAAAGCCCAAACTCTGAACCCACACTCCAAGGAGGCAACCATGTTCTGGGGGAGACCTCGCTGGCTGCGCCCTCACTCGCTTTGGTCTTCCGTGGTGCTGTAGCCAATCCAAGAGGGTGCATATATGAGGTTTAGGGTTTCAGGTTTGCGGGGTTTTAGGATTTAAGGCTTGAGGATTAAGCAGTTAACGCTTGGGGGTTTATGGTTTAAGGTTCGGGGGGTTTGGGTGTACAGGGTTTGGGCATACCCTAAGGGTCCAGGTATCTCCTGGGGAGGGTCCAGAATCTCTTAGAGAGAGCCCTTGGGTCTCTTTGGGGTCTCAGACATCCTACATTTTGAGGTTCCCTGAAGTGTTCGGACCCTTAGGGTAATGGAGTTAGATCGCCAAAACCAGAACAGGGATGGTCTTCTGAGACCTAATTCCATAATGGTAGTGTCTGTGGACCCGCTGGGAATCTTCCAGAAATGTAAAGCATTCCTTTGCGGGTTCATTTAAGGGATCCTTCAAGATCGTCTATGAGTGTTTAGGGTTTGGGGTTTAGGACTGGCTATGTCGTGGTTTCGCAGCACAGGGTTTGAGGGGTGTGGGGTATGTAGAGGGCTTTGGGCACGAAATGCGGAAGACCGCAGAGAAGTTGGAGGAAGTGCATATTAAGACATATGCATGGAGAACATGTATACCTAGCAGGCATAGCAGAGAAATCACCAGTGGAGGAACCTCCCTACACTGTAAAACCCTTTTGAACCCGAACCGACCAAACCCTACTTTCTTGTTCGTAAAAGACTATAAACCCTCAGATGTAGGTTTTGGTGATCACGTCAGCGTAACGTATCCATTTACCCAGGGGTCTTGCAAGAATTCCTTAATCATGGGGG
Source organism: Symbiodinium sp. CCMP2592 (assembly GCA_905221615.1). NCBI lineage: Eukaryota > Dinophyceae > Suessiales > Symbiodiniaceae > Symbiodinium > Symbiodinium sp. CCMP2592. Next base: position 1,491,313 of record CAJNDT010001113.1, read on the forward strand.
TTCCCATACTTGGAGGGTCGGGGGACTTAGCAAGTAGGTAGTAAGTGGAGTTATAAGTACCCTAAGAGGGACCCTAATTGATTGGTGTCATGGTACTTCTAACTCTCTAAATAGCTACTTAGTAAGTCCCCCGACCATCCAAGTAGGGTGAGAGGCTGATCCGTATGCCATCCCTCCTCCCTCCCCCTGAACCCAGAACCCTCCCTAACCCTACCTGGGGATCTGTTTTCGGGGTTAGAGCTTATAATCAACCCCAAATCCTAAATCCAAGCATCCTGAGTCTCCGAGCCCAGGGTTGTTGGAACCGGCCAGTGCTAAGCTCAACGCCCGAAAACCTTTCTAGGGTTTATAGGGTTTATTTATAGGGTCTAGGGTTTTTAGGGTTTGCGAGCACTCTGTCGCACAGCGGCATGATATGTGGCATTCCAAAAGCTGTAAAATAACGAACTCCTTTAGTGCACCGGCTTGCGCGTCAACGGTGTCGCCATGCGCATCTCTCGGCAACACGGAAATTGTCTAGATTGCGTGCTCGAAGCTGCATATCTGGACTTAGATATATACTTCCACGGGCGCAATAGCGCGGAGTTGCCATTGTTGGAAACAGGTAGGCCGCTGTATTCAGGCCCAGTTCGTAAAGCTACAAAGGCAATGCCGTTTTTATTCCTTAAACTGCTCCAACACCTCCACAATTCGAGAAGCTCTTGTGAGTTCTCTGGAAGTTTTGGGAAGCCCTGCAGCATGGATGTCGAGGACTCACGCAATTTCGCGCGAGGGTAGCCCCCTACAGTACACACATCAGACACAAATCAGCTTGGTATGGCGCCTTAACTCCCTAAACCCTAAACCCTAGACCCTAAACCCTAAACCCTAAACCCTAAACCTTAACCTTTTTTTGGTCTTTCATCCCGAACCCCTGGGCTGAGAAATCGAGACCCGTCAATCAAGCATTGCTGCGTTAGCCCTTGCCCAAGGCTCCTTATAAAGGGTTCCTTGGGGTTTAGGGTTTAGGGGTTTAGGGTTTAGGGTTCCTTAGGGTTTAGGGTTTAGGGTTCCTTAGGGCCTTAGGGTTTAGGGTTTAGGGTTCCTTGGGGTTTAGGGTTTAGGGTTCCTTATACCCCAAGGGTCCAAAGGACCCAACAAGCAGGTACTCGGTTTTAGGATAGTAGTTATGTAGGTTAGGATTTCGGAGAGTGTATGATTATTGGATACTTGGACCCTTGGGGTAAGGGCTTCAAGACGCCTCGCCAACTCAAAGATCTTGAGTACTATTCAGACTATTCAAGTTATGAACCAACGGTTTCTTGTACGGTGGTCCACTGTAGCAACTCTCAGTGAAGGAGCCCACCATGCCCAGTTGGGAGCCCCTCAACAGTCATCCTCCGAAGCACTGAACAGTCCTCCTGAAGCTCGATGTATCGGCTACCCAGATCGGTCCACTTGCAGTTCAAGTTTTTGGGTTCAAAGGGTTGTTGTTCAGGCCACATGGGTACGGTTTGGAGATGGGCGCAACAAGTCAAAATCCCGGAAAGTCCAGACCAACCATATGCCTGATATCTAATACCACGCACCCGAAGCCCAGGTTTAGCCTGCTGTTGGTCACCACTCAAACAGACAGGACTTCTGTGGATGAGCAGGTAATATGTGGCCGAATGACCGTTGTTAGTTGGGGCTTATGTTCATTCTCCATGAATGCTTCCAAACAGTATGGGAGCAGATAGAATTGGTTGTTGGAAAGGGGCCTAAGTATCTGCATAAACCCCGGCCCTAAACCCGTAAAACCCCGAACCCTACGTCCAAAGCCCCCTAAACTGTACTGTATCGGTAACCGAATGCTATGAACGAGGACCTCGGCTTGTCTGTGACGGAGAATCTGAATAAACACACTTTGCGATGTTTGGGATGCTATATACCCCATCGGGCCCAAAGTTTACATTTTCGCCTGCAGTTCAGGGTTGACGGGGAACCTACTAGTCTTCGCAGGCTTCTACCTGGTGCAAGGACCATGAATCATCTGATTTGTGCAAGCTCCTGGTCCTAAACGATATCACAATCTCAAAATCCATAAAATCCTCGAGAATTTGTTCCTCGTAAGCTTTCATAATGCAAATTATTCAAATCCTATGCGAAGCCCCCAAATCGAGTATATGTGAATCTCATCTGCCCTTTTCAACGCCTATGACGCTTACACCAACGGTACAAGCCTCATACCACCGCACAGAAGCACCGTGCCTAACCCCGCCGAAGGATGTTTCAGATTGCGGCCCACATGGCCTTCATCGGTCATCCTCTCGTGGCAGATCCAAAGCACGCTGATGTGGTGGTTTTCGTAGGTTTTTGGGGGTTTGCAGTTTGAAAGCTTGGGGTTTCGTTAAATCGGTGTGTTATAAAATTAAGCTGTTTGCGTTAATTACAGGAGTGGTGCTTCAAGCGCTTGTGAGATAGAGTTTCATGGGGTTGCTTAGGGTTTGACAGGCCTCAGGGGTTTAGGGATGGACGGTAGGTTCATGGGGAAAGGGCTAAGAGTTTAGGGCATGGGGATTTGGAGTTTAAAAGATTATGGGTTTCGGATTCAGGATTTCGGGTTCAGGGATTTTGTGTTCAATCACGAGGGCTTGGGGCGGGTTGAGGGTTTACAGGTTTTTGTAGCCCCTGCGGGAGGCGGAGGCCATAGCCCAAGGCGCCATGTTGCGCGCGGAAACGGTTGCTCACATCCGCAAGCACTCGAAGAGGTTCCAGGCCCTTGTCTCCACCCGAGACAACAGAGGCTGATGGGTGATCCGAATGATTTCCACGCAGACCGGCACATGATAGGAGACGAGGTCCGTGCCAACACGAGATCCGCGATCCGGAGACTCGGCAGTAACTCCGGGCGGTGTATGACAAGTGGCTGGAAAGAGCCCCGTTGCAACAGACCTGGGCCGATGGCAAACTCATCCAGGCGTGTGCGGAGCGCACTGGGGCTCCCGTCATCATCTGGGCGTGGTCAGACGCTCCCTGTGGCCGATCAGACCTCCTGGGTGTACGTCCCCGAAGAGGACGACAGCTGGAGTATTGGGGTAACGATGGCGGTGGGGACTCGCCCGTCTGCACAGGTCATGCCCCTGCGCCAACCGCGCAAGCAGAGTGGGCCACTCACGGGAAAGTTGACCCTGACTCCCTTAACCCGAAATCCTAAACCCCGACTCCACCTGAACCCTAACTGCAAGAGGGCTGCACTGGACGAATGTTCACGTCTGGGGTTGACGGCCAGCGGCTCCAGTCATATTACAAACGGATCAAGATAGTTCCCAACATTGTTCCCGAAAGGTTCCTTACTTCCACCATCATTGCTGTGTTACATCCAAGTCCCTTTCTAACTGTTAAGGAGGCTCAACCAACTGCTTTTGTAAACCTCCAGGAGCATGTATCCTAGTGACTCATACGAATGTTCCGCACACCACGCACGATGGTTCAAAGGGGAAAAGGATGGACCCTTAATGGGGACCCCTACCCCATAATGGACCATATAATGGGTATATAATAGCTATATTAAGGGTATATACCTAGGGGTCCTTATTAAGGGTCCCTGCTTTTAGCCTTGGAATGGTTGTTTCGGGTTGCTGATTTCAGGGTCCCGGAGCCCGAAGCTGTAAACTCCTAAAAGGCGTTAAAAGAAACCTTAAACCCCAAACTCCCGAAGCCCTACTTCCTAATTCCGAAACCCTAGAAGCCTTAATTCGTAGGGGGTTTACCGGTTTAGGCGTTTTGGGCCCACATCTCGCTTCAGGTAAGTATGTTTATGCTTAACGGTCCAGAGTTTAGGGTTTAGGGTTTGGGGTTTAGGTATGTAGGACCCAGAGTAAGCCCTGAATCCTTTTTTTGGGGTTCAGGTTCCCTTATAACCCCCTTTAAACCGAAAAGGGCACCCATAGGTCAGGGTATTAAACCCAATTCCAAAGCCATTGTCCGAGGGGTTTCATTAGGGTTTAGGGGTTTAGGGTTTAGGGTTTAGGGTTTAGAGTTCAGGGTTCAGGGTTTAGGGTTTAGGGTTTAGGGTAACTGTTATTCATCCATCCCTTGATTCCTTTCCGTGTTCGATCATTCCTTAGTGCGGTCGGATGCCGAAAAAAAGGTGTAGCAGGGCTTGAAAATGAGACTACTCACTCCAGTAGTTGTTCCTCAGGGTTCTCCAACGGACCACTCGTATAGCAGGGGTTTGTACAAAGCCCCTAGATTGTACAAGGCAAGCGCAGCAATTGGGCAAGCGAAGCATATTGGAGCCTCTCTGCGCCTGCTGCAATCCTAAACCCTACGATTTAAACCTTAAAACCTACACCCTAAACCCTAAACCTTAGACCTTAAACCCTGAACCCTTAAAAGAAAAACCCAGTCAGTGCAATGTAAAAGAAATTAAAAGCCCAAAGCCTTAGTCCCTAAGCCCTAAACCTGGAGGTTCATGGGACTTAGTTAGTATGGTTATACCTTAATTGGGTTATAAGTACTTATACCCGGAGTTACCTTATTTATAACCCCAATTACTAAGTCCCATGATCCTTTAAGTAGACCTGGAGGTTCAGCGCTGCGAACTTCGAGGATGTTGCGGGCTTAGCAATGGTTCACAGTGCAGGGTTGAGGCTTAGCCCTAAACCCCCAAACCCCTAAACCCTACGTTAACCCTGAACAACCTACATTTTTAGGGTTCCCCATTATGATTTCCTTATATGCGTCCTTAAAAAGGTAGGTTCTTCAGGGTCAAGGTAAACTCGAAGGGCTTATCGCCACGGTTTACGATTTTGGGGAGTTTAGGGCTACGGTTTAGGGCTTTTGGGGGTCTTTGGGGGTGCAGGATTTACCCAGAGAGCCCAGGACAACTTAATTGAGGACTGCACCTGAAGCCTTAAGCTATACTTTGAGGGTCGGGGGACTTAGTAAGTAGGTAATAAGCAGAGTTACAAGTACCCTAATAGGGATCCTAACTGGGGTTATGGTACTTATAACTCTCTAAAATAATTACGTAGTAAGTCCCCCGACCCTCCAAGTAATGATCAGCCTTCGATAGGTTGAGGTATACTCCTTAGTTGCGGAGTAGTGGGTTCTCGGGGAACCCAGCGTCACCAAACCCTGAACCCTAAATGCTAAACCCTAAATCCTAAACTTCCCCAAAAGGTCCTAAAGTTTGCACCCTGAACCCTGAACTTTGGATCCCCAAAGGGTCCAAAGTACCTATATAGTAGAATGTAGGGTTCCTAGGTATGATTTGGGAAAGTATGCCCCATAACAGTACCGAGGAGCCTGTGGAATCCTGTACTTCCTAAGGCCTCAACCCTGGACCATTTTGATGGCCCCCCGGTTTAGGGTTTAGGGTTTAGGGTTTAGGGTTTAGGGTTTAGGGTTTAGGGGTTTAGGGTTTAGGGTTTAGGGTTTAGGGTTTAGGGGTTTAGGGTTTAGGGTTTAGGGTTTAGGGTTTAGGGGTTTAGGGGTTTAGGGGTTTAGGGTTTAGGATTCAGCAGCTCCGGGTCGAGCAGTTTTAAAGTAGGGTTGTGCTTACGGTGTAGGAATAACACCCACCCACCCTTAGAATCCCACAGCATCAAGAGCATACAAAGTTTCAATTCATTCACAGCTTAAAACTATTATCGCCGAACGTTATACAACACTAAAAGCATTAACATAAACTAAAGTTGTGAATCTAGCCACCCAAAGAACCCCATAACACTAGAATATACAAATTCCTTCATAATTTAGCTCTTGCTTAAGCACCCACCACTTCCATAATAAGCAAGGGCTAATAAACATGTTTCGCTTATTGGGGCGTTTGGCAGCAAACCTCTTGTGGAATTGTTTCGCTTATTGGGGCGTTCGGAATGGAAATCTCTTGCAGAATTGTTTCGCTTATTGGGGCGTTAGGAAGCAATACCTCTTGCAAAACTGTTTCGCTTATTGGGGCGTTCGGAATGGAAATCTCTTGCAGAATTGTTTCGCTTATTGGGGGCGTTAGGAAGCAATACCTCTTGCAGAATTGTTTCGCGTATTGAGGCGTTCGGAATGGAAATCTCCTGCAGAATTGTTTCGCTTATTGGGGCGTTAGGAAGGAACCTCTTGCAAGAGTTGTTTCGCTTATTGGGGCGTTCGGAATGCTAAACATGACACATTTCAGGCCGGAAATGTGTCATCTTTTCCGCCTTACAGAAAGAAGCATGACACATTTCAGGCCGGAAATGTGTCATCTTTTCCGCCTTACAGAAAGAAGCATGACACATTTCAGGCCGGAAATGTGTCATCTTTTCCGCCTTACAGAAAGAAGCATGACACATTTCAGGCCGGAAATGTGTCATCGTTTCCGCCTTACAGAAAGAAGCATGACACATAACCCTGGAGAACCCTGGGCCCTGAACCCTAAAGCCCAAACCCTAGGCCCTAAACCCTAAAGCCCGAACCCTAGCCCCTAAACCCTAAAGCCCAAACCCTAGGCCCTAAACCCTAAAGCCCAAGCCCTAGGCCCTAAACCCTAAAGCCCAAACCTTAGGCTCCAAACCCCAAAGCCCAAACCCTAGGCCCTAAACCCTAAAGCCCAAACCCTAGGCCCCAAACCCTAAAGCCCAAACCCTAGGCCCTAAACCCTAAAGCCCAAACCCTAGGCCCTAAACCCTAAAGCCCACACCCTAGGCCCTAAACCCTAAAGCCCAAACCCTAGGCCCTAAACCCTAAAGCCCAAACCCTAGGCCCTAAACCCTAAAGCCCAAACCCTAGACCTTAAACCCTAAAGCCCAAACCCTAGGGATTGACCGGTGAATTCCCAGATCATTGGTCGGATTGACCGCCCATTCCCAGATCATTGGTCGGATTGACCGCCCATTGCCAAATCATTGGTCGGATTGACCGGTGAATTCCCAGATCATTGGTCGGATTGACCGCCGATTGCTAGATCATTGGTCGGATTGACCGCCCATTCCCAGATCATTGGTCGGATTGACCGGTGAATTCCCAGATCATTGGTCGGATTGACCGCCCATTCCCAGATCATTGGTCGGATTGACCGGTGAATTCCCAGATCATTGGTCGGATTGACCGCCCATTCCCAGATCATTGGTCGGATTGACCGGTGAATTCCCAGATCATTGGTTGGATTGACCGGTGAATTCCCAGATCATTGGTCGGATTTGGTCGGATTGACCGGTGAATTCCCAGATCATTGGTCGGATTGACCGCCCATTCCCAGATCATTGGTCGGATTGACCGGTGAATTCCCAGATCATTGGTCGGATAGACCGCCTATTCCCAGATCATTGGTCGGATTGACCGGTGAATTCCCAGATCATTGGTCGGATTGACCGCCCATTGACCGGTGAATTCCCAGATCATTGGTCGGATTGACCGGTGAATTCCCAGATCATTGGTCGGATTGACCGGTGAATTCCCAGATCATTGGTCGGATTGACCGGTGAATTCCCAGATCATTGGCCGTTCATTGGTCGGATTGACCGCCCATTCCCAGATCACTGGTCGGATTGACCGGTGAATTCCCTGATCATTGGTCGGATTGACCGATGAATTCCCAGATCATTGGTCGGATTGACCAGTGAATTCCCAGATCATTGGTCGGATTGACCGGTGAATTCCCAGATCATTGGTCCGGATTGACCGGTGAATTCCCAGAAGGTTTAAATATATATATGTAGAGAGGGTTTAGGGTTTAGGGGTTTAGGGTTTAGGGTTTAGGGCTTTAGGGTTTAGGGCCTAGGGTTTGGGCTTTAGGGTTTAGGGCACAAAAAAAACAGTTTTTGCCCCAAGTCCCCCCTAGGACCGGCCTGGAGGCCCCTAGATCCTTGAACTCTGCTCGCTGGAGGCCCTTTTTGGGGGGGGTCCAAATGGCTTGGTCCTCCATGAAGGGGGGGGTTTAGGGTAATTACTTTTGTAGGGACCAGTACTGGTCCCGGGGAGAACGTGTCCCGGTACCGGGCCTAACGTGGGTGCTACAGTACCCATGGCTGTGGGACGGCGGGCGAGCGTCCTGGATCGACTTGCGCCATCGATGTCGAAGGGCATAAGCGCCGCCCACCATCGAAGGTGGGCGGCCTAGGCCCTGAGTTTAGGGTTTAGGGTTTAGGGTTTAGGGGTTTAGGGTTTAGGGTTTAGGGACCATTTTGATGGCCCCCGCGGCAGAGTAGAAGTCCATTGAATTCGTGGGTTTAGGACTTCGGCTTTCCCTAACCCCAAGGGTCCAAAGGACCCAAGAATAAGGTACTCGGTTTTAGGATATAGTAGTTATGTATGTTAGGATTTCGGAGAGTGTATGATTATTAGGTACTTGGACCCTTGGGGTAAGGGTCCATGTACCCAAATAGTATATACTTTGGGCCCAATGTATCTATATAAGGAGTACTTTAAGGCCAAAGTATATACGATTTGGGCACATGGACCCTTAGGGTTTAGGGTTTAGGGCCGCGTAAGCGTAACCTTTGTCCCTTAAGTTCTCGGGCTTGGGGCTGAGGGGGAGCGGGCTCAGGGAAGGGGCTTCGGGTTAGTTTAGTGCTTAGGCTAAGGATTTCGGGTTTAGGGCTTAGGACGTAGGTTTTCGGGCTTAGGGTAACATTTCGGGTTTAGGGCTTAGTTTTTAGTCGTGCTTCAATTCACTGTTGCGTGTGTTCACTGGGGCTGGTCTTCCCGTGCCGCCTTGGCGGAAGAAGGAGCGCCGAAGTTGTTCTCGCCCTAAACCCTAAACCCTGAACCCTAACCCAAGCCCCCTCCTGGTAGGCATCCTCCCGCACCACCAGAAGTTTTCGACATCGGTTCGGAACATGAAGAAGCGGAAGAGGCGTGATCCTGCGATGGAGAATCCCGAGGATGATGATTCTAAGGAATCACATCAAAGACCCTAACCCTAAACCCCTAAACCCTAGACTCGACCTTCGTGAGCAGAAACTTCCTGCATTGCCGATTTCAGCTGCCGGGCTCAGGTCTTGGAAGAATGGAATCCTGACTCAATTCGGTAGCATTGACACATCAGGCGAAGCGCGCCTATACTTAGGTCTTGAAGTCTGATCTTTGAGAACACGGCACGATTATCTGGCATTGTGGCTGCTTTAAGTGAGTACATCACACTGGATCTCATCATAAAGCACGGGCCCATGCCCGGTGGCGGTGCCTGCACGTTCGAGACCAAAACTTGAACTCCTGTTTGTCGCACGTGCTTCAATGCACATGTGCAGTCTGGCCGCGTTACCGACACTACTGTTGATGATATAAATCCTGCATGACCCATAATCAGGAATATACCATAATTCCCACAGTTTAGGGTCCGTAAGGTAATGCAGGATTTGTATCATCAACCGTAAGGGTCCATGCCAACATGCCTGATGACCTCGGCCTCGAGCATTTACCACCAGCACCAGATGATGCCAATCTTCCCGAGAACGTGACACAAAAGGTTTGAGGAGATAGAGTTGCTTTTTGAATGGCATGAACTGTTTTCTCTGCCCCAAAAGGCCGTATAATTAGGCTTGAAGATAACACAGAACTTGAACTGAAACACAGGTGGCTTTGCTGTTTTGCCCTAAGGGTCCATGTGCCCAAACGGTATATACAACGGCTTCTCTGCGCCCATTAATTATAGCAACTACCGAGGACTGAGCATCTCCAACATAGGTGTCGGTAAATCTACTGACCATCTCCACTGAAGTCCTTTTCGAAATTGTTCAGGCTCCTACATGATGCAACCCTGAACTCTTAGCCCTAACACCCTAAGCCCTGAGCCCCACATGATTATCCCGATAATGCTGCGACATCGAGCAGTCCTCCTCACCCTCACCCTAAACCCTGTATCCTAAACCCTAAACCCTCAACCCTAAATCCGAAACCCTACATACTAAACCCGAAACCCGAAGGTCCGAACTCTTAACTACCGGTAGGAGTCTCGAAGCCTGCGCGGCTCCTCGCCAGACTTTGCCAAGTTAGGGACCCCCTAAAACGACATAAGCATCACCATGCAGGGTTTAGGGTTAAGGGTTTATATAGGGTGTAGGGTTTCGGATTTAGGGTTTAGGATTTGGGGTTTATATCGGGTTCAGGCTTTCGGGTTTAGGGTTGGGGTTTGTATAGGCTTTAGGGTTTTACATGGATACCCCTACCTTATTTGGGCTTCGTTATAGCGAGGTTTATGTGGGATATCCTTATCGTCTTTTTGGCTTGTGTGGTTTTTGGCCCCGATCAAGCCGAGTCCTAGGATGCACCCAGAGAGCCCGATACCCCGTAGATTAAGGAATTAAATGGGTGTTGACTGGGCTTTATAGGGTCATTATGGGGCCCTCACTTGAAGGAGTATACCCCAAATCATAATCGTAAGGCCCCTACAGTGTAAGCTGTGGTTAAAGGTTACTGTGCCCTCTGAGCAGGGATCAGTGAAAGTCGTAAGTAGGTTAAATAGCGAGTGATACGCATCCTACACACTGCTCTGAAATATTTCGACTTATAGAGTCCTTCAACTGCTTCGCTAGACCGTAAGCCCCAACCGCGGTAAGATGGCCAGAAACTCTCAGGATAGCGCGTTGGTGCCACGCGTGTTTCTGCATCTGGCGGGAGCCTCATTTCGGGTGTCGATGGAATTTGTCCTCCAGCCAAAAACCCCTAAACCCACAAACCTTTCAACAATGAACCTATGAACCCTTGGCGCCGAAACCGGAGTTTCAAAAAATCCCTGGAGCCAAAGCCACAAAGCCTATAGACCCACGCCCTAAACCCTGCAACCCTACAACTCTGAACCCAAAACCCCAAAACCTTAAAACCAAAAACCCCTAAACCCCAAAGCCCCTGAACCCCTGCCCTACAGGCAAATCCTTAAACCCTGAAACCCCTAAACCCTACCCTAAGGGTCCAGGTATCTCCTTAGCAGGCTCCGGAATGTCCTAGGGAGAGTCCCTGGATCTTTTGGGGTCTCAGAAACCCTAAACCCTAAACCCTAAACCCTAAACCCTATGTTGAGGTTCCCCAATTTCTTAAGACCCTTAGGGGAACCCCATCTCTGAACACTGAGTCCCCACTTCGACGCCTGAAAGCCTCGACTCCAAGGGTAAAAGGAGGGACCCTTAATAAGGACGCCTAGGTATATACCCTTAGTGTAGCTATTATATACCCATTATATAGCCCATTATAGCCATTATATACCCATTATATGCCCTTTTATTTCTAGCCATTATATACCCACTATATACCCTTAATATAGCCACTAATATATACCTATTATCTAGCCCATTATAGGGTAGGGGTCCCCTATGAAGGGTCCCTCCTTGAAAGCCTCGACAGGCCCGCGTCGAGATCGAGGCGCAGGAGCTCCGAAGTCCTAAGGTTTCTTATAAAGGGTTCCTTGGGGGTTTAGGGTTTAGGGATCCTTAAAGGGTTCCTTGGGGTTTAGGGTTTAGGGTTCCTTAAAGGGTCCCTTGGGGTTTAGGGTTTAGGGTTCCTTAGAGGGTTCCTTGGGGATTTAGGGTTTAGGGTTCCTTAAAGGGTTCCTTGGGGTTTAGGCTTTAGAGTTCCTTAAAGGGTTCCTTGGGGTTTAGGGTTTAGGGTTCCTTAGAGGGTTCCTTGGGGGTTTAGGGTTTAGGGTTCCTTAGAGGGTTCCTTGGGGGTTTAGGGTTTAGGGTTCCTTAAAGGGTTCCTTGGGGTTTAGGGTTTAGGGTTCCTTAAAGGGTTCCTTGGGGTTTAGGGTTTAGGGTTCCTTAGAGGGTTCCTCGGGGGTTTAGGGTTTAGGGTTCCTTAAAGGGTTCCTTGGGGTTTAGGGTTTAGGGTTCCTTAAAGGGTTCCTTGGGGTTTAGGGTTTAGGGTTTAGGGATCCTTAAAGGGATCCTTAAAGGGTTCCTAAAGGGATCCTTTAAGGGATTCCCTAAAGGGCTCTTTAAAGGGATCTGTAAAGGGATTTTTAAAGGGATCTACAAGGGAGGTTCCTAGGCATTATGGAGAGACCCCTTAAAGCGACGTTCCTGGGGTAGTTTAGGGTATAGGGTTGAGGGGTTGGGGTTCTAGGGTTTTCAGGCTTTATAGGGTTTAGGTTTTAGTGTTTAGGTTTTTGGGTTTAGGGTTCTAGTCTAGGGGTCCTACTTGGAGGGTCTGGGGAGGTAATAAGTAGAGTTATAAGTACCCTACAAGGGATCCCAATTGGAGCTATGGCGCCGGAGCTCCGGGGCATAAGGTTCAGGGGTTCTAGTGCTTCAGTGTTTCAGGGTTTTAGGGTTCTAGGGTGTTAGGGTTTTAGGGTTTGGGGTTAAGGGTTAAGGGGGGTTGGGGATAACGGGATTTTGCAGGGTTTTAGGGCTTTGGGGTTTTGGGTTAATTGTTTTATTAATTTAATTTAATCTAATCACTGGCATTTTGGGGTTAGGGGCTGTAGAGGGGTGTAAACAATAACACTGAAATGTATTATGATTGCTACTATATAGCAACATGTATATATGTTTATTTACTATGATACATATCCTTAGGAGTTTTAGGGGTTTAGGGCTCAAGGGGTTTAGGGGTTTAGTAGTTTAGTTTTTAGGGGTTTTGGGTGTTTACGCGGTTCGGGGGTTCTAGGGTTTTCAGGGTTTTTAGGGTTTTTATGGTGTAGGGGGTTTAGGGGTTTTAGGCTTTAGGGATTTTAGGGTTCAGGGTTCCTAGGTAGTACTAGGGAGACCCGTTAAAGGCGACCCTACTGAACCCTACTTCTGACAGGGACCTAATTGAGAGGGTCCATGTCCCAAGGCTCCCCCTAATCCTAACTCCAAGGGCTGAAGGGGTTTAGGGTTTGAGGGCTTAGGGTTAAGGGATAGTATTGGTTCAGGGTTTGGGGTTTAGGGCTCGTTAGGTCTGCGGGGCTAGGATTTTGAGGTTTCTGGTTTAGGGCTTAAGCCCGATGCTGACCCTACTCTTGGGAACTGAAGAATGAGCATCTTCGTTCCTTGAGTTAGGGATTAGGGTTTAGGGTTTGGAGTTGTTTCCGAAATTAGATGTCAGTACTCGGTCTGAACGAACCATGTCCGCAAAGGCCCTCCAACCAGAGCAGACTAACCCCACGAAGATCTACCTTTTCAAGGGCTAGCGTAAGGAAATCGAAGCAATCCTGAACGGCAGGTCACATTGGGGTTACGGCAAACCCAAACCCGGAACTCGAAACATAACTTGTTCAGACCATTTGCCTGATTCAGAACCAAAGGAAGAAACTGTAACCGTTCAACCCTAAACCCTGAGTTTCGAAGCCTCTGCTATGTACTCTCCCAAAGTTTGAACCTGCAAAATGTCAATTAGTAGGTTTCCCCCTCAAACCATCCCTTATAAACAGAATCCTTATATAGGGCCCTAAGCCCTGAACTCTAATTGTTTGATCTCTTTGACCCTTGGAATCAGCGAAGCATTCCTATGCCTTATGAATACACTCGAAAAACTCAACCCTAAAGCCCTACAACTGGCTTGTAGTTTTCATGATCAGTTTTTGTCCGTTATGCTTTTGGCCGATCACTGTCACACTTGCATCATGCATCACTCAGGTGCAAAAGGGCCTTCGGGAAAGGGGCGAGACATCATCGGAGGCTACGTCCGTCACTTTTGCCCGAAGCACGTGCACACATCTTACGATGTGAGGCCAAAGAACGTCAAGAACGATCAAGGCCGGTGGCATTTCGTCAAGGGGGTTCGGTACCACCAAGGCTTGCACGAAACTTGCAGCGGTCAGAAGGCAGCCTGGATGACAGGGTGGGAGAGCGGATACCGAAGTGGGTACATGGACCACCTTGCGCGGTCCGACGGCGGCAGTGCTCCTAGAAAGACCGGCCCACACAGTACTCCAGTGCCGTGGGGCATGTCATCAATGGCACGCTCATCGTTCCAAGAGCCAATGCGAGCCTGAACAACATCGATGTGAATGGCTGCTGGATCAACGATGACAAATTCCGCTATGCTGGGCAGGATCGGCAGCATAAGAAACTATAGGTGTCATGTTCGGAAGCCCCAAAGCGACGCCTTCAACCATAAGGACTCTTACCGCGAGGTCGGGGCTTTTAGAGCCCTCTTATTAAGAGTTGATAGGGGTCTAAATCAATAAGGCCTGTTGAAGGAAGTAGAAAGCCCAACCACCCTGCGCGAAACCCTAAACCCAAAGCCTTAAACCCTAAACCCCTAGCCCCCTAAACCCCTAAACCCTAGCCCCCAACCCCTTTGCACCTCAAACCCTAAGCCTTAAACTCTGAACCCTAAACTCCAAGAGTAAAAGGACTTACCCGCAATAAGGACCCCTAGGTATATACCCTTAAAATAGCTATTATATACCCGTTATATATCCCATTACAGGGTAGGGGATCCCCATGAAGTGTCCCTCCTTTTCCCCGTTGATAAACCTTACCCCCACAGAGGAGGGCAGGGGCCGCTTCACCGCCAGTTGCGAGCTCTCACCTGACCTTCAGGTGGCGCAGCGGGCCTGGGTTTAGGATGTAGGATTTAGGATTAAGGGTTTTGAGGTTTGGGTTTGAGGTTCAGGGGTTTAGGGGTTTAGGGTTTAGGGGGGTATATTTAGGGTTTAGGTTGTTGTTTTTTAGGGTGTGGTAGGGGCTGGGTGACTGGGTAGGTCAAATTAGATCTTTTTGCACATATGACTTCTTACCATAATGACAAGATTAGCCTTCTTCTGAGCTAGGTACTTGGCCCCAAACCTTCTGGGGCGTTTAAGCAGTGTACTTTACCCTCAAACCGAAACCCTAAGCCCTTCAACCTTAAACCCCCTGATCCCTAAACCCCGTCACCCCCATACCCTAAACCTTAACCGCTACTTGGAGGGTCGGGGGACTTAGTAAGTAGGTAGTAAGTAGACTTATAAGTACCCCAAAAGGGACCCTAATTGGGGTTATGGTACTTATAAGTCCCTAAAATAGACAGTTACTAAGTCCCCCGACCCTCCAAGTAGCCTCCGAACCCCAAAAGGCTCTGTAGCGACCCTACATTCGAAGCCCCCTATAAGCTTGAACTCTTCCCCTTAGATCCCCAATACCTAACCTTTAAACTTTTTGGGTTCTTATACTTTAGTAGGAATCGGAAAATTTAACCTTTTATTTCTGTGGCTTATTGCGGTAGTAAGTCCGAAAACCCCCTAAATCCCAAATCCTCAAAACCTCATTCCCAGACATGGCATATACACTGCAGTTATGGAATTAGCTCTCTCCAAAACCAGAAAAGGGACAGTCTTTTGGGACCTGCGGTTGATGATATAAATTCTGCATTACCCATAGTAAGGAATATACTATAATTCCCATAGTTTAGGGTCCTAAAGGTAATGCAGGATTTATATTTCCACACCCTAAACCCTAAAACCCTGTAGATCCCTTAAAGGAGCCCCTATAGATCCCTTTAAAGGAGCCCTAGGGATTTCTATCATCAACCGTACTTCCATAATGGCAGTGTATACGGACTCTGAGACTGCAAGCAGCCGAGGCCTCGAGATCATCGTAAGTCCCAATAGGGTTTAGGGGTTTTAGGGGTTTAGGGTTTACCACGCACAGGACGGATGTTACACAGGCCCTATTCCAGCTTGTTTTGACTACGTCACACCTCAGGACATGGAGGACCTTGAGGAGGCCGATACGGCTCAGCCTTCCCAGCCGTCAGCAGCCGCGGGAGATGCCGAGGCAGCAGCCGTTACAGAGCAGCCCATTGAGACCGAAGGCGAATACCTGCCTATGCAGGAGCCTTCTTCCTCTGCAGCCTTCCATGCCGAGCCCCAAGCAGGCCTCTTTTCGATGATGGGGGAACTCATAGCCATGCCTGCCATCGTCACTGCAGCCACACACCAGCAGCCTTTTCCACTGCTATTTTTTGACCCCGAAGCCCAGACCAAGCCGATTAACCGCCACGAGCTCTGGCAACTGTTCAGGGGTTTAGGGTTTAGGGGTTTAGGGTTTAGGGTGGTGTAGGGTTTAGGGCTTTAGGGGTTTAGGGTTTCTAGGGTTTAGGGGTTTAGGGTTTAGGGTTTCTAGGGTTTAGGGGTTTAGGGTTTAGGGTTTAGCGGTTTAGGGGTTCAGGGGTTTAGGGGTTTAGGGGTTTAGGGTTTAGGGTTTAGGGTTCTCAAGCCAGCAGCAGGTCGCCCTCCTCCGGCTGCAGACCTTGGCTTCGGACGCGAAGGCCCAGCAGTTGTACTTGGCGGGTTTAGAGTTTAGTACGGTTTAGGGATCAGGGGTTTGGGGTTTATGGGGGTTGGGGGTTAGGATTTAGGGTTTAGGGGTTAGGGGTTGGGGGTTAGGGTTGAGGGTTTGTAGGGCTTAGGGTTCACTTATGGTTTAGGATTTAGGGTTTAGGGTTTCGGGCTTTGGGCAGGGCCTAGGGTTAGGATTTATGTCTTCCTTCAGCGTTTTGGATTCATGGGCTGCGGGCATGTTCTATATAGGTCTGCCAAACGTTGGAATTGATATCCCACTTTAGTCATGTAGTCATGTATAGTTTCATCGCAACGTTCTGATCTATGTTACCCAGAAGTATCCTCTTGCACTTTTTCTGTTTGGGTTCCCTGTCTAAAACCAAACAGTAGGATCAACGGCGCCCTTATTCCGAAAACCCGAAGCCCTAAACCCTGAGCCCTAAACCCGAAGCCCTAAATCCTAAGCCTTAAACCCAAAACCCTAAGCCGGGACGAGTGGGGAACCCATGATTATGGTAGAGTAAACGTTTTATGGTTTCGGCCTGATACTTAGAGGGTCGGGGGGCCTACTAAGTAGTGATTTTACAGAGTTGTAAAGACCATAACCCCAATTAGGGCCTCTGTTAGGGTACTTATAAGCCTACATACTACCTACTTACAAAGTCCCCCGACTCTCCAAGTAGGCCTTCTGCTAGAGTTCTGAAAGCCTCTGTTCAATATAGACGCAAGAGTACTTACCAATAGTATTGTTTAGGGTTCCTATTAAACAAATAAATGTGTATGTATATATATATATATATGCATATAGATAGCAACAATTTACCCCAGGAGGGACCGTCATTTTATTCATTAAGGCTCTATGTTACGCTTTGAGGGCACTTGAACGGGCTTGGGGTTCATAAATCTATCAGGTTTCACACCCCGTCAACCCTAGACCCTAAAGTCACTGAACCACTAAACGCCAAACCCTAAACCCTAAAAGCCTTAAACACGAAACCCTAAACTCTAAAAGCTCTAAACCCTAAACCCTAAAGCAGACACTACACCACTAAACCCTAAAAGCTCACTGTCTCACTGTGAATAAAAGCTCTAAACCCTAACCGCCCTAAACCCTAAACCCTAAAGACACCAAACCACTAAACCCTCAAAGCCCTGTCTAAAAGCTCTAGACCCTAAACGCCCTAAACCCTAAACTCTGAACCAAGCCACGAGTTCACGGCTCGGAGCCCGGCTTCTTTGAAAGGCGCCCAGAGCCCTAACCCCACCTGAAGGATCAAATGACCCTTAAAGGTAGGGGCCCTATTCCTATATACTATGAAACCCTATATGGTGTATGAATCAATGAACCTTAAATCCTTTTAGGGTTCATGTCGTCCTTGGGGTAGAGCCCGAACCTCCAACCCGAAACCCTACCCGAACCCACCAAACCCTACTTTTTGGTAGGTTCTGATTACAAATCCGGATATCGATAATTTTATAGGACCCTACCAAAGAGTAGGTTTTGATGGGTTAAGGTCTAAACCCTAAGCCCTAAACCCTAAACTCTAAGGCCCATGATCCTTCAAGAAAGCCCTGCTTGAGGTTCCCCGCCTCTGCGGCTCCCAGCCGTACCCAGGCCTTGTGGCCTTGGTGCAAGGCCATCTTCTTCTAAGTGTAGGGTGCAGGATTTATAGTCAGGGTTTCTGGTTTAGGGTTTTTTATTTTGAGTTTAGGGTTCATGGTTTAGGGTTTAGGGTATACAGGGTTCATTTAGGGTTCATGGTTGAGGGTTGCGTGGGGTTCAATGTTTAGGGTTAAGGAATTCGAATATATTCTGTTCAGGCAGCCGGTGCGGCTTCCATTAAGGGCCGTGACAAGGGTTTCCTGCAGGATGGTGTATTATGTTATTTTGCTATGCGCGTGTGTAAGCTGTTGCCTTTTTGTTGAGGGAGGCGGCAGGTGTTATTTCTGGGCTTCAGGGTTTCGGGGTCACATAGCAATCTACAGAGTCTCTTGGAGCTTCTATCAGCTAGGGTTTACTGTAAGGGTTGGGTCTCAGGGGGTTCAGGGTGTTAGTGTGAGGGGCATACACGCACTCCTATACCCTCTTTCCTTCAGGTCGCTGAGGAATACCGCGACTGACTCACTATGCACGACCCGCCATCTCCTACTTAGCGGATCATGGGACTAGGTGAACATTGGGGTTATAAGTCCCCTGAGTGGGGTGATCCTACTTAACTATGACCTACGTACAACCTTACTTACTAAGTCCCATGCTACTTCATTATGACCTACTTATAGCCTTACTTACTAAGTCCCATGAGCCTTTAGGTAGGGCTTCGGGCTGTAGGTTAAGGGCGCATGGGCGAAGCTATGAGGCTTGGCCCCAGCCTTCGGGGGTTAGGAGGTTCGGGGTTTAGGGGTTTGGGGCTTAGGGGTTTAGGGGTTTAGGGGTTGAGAGGTTGAGGGGTTGACGGGTTTAGGGGTTTAGGCTTTAGGGTTTGTTAGCTTGTACAGGTCAGCTTCGAGCAGCATGCCCTTCCAAGGTATTCCTGTCACAACAGAAGAGGGGAGAAGTCTCCGAGGGCGTGACAGGACGAGGAAGACTGAGTACAACGGGGCCAGCACATCGAGACCCTGGCTGAGGTCCGGGGCCGGGAGCTGGTCACGCTCCGCGACTTGCATGCGGAGGCGGTTGACGCGGTGGCTATGCTACCAGTGCACATGGGAGGCATCGAAATCGCTAGCCCGGGAAGCGGCTGCAGCTGAATGTCAAAATGACCCAGACATCGTGCGGCAAATTGATCAACTGGGGCCCACAGCAAAGCGGCGACGCGTGGAGGAGTTTATCGAGAAAAAACGCCAGGCTCGGCCCTATGCCCACGATGTGGGCCGAGAAGCGAGGTTTCCGGAGAGGATATAATGCGTTCGTGCAGTGTGACCCCGGGGTCCTCGATGTGAGGGGGATCAGACTCCACTGCGGAGCTGATGGCGCCCTGCTCGCGGAAACGAAGTGGTCCAAGCGCAGTTACTCTACCTTTACCGCTACCTGCAACCTGCTCACTCAGTCCCCCGCCTTCATGTAAACCAGACCAGCACACCTTCACAATAGAGCTGCCGGAATAACTATAGCAATACTATTCCTGAGGGCTCAGTTGTAAAATACAAACACACATGCAGAGGCCCCATTTCTCTAGTCTTTGAATTCCCATGGCAACTCGGATGTCTGAACCATGCATACCTCAAGGATGTGGTTTTAGGCGGCTGTATAAGTACGCTACGATTTGGTGGCGATACATGATACCCTGAACCCTGAGCCCTAAAGCCTAAGCCCTAAACTCCCTAAGCCCTAAAACCTTAAACGCTTTAAACCCTAAAACCCTGAACTCTCTGAACCCTAAACCCTACAAACCTTAAACCCTAGAAGCCCTCAACACGAAAACCCTGAACCCTAAACCCTGAACCCTAAACCCTGAACCCTACAGCCTAACCTAAGCCTAAACCCATAGGCCCCAAAGTAGTTCCTTTTTGGTATTCTCTTATAGAACTCTACAAAAAGGAACTACTATGGGGCCTCTGGGTAAACCCTAACCCCTAAATCCTAAGTCTTAAACTCTAAAGCTTAAAGCTTCTAGGACCCAGAGTAGGCCCTTGTTCCCTTTTTTTTAGGGTGCAGGTTCCCTTAGAAGCCCCTTTAAACCACCAAGTGCACTCTTTTTATTCCTAGGTTACTGCTGGGTCTAGGCTTTAAGTCTGAACCCTTATTAAAAAAACTGATAAATCCGAATTCCTAAGCCCTAAAAACCGTACATCCTAAACTCTATAATTCCTAAACCCTAAATCGTACATCCTAAACTCTATAATTCCTAAACACCCTGAATCGTACATCCTACACTCTATAATACCTAAACACCCTAAATCGTACATCCTAAACTCTATAATTCCTAAACACCTTAAATCGTACATCCTACACTATAATTCCCTTAAATCGTAAATCCTAAACTCTATAAAGCCTAAAGCTTCAGCCTGGAGCAGGGCAGCCTTCCTTCTCCGAGAGCAAGCTGCTGGCGCCTGAAGCTCCATACAGCCTGAGGATGAGGCCGGGCTACTTTAAAGGGATTAGGATAATAAGGGTTCCCTTATAAGGGTATAAGGGTTTAGGGTTTTACATCTGTGGTTCAGGGTTTAGGGGTTTAGGATGTTGAGTGCAGCTTTTAGAGGATGAGGCTTGGGATTAGGGGTTTTGGGGGCTTGTAGTGGTTTAGGGTTTGGGGGTTTAGGGTTCAGGGTTTGGGGGTTTACATGGGTTCAGGGGTTTACGGGGGTTCAGCTTTCAGGGTTCAGAGGATGAGGTATCTTCGATTGGTATCTGTGCTTTGGGGTTAAGGGGTTTGGGGGGTTTGGGATTAGGATGATTAGGGTTTAGGGTATCTTCGATTTGCATCCGTGGTTCTCTTTCTGGGCCCTTTCAATCGGTGCTACAGTGCTTTTCAGGGTATGCCCTTCTTTTTCTTCTTGGGTGAAAGGCCAAGGTTCTCCCAGAATGCGGCCTCAAACCAAAAACCCGAGACCCTTACCGCTCCTCCCGATGTTCCCGTTACTGGAGCCATCTACATCCTGTTTCAAGTCTCTAGTTGGGGCTTCGAATTTCATTAGGGAGTCAGGAGGCTTCCTTCAGTTCTTGAAGATTTTAGCAGTGTTTCTGGAGTGTTTGGGGCCTAAGGAACCGGGTTCAGTCAGCTGCTTTCGTTTGAAATTGTGGTGTTTCCTGGGTTTAGGGTGATAGTTTTGCTGCTTTCGGCCATGTTAGCTTGACATAGTTTCGTGTGTCGACTTCAGGGAAAGCCATGAATTCCTCACACGGTTTTGACGGTTCAGGGTTTCGAAATCAAACCTTGTAAACCCTATGCCTACAACCCAACACCTTCGGTCCTTTAACCATCCCTAAACCCTAAACCCTCAACCCTTACAGTTGCGACCTTGTGCAGGTGCCGCGCCTGCAAGCATTTGGAGGAGGCCCACTTTCTCAGGCTTTATAAAGCTTTCCGAGCCTTTCCAAGTCCAAGCTATGATTGTCTACAATATTACCAGGACCCTCCTTGTGCCCTCAAACAGGGGTATATGGCCCCGAATAATGGTCATTTATTATTTAGGGTCTACTAGTATAGGGTAGATGGAGGGTCTAGGTAGGGTTTCAAGCTTAGAGAAAATCCCTAAACCCTCAACCCAAAATCCTGTAGTGTTTCTGCTTAAAGTCCCTACCTTCCAACCCGAGGTCGCTAGGACCCTAAGGGAGTTTCCGAAAATTAGGGGTACCTTATTTGGGGGTCGTAGTTATAAGGATCCTCGTATTTAGGGTATTATGTTCTGGTCCCCTATTTTCGGAACCCCCCATAAGTCAATCCGACCACTTCCAACCCGAAAGCTCAAGCTAAAGCAGCCCTACATCCTGAGACTTTCGTGCCGATGAGTAGCAGTTTTTGTTTTTGTGTGTTTAAGGGTTAGGGCTTAAGATGCCCGTTTCAACAAACAGCAGATCTGCGTTTAGTTTAGGGTTTAGGGTTCAGTGTTTAGGGTTTGAGGTTAGGATTGTGAGGAAAGGCTTGACAAGCAGAGCAGGCGGCGTGCTCCGGAGCGGTCTTTAACGCCGGGGTGAGAGAGCAGCCAGGGTCGCGCTAAGCATTCAAGCCGGAACCAACACCCTAGGCCCTACTTGGAAGCTGCCGCAGTTTAGAGTTTAGGGCTTGCTGCCGCAACCTTGGGTGCAGGGTTTAGGGTTCAGGGTTCCTACTCCTTAGTGCAGCTAAACCCCAAATCCTAAACCCCAAATTTGACTGCTTGGAGGGTCGGGGGACTTAGTACGTAGGTAATAATAAGTAGAGCTATAAGTACCCGAAAAAAGGGATCCTAATTGAGTTTATGGCACGCATAACTCGATAAAATGACTACTTAGTAAGCCCCCCGACTCTTCAAGTGTACACCTGGATAGAGGATTTAATTACAGGAATCCTCGGCTCTGGTTCGGTAAAGGAGGCCCTAGACCACAACCTAAAGCCGAGATCCTAAAGCTGGGTTGTCCTTGGGGATCTGTTTTAATTTCCCCTACTATTTTGTAGAAACCAAGTAAATAATTTTCAAAGGGCTTAAAGGACAACTCAGAAAGCCAAAACCCTGGAACTCAAACCCAAAACCCAAGCCCTGAACCTCGCGTGACTTCACAGCTGGCCAGGCTCAATGCTGTGGCTGCAAATTGTTGACGAATCTGCTTCCTCTAGTAAACTTTTGGAAAATCTGCCCAGTCCCAGAAACCTACACCCTAAGATCCCCGAGCCCGAAAGCCTCTGCGTGGCACTTCGAAATCTGAAGCTTCATTGAAGCGGCGAAAAAGTGCAGGCACGCTGCGAGGTGCTGCCTGGCGGTGACGTTTGCTTGGCATGTGAGGTTCTAGGACCCAGAGTAGGCCCTTATTCCCTTTTTGAGGGTTTCGGTTCCCTTATAACCACCTTTAAACCAAAAAGGGCACCCTTTTTTTTCCTAGGTTACTCTTAGGTCTAGGGTTTAGTTTCGGGTTTCAGGCTTTGGGAGTTTCGGGCTTGATTATAGGATCCTTAAGGGGGGGGGTGGTTCAAGGGGGGAGGGTACAAGGAATCCTTAGGGGAACCTTAGGGAGTACTAGGGAGAGTTAGGGATCACTAGGCAAAAAAAACCCCCTTGGAGCCCCCTCCCTTAAGGATACTACAAAAAACCCTAAACCCTAAAGCCTAAACCCCTAAACCCCTAAACCCCTAAACCCTAAACCCCTAAACCCTAAATCGGCTTTGAAGAGTTCAATGTTTAGGGCTTCAGCGCTTAGGAGTTTTGGGGCCTCTGGAGTGATTCTAGCTTGGTGCTTCGGTTTAGGGTTTAGGGTTTAGGGTTTAGGGTTTAGGGGTTTAGGGTTTAGGGTTTAGGGTTTAGCTTGTTGGTGCTGGTTGTGGGCCTTAGCTATGCTATAACCTCAATGTTTACATGAAAAGCTGCGCTATTGATGCCATGGGGGTTCTGGAATGAGTATGTAGTGCTTGGCTACCTACTATGTAGTGCTTGGTTACCTGCACCGCAATCCCACTCCAAACCCTTGTGCTCGGAGGATCATGTGACGTAGTAAGTGAAGATAGACGTACATTCAAGTAGGGGTATACATACAACAAAGTAACTACACAAATACAGGTCTAGTTAAACTTGTTTATAACCTTCGGTACCAAGTCCGTCAATCCTTTAGACCTTAAACTTAAACCCCTAATAGTCTCTTAAAGAGCCTTATAGATCCCTTGCAGGAGCCCTTTAATGAACCCTCGTTACTAAGCCCCATGATCCTCCACATGCCAGCAAGGCCCTGTCTAAAGCCCTCAACCCCTAAACCTACACCATCCTTAAACCCTCCAAAAACGATTTAAACCATCCCTAAACGCTACCAAAAAAATTGTAAGCCATCCTTAAACCCGCCCGAAAAGACATCCCTAAACCTTACCAAACACACCTAAACCATCCCTACACCCTACCAAAACATACCAAAACCATCCCTCAACCCTACCAAAACTCACCTAAACCATCCCTAAACCCTACCACAACATATCAAAACCATCCCTCAACCCTACCAAAACATACCTGAACCATCCCTAAGCCTTCCCAAAACGACCTAAACCCTAAAGCCTACCAAGAAACATAAACTCTCCCTAAACCCCCTTTGCAAGCCAGGCAATTTCTTGGAGTTTGGTGGTGTCGCAGACCTAGAGCTGCAGTAGGCTAGAGCATGGCTAGTTCTCTAGGTAAGGCTCCCTTTCAGGGTCCTTCATGCCGTACTATGGGGTGCGTCTCTCTCGTGTGGGTCCCACCCTAAACCCGAAACCCAGGATAGGGGTAGAGTTCAGGGTTTAGGGTGTAGGGCATGAGGGTAGTTCTCTCATTTAGGGTCCCTTCTTTGGGTTCCTGAAAGGGATCTACCAGGGTTTCTACGAGGTGTCTATGCGGGTACTCCAAGGTTGGTTCTCTAAGTCAGGGTGCCTTTTGGGGTCCTTCAATGTTCAGAAGTTTTGGGGTTATTAGGGTCCTTTTGTTTTAGTAGGGATTAGGGTTCCCATAATAGGGTTCATATCAAGGAATCCGTACCCCAAGAATCTTAAACCCCCCCGTTTGGCCTCCCATCATCTGCAGGGGGAAAATGCAGTTGCGCCTGCGACTTGCGAGTTCAGATGCCCAGAGACTCCAATATCCCTTTCAAGGGATCCTTGAAGGGTTCCTATAAGGGATTTTTGGGGTCTAGGGGATTCCAATATCCCTTAAATAAAGGAATATACCTTAGATCATACTCGGAATCCTCAATATTGTTTAAGATAAAATCCTTAATTAGGTGATGTTGAAGTCTCTGGATGCACGTCTGCTCGTGGTCCACATCATGTCGGCCAGGGTGCAAGGTGTGAACATGAAGCAGGCAGGGTGCCCCTAAACCCTACACTGCAAACCCTATACAAGTCTTATCCCCAAGGGTCCAAAGGACCCGATAATTAGGTACTCGGTTGTAGGATAGTAGTTATGTAGGTTAGGATTTGGGGGAGTGTACCACTATGGGCTATTAGACCCTAAAGATCCCTATTAGGACCCTATTAAGGGTAGATTAAGGTACCCATAAGGTCTAATAGCCCATAGTGGTATGATTACTACTGTTGATGATATAAATCCTGCATTACCTTCAGGACCCTAAACTATGGGAATTATGGTCTGTTCCTTATTATGGGTCATGCAGGATTTGTATCATCAACCCTAAACCCTAAACCCCCTATAGATCCCTTAAAGGAGCCCCTTAAAGGTACCCTTGTAGATCCCTTTAAAGGGACCCCAGGATTTATATCATCAACCGTAGGTACTTGGACCCTTGGGGTGATGAGCTCTGAGCTCTGCAGGATTGACCTGTGGCAGCATAGGATCCATGGCCCGGGCCGCCAAACTGGCGGCCTTTAGGGTTAAAGTTTAGGGCTTTAGGGTTTAGGGTTTAGGGTTTAGGGTTTAGGGTTTAGGGTTTGGGGTTTAGGGTTTAGGGTTTGGGGTTTAGGGTTTAGGGTTTAGGGTTTAGGGTTTGGGGTTTAGGGTTTAGAGTTTGGGGTTTGGGGTTTAGGGTTTAGGGTTTAGGGTTTGGGGTTTAGGGTTTAGGGGTTTAGGGTTTGGGGTTTAGGGTTTAGGGTTTAGGGTTTCGGGTTTAGGGTTTAGGGTTTACCCTGAAGTCTGCCCGAATGTGTCAGTTGGACGCCAGCTTAGCCAAGACCATGGTCGACAAAATGCTTGCCAAGGTGACAATGTGGCAGAAGAGTTGGGAGGCAGGTGGGTTAACAGATGCCGGTTTTGCTGTTGTTCACCTCCTCTCACAATAATCAGTCAGACACGAACTGTGCAGAAGATGTACGCTGATGAGGGCGTAGAGCCTGCCGCGCCGGAACTGTTGGACGAAAAGGTTGCACAGTCTGTGCTTCGCCTGGACGAAAAAAAGAAAGACAAGTCCACGCTGGCAAGTGATGCCTGCGCAACAGTCATACAGCCTCTATGTGACCGTCTAGAAGAGGCGTTCACAAGGCTGCCAAGAAAAAGGGGAAGCAGCAATGCTAGAAGAAGCGCCTGTCGCGTAACGCTGCGCGAGTTCTTCGAGGGGCAGGATGACGACCAGAAGCCATACTTCCCGCAGCAGACGTTCCGCACTCTTTGCGCGGACTTGGTGCAGGAAGAGGAGAGGAAAGATCAGTATGAGATTAGAGTCTCCAGGGAAGCGGCCTCGCTGCTGCAGGTCGCGGCGGAAGATGTCCTGGCGAATTGGATGGCTGAGGGCAAGGCGCTGATGACTCACGCAAAACGCACCACGCTCCTGAAGGCAGACCTCGCGCTCGTCGTGCGATTGCGCCAAGCTCACGGCGACATGACGTTGAGCGGCTGGGAGGCTGCCGCGGTGGAGGAGGAGATTTTCATAATGTGACATAGAAGCGTTGAGAACAACACATAAACCCAAAACCCCTAAACCCTTTCCCCCTAAACCATTCCAACCCCTAACCCCAAACCCTAAACCCTATACACCCTAAACCTGAAAACCCCGTAAACCCTAAACCCTAAACCCTAAACCCCTAACCCCAAACCCTAAACCCTATACACCCTAAACCTGAAAACCTCGATCTCCCACGCGTGCTGCTGCGGAGGGGCGTTTCAGGGTTTATGGATCCTGAAGAGCCCAAGCCCTATGGTTTATGGTTTAGGGTTTAGGGTTTTAGAGTTTAGGGTTTAGGGTTTTAGGGTTTAAGGTTTAGGATTTAGGGTTTTAGGGTTTTGGGTTTTAAGGTTTAGAGCACATCCTGAACCCCACACTTTTGGTGTCTGGAGTTCCGGCACTTGGGGTTGCAAGACGACAGGACGACAGCCTCGCCAAGTCCAGAACTTTCTGGGCTGAGTGGATACACTTTACCCTTTTTTGGGTCATACTACTTATAATTACTTAAAACCCCAATTAGGGTACTTATTCTAATCATACTTGCTAAGTCCCATGATCCTCCAAGTACCCACTATAAACCTGAAAATGTACACTTTTTTTTGGGGGGGGGCTTATGAACTCAGCAACCAGGAGAAACTTGCTTCTCGCGGTCGGAATAGTTAGGTCACAACACCTCCTATATAGTTCCTCTATTATTCTACCACATGATCCTTGAAGCATTATTCTACCACGTTATACGATAATAACTTGAAGCATCGATCGCCAAGACCCCAAAGTACGTGAAACATGTTGCGCATGCGCGGTAAGGCATGCTTAGGGCTATGCTGAGTGGTGGAGAAGGCTCCCAAGAATATTCTTTCGTGGTTGTATCATTCATCTTCGGGTGTCGTCCATAAAGACCTTGGGCTAAGTGCCGAACCTCAAACCTTAAACCCCAAACCTCAAACCTAAGTCCCAACCCCGAACTCTGAACCTTACCCACCCCTACGACAGTAAGCCGTAATCCCTGAACCCGAAACTCGAAGCCACGTGGGCTGCAGGTCAGAAGGCGTGAGGGTGTGACCGTAGTGGTATTGGGATGCCGGAGGTTACCTAGCCAGTGGGGGCTGTGGTTAAAGACCCGAAGAAGAGAGGGAAAGACAACCCCAGCTTCATGTCGTTGCCGCCAAGGCTTGAGAAAGACTCCGCGGCCGAGGTCCCCGGGCAGGCCTGCTTCTCTTCAGGGTTGAGGGTTTAGGGTTTAGGGTTGAGGGGTTTAAGGTTTATAGTGCGTTGCAAAGCGTCCTGGTGAATTTTTTTGCCCGGCATTGTGGGATCCTTGGATAGACCTTAAGGTAATGCAGGGTTTTTATCATCAAACCTAAGCCCTAAAACCCGTATAGATCCCTTACAGGAAGCCCTTAAAGGTACCCCTATAGATCCCTTTAAAGGAACCCTAGGGATTTATATCATCAACCTTAGCACGGCTGCTGCTCTAACTTGCCGCTGCCCGTGCTGGCATTGCCCATCCTGCGGGTTGCCTTGTTTAGGGTTTAGGGTTTAGGGTTCATTGTCACTCCTACTGCTAACACGGTTTCTTCGGAGGCGATGCCTACCATTGCTGCAGTTGCATGCGCTAACTATTGCTGCCGCTGCTGGTTCTGCTGGTACTCCACCCAAAACTCAGCTAAGAGTTGCTCCTTCCGGGCTCCGTGCGGATGATTGAACGGTCTACTTAATTTGCTGTTCAAGAGACCTTCGACTAGAAAGCTAAGGGATGTGGGGTTGAAGATATTTTTCTGGGTTCTTGTTAAGGGATTTAACTTATGGTACCATAGTAAAGAAACCGTTATGTTTACGATAGTTCCTTCCTATGGTATCCTACATTAAATTCCTGAACAGGAACCCAGTTAGGTGACAGCTTCGCCCGAGCGCCCTGTCGACCTAAAGGATCGCAGGCTAGAGGTTAGGCATACTTACCTAGTGCTTACTGGATATGGATACCTGAATTAGGATTATCTCAAGTAGAGCTGCCTTATTTAGAACCCCAGTTACTATGTCCCACGATTGTCGAAGTAGCTCTCCATCGCTTTCTGGTGTAGTAACCTGGAAGTTTAACTTATGATATCTGTCGCTTACCGTGGGGGGGCAAAAGTCCGCAGGGGTCAGGGAGGGACACAGTCAGAAAGTTTGGGGTCGTCCTAGCAGAAGTGCTTGAATACACTTGGGGTGGAATCTCGACACGTAGGAACATTCTGAGACCCCAAAGCCCAGCAGATTCCGGACACTCCAAAGCAGATGCCTCGACCCCTAGGGCATCCTTAAACTTACTTAGCTTGTTGGAGAACTTTAAACTTTTTGGCTTCATATATTCGGTCTAGCTTAAAAAGTTTGAACTTTGTTTGGGCCTGGTTATTGGAGAAGAGAGTAAATGCTGTAAACCCTAAACCCCCCAAAACTTAAACCCAAACCCCCAAGGGTTAAACCTGAAATCCTCCAGCGTTAAATCCCAAACCCCCAAACCTTGAATCCTAAACCCTAAACCCCAAACCTTACATAAACCCCAAAATGACCCCTAAACCCCCAAAGCCTACACCCTAAACCCCTAATCCCTTGAACCTGAAACCCTGAACCGCCTAAAGCCTTAAGCCCTAAACCTTATAAGTGCCTAGAAACCCGAATCGCTTTTTCTCGACCACCGGCGCAGGAGACAGGGAAGTTGCCGAGGAAGTCGTTAGCTCGGGAACTGCTTTTGAAAAATGTTCAGCACTCGGGGTTTAGGGTTTGGGGGGTTTAGGGTTTGGGGGTTTAGGGTTTAGGGTTTGGGGGTTTAGGGTTTGGGGGTTTCGGGTTTAGGGTTTGGGGTTTAGGGTTTAGGGGTTTAGGGTTTAGGGGACAGGGTTTAAGGGTTAGGGGTTTAGGGTTGTATTCAGCTCCGCACACACCACTACGCTGGATGTGTTGCGTGGTGTTCAGATGTGAGACGACTGCCTGTTTTGGAATCCCTTACGAGAGCCAGCGACATATGAAGCAACGAAGAGGAGCTTGCTTTTTGCTGGGTTCTCTTTGAGGCTTGTGTTTCATTGTAGGTATGATCTATGACCAATGAAGACAACACATGCCGTGGCTCTAATGATTATTGGCATTGCGATTGTGGGCATAAGCTACGGTAGAGGAGCATGGGACAGACATATATCGGAATTCATGCGTATGTACAGTTCTTCGGTACATCGTGCACTTTGTACACTGAAGACACCCGAACCCTTCAACCTTAATCCGAAAACTCTTCACCCCTAAAAACCCTAAAGTCTTGAACTCAAAAGCCTCCAAACCCTCGAACCCTAAACCCCTGAACCGTGAAAGGCCATAAACCCGCAAAGTTCCAAGGCCCCAATCCCCAAAGACCTACACCTTGAACTGCGAAACCCCCAACTTCGTCAACAACAGTAGACGTGGCAAGAATAGCGTAATAATCATTGAAATAGCAACCGTAATACTGATTTTAACGATACCGATTGTAACGATACTGGTGATAAATGATTGTAATCATTACTGTAACAAAAGCGCAATAATCATAGCAACGATACTACCATAATCACAATACGAGTACAAGTCGTAACAACACTTGTAACAAGCTCAGTAACATTTATCATGGCACTAAAACCCATGAGCCTTAAACCGTAAACCCTTAACCACTAAACCCCCAAAGCCTTGCAACACCTAAATCCTGAAGCCCAAACTCCAAAACCCTAAACCTTCACCCGAAGCTCAAAAGCAACAGACAGTCAGAACTGAGGTGGGGGCCTGGGATGGTTTGGACCCCTTTCGAGCGGCTTGTTCCAATTGGGGGATCAGGGTTTTGGGGTGTAGGGATTGCCTTAAATCCCTCAGCTCACAGATGCCGGGGTTGTTAGGTCACACAGACTAGAGGACTAGATAGAGAATCCTAAACTCTAAACACTACGCAGTTTTAAGGTGTCTATTCCTTTATCTTCGGATCCTCTGCGTACTGTGCAGGTGTCTGGGTCGTTAGCTGGCTTCGAGAGGGTGTAGGGCTGGGGGTTTAGGGTGTAGGGTAAGTCTTCAGCTTAGTCTTAGTTCTTTTAGCTGGTGTGCCGGACCATCGCTTGTGCAGTCGTAGGACCCCACCCCGAAACCCTGATCTGTTGTGGTCTGAATGCCCTGTACTACAAAACACGACGAACACACACACACACAGAGACACACAGAGACACACAGAGACACACAGAGACACACAGAGACGCACAGAGACACACAGAGACACAGAGACACACACACAGAGACAAACACACACAGAGACACACACACACAACACAGAGAGACACACACACACACACAGACACACAGAGACACACAGAGACACACAGAGACACACAGAGACACACAGAGACACACAGAGACACACAGAGACACACAGAGACCCACAGAGACGCACAGAGACGCACAGAGACACACAGAGACACAGAGACACACAGAGACACACAGAGACACACAGAGAGACACAGAGACACACAGAGACACACAGAGACACACAGAGACACACAGAGACACACAGAGACACACAGAGACACACAGAGACACACAGAGACACACAGAGACACACAGAGACACACAGACACACACACACACACACACATTCAGACGCAAACGGCTGCACAACTCAGAAAACTTTTAAGTAAGCCGTTGAAACACTCACAGCGAAGCACCAGTCATCGATGGTGATAGAGAAGCTCAATGGAGTGGCCCTAGTACTTAACACAGGGTTTTGGGGAAGTGCATTATGCTTTACATACATACTGTAGAATCTGACAAACTGCAAATCCTCATAATCCTTTTTCCTTGCAGTCCTTACATATTCATAGCAAAACACATCCCGAAGCCCTGTTCTAATCGCGAAGGCCGTTATATTAAAGGGACTATACGCAAATGGTCGAGGTATCGAGTCATCATAGACTGCCTACAATACTAACCAACACTACTGCAGGCCCAAAGTCAAGTGCCCGAATGTTAGAGATTGTTGACACTTCAGACACAGAACCTTGAAACTCGAACATGCCGGTTATTCGATATGGGAGTTTCCGAAAATGGGGGACCGTAATATAGTACCCTAAATAGTCGGATCCCCATTATAAGGACCCCAAAACAAGGTACCCCGAATTTTCGGAAACTCTAAACCCTAAACCCTTTATAGAACCCTTTTAGATCCCTTTAAAGGAACCCTTATAGTAACCCTTTAAAGGAACCCTCAAGGAACCCGATATTTCCGAGAGAGCCGTGAGGCTGCGGGGCTCAATGGACCAAGAGGCCGCCTGGCTTGTGGAGGGTCGGGTGACTTACTAAGTAGTTAATTTAAAGACTTACAAGTACCATAACCCCAATTAGGGTCCCTTTTAGGGTACTTATAACTCTACTTATTACCTACTTACTAAGTCCCCCGACCCTCCAAGTAGGGTTTAGGGTTTGGGGTTTGGGGTGTGCGGGTTTAGGGTTGAGAGGGACTGTTGTGGCAACAGTCCTTAGGATTTTATTGTTTAGGGGTTTCGGGTTTAGGCTTTTGGGGTTTAGGGGTTTAGTGTTTAGGGTTTTAGGGTTTCTTGTGTATCTAAACCCTCCAACTACCCTTTATTGTAGTCTTTAATTCGCTCTTAAGGAGAAATATTAGAGCCCTTTAAAGGGTACTTGGGGGGTGCTGGTATGGTTTAGGCTTTCGGGTATAGTGCTTAGGGTTTGGGGTGTCGGGTTTAAGGTGTAGCGTTAGGGCTTGGGATTAAATTAAGGGTTACATAGCCGAAAAGGCTGACATAAATCTAGGGGTCTTCATTACTGGTATCCCCAGGGTTCCATAGCTATAGTATGCAAAGCACGAACACCATATTCCACTCATGAGGGCCCCTATCTTAGAAAAAGGCATCCAGAAGCGCAAATTACAAGAATGAGGATTGTAAGGGTTGTCTGGTATGGTGTTTAGATTTTTCAGGGTGTAGACGGAGGATCAAGTTGCGTGTCAGGACCAGGGTGTTTCAGATTTTGGGCTTGGATACGTAGGGGAATTCGGTGCACAAAAGTGCCCTACGCCCTGAACCCCTAAACCCTATAAGCCCTAAACCGCTAAACCCTACTCCCCCCCATGGTTTAGGGTTTATGGTTTGGGGTTTCGGGTTCAGGGTGCTCCTCTTCGTCGTCGTCACTTTGGCTGGTTGTGGTCGTGTTTGGTGTGATTGGTTGTGATCGTGATTGTCTTCCTGGCAGTCGTAGTCGTAGCATCCATGGCAGAGACTCGTAGCACAAACGTTCCCTTCGAGTGCCCCACACCTGCCCCAATTGCTGGGTCCCCTTTTTACCTCCGTCGCTGCACCACGCCAGGTGGAATCCCGGCCGTTGCCCAAGGACCGCACACAAAGACTGTGATAGCGCTGTATACCAGGGTGCATTCTTTAAGTTTTAGTTTTTAGTTATAGAAACTTGAACCGATACTCATACTGTTACTTAGAGCTCCTTGTCATAGCAAAATGAGACGATACCCTGTTCCAATTATTATGGCCCCACAATAATGCGGCGGGGGGCGCATGGGTGACCGGGCTGCTACTACGGCTCACATTCCCAGAGACCCCGATACCTGTCAATTAAGGAATGTACCTTAAGTTCCATGGCCCTTATGAATATTATGGTTCAGGTATATTCCTTAATTGCAGGGTATTGGGCTCCATGGAGAAAGGCAACAGCGAACTCATCGGCTAGAAAGCCGCTTCCGCTTTTCACTGCTACTCGTTACCCGCTCGCTAGGCCACCGGGATCCCTTGCGTGTTCCTTTGGTTTCAGAGGATCTTGTTGAAAGCTGTTGTTTCAGAAATGTTCAAATGGTCCATGTACCCAAATCGTAGTATACTTTGTCAATCTTTGTACTGAAAGTAGTCCCTCTTTAGGTACTTCGTGTAAATACTATTCGGACACATGGACCCTTGGGGGAAACTTTTCGGTAGATAACTACCCATAGGCGCCAAAGTAGTTCCTTTTTGAAATATCAACCCCAACAAGGAACCACTATGGGGCCTATGGGTAGTCATCATGCGATGTCAGGAGTGGGCAGACCAAGGCAGTCGCTGGCAGTGGGCACCGGGCCCCAGCAGCTTCTGTCCTGCTTTAGGGTTTCACTTTACCCAGAGGCCCCATAGTAGTTCCTTCTTGGGCTTTATATTTAGAATCCTGTATATAAGGTAACCCCAAAAAGGAACTACTATGGAGCCTATGGGTAGGGCCTTTTGGGGTCTCAGGGTCTTAGGGTTTAGGGAGGTTTAGCGTCTAGAGATCAGGATCCAGGCCGTGTCTGCGCCCCAAGAATATGTGTGCGGTTGTCAACATTAGGGTCCCTTTTTGGGTCCCGCTTGTAGTACGGCACCTTATATTTAGGGTAGCCTAATTTTGACAACCACCCATGTAGAACAAAGCTCCTTATGGGTGCTTGGCCATTAAACTACCTACTTTAGGGATGTTTGGTGTAATGATTAGGGTCCAGGCCGTGGCGGCACGCTAAGAGTATGTAGAGCAAAGCCCCTTATAGGTGCTGCTCTACCTACTTTTTGCCTAAGATAGGTATGCTGCAAGCCCCAAAACTCTAGAAGCCCCAAAGCGCCAAATCACCAGCCGGTGTGGATTTTCAGCTTTTCGTTCCGGGTGTTGGGTTAAAATTTCGGGTATCGGGGTTTACGTGCGCAAGCTCTTGGGTTGGGTTTTTACATTGTCGGGTTTGTTAGGGGTTATGGTTTAGGGTTTAGGATTCAGGGTTTAGGGTTTACGGTTTAGGGTTTAGGGGGTTGGTGTTTACACTGTCCGGTTTGGGCTCAATAATGTAGGAACCTGATTAAGAAACCTGGGGCCTCTGTTGGGGTTCCATATATGAATCCGTTTTGGGGTTATAGGCCCAGGGTTTCTTGATCAGGTTCCTACACTGTTAGGGTTGAAAGTTGAAGGTTTGTGGGTTTAAGGTTTGCATTTTCGAATTTGGGTTACCCGTGACCCCAAACCCTACAAAATAGTAGGTTATGACCCCTTAATTACAAGGTCTAACCCCTGAAACAGTAGGTTTTCGGATCCCCAGGTAAGGGTTTACAGGTTGGCATACACTTCGGGTTTGACGTGTTTACGGATCATGATTGGAATGTACGCTTCGCGAATGTAGCGCTTGCTTGCAACACCATTCGTAGCTCAGTTTCATTTCATGTTTTATGTTTCGTACTTCCTGTAGCTTCTTCTTTGAATGCTTACCCTACGCAAGGACTCCTATAAACACCCTAAGTCCGCAAGCCCTATCGCATGCAGAGTTTCTTGAACCCACCAGAAGCCCAAAGGCTCCATGTACCCATATAGTAATACTGACGCCTTAAAGGGGTCCCTATATGGGTACTTTCAGGCCTAAGTATCTACTATATGGGTACATGGAGCCTTAGGGAAGTAACCCGTTTGAGGCTTAGACCCCAAAGCAGAAGCGGTTGAAACCCCAGGCCCAGGCACTGAGAATCAAGGTCCTTCAGGTCTAGGGACTATGGTTCAGGGTGTAAGGTTCAGGGTTTTGTCAACTCAACGGCCTCCTGAAAGGGCTCCGTTGGAAGTAGGTTATACCCAGACCTTCCAAAACCGCTTGATTAAGGAATATACCTTAACTTATACCCAGAGGCTCCAAAGGTACTTCAGACAAGGCACTTTCCCCAAAGACCGGGCCGGAGATCAACATGTGTCGTAATTCCATTCTGACGATGTTGTTAAACAGCACATGCAATCGGATGCCCATTTTGCTTCAGCTCTCGATGTAGTAACGTTTCAAGAAAGAGCTTTCAAGCGTCTTTCTGTGACAAACTTGAGCGATTGCTTTCGCCGTGGACATAAATGACTCATCCCGAAACGTATGCGAATAGCGAGGGTTCTGACCTTGTTCCAGGATCTTGCAAAGCTGTCTGCTGAAGGCTTCGGTTGACATGTCATCAAACTAGAAATGCATACAAGAGACCGTCCAGATAGGCCGCAAAGGCAATCTCTTGCCACCCCTGGGACGAAAGAAGTCACATTGAAGTATCGCTGCTAGTGGCTTTGAGCACAAATATTCGGTTAAGAAGAGGCTCATGATGCTTTGGTCGCAAGACCCAGAGAAGCTGCCCAGACTGAGCGGCCCTCTGGGCAAGCATAGCATAGGGTGCACAGCATTTGTCCTTGATCAATCATGAATCACGACGGGATCATGGACTTGCATAGAGCATAGCTCCTGATTGATATTAAGACAAGCCACACACGCCTCGATCAAGGCTCGTCGCTGATCCCAGTCTAAGAAGCGAGGAAACTTTTCCATGAGGTTGAAAAATTCGCCCAACCAATACCTGCCAAGCTAGTTCGTTTGCACTGAATCATGCAAATGGCCTTGTTTATTATCGCAACCCAGGGTGCATACACTTCACCATGTTGTTGAAGTGCTCAAGCTCGGGCCCAGCGAGGTCATTTTTCATGACCCCCAGCAGCGAACAAACCTTGTAGCTCAACCACCCGACCACCACACGAGCCTCAGCATGATCAGTCGTTGAAATTGCAAAAGTCGAGCAAAATAGAATACCTGCAGATTTCACAGCAACATACTGACCTAGACCAGTGACATTGTGCCCCTTAGCAGAAAGTTCGGCAACACCAGTCTTCAGATCGCGAAGGCCCTTTGCAGTAAACTCAGGCTGCGAATGCCTCGGATGCGGTCTCAACCGCTTGACCGAAAAATCCATGCACATCTCACCACCACAAAAGCCTGATAAACTGCAGCAGCAGACTCGATCTTCATCCGTTTCGCCCATGCTTGAAATTCGGTGTAAGCCACATGAAGCCGAACATCCAGGACGTTTTTTGCCGGGGTGCCAGCAACTGCAGGCCACACGTCCTGCATAGAGCGATGCACATGATGCTCGCGATGTTGCGAAAAGCGAGGGAGTTGGAATTAACCCGCCTCAAACTGCAAGAGCTCAATGATCGTCGAACTGCAAGCCCACAAAGCCACACCGAGGTTCAACGTGTGCAGGCTACACCACTTGCAAATTCGAGGGTCGAACCCCTCGACAAGCAAGAGGCTGCCTTGGATGTGTACCATGTGCAGCCCCGAACCTGCACATGCATCTTGAAAACAAAAGATCTTGAGTACTAAATTGGTTCCGTGTCGCATCGATTCCCAGCACTGTCTTTCCCACAGATGCTTATAAAGGATTGCAAATCTCGCATCGGTTTGTTGTGCAAGTCGGCCGGGAAAGAACAGTAGTCCGTGTCATGTGCGAAACAGTGGTGACAGATCTGGGCCGAGGTGTATCCGGTTTTCAAATTGAAGAGTTCTTTCATGAACTTCCAGTCGGCTCTGATTTCCACCAGTCCAGCTGGAGGAAAGCTTTTCGAAAATCCATTCGCTCGGATATCTTCTGCCACATCGGCAGGGTTCAGGCAGGGCTCCAAGAATCGAGGCGGCGAAACACCGTATCGAGCATAGTTCAAGCTGCATGCCAACTTGGTTGTTCAATGCGAGTCGAAATTGAATCTCCTATACTTGCTGCCATATCTGTACATGCGGTAACTGCATGCTTCCAAAGTACCGGTTTCATGTAGGCCTCGTTCGTGTCGAAGCCAGCATGCAGTGCCTGGGATGGTGCGGGTTTTAGGGGCTTACCTAGCGCTTTTAGGGCTTGAGGGTTATGTAGCTATAGCTAGGCCTAGCTAGGGTTTATAGATAGGGCTTAGGGCTAACAGTAATAACTGCCAAAGCCACTAACTAGGCCGAGACACGATCCGGACAACAAAGAGGGGGTATCTTTCTTGGGCACCGTCCAAAAGAAAGTTTAAGCTAACACAAAGAAGCTTTTGGCCACTTTCAGTATACCGTAGATCGTCGCCATGAAGGCCGAGTGGTGTGCAGTCATCTTCGTAGCAATGCGGCCATTTGATGCTCTCATGTGTACAAGTCTGGAAATGTTGCCAAAAGGCCCGCAACTCTTCAGCAGGTGTGTGTTCCCCCCCAGACTTGTTGTGCAAGTAGGCCAGCAGATCATGAGGTAACACCATGGGCATCAGCCTCACACTTAAAATGCTGAGCATGCCTACTGTGCACATGGCATGGCATACGTACATCTAGATGTAGTATAAGATCAATTGCAACTGCATGCGATCAAGACTCCTAATCTTCTTGCCATACTTCTTGGTGGCTGGATCGCGGACCCGCAGTGGGACCGGAACGTAGTGGATGGGCACCTCGGATTGCAACGAACATAGACCCGCATAGAGATAGCAACACTACCCTTAGATCGCGGTGGTAATACATGCTGTGAAGCAGCTGCATCATTGAAAGCTCGTCGCATAACATCCCTCTCAATGTTGGACTCATGAGCACCGAAAGCACCAGCACTCGCGAGATCCAACAGTGGAGCTCGGGGTCGGCATCCGAGGCCGCGAATCTCCTTCGGTTCCAATGCCAGTTCCAATTCGTACAACCATCATGCGAATGGGAACATGTCCTATTGCAGCTAAGACAGCTAAGACATCCTGGACGGCAGCATCAGCAATCTTCCGTGCAGCAGCATAGGATAATTCCTGGCAGGCATGGAGGCATGCAGGCATGTACATACATGCCTGAACACACACGTACATATTGTACGATACAGTACATGTGTAAGTGCCACGGTTTTCAGCCTGATCTGCAGCACAGTGTCCCCACAGCTGATCATGGACTTGAGCTTTTCGCATAGCTGGGATCTCCCCGTCAAGCCTCCAAACGACTCGCTTAGTGCAGCATCCTGCTTTATCCATCATCAGAGCTAGGGCCTACATGCAATCACCACTCAACGTGCACAAGCGACATCCCACATCATTTCTCACCCGCTCTTGAAGGCCCGTGCTTTCACAGGATCCCCATGCCCGTGAGTGGAACGGAGGGCCTACAGACCTTGAAATCTGCAAGTTGCTATGCTACTGCACCGCTGCAGTCAAAAGTTCCAGCCAGAAGGCAGTCCGAACAGGCTGATCTAGGCTTAGATATTACTGGGTCTAGGTCGGCATTAAGCTGCACTAAAACAAGTAAGATCTCAACCCAGCTAGCTCAGAAAAGACCTATAGGTAGGTTTTGGTATTGGGTCTAAGTCGTCGGTAGAAGGGCCACCAATATAAGCAAGACTAGATCTTAACCTAGCTATCTATGAAAAGAGCCCAACCCAGCCATCTAAGGACTGCTGCACTGGAGACACGGCAGCTGCATCGAATGCTCCCTGACAGCATTCAACAAATCACGGGGCGGCCGCCGCCGGCTTAGCCGTCGGTTTGGCCTTGCCCTTCGCCTTGCATTTTGGTCGCGGGTGCAGCCTGGGCTTGGATTGTTTCGCTATATAGGGTTAGCACGGGTTAACGGCTTATTAGGGGGTTTAAGGTTTAGGGGTTTAGGGGTTTAGGGGTTTCGGGTTTAGGTTGAGGGTGGGTTAACGGCTTATTAGGGCCCGGGGGGGTTTAAGGTTTAGGGGTTTAGGGGTTTAGGGTTTAGGTTGGGGGTGGGTTGACGGCTTATTGGGGAGGGGGGGGGTTAAGGTTTAGGGGGTTTAGGGTTTAGGTTGAGGGTGGGTTAACGGCTTATTGGGCATATGCATCAAGGCTTCCAGCTGCAACCCATAACCCCTACATCCCGCGCTTTTGGCCCCCGACCGAAGGCGACTATGAACCTACAGGCCTGAAGTTATTTTAGAATTTAGGGGGGGTGGGCAGGTCAGTAAGTAGGGTTAGTAGCTTAGGTTTGCAACCTAGTCGCGAAAGTGCTTTTGATGGTTCGCATACCGGTCTGGTACTGGTTCATTGTCTTGTCAAGAGCATCGACAAGCGGTTCAAGGATCTCTTGGGATTTCTCCCCATCCACTAGCTTTGTCTCCAAGATGTCGGTGTGCCTTTGCACTGCGGAAAGCATGAAGGTAATCTGGCTCAGATAGCCAGAACACATCTCAGGCGACCTCGGCTTCGTGGCTACCGGCTTGGACTTCAACATACCGACACATGGCCCTTATAAGTTATTAGGGTTCGATGAGGGTTTAGGGTCTAGCTATCGGATTAGACAAGTAGCAGCTTCGCATCATCACCAGTTTTTGTCTGCTCACTCTCAATCTTCTTAGTCCACACTTTTGCATCAGTGTCCATTGCCCGTGCTTCCTTGATTTTGGAGTGGCCCTTGGCGGCAAAGTTGGGGGCCTTAATTTTCTTTTCCTTCTTCTCCTTCTTCTCTGGTTTGTCAGGTCGACCACCTAGACTTTCCAAAGACAGCTGCCTGTTCAAAGGATTGTTTCGGGTTGCGGCAGGTCGACCAAAGGCATCTCCGGGGATGCCGCTCTCCATGGCGGACCTGAGTATTGATAATCTTCCACATATAGTGCAATTGTATTCGGGGCTTCGGGTTTTGGAGATAAAATATGATAACCTTTGTATCATCATGATCAGTCTAGTGTCATCACTTGGCGAGTCTGCTTTGCACTCAAACTCCCTGCACTTTGCATGGAGCTGGTGTTGATGTCGTTGTCGTTCTGCTTCACCGACCCCGCCTTAAAGACCAGGTACATCACCATCTCCTGCCGGGGTTGGCTATCGGGCTGGTTGCCTTTAAAGGGCTCGAGTTAATCAGGGCATATGATTAATTATTAAGGGTTTACAGGACTATATATCAAGCCCTATGTAGACAGGTGATATGGCCTATCATCCTAGGTTATTTAAGTTTTGTGATCAAGCAGCCTTTGCACATTGAGCTTTAGGGCTTGAGGGTTTAGGGTTATCGGTGCGAAAATCTCGGTTGCTAAGCCTCCTGGCCTTGTCCATTGGCCAATCCGGGTGGCTCATCACATAGGGCACACGAGGGAGATAGTCTCCAAGGGTCTGTTGCTTCAGCTGCTTGTCGGTAGCAAGTTCTTCGGCTCTGGTGTCGCCATGTTCCTTTCGGAGGTCCTTGAGTGTCACGTAGTGATGTTCTCCTGTCCTCAAAGTTTCATTGCTTTGCTGGTGGCTCAGGTAAATTTCAGAGGACAGCCAATTTTCCCCGGCGTCTTTGAACTGTGCAAAGAGTGCTTTCATCACCTTTGTACCTATGTCGGCCAGCAGCTACATGTTACGGAACCCTTATCTAACTAATATAATAATATATTTATGTAACCGAATCCGGACATGAGATAAAATGCCCCTCAGGAACTCCAGTTGCCCTCGATCGCCTTCTGCAAAACACAATCGGGGACATCTCCTCCTAGGCGAGACTTTAGGTGGGGTTGTTGTCTGGGCTTTCGTCGGCTATGAAGTCCTTGCTAGAGGAATCATGGTGGGTCCGAGCAGTAAAAATGACAAGAGGTTTGAGCTAAGCTTGGGTACGGGGTTCGGAGTAATGTTCTAGGATCATCCGAATTCGGGTTTGGTTGGGCCTAGTGTGGCTTGAACGGAATTGAAGATTGACCCCAACACTCTTTAAGTTCGAGAGGCTTGGATTTAGTTAGGGCTCGCTTCTGATAAGAGGGTTTAGTGAGGGCTTGTGTTGCATGCTGATACATAGTGATCCGACGACCTCACGATAATTTAAAGCTAGCTGGAACACGTGACAGTGTGGCACACGTATGTACAAATATACGTACATGCATCTATCCTCAAGCCCAGGTTAAGGCCCAGCTTGAATGAATTAGGCAAGCATCCTTCAAAGGTCCGGTTGAATCGCATTCGTTGGTTCTTTGCAAGCCTTTGAGCTTTGTGCTTAGCCACAAGATCAATGTCGCTGACCTCCTGGCCATCGATGTCCTCATCGTCCTCCTCAGCCCTCACCACCTCGACAAACATAGCTAGACGGCTGTTTCGGTAACACCCAGCATTTGCTACTGCACCATACTTGCACTAGCTGGTGCACAAAATAGAATAATAGTTGCTACGAAGTCACGTTGGCGGGTGCCGCTCGTGCCGGAGTTGGTACCGAAGCCCTTTGCCCAGAAGCACCGACCACCGGACATCCACCAACTGGGGTTCTCGCAACCGGGGTTCTCGAAACCACGGGAGCAGAAGATGGCTCTGCTGCACTGCTAACAGGTGTCGCTTGCACCTCCTGCTTGGTGATCTTCGTTGGCGACGGAGAGGCTGGCTGCTCCTGGCACAAGATGCTATCAAGGGCTTCTTCGTTGAAGTTATCTAAGGACCGGTGTGTAACTTAAGCTTATACACATATGTAGCTCTAGTATTATATAGTGTTCCCCCAGGTATGTTACTCGATGTAGGCGGTCTTAAGCGCTAGTATCTTTAAATATATTATAATTCCAGGATAGCTACTATTAGGTACTAGAAATTCCTGTTAATTGCAAGACGACAGCAAGACAGTAGAGAGTCCTTCAACATCAGCTTCCCAAGCTCATGC
Organism: Symbiodinium sp. CCMP2592; assembly: GCA_905221615.1. Lineage (NCBI taxonomy): Eukaryota > Dinophyceae > Suessiales > Symbiodiniaceae > Symbiodinium > Symbiodinium sp. CCMP2592. The sequence goes on from CAJNDT010001113.1 coordinate 1,532,824, forward strand.
TCCAGAAAGGAATCTTCGAGAGCCACAACAGAATCGGTGTCCGAGACATAGCCATCGACACTGACGGGATGTGGGAGAGATGATTCCTGATCGCACTGCCCCACTCCAGCCGAGTCCTGCATCTTCTTCTCGTCGGTCTCCTGCTGGTCACCCTGACGGGATGTGGGAGAGATGGATCCTGATCGCACTGCCCCATCGCACTGCCCCACTCCAGCCGAGTCCTGCATCTTCTTGTCGTCGGTCTCCTGCTGGTCACCCTCGTAGCCATCGACACTGACGGAATGTGGGAGAGATGGATCATGATCGCACTGCCCCACTCCAGCCGGGTCCTGCATCTTCTTTTCGTCGGTCTCCTGCCGGTCACCCTTGTAGCCGTCAACACTGACGGGATGTGGATCGCACTGCCCCACTCCAGCCGGGTCCTGCATCTTCTTGTCGTCGGTCTCCTGCTGGTCACCATTGTAGCCATCAACACTGACTTGTTGTGGGAGAGATGAACCCTGATCATCGCATTGACCCAACTCACTTGGGCCCTGCTTCGGCTCGTCGTCGGTCTCCTGGTTACAAATATGTAGATTTTAGGGTTCAGGGTTTCTAAGCGCCTATATATGGGATTTACATGGTACGGTGGAGAGATGAATCAGAATCCCTTGCCCCAACTCACCCCAGTCCTTGTTGTTCACAGCGGCCTCCAGCTGGTTACCCTTGTAGCCATCAACACTGAGTTGCAGCGGGAGAGACGAACCCTGATTGCACTGCCCCAACTTCGTCGGTTCCTGCATCGGCTTGTCTGTTTGAGTTTCAGGGTTTTAGGGTTTATGAGGGTTTGTGGGATAGTGGGCGCTTATGGGCTTAAAGGGTTTATCTGGGACGGGGTTTATAAGTTTAGCTAGTTCTGGCGGCTCGTGCCCCAACACTTATAACAAAAGTCCTGCTCGCTACTTTGGTTGTCCATGTTGGCCGAATCATCTAGCTGCAGGCAACCGTAAGCCTCAGCAAGACCCACGTCCACCAGTGTGTCCTGCAGCTCGATCTCCCTGAACCTGTTCTGGAGAGAAGGTGACGAGGGCCCATCATCCGTCTTCTTCATCACAATTTCACGTGCTGCTCGTTGAGCCGCATCTTTTTGCAGCCACACCTCCATGGCATCCTCGAAGGTTGCCGAGTAAGCTCCGAGTCGGTCGAGATGCTTCATGAATTTCTGCAGCTGTGCACCAGCCACACTGGCGGATGCAACGGCTGTCTCATGAAGCTCCTTCTCCTTCCCGTCGAGTTTGCCAATTTCAGCAGCTAGCCACTGCTCAGTGACCCTCTGTCGTCGCTCCATGGCCTCAGCACCTCTCTTGACGTCCATGATTTTCTTGGCGGCTGCCTCGGCCGCCTGCTTCTTCCATGTGTAGGAATCCACGAAAGCCTGGTGCTCGTCGATGCAATTGAGTGCCCTCAAGAGAGTAGCTCTACAAACCTCCAGTGCCGGCTGTAGCTTCGGAATCCACTTCTCTGCCAAGAGTTCCTTCTCATCCATGCACCGCACAAAGTCGTTGAGGCAGAACTCTTGCCAGTCTCGTAGCCCATCCGAAAAGTAGTGGGCCGCATCACCATCCCCATCCCTGAACATAAGGTCCCATGAGTCTCCCTCCAGAAACTCCTGCAAGTAGAGGGGCTCCCGCACGTCAAGGGCCGGTCGTCCTTGGCTCCAAGTCATCGTGGACTGGTGGTCGATGTCCTTTGCATTCGCCTTCTTGCCTGAGATGAGAATCCATGTATGAAGAGGGGGTATGCACATGCACAGACGGATCTAGACAGAGACAGAAACGGGCAGATAGAGAGAGAGAGAGAGAGAGAGAGAGAGAGAGAGAGAGAGAGAGAGAGAGAGAGAGATAGTACTGGGGGCTCGCAAGTCTGGTACATATGTTAGATAGATATATAAGTAACATGGACCCATACTAATATAAATTATAACATATATATAAATTAAATTTAGTATGGGTCCATGTTACTTAGCTAATTATAGGAGATCTAGATAGAGCTATAGCAGGTCTGACCTGGTGACCTGGGAGATCATGATAAGTGCTATTACTATTGCCTGGTATCATGGGGAACTAAAGGTTAACTTTCTTGTCTATACCTAGCTTATAGCTACGTACTATATGGGATCACGATTGGTGATTATGCATGTGCCCCGTACATCTACCGTGCATGAGTGATAGCGATCCATACAAACCGTAGAAGCCACCAAAGCCTGGCACAGGGGATGCAAACGGCCAGGGGTGATTGCATTGCAGATCTTCAAAGGACTTCGGTGTTGTTCGTAGTTTTATGATATAGAGAATTTAGGGGTTGTTCGTAGTTTCATGATATAGAGAATTTATCCTAAGAGGTCCTCGGTTTTCGCGAGACAAGGTGCCGGATGATGATGTGCGACGATAGAAACGTTGCGAAGGCGAGGACTGGGATCCTTGGGAACTCCGGGGCTCGCTGCTGGGCTGGGCACTGTCGTCCTTCCCATCAGCACGTGTCTTCTTGGAGGGGGGGCTCTTGATCGGGGTCGCACCGGTCTCCTTCTGAGTCGGTGCTTCTGGCATCCTGGGACTCTGCTTCGGCTCGGTCGTGCTCGGAACAACAGAACCTGGGGCCATGATAAGAGGCAATACATGTTGACACAACCTGTACTGCTGTGACACAAACGATAGAACAGTCATATGTGTATTCAAGCGGCTTCGTTTGCCTAGCTTCAAGGCCTCGCGAACTTCTCGGCCCACGTCCACGGAGCCGGTGCTAGCTGACCCCTGGAGATCCAAACTAAAACCAAACCATTGGGAATACTGTTGCAGTTGCTGGGTGCATCTAGCCCTGCAAACAAGAGGCCAGCGACTCCACCGAAGAGGCTTTGGTGTACGGCCCAGGCCGGTCCCGGGCGGTTGGGGATGGTCGGGGAGCCATCGTGGCACTTTGCCCTAAAAGGCTTCAGCCAAAGCTTGCTAGATAGCAACGGGCCGGTTACGGGCAACACAGAAGTCACGGAAGTCACGTAAAGTCACGTGCAAAACCTCAGGAGGAAGGCCTTTTCACCAAAAGTCACGCGAAGTCACGTGAGGCCCTGCTTCAGCTATTTCAGGCATCACTCGTGCCCGCTAGTGCCCGGAACCCTTGCAACCACAAAAATAGTAGCCTAGTCCCCGACTTGTGCACTGTAAGACCTTCTCGGGCAACTATTTTTGGGATGTAGAACCATTGTGGCAGGATTTGCACCCAAAACATAGCCTGAGGATGGACTTTGGAACCGTTATCAATAAAACTTCACCCGGATGGTCTTACAAGCCACAACTTCTCGGGCCCGGCTTTCACAGCCAGGTGCTGGCAGGCTGCGACCCACGATCGCCAGTCTTGTTCCTTGGTCTCGACTAGCTGAACCAAACAATAAACCCTACAGCCCCAACCCCTAAAAACCTTGACCCACCCTCTTAAGTGTACGTTCTCGTGGGCGGTCCATTGTGTAGGATCCCGGGTTCAAAGAGGTTGGGATCGGTCGAGAAAGCTTTTGGCCTTTGGGCTGAGGGGCTCTATGTTTGGGGGATTTCGTGCTTTCTTAGGATTATAAGTAGTAGCATTATTGTAGGGTTTGCATAGCAAGGATAGCTCGTGACAGATAGATATGTTGGTAGCCACCATACTCGGATCTAGATCGACAGACACGACCCGAATTCTGGCTATCGTTGCAATCGATATCATCAAAGAACCCTAGCCCTGTGACCCCGATCCTCCAAATCTAGAAACCTATGCAATTGATTATCGCGAGTGCGGTCGCCAATTCATGCGGCTGCCGTGCTGTCGTGGGTGGCAATGCCATCGGACAGATCGCAACAACTGCATCTTCTCTGCACGGATCTCCATAATCTATAAGCTCTTCGAAATTTTGGACAGTCCATTTGTTGGTGTCCAGTCGTAGTAGCATCGTAGTCGTAGTAGTAGCAGCAGCAGCTTGTAATAGTAGCGAAGCGGTGCAGCAACAGTAGCAGTAGTAGCGGTAGCAGCAGCAGAAGCAGTCACTAGCAGTAGTAGTTGTAGTAGTAGTAGTAGCAGCAGCAGTAGTAGTAGTAGTGGTGGTGGTGGTGGTGGTGGTGGTAGTAATAGTAGTAGAAGCTAGTAGAGGTAGCAGTAGCAGTAGCAGTAGTAGTAGTAGTAGTAGTAGTAGTAGTAGTAGTAGTAGTAGTAGTAGTAGTAGTAGTAGTAGTAGTAGTAGTAGTGGTAGTGGTAGTAGTGGTAGTGGTAGTGGTAGTGGTAGTGGTAGTGGTAGTGGTAGCAGTAGCAGTAGCAGTAGCAGTAGCAGTAGCAGTAGTCGTAGCAGTAGTAGTACTAGCAGCAGTGGTAGTAGTGGAGTGGTAGTATAGTAGTAGTTGTTGTTGTCGTTACACTAGTAGTACCAGCAGTAGTAAAGGCAGTAGTAGTCGTCGCAGTAGTAGTATAGTACTAGTAGTAATATTAGTAATACTGGCTATAGGTAGTACTAGTATACGTAGCGTAGTAGTAGTAGTAGTAGTAGTAGTAGTAGTAGTAGTAGTAGTAGTAGTAGTAGTAGTAGTAGTAGTAGTAGTAGTAGTAGTAGTAGTAGTAGTAGTAGTAGTAGTAGTAGTAGTAGTAGTAGTAGTAGTAGTCGTAGTAGTAGTAGTAGTAGTAGTAGTAGTAGTAGTAGTAGTAGTCCACTCCTGCAACTCTGCAACTTAAGGTGTCCGAGGGCGGACACCTTAAGTTGGTAAGGAGCCTGGTGTCCTGGGGGGGGTGGTGCCCCCGACCCACCCCAGCATCATGAGCATCAGCCGGGAGTCGTGTGGGTCTAGGGGGGGCTTATGGGGGGTTTGTGGGGGCCCTCAACTCTGCAACTTAAGGTGTCCGAGGGCGGACACCTTAAGTTGGTAAGGAGCCTGGTGTCCTGGGGGGGTGGTGCCCCCCACCCACCCTAGCATCATGAGCATCAGCCGGCAGTCGTGTGAGTCTAGGCAAACCCTTATGGGGGGTTTGTGGGGGCCCTCCCCTCCTTTCCCGCCCAAACCCACCGCCCCAAACACCCTTCCACGAACCCAAACGAGACATCCTCCCGTTTGAGTTGGTGTCAGGGCAGTCAAACCACCTGAAATATTTAATGTTGTGAGAGGGTAGTGGTGGTGGTAGCGGTGGTCGTGGTCGTGCGAGTGGTGGTGATGATGCTAGTGGTGGGTGGTGGTGGTGGTGGTGGTGGTGGTGGTAGTAGTAGAGGCCGATGCAGATGTACCTTTGCAACGTGGCAGCACCAGCAGCAGTGCTGAAGTAGCAGCAGTAGAAGTAGGAGTAGTAGCATCCCCAAACCCGGGAACCCTAAAACCCGAAACCCCTACACCCTGCACATGATAAAGCTGGAACCTCGAAACCCTCATGAGTTCGGGCTTCGGGTCTGGGGCTTATTTCGGCGGCTTCTCATGATATAACTTCGCCGGACTGAAGCAGCACTCTTGCTTGTCCTTGTGGATTCCAGGGTTGCAGGGTGTAAGGTTTATTAGGGATTCGGGGTTGGGGTTTATCGTGTTTTCGGAGTTTAGGGCCTCGCCGTTTCGACTTCGCCTTTTGGGTTTATCGGGCTTTGACTGTTCAGTAGCAAAATTAGCAAGACCTCAATCGTGAATCCCGGCTATGCAGAAAGTAACCTCAACTGAGCAACTTCACACCCGAAAACCCAGCTGGCCTAGCACTTCTAAGGTCTTCTGCCTGTAATCACAAATTAAAAAATCATCCGAGGACAAGCCTGAACTAGAAATATATCCACAAGCCCTGTACACTCACCAGCTAGCGATGATAAAATTTCGTCAACCCTGCTTACTTTATTTAGGGTTATCCAATGCTCTGGGACTCCTTAACAGCTTCCGATAAGTGCTGAGCACGGCACTAGTACTAGTACTAGTAGCGACCTAGCTACTACCACTCCTGCTACTGCATGCTACTACTCCCACGACGACGACTGGTACTGCAAGCTTGTAGTCGTTCGAATAGCCGTGGTGGTACGGCTATGCCGGATAGTAGCATTGGGAGCAGCAGCAGAAGCAGCAGGAGCACGTGTTGTCGTGGTCGTGGTCGCAGATTATATATACATATGTAGTCCGCTAACGGCTCACCAAACACCTCATCATCCTTCAAAGTCCAAGTAGAGCGACTGAGAGCTATTTACGGTTTAGCGGGGGGCTTATTAATTGGAATGGGTTGCAACCCAAAGGGTCCAAGTATCATCCTGGGACATACTTAGACCCCAAAATACCCTATAAGTATATCAGGATGATACTTGGACCCTGTAATTTATTATCATGTCAGGATGTGACAAGACAGCCTAAACGTTTCAGCCACCAAAGATTAATTAGGGCTCACGGGGTTTAGGGTTATATCATGGGGTTTAGGGTTATATAGGCAATATTTGGGTACGGGTTCGATCGGAACAAGCGACACTAAAGTCCGAAAACATTTCAGCCACCGACTCGTTGACCCCATCCGCATACAGTGGGTTAGGGCTATTAAGGCTGTACGGGGTTCAGAGTTTACCAGCTAGGGCCTGTAAGGCTTCTATCGGATACTGCACATGGCAAGACAATCCAACTCTTCAGCCACCAACCCTTCCAAAATCGATAAACTTAAGCTTAAGAGCATTTCCATATTAGTATACCAACATGTGCACCCGAGCCCCACTAAGCCTTACTATCCCACTCAAACTAAGCCAGAGCGCCGGAGAGTATGCATTGAAGTCGTAGCACGAAGACATAGACCTGTGCATGGGCGATGTGCCGGATTGATATGATCGTTAACATGACTCAGGCGATCTCTAACAGATCCAGAATGGCCGGCTGAACTGAATAGCACCTCAGATGCAGCCGAGAAGCCACAGTCGATGCAATGTATGAAGTCCACTGCCGAAGATCTCCAGAGTTCCTGGGCCGGATCCGAAGAGTTGATTATATTGAACAGGGCCCGTAGTATACCTGCACATGTAGACCCGAGACTAAGCCCTACTACCCCACTCACTCAAGCTCTGAGCTGAAAAGCACCTAGGATGCAGCCCAGAAGCCGCAGACGATGCGATGCACGAAAGCCCACTGCCAAAGTCGAAGTTCTCCAAAACTCCTGGGCCGGAGAGTTGATTACTGAACAAGGCCTACGAACAGATATAGACTGTACGGTACGTATACACTAGTCAAGCTCTAGATCGCCTGGATTGGTTGCCAAGGCAGTACTGAAGTGGATCGTCGGGCGGGGCTGACGAAGCTGCTGCAGCTAGACTTCACGAGACGACATCATTAGTATAGTGAGGGACTTAAGGGAATTGCTTAGCTTCTACGACTATAGCTGTAGCTAACCATGTGAACAGCTTTTTCATTCCAGGGCTCATGGGGATCAGGATAGGGTTATCTTCTGAATGATTCTTGGAGCCACACATCGCATGAGCTTGCTGCAAGTTGCATAGCTGGGACTTCGGTCACACTCGCAACTCGCAAATGGAAGCTTCCTAAGTTACCTTTGGTTAGTAGGGAATGGACGAATTGGGATAGTAATCTAGTATATATATATATAATAATAATATTTATTATTGTACCCCATTGATCCATTTCCTACTAACCAAAGGTAAGCTTCTGGTTTGTTTCTGGAGGCACCAAGCGAGCGACATGTCACGGAGGCTTTGCTTCGAGCAAGCTCCATGCAATCTTAATTTTCGCACCCGGTTTGGCCACTAACACAGCAGACACTCGCACCGTCATACCTAAGCTACACTTATGCTAGATCTTCCAAAGGCCACGGTAGAAGTTCCTAGAAGCCCGTACATCTATGTATATGTAGATAGCAGTCACAGTGCAGGTGTCTCAGTGCTGACAACCAGCTAGACTTGTCAAATTAGAGAAACCCTTAACAGCTCTAGAGACCCCAGGCATCTGCCATCATCGCATCGCCGGGTCCGGCTGCTTGGTCCTGGCTCGCTTCCCTGCTGCCTCGGATGCAAGCCCACTACTTGGAGGGTCTGGGAACTTAGTAACCGGTTATTTAGGGACCTATAAGTACCATAACCCCGCTAACTCCGGAGCAATTATGGGGTCCGGTTTTGGGGTACTTATAATGATAAGTCTACCACTTACTAAGTCCCCCGACACTCCAAGTATAATAAGGCTTTCGGGATATCGATTGGAGCACAGGGATCTCTACCTGGCTGCATATGCAAACTCTAGATAGGGCTCGCATATCTACATAGCTAATTCAGCAAACTTCCGGGGCCAGTGGTTAAACTTTCGCCATCGAACCTGGGCTGTGAAATTTCGATGGCAACCATTTCCTAGCTTAGCAGCTCTAGATCTTAGTACCGCCTACAACCCAAGTTTTTAAATTTCTTATATGCTAGCATCGCCCATGATAGCCAAGTACAAAACCCCTAAACCCAATAATTCCCCTAAACCCCCAAACCCTTAAACCCCTGCCCCCTGGCCAGCTAAATCATTGCTATATATGATCCGATTTGCAGCAGGGATAAACTTAACCCATTAAATCCCAGGATCCTTTAGAATACAAATATGCTTTAACATCCCGGCCCAAATACCCCAATATCTGCAGACTATCATGAGAAGATTCACGGCTACCCTTGGCCAGTCTCAAGCTTAAGCTTTGCCCCGTACCTGGATCACCGTTGGCATCTATCTTAGGCTTCGATTCCCGACCGGACTCAGTAGAGGTGATGGAGTGGCAAGGGTTCGGGGTTGCTGGGAAATTCTGGTGCATCCGATTCGAAATTGCAGCGCAGTTCGGCTGAGGACGTGCTGGTTTTGATTACAGCATAGCTACATCTAGATCTAGAGGTACATTATGTCGCGAGGTTTGTTTCTGAAGGATTGAAACATTTTTTTTATTCTAGGGTTTAGGGCGTTTAAAACTTGCAAGTTTCAAGTTTTGGGCCTAGCGTGTAGGGTATTATAGGGTTCAGGGGTAATCATTACTTATATTGTTGGATTATGAGACCGTTCATCCGATGTACCGGGCTGGTCGCGGCCCGTGGCAGCTGCGGCAGCTCGTCCTCATCGACGTCGAGGGTGGTCCATCCAGCCACGAACTTCGCGAGTGCCCATCTGGGAAGGGAGTTCGGCTTGTTGTTGGAGGGTTAGATGTTCAGTGGGATGAGCACATAAGTAGTAAAATGCAGGTTAGTCTCGCTCGCGGAATTCCACCGTATTTGTTGAAAGCCATCGAAGATCCCTTCTTCTTGTCGATCGCAATCTAAGCCCGGCCCATGCCGACAACAGCTTACGTAGTTTCACGTGTACATGATACTCGAGCTGATCAAGCAAAGACACCCGGTAGGCAGCTGCATCCGTCTTCCGCAATGTTCGCTGGACGTAGATCGTCCCACAGTACAAGGCAAGAGTGATAGGATTAGCATCTGCCATCGCCGGATGTGGCGGAGGAGACACCGTGTAGCTCCTAGGAGGCATGAGCATATGTAGACAGCAAATTTCTCGTGCTACCGCAACATAACAATGCATCGAGCAGCTTGGCTGTGAAGCCGACTGGAGGCTGAAGATCCGGGCACTCGGTGTAGGAACGGATCTGCTGTACATAGTTGTCGGCTCGTGCTTGAGAAGCAGCCAACCTTGCTTGCCTTTGCACATCCACTGCCTCGCCATCCACAACATGTGCAGGTGCACTGCCTCGACGACGTCGGCGCCGAGCAACTGGCTTCTCCTCTGGCTCCTCGTCTGCATCTGGTGCCGGAGCCGGTGCCCTGCACGATGCGTTGGCCTTTGCCTTGGCCGCAGCTTTCTCCTCAATCCAATCGCAAAATATCGTGTACCTTGCACATATCTACTGACTAGCGATGCTACCATGCATGGGATGCAGTCCTGGGCAGCCTTCCGCCGATCGGCTTGCAACTGTCGTTGTTGATCCCTGACAGCCCCGACTGAACTGGGAGCCACCTCTTCAGCGAGCAATGCCGCCACATCAGCCCCTAATGGCTCATTCGGAACCAGCGGGCCGGATCTGTCCTAGGCTATTAATACTGTGGTCGCGAAACGGTGCCTTGCATACCTGGATCAAACCTAGCTAAATCTTTGCAGCCTTGAGGCCTTGAAACCGCCAGCAGCCTTCGACTGCTTCTTTTGGTCGGGCTTGTCACGGCCGGAGGACTTGGAGGGCTCCACGGGCATGCTGTCGGTGGTTCTCTGCTTCTTCATCCGGGGCTCTTCAGCGGACTTGGAGGAGTCAGCGGTTTTCTTGCGGTTCAACTGGGGCTCTTCAGCGGACTTGGAGGAGTCAGCGGTTTTCTTGCGGTTCAACTGGGGCTCTTCAGCGGACTTGGAGGAGTCAACGGTTTTCTTGCGGTTCAACTTGGGCTCTTCAGCGGACTGGGAGGAGTCAAAGGTTTTCTGCTTCTTCAACTCGGGCTCTTCAGAGGGCTTCGAGGAGGGCTCCATGGGCTCGCGACTGAAAAAGCTTCTCGGTTTCCTCAAGCCGGGGTGTGCACCAGAGGACTTGGATGGCTCCACGGGTTTGGTGTCCGGCGGGGTTTTAAGCTCGGCCGTCTCATCCATGCACGTGGCTAGAAGTTGCAGCTCCTCCGGCGACAGACAATCATCATCGGCATCATCCACCTTGGCTTCTGATAGTCAGTATGATGTACTATCAGGATTGCAAGTCTCGAACAGATATATATATATATATATATATATATATCGTTAGAGACGAGCAACCCGGATAGGTGAAGCAGCACATGCAGCAATCAACTCATCCAAGTCTGGCTCGGGCGACGGTGCTGACTTTGAATCCGGAGCCTTAGATATATCAACGAACATGTCGCTCGGATATACAGGGAATTAAGATTGACCTTGTAGCAAAGCTTGCAGACCGAGCACCTCTTTCGAGTAGGCATCGGCCAAGGTATCGTTCAGCTCGTTCAGCACAGCCCAGTCGAGGTCCTTCAGTCGTGCATTTACAGCAGCATCTTCACACTAGCACCCGACCCGAGTTTCTAAAATAATCTCGATCCTTCATGAGGCAGCGGGGCCCAACGGGTGCCAGCGACTCCTTGCTACCCGTGCCAACCATAGCTGCAGGAGCCTCACCGTCGGGGGCAGCTTTCTCCTGCTGGGATGAACATGCTCAGCACAGCTACGGAAAAAAAGCGCCGAATGATGATCATATGACGGTCGTAATGCTAATACGAGAGCTATAGGTTTATAAGATCAACGTACCCCTTCGATTCCTCATCATCAAGAACATCATCCTCACTCTTGGCATCGCCATCGGCAGCAGGGCTCGCCGCCATAAGCTCATGCTCCTCGCCCTCCCCGGCCGATACCCATCCCATCTTGATGGCGAAAAGCCGTTTCAGCACAGCCGTTCGGGGGTTCCTTAGTTTGCAACAGCTTTGAATAGATACTTCTTGGTTTTATCGAACTTCTCAAACCCACAAACTGGGCAGTTCTTAAGTGATCGCGATGAGGGGCTTCGCTGCCAGTGTCCGCCTCGTAATCCGTGAGAGGGCCGACAAAAGCAGCCGAAGCCGGGCTGCTTGGTCCCGTGCCCAATCCTGGTATGTATGTGTATGCGGGTATGCTATGTCCTACAATGAATGTTCTGCTATGTGAGTCGATACTGCATGCGAAAACCGGTCCTTGACCTTTTGCTTGCCACCTCGAGCCCTGACTTCAGGGTGAATTTCATACAGGCAGCTGATATGAATAGCAGCAACCTCAGTTCAATACGACATGGTGTGACCACCACAGCAACTTGGAGCACTTGTAATCATGATCATTGTGTGACAGGACACAACATGGTCGGAGAGGTTAGGGATTCCAGCTTCCGTAATCACGTGGACGATGTATCGCTTAAGGAGCTCAAAGTTGAGAGAAAAGTCAGCATCCGATACCTGGAACATGCAAGAACATGGACTGCAGTTGTGAATACGGCAGCACAGGCAGCGATTGATAACAAGCTGCATTTGCAGCCAGTGTTGCCTTCTCACCGGAACCGAAATCCACCATGTCGTGGCCCTGAGATCGGACAAGCGGGCCTAGTGGGGGGGTGCCTTAAGCAAAGTTTCGCCTATCTAGCATATTGAGGTAAGAAGCTTCGTCACTCCTGAAGTTTTCCAAATTGCCACCCATCTCCATGAATTCCTTGACGGCATTCGCGATGCAGTCCGCTTTTTCCTTACATACGAAAGTTCATGGACTGTAAAACCGAGGAATGTGCAAGCATCGGCATTAGCATTAATTGTGGCTAGGCTCCGTCAGGAAGTACTTCATGGGCTTCTCCACTTGGCGAGCCATGGTGCCGAAAGAAAACCCGGAACCCTCAACTACGATTGCGAGCAAAATGCTCTGCAGAAGCAATGCACGTCTGAATTGACATGATGCTGATCTGATGATGCTCGCTCGACCGTGAAGCCTGATTCCCGAGCCTCCTGCACGTTGTCGTCGCTTCCGCAGAAGCAGGCAGTTCTTCAAAGGCATCTCGAACCATGATCGAGGGAAGCCCGGGGCATCTAATCTGTTTAAAACTCTTATCCGAATGAAACATCTATGCTCGATCGGTCACGGAATCATACAAAAGATTGGGTCTGCAACCTGCTAAGCTACACTAATGTACATTATTTTTGCATTCGCAGCCTATAAACCTGACTGAATGTTGGGTTGGAAGCTTAGCAACATATCATATTTATCACCTGGCAGGACGTTGATCTGTAATGCCATTCTGTGGATCGAAACTCGTCTCAAGCAAAATAAAAGCGAGTGCTCTCACACAGATGACTCGGACCCTCTGGGATAGTAGGGTCCCTAATATGATTTATGGTATATTGCTTAATTAAGGGATTTTGGAAGGTCTGGATAACTCGAGGTAAGAACCACCGGGAATGCGCAGTTTTGTACATAGCCTACTTACAAAGTCCTCCGATCATCCTGTAAGCAGGGTGGAATATCCGCTGCTGCAACGGGGCCTACTATAGGAGGTTCACTGTATCATAGTATGTGCTCTAACGGGCGCCCTAAAAGAACCTGATTAAAGGGAACCTAAACCCTAAAGGTCCAAAGGGCCCAATAATTAGGTACGCGGTTTTCGGATAGTAGTTATGTAGGTTGGGATGTTGGAGAGTATATGAATACTGGGTACTTGGACCTTTGGGGTAAAAAGAACCCGAAAAAAGCCCTTACAGGAACCCTGCTACACCCTAAACCCTAAGCCCTAAACCCCTAAACCCTAGGCCCAATGCCCTTAAAGTAAAAGCCAGAAAGTTGGAATATGATTATCCTAAACCCTTGAAATATGGTAAATTATGAGGTATCCTACCATGAAACCATATTCCAACTTTCTGGAGTTCCCTTTAACCCCTAAAAGCCCCATCAGCGAAGCCTATGGAGGCCCACGATGGCCAGCGTGTGAATGGCTGGTCCGGGCCTATACGTTCAGGGTTTCGGGGGTTTAGGGGATTTAGGGGGGCTTCGGGGGTTTAGGGGGTTTCGGGGGTTTAGGGGTTTAGGGGTTTAGGGGTTTAGGGGGTTTAGGGGTTTTAGGGGGTTTAGGGGTTTAGGGGTTTAGGGGTTTAGGGGTTTAGGGGGTTTAGGGGTTTAGGGGGTTTAGTGGTTTAGGGGTTTAGGGGTGTTGGGGTTTTGGGGGGTTTAGGGGCTGTAGGGGTTTAGGGGGTTTAGGGGTTTAGGGGTTTAGGGGGTTTAGGGGGTTTAGGGGTTTAGGGGGTTTAGGGGTTTAGGGGGTTTAGGGGGTTTAGTGGTTTAGGGGTTTAGGGGTGGGGTTTTAGGGGGGGGGGGGTTTAGGGGTTTAGGGGGTGGGGGGTTTAGGGGGTTTAGGGGGTTTAGGGGGTTTAGGGGTTTAGGGGTTTAGGGGGTTTAGGGGGTTTAGGGGGTTTAGGGGTTTAGGGGGTCTAGGGGTTTAGGGGTGTAGGGGTAGGGCTAAGGGTCTAGGGTTTAGGGTGGGGTTGCAGGCCTCTTATAATAGGGGTTTTGATGGTTACTTGGGACAACCAAGACAACCTCCCAGCAAGACCTGCCATACCCTATCAAAGTTCCTATACTAGGTATCAACTTGGGATAAGCTTTAGTTAACTTCCCCTATTGTTTAACATCGAGTCCTACTCATAGACAGTTTTGCGGACGGTTGAAATCGACACCTCGAATAACGCTCACTTTTCGCAGACTTATTAATCGTCCAAAAAACACCATAAATCATAAATCCCACTTCTAAAACCTATACCCTACACCGCCCTACACCCTAAACCCTACTTAAAGCCCCTAGCCCTCCCCTCACACGGACCCTAAGCCCTAATCCCTAAACCCTACACCCTTAACCTTAAACCTAATCCCTAAAGCTTAATCCCTAAGCCCTAAACCCGCTACACCCTAAACCCAAGACCACAGAAGCCCCAACACCCTACAGTAGAAGCTTAAAAGTTGGAATATCATTATCGTAGCCCCTGTAAGGCAAATTATAGGGGATCCTACCATTAATCCATATTCCAACTTTCTGGAGTTCCCTTTAAACCCTGAACCACAGAAGCCCCCCAAAAAGGGCGCTGCTGCTCTCCAAGGATCGACTTCGGCGATGCGGGTGCGTTGATGAGTCGATGGGGAGCCGGCTTTTGGAGGCCGACTCTTAGGGGCCAAGCGACGTTCCTGGGGGAGTTTAGGGTATAGGGAACTCCAGAAAGTTGGAATATGGTTTCATGGTAGGATACCCTATAATTTGCCATAAAGGGTTTAGGATAATCATATTCCAACTTTCTGGCTTTTACTTTAGGGTTAAGGGGTTGGGGTTCTAGAGTTTCAGGGTTTATAGGGTTTTAGGGTTTATAGGTTTTAGTGTTTAGGTTTTGGGGTTTAAGGTTCTGGGGGTCCTATAGGGGCCTGAACAAGCTACTTCGAGGTTCATAGGACTTAGTAGCTGGGGTTCCAAATAAGGTAGCCATACACTTATAATGTACTCATAACCCCAATTGAGGTACTTATATCCTTACTAAGTCCAATGATCCTCCAAGTACCTTTTTCAGCTCGTCGTTACAGCCGTCACTGTAAGGGGCATTGACCGAAACACAAGCTGGAAGTTAAAAGTAGGAGTAAGGTAACTACAGTTTCGGTACTGAGTGTTCAAGACCTGGCAGTTGATACTTGAAGGAGGTTTTTTTTCACCCGGTGGGCTGTAGGGGTGCAATTTTCATAAATACTGAATCTCGGAGATTCCTGGTCAGTGGAGATATACCCAAAAGATTCTGACGCGAGTTTGGGGTTACGGGTTTGCCTGGACCCTAAGAAACCTACCTCTTCAGGGCTTCTTGATATGATGCCCTTGTATTATATGAGCCCTAAGCAAGGTAGGTTGCTTGCGGTCCAGGTAGGGTTTAGTTTGGCATATAAGGTTTGCAACACTGCAAGGTTTGGCTCTAAGGTTTGGGGCTGGACTAGGGTTTACGGTGACGCCACGGCCCTGATATACGGGCCTGAATTATTACCAATACTATGGTGGGGTTCCTTGTTATAAATGTATAAAAATTGGCCCCAAATCCCCATTCTAATCATTAAGGCCCCTATATTAAATCCTGAACGCTCTGGGGTGTCGGGCTTCACTGGTAGGATCCTGGTAGACTGGGCCAGAAATGCCCGAAGCCTTTTCCCTCCCGGTTTAAGGCCTTATGCTGTCGAAATTATATTGGGGTTCACCCTGTCCAGGTTTCTTTTAGGATTGTCCGGTCTTTCTCTTGGGTCAGAAATCCTACATTTTGCTGTTCGGACCAGTACAGTGTTGGAAACCCAATAGCCTCAAACATCAAGAGTAATGTATAGGGAATCCCAGCACTATGTCACTCTTTGGCCCTAATGCGGTTTCCTAGTTTATGGGTCCCTAAACCCTAGACGGCCTTAAACCCTACAGCCAAACCCTAAACCCCACATCCTAAGCCCTAAGTTTAGGTTGGTTCACTGTAGGGCAGAGATTTCGAATTTCGGAGGTCCGGACTTCAGGCTTCAGGGCTGTAAGAGGCCTGTGGCTCTCTCCCTAAGGGTCCAAGTACCCAAATAGTAGGGTTTCAAGGTCCAAAAACCATTCAGAGTATGGATTTTGGGATCTACTATTTGGGTACTTCTGTTGATGATATACATCCTGCATGACCCATGATAAGGAATATACCATAGTTCCCACAGTCTATGGTCCCTAAGGTAGTGCAGGATTTCTATCATCAACCGTTGGACCCTCCGGCTCTTGTGATTCGGCTTAAGCTTCAGGCAGCTCTGACTCATAAATCTTATCTGGGAACGAATTTGGTTTGTTTTACATATTTTCCTTAGTTGGTTATGCAAGGACCCTATATATACTTATGTTTTTGAAAGGGCTCTACAGGCCAGCCCAGTTACAAAGCAACCTTATTCCTGGATGCCCTAAGCTTATAAGCCCTATAAACCCTAGCCCGAAACCTTAACCTTAAACCAACTACGCGTCTGTAGTCTGTATCCATCTCCCAACCAGAAATCGGTGCTTCTGGCATCTCTGAGATTTGTGAGTTTCTGAAAATTATGGGTACCTTTATTTGGGGGTCCTAAAACAAGGATCCTGCTATTTAGGGTGCTATATTAGGGTCCCCTACTTCGGAAACTCCCATTTTTGAGAAGCAAGATATGCGTGGGGTTTGAGGCTTCAGGGCTTCGGGATTCCCAGGCAGTTCTTGGAACTAACTTGTCGGTTTCAGTGTTGTATAGCCTTAAGAAAGAACCGAGAAACGCCCGAGTGAGTCCCTTTACAACCCTTATCCTAGTAGTAGAGTAGAGAACCTATAACCTCTCTGGGGTATTATAATGCCTGTAGAATCCCAATATACTCCCAAAGGTTACCTTCGGTTCCCCAGGATACACTAAACCCTAAACCCTAAACCCTAAACCTTAAGCATTAATTTTTTTTTGCCTGGAAAAAATGGGCTGAGGAAGCTGTCAGAGTCTGTCATGCAGACTCAAAAAGGCCCTCTTAAAAAAAAGAACCTAAACCCTAAGCCTTAAACCCTAAACCCTAAGCCCTTTGCGGCAGGATACCGGATGGCGGCGCTCCCGGATTCCTCATCGTGGGTATCAACAACATGGCTCTGGGCCCAGGTCATTTTTTGTTATTAGAATCCCTAAGAAACAGCTAAAACTGTAATTTGAAACGCTGCGCGTCGTCCGCCTCGGCCCGGCTGTACGCGCATGCGGCGAGTGGCTACTATCTGCAGCAAGCTCTTGTAGGAAAAAAGTAACAGGTGGAATCGCACTTATAGTAAAAGTAATGTTCATAGCAACACGAAGCAGGATGATTGTGAGTAGTATTAGTAGTGGTAGTATCAGTACGAATTTTGGTGTCGTCATTCCGAACCACTGGATACCAAGACTCTCGCAAGCGGCGGGATGCCTTAAGTATGGGCCGTTGAGGCTGTGGATTTCGTGGGCGTCTTGGATTAGGGAAGCATCACAGCCTTTTCAACCACGTTACTCCGCCTATCCCAACGAAAGGGCGTCTAAAACAAGCCTGAGACGCACAAAAAGATGCTACATTGCAGTCCCGTGTCGTCGAAAACTCCAGAAAGCTCGCACCTGTCAGCGAGCGGAGGGGCGGGAGGGAAGGGGGAGTGGGGGGGGCGGGAGGGGGGGGAGGGCGGGGGGGGAGGGGGGGGAGGGGAGGGGGTGGGGAGGGGGGGTGAAACACTGAATGTTACACATCCAGGTGCCTGTCTGTTTCACGTATCACTTGCATGTATCCATGCCTGTTGCTCAAGGTTCTAGTGCAGTGGACTACAGCTGTGCGCCTGTAGCAAAAGAGACACCTGAGTGCCTGTGTTCCTGTACGCCTAGCGAGGGGATACACGTCCAGGTTACATCTCAACGTGGTAGCGGAGCTCCCGGGAAACGGGAAGCTTCACACTTGTGGAGGTACCCGTTCGGTACTCTCTACACAGGTGGAGGCAACCGGAATACCCGGTGTGCTTCACTCAGGTGAAGGTGACCGGAGTCTCTCCGGCACACTTCACTCAGGTGAAGATAACCGGAAGAGGTTTCTCCCGGGGCTCGATCCAAGAACAGCGCAATGGCTAGCCACTCTGCGACTATCTTTGAGCATGAAGGAGGAGATGATGACTACCTCCTCCACGGAAATGAATCTTTCGCGACTAATCATCGTCATCTCAATGAATTACACCGTCTTTCAGCTTTCCAGCAGGTGACCACCAAAGTACCTCCATCTTATGATGGTAGAAGCAGTTGGTTTGCCTATGAAGATGCGATCGATGACTGGTGTGACATTACTGAGCTAGACAATGATAAGCGTGGACCAGCTTTGAGAAATCGGCTAGAAGGTGAAGCAGCAATCCACAAGAGACTTCTCGACAGAGATCGCCTGAAGGACCCGAACAACGGAGTGAAGTACTTCAAGAGTTTCCTGCGGCCGCTTTTCGTGAAGGGAGCAGCGAATGTTTTTCTCTATCGCTTCCAGCAGTTCATGAACATGCACCGTGGGAACGGAGACATGCTTCGTTGGATTACCAGGTTTCAACTCTCTGTTCAGAGAATGCAAGAAGCGTGGAACGATACCTATCTGCCGATCGAGGACCCGAACAATGCAGAGGTCAGAGCTTTCATAGTAGGACTTCCTCCAGAAGAACAAGAAAACCTTACGCCAGCTCAGGCAATGGAGAGAGCCAACGAACGGCTCAGAGAGCAGCATGCTCGGACCATTCCGATCACGCCCAACCTGGTCGCTTTGATCTTTGTGTCCCTGTCTGATCTGACACAGGATCAGCGTCAGGTGTTGACATCACTGATGGCGCATCGGAACCGAGTCCTGGCTGACTACAACACGGCCGAGCTTCGCGAAGTCTACCTGGAGATCTTCTGTACGACCAAGACTACCGTCGACAATCCACTCCTCGCTCCTTCCGGCCACGGTGGCCGCAAGACCTTCCTTGTGATCGATGAAGGATATTTGAACGATCATGAAGGCTACTGGGTCGAGGACGAGGAAGATGGCACCGAAGGTTTCCTCGAAGCGGATGAGGACGCCTTCTGGGTCTACGACGACGAGAACTATTCATGGTTCCAGCGGCGCTTCCAAGGCCGCAAGATGAGGCGCGGATTCAAGGGCCACCGTAAAGGCAAAGGAAAAGGTGGCAAAGGATCCAAAGGAAGGCGCTTCTTCAAAAGGAAGAAAGGCAGGTCACATCTTGCCGAAGAATCAGAAGCATGGCAAGCAGAAGGACAATGGCAAGATTACCAGTGGAGCGATCAGTCCTGGGATGACTGGTCCTGGTACGAGTCTGAGGAATCCTATGCAGCCAAAGGAAAAGGAAAGAAAGGAAAGAAGGGCAAAGGAAAGAGCAAGTTTGGCAAGGATGGAAAAGATGGAAAGTCCGGAAAAGACGGACAGAGCCAGCTTGCTGATGCTGCCCCGAGCGGCACCACAGCCGCCACAACCTTCTTCGTTGAACATCTCAACACTCCGAACTTTTCTTTCATGGCCACCGAAGAGAAGATCAATGAGATCGAGGAAGCCTTCATCTCTCAGCCCTTGACGCCGACCGCGATGGTGTTGGACCTGGGATGCACGAGAGCAATGGCTTCGAGAGTGGCCGCACAGGACCTCATGGAGTTCTGTGACAAGAACCAGAACTGTGGCATATGGTACACCATTGCTGAGACCACTTCTCAGTTCACCTTTGCCAATTCCGAGTCTACCAAATGCAACCAGAAGTTGGTCATTTGCATGTACGACCGGGACTTTGCAGTTCAATCCACAGAGTTCGACATTGTGGAACAAGGGCATGTTCCCATTCTCATGTCCTTACCTCAGATGCGCAATCTTCGTTTCCAGTTCGAGCTCCATCCGGAAAAGGCCTTACTCAGCAGCCCTGTGCTGGGAATCAAGGATGTGAGGCTGAAGGTTGCACCCAGCTCACACTTGGTACTTGATCTTCTTGAACTCAGTCAGCTGATGTGGAATGTGCGTTTCAGCAAGCATAAGAAGTCGAGCTTCCTCACCTACTTCTCCCACTACGAGTACGGCTTCCATCAGAAGACCGAGGGATGCTGTTCTCATGAACAGGTACCTGACAATCTCGTGTTGGCGACTGATGATGAATGGGTGATCAACGAAGCCGACATGGAAATGATTCGCATCCACAAGAAGATGAGAAGAGTCAAGTACGAACCCAAGGCGGGTTATGTGCCAATTCCGTTGGAGTATCTGGACACCAAGCGCAAGACGATCATGGAGTTCTCCAAGGGAAAGAGCGTTACTCAAGAAGATGACTGGCGTTCTTCTGAGCTTTCTTCAACAAGAACTACTGACTCTTGGAAAGGCAAGACCATTTTCAAGATTCTGCCTGGTGGCATCGAGAGTAGAACCTCGGTGCCAGCCAAGTCCAAGGATCCAACCCGTGGAAAGGTAGGATCTCCAGAGGACATGGTTAGCGCAGGTAAGCCTGAAGACAGCTCGAAGAACACAGGAGCATCCGGAAGCTTTCCTCAGGGAAAGGCACCGGCAAAGAGAAGGATTCGAGCCAAGGGAAGCTTTCCACAGGGAAAGGCACCCGAGGAACCGGCTCCTCCTCCTCTTGCTCCTGAGGATGATCCGGATCTTCAAGAGTACGAACCTTCCGAACCGGGGGATGCAGATTTGCTTCCTCCGAGTCCTCCGAAGGCCCCAGAGCCACAGTCGCTAGAACCTAGGAGGATCGCGCTTCCGTTGCCAGGCCACGAGGTCTCAAGGGCTTCTCCGCAGTATCAGCGCATGTTGGAAAAGCTGAACAATGATGTTGAGCTTTACAAGTTGCATGTGAAGCATTACCACATGAGTCCTGCTCAGTTTCGACGCAGGACCAGCATGCTTGGTCTGCCAGGAGAGATCTATGACAAGTACGACCGCATTGTCAAAGGCTGTCGTGTTTGCAGCACCTCGGTGCCTACGCCTCCGCGAGCCAGAATCGCAGGGTTAAGAGCATCATCCTTCGGTGATCTCATTTTTGTTGATCATGAAGAAATCAAGTTCGGTACTAAAGCCTACTTGGCTTTGGTCATCATTGATGGTGCTTCAAATCTTCTGTGGGCTACGGCTCTTACAAGCCTGGAAGCGCCAGAGACTCTGGGAGCTTTTAGACAATGGACAGAGGAGAACAACTGCGTTCCTAAGGGAATCGTAGGAGATCAAGCATTTTTCACGCCACAGTTCATGTCTTACTACAAGTTCCATGGCATTACTCCGTATCCATGTGGACCACGGACTCCTTGGCCTAATCGAGCTGAGACCGCAGTGCGTCTTTTCAAGCGCACCTGGGCAATCATGGCCAAGGCCTTAGCTGATGAGGGTTATGCAGAGAAGGTGACTGTTCGTCAAGCAGTCAAGAAGGTGGCTTGGGCAAGAAATTGCCAGCTTACCGTCTCAGGCTATTCTCCTTTGGAGATAGCTACAGGAAGACGGCCACCAGACTTGTTTGATGTCGAGAACAGTTCTCCTGAACAGCTCTCTGCTGAACCTGCCGAGGAGGATCGAACCACTCTGGAACTCCAGAGGATTGCCATGCGGGCTCATCAAGAGGCTAGACAATCACTTGACCTTCGGAAGGACCTTGCACGGAGAGTCATGCCGTCTGATGGTCCTTACTCGAAGGGTGACCGCGTGTTTGTTTGGCATAAGGATGAGTCGAAGAAGAAGTCTGAAGGAACCTGGGTCAGAGGCATAGTTGTGTCACAGGAAGGTGCCATGGTGTTGGTTGAAGTTCATCGTGCCGTTCTTCGGGTTAATCAGTCGAAGGTCAGGCGTGATGGAGATCCGTGGCATGATGTGGCCATTCCTCTGAAGAAAGATGAGGTCCCGAGACGCTCTTCTCAGGAAGAGGCACTCGACCGCATCGGCGACGATATTCTTGATCGTGCCGGTTCTGGGTTCTGCTATGAGCATGAGATCTGTTACCACACTCTCACTTCAGGCAAGAGCGATTTCGTTGAGATCACACCTCGCCTCACCGGGCTTACTGCGTGCACAGTCCATTCTGGACTTGATGCGAGTGAACCTGTGTTGTTTGGTGAATGGAACGCCAAGTCTATCCAATCTTCGATTGAGGCCGCTTGGCGAGTGATCTTGAAGGCAGAGCCTAATCACATTTTTATTCATCCTGTCATCCCTGATGGTTGGACCAGGAAGGCTACCAATGCCTTCTGGCACTTTTGTGCCGAAGTCTGCCGTTGGCAAGATGACAAGGGTGATGGATACTTCGTGACCATCATGTATCCTTCTCATTGTGGGTTTTGGCTTTCGCAGAGTAGTCGCTCGCTGAAGTGGAGGAGAGGACTTTCATTCCACACTTTCAAGAACCGTGGTGTACTTCCTTCAGGGGGAGATGACCACGGTAAGCGTCAGCATGGTGAGCTTTCTTTTCTCACTAATCTGCCTGATGGATCATTTGGCCGTTTGGAGTCGTTGGAAGAAGGCTATGACTCTGCTAACGCACTTGATCCAAGGTTTGCTGTGCTGCTTTCGCAGTGTCTTGTGGGTGATGAACGATCAGATCTCCGACAATGTTACTTGTTCGAAGATATCTTTGAGGATTTTGATGATGGAACACTGTGTGCGTTGTGTTTGCGATCAGACCGCAATTCAGAGGCTTTACCGGTTCTTCCGTCAGAAGCAGAGTACTCACTACTCTCAAACAATGACAAAGGGAAGCTTCCGACACCTCTGAGGTTTGTTGCGCCGCAG
This sequence comes from Symbiodinium sp. CCMP2592, assembly GCA_905221615.1. Taxonomy (NCBI): domain Eukaryota; class Dinophyceae; order Suessiales; family Symbiodiniaceae; genus Symbiodinium; species Symbiodinium sp. CCMP2592. The sequence continues at coordinate 1,555,585 of CAJNDT010001113.1, forward strand.
CGGTTTGTTACATCGTCTTTGGTCCAGACTCTGTCATATGTTGACAATCTCCTTCCAGGTACTGAGTTGGAAGTTCACGCGACCACATCGTCTGACGCGGTCGCCTTGCGGCCAATGATTAAGAATGTGCGCGTGCTAACTCTGCCGTATCTGGAGTTTGAGTACTGTAACGTCTACAGGGGGACTCAAGGGAAAACACTCCCTTTGGTTCATCGTCATCCTGATGCTGTTGTCATTTTGTGGCAGAAGGGTGATATGAACCATGTGTTTTTCGTGACGATGGCACAGTTGCTTCCTTGCCTTAAGGATATGCAATCAACGCACTGGTCCATGATAGTGTTCTGGAATGAGTCACAGAACCACAATTCCAGACGCGGGCCTGATGTTGGCTTGGACTTCACGGACCAGCCAGCGCCGGCCCCGGTTGCACCGCAACCGCCAGCCACAGACGACGATGTGGACTATCCAGGATATGATGATCCACACGGTGATATGCCTGTGGACGATGAGGAAATGCCACTACAGCATCCAGAGCAGGATTTAGATGATAATCCTGTTGAGTTGCATGTCGGTGGTGACCCTCCTTCACAACCTCCTGGAGGCGGTACTCATGTACCGGTACCCGGGGGAGATGATGATTCCGACCTGGATCACGATCCGGACGGTGATGGACATCCGCCAGGAGGCGGTCCTCAGGGACCGGGACCTGGTTATGGTCCGTCACCGGAAGAGCCTCCTCTTCCGATGGAGTTTCACGAGGAGTCGCCTCCTCCTGGAGGTCCTCCCGATTCTCCTGGGGCTCCGCCTCAGTTTGCGAACCCGGATCAGGTTCTTAGTCCACCGATGCCGTGGCCGGCACCACCTTCACCTATTGTTCCTGTTCCAATTCCGCCGCATCCTCACTTTCCGGTGCCACAGAGTATGCGACCGCCGTCGCCTCGCAATGTGTCTCAGACACGTGCCAGAGGCACACATCCTGAAGATGTGTCTAAGGCCAAGTCACGTACTGTTGTGGGACCTCCGGTTGTGTTGTTGCCTGGGCAGTCTGCGGGAAAGAAGGATCCCGATCCGTCGGGTGACTTTCCAGGTTTTCACGAGCCTGCTTCCTCTTCTTCTGATCCGGCTCCTGTTCCTGGTTTGCCGGTGACTGAGGGGGAATTTCCTATCCAGCAAACCCCACTCCCGGAACCCACCCCGGAACCGCCGGTGCCGGAAGCTGGTGAGGATACTGATTCGGATGCCACGGTTGACTATCGTGATGAAAGCTTGCTTGCTTTGGCTGTTGGAGACGACGACGTTTTGATTCGCCTTCCGTCGGACTTCAAGGTTCCGTCCTTTGTTCCGTTGGATGGTGATGGTTTTGCGTCGTGGTTGACTAAACAAGATAAAATCAAGGCAGGTACCCTCACGCCGGAGATGCAGCGCAAGTATGCCGCCGAAATTCGGAAGGCTAAACTTGAGGAGTTCAAGAGTTACTTGGACAATGATGCAATTCGGCTGACGGACCGTCGCAAGCTTAAAAACGATGTCAATTTTCTTACCGGACGTTGGGTCCTTACTGTGAAGGTTGACAAGAACGGTTACTTTTCCAAGTTCAAAGCCCGATGGGTTTGTCGTGGGTTTCAGGACAAGTTTGCCTGGGATCAACAAACGGACAGCCCTACGGCTACTCGGTATGGTTTCCGTTTGGTTGCGCAGTGCGCTGCCAATCACTATTGGGATCTTTTTCATTTGGATCTTAAGACCGCTTTCCTTCAGGGGGAACACTACAATCTGTCATCTCGCATGGTTGTGGTTCAGTTGCCTCCTGACATCGGTTTGCCTACCTGGATGGTTGGCCTTTGTCTCAGACCAGTCTATGGTCTGAACGATGCACCGAGAAGATGGTGGAATCGTTTGGACAAATTCCTCAGGTCTGTAGGCATGGAACCGACCAGAGCTGACCGATGCACTTATGTCGCATACGACGGCATAGAAGGCAAGAAGGGCAAGAGCCACCTTGCGGCAGGAAGCTCCTCTCAGGAGGAGGAACCTGAAGCAGGAAGCACCTCTCTTGAGGTGGAACCTGCCTACCTCAAGGAGGTTGCCCTTCATGCCATGACATGCTACGCATACGATGAAGGAAACCGTTCTTCCTCCGACCGTGCGGAGGAGAGATCCTATCTTTCATGTCCCGATATCGCTCAGTGCTTTAACACCGATACCAAGAAGATGGTTGACTATGCTTGGAGGCCTGTGACTGATGATAAGCTTCTCGGATTCTTGGGCAGTGTTGCTTGTAAGAAAAGAGGTTGGTTCCCTTATGAGAACGGGCATGCTCTCGTTTCTCACAGGGCCAAGGCTCTCCGTACTCCTGCACCTGTCTATCAGGTCAAGGACTACCCTTATCGAGTTTCCATGATCCTCCGTAAAGGAACATGGTGGATTGTCGAAAGGGCCCATGACCTGAGGTTGGACAAGGGCGATAAGACCTGCTTCCTTGAAGAAGAAGCTGAGGTCCTAGTCTCCTTGTTCCTTCCAGAGAAGGCTTCATACAAGGTCGAGAGCTTATCAGAGCTCTCCCCCGAGTTGGTTGATCAGCTTCTTGAACACTTTGTTGACCCTGTGCATGGAAGTCCCAGCAAAGGTCGCAGGACAGTTGGAGTGATGAGTCTTCATGTTGATGATCTCATCATAAGTGGAACCCCTGAGTTCCTCACTTGGTTCCTAAAGAAGATCAAGGAACACTTCACTGTCGGCCATGAGGACAAGAATGACCTTACGTTCACGGGACAGCGTGTTCGTTGGGTTCTTGATGCACAAGGGAAGAAGAAGTATATCTCGATCGATCAAAAGCTGTGTGTTTCAGAGCTTGAGGAGATTGTCATACCAAAGCATCTTAAGGATGCAGATGCGTGTGATAAATCTCTTCACACTTCCTATCGCTCTTTGCTTGGTAGCATCAACTGGCTTCAGTCGAGGACGCAATTTCAGGCATGTTACCAGTTCTCTCGTCTGGCATCAGCATCCGCTGCTCCGACTATTGATCACTGCAAGGAGTTGAACAAGTTGTGTCGACAGATACGCAGTGAGGAAGTAGAGTTGCGGGTGTGGCCAGTGAAGGGATCACCGAGGATTCTTGGAATTCCTGACGCAGCTTTCCGTAACAACAGCGACAAGTCCTCACAGAGGGCGATGACTATCTTCATCGCAGATGAAAGGGTCAAGAATCGAAGAGACACCCGAGGCTCATTGGTCTTCTTCGAATCAACCAAGATTAAGAGAACGACCCTCAGTACCACTGTCGCTGAGCTTTACGCCTTGATGAAGTGTTTTGGTACCTGTCAAATGCTTCGTGGTTTGTGGAAGGACATTAGTGGTCTGGATGCCGAGATTCACATTCGCACCGATGCTAACAATCTCGTGTCTACCGCTTCTACTACTCACTCACCCGAACAACAGGAAACCATTCACATGATTCAAATGCTGAGAAAGGAAGCGTGTTCAGGTGCTATTGCTGATCTTTCTCACGTTCGAACCGAACACTGTCTTTCTGACTGTCTCACGAAACGAAGCGCTAATCCTAGAAACCTCCTGAGTTCTGTTCAAACTGGGTGGTTGAAGGAAATTGATTCACATCCTCCTTTTCGTTCCATGATTGAGCACAAGGCCTTCTTGAACGCCTGGCTCCGTAAGGAGTACGCGGTTTTGAGTGCAGTGCAACATGTCATGTTCATGCAGGAGCGTTTGTGAGTCATGTCTGCTTCATGTGTGAGCTGTCGGAGCAATTCAATGCATGTGCTTCATGAAGAGTTGTTGGTCTCTTTTTAAATTTGTGCCTGCATTGCTCAAATCAGCTGGTTCAAAACTCAAGTGAGAAAGTAGCCCACAACTTCCTCTTCTTCTGTTACCAGCATGGCTGCGGCAGGACCCTCGATGGACACTGGACGCTCCTCTCATGAGGAGGCACCATTCCAGGTCTACTGGACACCGACAACGGGATGCAACTTCAAGATTGACGTCCGCACTGGTGTCCCCGACCTGTCCTTGTACCAACAGAGCGCGTCCTGGGCAAACCGTCGTGTACTCCGAACAGTTGGAGATGGCGACGGTAATGCCAGCTATCCTACAAGGGATCGTCGAGCCTATCCTGCGAGTGCTCCGGTGGCCTCCCTCAGGATCATCCCAGAAGGTGTTCCACGGTTTTTCCGTCAGCAGGACACCACGGCGTACTTCCCTCAGGGGGAGATGGCCGCGGTGAACATTCTGGAAGGACAGTTGGCCTTTCTGTCACACGTCCTGCTGTACGAAGAAACTCACCCTGGGACCCATGTGTTGCAGCGGCACCTCACGTGGAAGTTCGACTTCCTCCGGTGCTTTCTTGGATGTCTGACCGGCGACGAGCTCACCGAGCTCGATCGTGAAATCTTCAACATTCACCAGATGCGCCACAATCACGGTGGATGGGCGGTGAAGTCATCCAAGCAGCTGTCACAGCTGACTCGGCACGACACGAGAGTCACGCCTGGCAGATACATGGAGATTCCTCTGGAGACGATGATGAAGCACCCCCTGAGGCCTTTCGATTGGGCGCCCAAGAAGTTCTTCGCCTTCTTGATGGCGAACTCGAAGGGCCGCTTCAACATCTGGGTGGCCCCAGTGGCTCTGCAGTTCGAGCGGTTCTTTGACTTCGACTTCTACGTCGGGGTCTCCGCCGTCCAGGGCCACTCGCGGATGCCCGAGCAGGTTGCTGATGTCGCCTACGGGGAAAGGCTCACCATCGACCGATGCCGCCAGCTGGGAACGATTTTCCACGCCTCGGATAACTCCAACTACGAGAGCATCCGGGAAAACGGCTTAAGGCTGGAGGCGACGAAGGCGGCGTGGCAGCGGCACAGGAAGGCCATCCATCTCGTTTATGCGGGTGGAGTGGTTTCTCCTGGGCCTGGGACCGTCATTAAGTACGGCTCCTACGTCTTCTACGCCAAGCTCGATTACGAGAGCTATCTGAACCACGGCCACGATCTGTTTCTTACAGACAACGGCGTGGTGCTCTCGTACAAGGACATTCCGGCGATGTATCTCACACATCACTACCGTCCTCCTCACGAGCAAGATCCGGGTGGCATTCGCCACGAGAGGAAGCAGCAAAGCGCAGGGGTAGGCTCTTCTCAGGAAGAGGGAACCTCAGCGTCTGCTTCCGCATCTGCTTCCGGAGGCCCTCCACAGGGAGGGGTACCGGGTAGCAGCTCGGATCCAATGCCTTCGAAGCCAGCTCCCAAGAAGCGGCCAAAGACATCTCAGGATGCAGGCCAAGCGTCACCGGGAAGCTTCTCTCAGGAGAAGGTACCCACATTGGACGCGGCAGCTCTCCAGAAGCTTATTCGTGACAATGAGCTTAAGGCAGAGCGGGAGCGGCAAGCCACAGCCTCCGAAGGAGACACCAAGTATGCGTATCAGTCTGGGGACACCGTCCACGGCAAGATTGATGCGCATAAGTCCCAGCAGCAGGAGGAGCTCAACGAGGTTCTCCGCAAGGCCAGGACGAATCCATGGCATCTCTTCGCGCACGGCAAGTTGCACATGGTGGACTCCTCTGGCCAGCCGATGCTTAGCACCTATGGCGATGCCCTCGTTCAGGTCACCCCCTGGCACACTTTGACTACTTCTATGAGAGAGTCTTTGGGTGGTGAATACGATTGGGCATCGTGGTTGCAGCATCCTCTTTCGGGGTACTCCCTGCACTTCTTCCTCAAGGCCTTCGAGATGGGGAAGTTGCAGGGGAACTACCTCGTGGAGCTGGACAAGAAACCGAAGGTTTACTCCAACGGTTACACGTCACCTTGGATGAACTTTAAGCGTCATCCTGGCGGTCTTGCCCAGATGCTGGACGATGTCTCCGTTGCCGCGTCGAACGAATTCAGGCCCAACTTGGGTAACATTGGATTCGATCGCCCTCGGGACAATGACTCTCGTGCAAAGATGCCAAGGACAGAGGATCCCGACTACTCTCGCAAGCTCGCCACACACAAGGCTTTCCTCAGGGAAAGGTATGTGTATGAAGAGGTTGGCTATGTGCGAGAGGATTTCCAGATGCTCGTCCGCGTCATCAATGAGGCTTATGGAGTGGACTTCTTCTCCTACATCCAGCGCCACGCCGGTGATCTGGAGGTTCGCCGTAAATACACGGTGCGAACCACTGAGGGCTATTGTCTCTATGACAGTACCCTGAAGCAGCCGTTCAGCGGCAGCTACCTCCTGGCGGTTCTGGAGAAAGACTTCGCTGAGTCTGACCAGCGCGATTTCAAGTCGGCTTTCGCCCGCAAGGCAAAAGCTGATTTAGTGGCGTACGAAGACTTGAAGGCGAAGAAGGAGTCTGAGCTGAATGAGCTCCTCACCCGACCATATGACGACATTATGATTGAGGAGTTCATCGAGCGACTCCCATGTCCACAGATCGAGGAGATCGAAGAGCCTCCCGCGGCTACTCAGATGGATACCTCCGAACCGTCGTCTGGATCCACGGACTTGCCACAGGGCAAGAAGGTTGATCCGGTTAAGACCGAGCCGACCGATGTGCCAATGGAGACTGATGCTCCAGGAAGCTCTCCACAGGGAGAGGTACCTGGGGCTACTGTCGAGTCAATGGAGACCGAAGCCACGGAAAGCTCTCCACAGGGAGAGGTATCCGAGGTGAAGGTCGAACCTGATGTGCACATGGGTCAGGAAGGAGGTAAGTCCGAGAACATTGAAATGGCTGAGGAAGGCTCACCACAGGGTGAGGAATCCATGCCAGACATTTCTCCCGAGAAGGATGATGAAAGTGAACTTCACGATCAAGGCATCTGGGGGAAATGCAAGACTGTTCCGGATCCTGAGTATTACCAGGCCGCGAAGGATGCAGAGGACCAGAATGAGAACGCGTTCGACAAAATGGGCAAGGCAAAGGAAAAGATCGAGCTCGTTGATCTCGAAGAGTTCAAACATTTCCTTAATCAGCTCACCGAAATCGAACGACAAAGCCCTATGCGGATGCTCTGCAAGCAGCTGCATGGATATGGCTATTCAGGCTTGTATCATACAGGACTTCGTGATCCTGATTACGAGCCCGTTCTCGCCTACAAGGTGCAGCATATGAGTTGGAGGGTAAATGTTCCGAACCACAAGGGACAGAAATACTCTCTCTCTATGGTGGATCTATTCGACCAACTCAACAAGATGGATCCCATCTATGAGCGTCGTCCCGACAAAAAGGACGTTGTTTTTCGTTCTGGGGACGTTCGTAGCACCTTGGACGACAAGCTCATGGGCAAGGCCTCTGACATCCGAGAATCAGCACTGGATGTTATGGAAGCACTTCTTGATAAGCTGAAGTCCCTGGATGCAAGCGGCAATCCGGCAACTCGAGAAGAACTTTTGAATGCTATGCTTCACTACTTCTTGAGCACCGGAGTCGATGAAGAGGAGATCGGGGACCTCTCTCTTGAGAAGACGCCGAATCCTTATATTCATCGTTTTGGTCTGGCAGAGGACTCCAATGTCCCTATCTTCACCAGCAAGACCAAGTATGCCGCGCTCATCCTCAATCTCGGCAACATGAGCAGGGGAAGAAAGCGTTCCGCTCCTAGCTCCGTTGCTAATCACATTGACTGGGACGATGCTACACCATCTAAAGGAGCCTTGATAAAATCGATTGCACAGTCGAAGACGCATTTGTTCATGCTCTGCGAAGCGGCTAAGATCGATGACTCCGAAGAGGCCTTCCTCAAGTCACGCGGTTGGCAATTCCTTCGTAACGAGTCCAAGGACCTGATGGTGGGAAGTCGTACAAATGGTGTCGGATCTTCGATCACCCGTCTTGCCGGCTCCACTCTCAGTGGATATGCCCACGAGTCCCTTCCAATAACCTATATGGTCGCGGAAATCGTGTATGGCATGACGTTACCGACCGGTCTCCAGGGCAGTCGTGGTGATGTTCCAGATGAGTCACTGACCAAGGTCTTGGAGCGAGCTGGATCCGACCGGCTCAGAGTTTGTGTCTTCCACCTCCACAATGACGCGGCGGCAGACAAGGTGGCGTTGGCTCATGAAGTGTTGGGCAACATGTTCATCGACTGCTTGCACTACCAAGTCGACCTCATCGGTGGCGACGCCAACATGGCCCTCTACCGGGCCACCGGCAGAAAGCAGGAGTCGATGGATATTCGTGGCGGGATGTACCAAAGCCTTCTCGACTACTTCTTGGAGGCATGGTCAGAAAGCCCAAAGTGCCCACACTTCTGTTCGCCTCGTGCGAGACATGTGTCAGCAAACGCCATGTGGCTTCTGAAACAGTATGAGGACACGCTGGGAATGCCATACAAGGAAGCTAAGCAACCAGACTGGAATACTTTTCCTGGTTTGGATCCTGTTATGGCTACAGTCATGGAATGGGGACACAGCATGTCGGACGATCAATGGGCGGAGTTTCCGTCTTCAAAGACTGAGTTCGACATCCATGTCTCTGAGTGGCTGTTAAACTCCACCAGCGCCGCGTACCTTCTCAACGATCGGGACTATGACGCTCACACTCCGCTCCTCATCGAGGTTCACGCGAACCAGTACTCTGGAGGCAGGATGAGAGCGCTCAACCGCAATCCCGACACCGTGAAGGAAGCCGCGGACAGAAGAAAAGAGAGACAGAAGCTGAACAAGGCGCGTGGTTCTGGTTCTACTGGTCCTGCAGCCGCACCACAGGGAGCAAGCTCTTCTCAGGAAGAGGCAGCTTCTGGTGCTAAAGCTTCTGGTTCTCAACGTCCTCCAGAACCCGCACAACCTCCTGGTGGCAAGGAAGGCGGCAAAGGAGGCAAGTCCTCCAAAGGAAAAGGCAAGGACGCCGACAAGGGCAAGTCCAAGGGCAAGACCAAGGACAAGTCCAAGGGCAAGTCCAAGGGCAAAAACTGACTAGGTTCAGATGAGGGCGAGGACGCAGACGTTGACGTTCCTGACGAAGACGTTGGTCCTGGCCCAGCATCCTTTGGTGATAGACCGTGGTTCCCATTTCGCCTGCAGCTTTTTCACTGGCATTTGGAGAGATGGTACTACCCTCACCACCATTTGCCTCATCCTGATGACAGTCCTCGTACTCGTCGTAGGGTGGAGCAGTACAACCAGAGGGTGATGAACCAAGGTCCGATGGAAGAAGTGGAGTGAGTGTTTCACGGAATGCTTCTTTCATAAGAAGGTATCCAGTTTGAGCATTCGCCATTTCATAGGAAGATGCTTTTCTCATGAAGAGGTACTTCCTTAAAGACCTTGTCAGAAAGAAGATACTTATCTCAGGATAAGATACTTCTCATGCCCTTATATATTTGCCGTGTCGCAAGATGTCATGCTGGCATCAAGTGGAGCTAAGCTCTACAATCTTTTATGTGACAGTAAGCTTTCCGCCTGGAGAGGAAACTGAACACAAGTGGGCAACTTTCAAGCAAAAGTTTTCAGTTGAAGATCCGTTTGCGTTTTCGTGCGTGTTCTGCTCTTTTCATTGAAGCTGTCTTCAGGTGAGAGATGTATAGATTCTCTTCAAGTCGCAGATGTAGCTCAATACTCCGCTAATTCGACCGAGAGCAATAACAGGCTAGTTGAATGCCGACTCCACGGCCATGCAGCTCTACGTGTTTTAAATTTGTGCCTGGTTGAAACACTGAATGTTACACATCCAGGTGCCTGTCTGTTTCACGTATCACTTGCATGTATCCATGCCTGTTGCTCAAGGTTCTAGTGCAGTGGACTACAGCTGTGCGCCTGTAGCAAAAGAGACACCTGAGTGCCTGTGTTCCTGTACGCCTAGCGAGGGGATACACGTCCAGGTTACATCTCAGGGGGAGGGGGGAGGGGGGGAGCGGGGAGGGGGGGGAGCGAAGAAAATTGGGTGGGACTGCCTACAGAAAGCCAAAATCCATTGGAGAAGGCGAAAATTCACCGCCGGACCTTGGGGCTCATCGACACGTTTCCATTTTTTAGGGAAGGGGGGGGGGGGCGGTGGCCGGCATTTTGGGGGTGGAAGATCTGACCGCTTCGACCGGGGCCGAGGCGAATTTTTGCTAAGGTTCTAAGTTCAGTATAGATTTAGGGTGTAGGCTTTAGGGTTTAGGTTAGGGCTTATAGGGTTTAGGGTTTAGGGCTCACAGTCATAGTTACTGCCCCCAAAAATGAGAAATGTACCTTAACATAGAGTACAGGGGTTTTAATGCCATGATCTCACATGGCTCATATTGCATAGTCCGTTTAATCAAAGGCTTGGAGCCGGGGAGAAGGGCGGTTTGGGCTTGTGGGCTTTAGGGCTTTAGGGTTTAGGGTTTAGGGTTTAGGTGGTATAAGAGTCGGAACAAAATCCCATATTATTCTTGAGCAAGTTGAATATAGTAACTCTAAACCCGAAACCCTAAACCAAGTTCTATCTCTAAAGGCCTTCCCGCTGAATCTAAGAGTGACAAGCAGCACGGTTTCAAAGGAGCTTTTGGGCAGTATCCTATTGCGCTCTAAGGTTCTGAAGGCCGTTCGGATGGCTTCCGTGACGGAGCACTCCGCAGAGGTCTGGGAAGTTTAGGGTTTAGGCTGTCGGCCCGTTCTTCGACCAGGCTGAGGTGTCCGCGTTCGTGGGTGACGATCATCGGATCCCCACGCAGAGGTTCGAGGTCGTGCAGAAGAACAAGGTCCGCGGAGCAGCGCGACGTCGAATGGGATCAAGATGGCGACCAACCTGCGGGTCGGGTGGCAGACAGTCGTTTGTTGACCTTTGGAGGAACGGGTGGCAAAATATAGGGGCTTAAAACGTTCTAACAGGGTGTTGGGGCCTAGTACCTGCCATCTGAGATACTTGTCCTATGGGCACTGCATGTGCCACATCGTTGCTCGGAAGGTTAACGAGAGTGTATCCCAGAGAGTCCATATACACTACAATTATGAAATTAGGTCCCCGAAACCACAATGGGGATGGTTTTTTGGGGAATAAGACAGAATTTCAGATTCAATGGGGATTTAAATTCGAATTTACGCCTCTGTCCTCTAGGAATCCGGTGCGTTTCAGAACGATGCCCAAGGTCTCGGGCTGTGGCCGCAACCACCCATAAACATCTTTGTTCCTGTTTACCTGCCATTCAGGGATGCAGGGTTTAGGGCCTAGGGTTTAGGGTTAAACCCTAAGGGCTCAACCCCACACCATATAATTACCCTAGGCCTTAAACCCAAAGCCCTAAACACACTTAAATCCTAAACCCTACTTTGTCAGTGGTTCTTGTTGTTGTACCGCCATGCTTCTGACTCCTTGGCAGAGATCCCTTGGCGCTCACCCCTAAGCCTGAAATCTAAAACCGGTTTAGGGATTGGCGTGTAGTAAAGGGCTTGATGTACTTTAGTTTTATCAACACCCTACCTTTTTGTTCTTACGTTAAGCCATAGCATGGAATTTGGTAGGGAGCCTAAAAGAAGTAGGTTTTTGGGCAGGTCTATGTTGAGAGGCTCAAAGTTCTGCTTTGGAGCAACTGTCCCCTGAGCAAAGTTCCAGGTGGCCTAGCTTCTGTTGGCTTGTACCTCAATTTCATTCTCATAGCAAGGGTTTAGGGTTTGGGTTTAGTGTTTAGAGTTTAGGGTTTAGGGTTAACATACCAGAATCCCAGGTCTCGAGAAGCCTGAAAAACAAGGCCCTGAACCCGAGCCCCCCCAGAACCCTAAATCTCTAAATCTGCATCCTGACCCCGGTAGGGGCAACTTGCGAAGCTCATGCACCTTAATTTGGGTTGATTCAAAGATCGTAAAGCCCGTAAAACAACATCTGAGTTTTCAAGAACCACCCAGAGCAGGACCAGACGAATGAAACTTGCAGTTGCAAGCCAAGACCCTAATCGTTTCAGTTTGGATTCCTACATTGAACTTTAAACTCGCTCAGAGCTTTCAAGCCCCGCAGCCCCAAACCACAAGAATGAAGACAGCATAAACGGAAACCTATAAAGCATTGCAAGATTTTTTCAAGTCCTAAACAGTCCCACTCCTAACAAAAACAGAACACCCCAAATCCTAAGCCCGTTAGCACTAACGGCAACCCTTAACCCAAAAACTCCGAGCCCAAAAGCTCTGATAGAACCCACAGAACCCTCATAGATCCATTTATGTGTGATTGTTGTTAACCAAAATGGACCTAACAGAGTTTAGGTCCTAAACCCTTTCAGGTAAAGGTTTGGGTGGTTTGCCGCCTCAGACGGCGTGGGGTGGGTGAGTTAGGTGATGGCCCGCCACAGTCGGGCCATGTCTGCGATTCGCAGGCAACAAAACCGCTAATAAATCCTACAATCCCTGTTACACCACCGCTACGCAATCTTGCAGCAAACCCCAAACCCTAAACCCCAAACCCTAAACCCTAAACCCCAAACCCTAAACCCTAAACCCCAAACCCTAAACCCCAAACCCTAAACCCTAAACCCCAAACCCTAATCCCTAAACCGTAAGACTTTATCGGCCTACCGAGGCACATCTCCTTCGCCTGATCCCTGGGACGACCACTTTCGAGGTCCTGATTTCTCCTTTGGAGGGTCGGGGGACTTACTAAGTAGTTCCTTAAAGGGATCCTTAAGGGGTTCCTTAAAGGGGCTACTTAAAGGGATCTATAGGGGTTTAGGGTTTAGGGCTTGCTTGGAGGGTCGGGGGACTTACTAAGTAGTTAAAAGTACCATAACCCCAATTAGGGTCCCTTTTAGGGTACTTATAACTCTGCCTATCCCAGAGGGTCCACAAAAGACCATCCCCATTGTGGTTTTGGGGGGCCTAGTTCCATAGTGGTAGTGCATATGGACCCTCTGGGAACTAAACCCTAAGGGTCCAAAGCGCGCAATAATAAGTGTTCCTAGAAGGAAACCCTAAGAGAACTATGTGCCGAAATAGGGTTTAGGGTTCAGAGTTTAGGGATTCAGGTGTTTAGGGTTTAGGGTCTAGGGATCTAGGTGATGTCTCCAAAAACTAAACCCTACGGGTCCAAATTGCGCAATAATTAGTGTTCCTAGAAGGAAACCCTAAGAGAATTATGTGCCGAAACAGGGTTAAGTTTGGGGATTTAGGTGTTTAGGGTTACCCTGAACCCGAATGGTCCAAAGGGCCCAATAGTTAGGTACTCGGTTTTAGGCTGGAAGTTGTGTAAGTTAGGATTTCTGGAAAGTGTATGATTATTGGTACCTGGGCCCTTGGGGAAACCCTAAGAGAACTATGTGCCGAAATAGGGTTTAGGGTTTGGGGGTTTAGGTGTTTAGGGTTTAGGATTAAATGGTCCATTTATTCTTTCAGACTTCCTTTGAGGGTGCCTATTAAGTTTATAAAGGTTCGACAAGGGCTTTTGGGTTTAAGGGTCCGTATGCCCAATGGCCTCAAAGATTGAAAGTAGTCCCGGTGTAGGAGCTTTGTTTGGGGCCAAGGTATATGGGTAGTTGTCAAGACGATGGCCCCTTTTTAGGTACCTGTACCTTAAATATTAGGTGCCGTATTATAGTAGGGACCCAAAAAGGTACCTTAATTTTGACAACCATTCATATACTATTTGGGCACATGGTCCCTTAGGGAAAGAGACCGGAGGGTTGTGGAGTGAGAGGGGAGCTCAGGCCCTGTTGTTTTCAGGCGGGGGTTTGGAGTTTAGGGTTTGGGGTTTAAGGTTTGGGGGATTTTGAGTTTGGGGTTTCAGGGTTTAGGGTTTGAGGCTTTGGGTTTAGGGTTTAGGATTTTGAGTTTGGGGTTTCAGGGTTTAGGGTTTGAGGCTTTGGGTTTAGGGGTTTGGGTTTCGGGGTTCGTTGACTGAAATTTCTTTGAGGTTTCTGGAAGGTTCTTTTCTCTGGGTCCCTTAAGGTTCTCTGAAGGGGATGGTTTTGGGTTTCTTGGCGTTCTTCTGGTTGACACTTAGGACTTTAACTTTTTGGGTTTCGATATAAACTTTAACCTTTAGGAGGGGTTCAGAAGTCGGCCAAGGTTTAGGATTTAGAGTTTAGGGTTTGGAGTTTAGGGTTTGGGTTTTAGGGGGCCTACTGTGGAGTTGAAGGGTAAGTTAAGCCTAAACGGTATAACCATGCTGATGTACTACTAAGGCCTATGGTCGCATCACTCCGTGGCAGTACCAGTCAAACCGGAAAAGGAGGGACCCTTAATAAGGACCCCTAGGTATATACCCTTCATATAGCCATAATATACCCACTATATAGCCCATTATGGGGTAAGGGTCCCCATTAAGGGTTCCTCCTTTTCCCCTTTGAACCAGGAGGAGGCCGCTGTGTACTTCAACCAAGACCCCAACACGGCGGGCGGTGTCACGAAACAAATTCCGGTTCGCAGCTCCGGAATACCGACAGTCTCCATTGTAGTTCCTTTTTGGGGTTACCTTACAGGATCCTTAGTATATAATTGGTTAAACCACCAAAATGGACTACAATGGAGACTATAGGTAGGCTTAGGTGTGGGCTTTGTGGCAGAGTCTGCTCCCTCAGGTGCTTATAGGACTCCCGGTGCTGTGATTCCACTTCCTTCGTCTGGCAAAGCGCCGCCGCCACTACCAGTGCCACGACCAGCATTGCCCAGACCTTCCAAAATCCCTTAAAAAGAAAAAAAGATACCTTAAGTCATATTAGGGACCCTAGTATAATTTAAGGTATATTCCTTTATTATGCGGTTTTGGAAGGTCTGGGTGTCTCTGGCAGGGCATCCGGCACTTCCGCCCAAAGGCGCAGGCAAGGACTTCGAGAATGGAGAGCCAGTCGTGCTGCAAGGGCCTGCGTGATTCATGGTTCAGGGCTGCTTTAAAGGGTTACTATAAGGGCTCCTTTAAAGGGATCTATAAGGGTTCTTCTTAAGGAACTTAATTTGAGAGTTTCCGAAAATAGGGGGTACCTTATTTGGGGTCCTTCTAATAAGGATCCTACTATTTGGGGTGCTGAATTAGGGTCCCCTATTTTCGGAAACTCCCGGCTGAGGGTATAGCAACCTGGGTTTGGAGTACCATACTTGAATACTGTTTTTTGGTACCTGATCCTCAAAGGAACCACTATGAAACATAAGTCCATAACTACTTTTTTCTCCCTGGTTACTTCAAATCCCAGGCAATAATCTTTCCAGGGTTCCCGAACATCTATAAGATGAAGCCACGCCAGCCCCAGACTTAGTTTAAAAATTGTACTTGCGCCGTAAATGCTAACGTCCTAGACCCTGGGTCTAGGTACACCTTAAACCCTAAGCCCTAAACCCTAAGCCCTACACCCTAAGCCCTAAACCCTAAGCCCTAAACCCTAAGCCCTACACCCTAAGCCCTACACAGGGGCCCGTATTTTCAAGTATTGCGGGAGTTGATAAGGACGAAGGTTACAGAGAATCCGGCACGTCCGGCGGAAGCCATGGGGTAGTAGGACATTGAGGGTTGAAGGTTTAGGGTTTAGGGTTTAGGGATTTAGGGTTTAGGGTTTAAGGTTTAGATGGATTTAGGGTTTAGGGTTTAGGGTTTAGGGTTTAGGGTTGAAGGTTTAGATGGGTTTAGGACATGGTTCAGGGCGACTCTGATGTTCGAGTTGAATTGTGGGGTTCAGGGTTTGGGGTCATAGACTGGCAGAATTGGTTGCTATGGGCTAGCGGCTAGGAGTACTCTGAGTTCCTATAATCATTTAATCCCTCAGAACTACTCTTAATGGTCCTTGAAACTGTGAACCTGCATGACCAACGCCTCACACTCTCCCAAGAGGTCCTTGCCAAGCGCGCAGCCAGCGTCAGCACCTCCGACTGGCAGGCAGCTTGTCCGGATTTCAGCGGTTGGGATCCCTAAACCCTAAACCCTAAACCCTAAACCGTAAATCCCAAGCGTGAAGAGTTCAGGGCCCAAGTTTAGTGCAACGGGCTTCAATGAGGAGTTCCTTCCGCAAGCTATGGGGTGTTTCGTAGGTTTCTTAGCAAGGATATGGCTTCCTCTCGATAAAGAAGATGCCTTAAAACAGGGTACTGGTACGGAACTTCGAATCGCTCCCCCCCCTTCAGGCTTGTAGGCTTAGTAAAGACTTACCGTGAATAGGCTGGGTCGAATTGGCCCAATCTCGCTTCGTACTGCTACGGATAAGATCTTACACATCGCACTTCCTACCCATAGGCCCCAAAGTAGTTCCTTTTTGGGAATACCTTTTAGTTCCTTTTTGGGAATACCTTGTAGGATTCTAAATATGAACCCCAAAAAGGAACTACTATGGGACCTATAAATAAATCTTGTGCTGAGTGCCCTGCGGAGACTCAGTTCACGCAGCGTCCTGAAGGTGTGCGCAATGCGCGGATATGCAGCCATGGCCACATCGGGTTCCAGGGACTTCCCGGTGTTGTTGGGCATAGTTTGGGTACGGCTTCCATACAGTAAGAGTCTATAATAGGGCTACTATTAAGGTCCTACTATATCTATATTATGAATATTTTTCAACTATTACTGAGTGGGGGCCGTGCCCAAGGCATAGTCTTACCCTTAGGGTCCAAGTACCTAATAATCATACACTCTCCTAATTACATATTGAGCTACAAAACTACTATCCTAAATCCAAGTACCTAATTATTGGGTCCTGTGGACCCTTAGGGTTACAGACGGTTTAGGGTTTAGGGCTTAGGCTTAGACTCCAAGGGTAAAAGGAGGGACCCTTAATAAGGACCCCTAGGTAAATACCTTTAATATATCCATTCTATACCCACTATATAGCCCCATTATAGGGTAAGGGTCCCCATTAAGGGTCCCTCCTTGTCCCCTTTGATAGACGCAAAGCAGTACTCCGATCTCTCATGCAGAGTGATCCAGTTTTCCTGGAGGACGGATCTCTCATGCGACGATTTTTGCTGAGGCATCAAACGAATCTGACAGCGACATGGCTAAATAATTACCTATACTGTTTTGGGGGGTTCCTTATTATTATAGTGATAGTATAATGGGCCTCAAAACCCTATTCTAATTATTGAGGCCCCTATATTATCTGAGACTCTGCCGGCTGCACCAAGCGCATCATGTGGCTTACTTCTGGATCTGCAGATTGAAACAATCCCGGTGAGGCATATGAGATTGAGGACGAAGAAGATGGTGGTGCTACCCCGAAGGGGCCAAAGTACCTATATAGTAGAATGTGGGGGTTTCTATATTAGGAATTACTCGGACCCCCTAAACCCTAAACCGAGCTGCGCAGTCTTAAGGATGTTGCATCTTTATGTGGGCCCAAAGATAGTGACACGGAGACGATCGCCGCTGTGGGCACCGTCCCAAAGAAAGTACCCATAGGCCCCATAGTAGTTCCTTTTTGGGGTTGATATTTAGAATCCCATAAGGTAATCCCAACAAGGAACTACTTTAGGGCCTATGAGTATACTTGTGACGCTACTTACTAACCCCCCTGACCGTGAAAGTAGACCCCGCATCCGTTTTGGTGCATTTCGCTGTTGACATTGCTCGACAAGGGTTTGAAGAGGATCAAAAACATTAATATGGAGGTTCCTTCGTCGAATTATACTTTAATGAGCCCCGAATCCCTATTCTGATCATAAAGGCCAATATACGGTGCGTTCGGAGGATTCTCTCAGAGATTGCAGGATTAGTTGGGTGTGGGGCGTAAGTCTTAGGTTAAGTTGTTTTGATTTGGGGCTTTGGACTAAACCCTGATCCCCTAAACCCTAAACACTTTGTAGTTTAGGACTGGGTATAAGCCCAGTGTGGGGAGAATTTCGGACCTGTACTTGCAGGATCACGAGACTTAGTAACTAGTGGCCTGGCTTCAAGGGATCTATAACTTAGAAGCTGAGTGGATACACTTTACACTTTTGGGGATAAAATTACCCACTATAAAGCTGAAAGTGTACACTTTTGGGGGGCTTATGAACTCAGCCAAACTCAGATAAGGGTTCTAGAATACGGGGAGTCTCCAGGGGTACTTGCAGGATCACGAGACTTAGTAACGAGGGTCATGCGTAAGGTGACTATACTCAAAATTGCTGATAACCCTCACTAAGGTACTTGCGTCCTTACCTACTAAATTTCATAATCCTCCGTGTAGAACCCTTATAGAAGTCCTTATAGGATATAGACCCCTTAAAAGGAGCCCTTTAAGTTTACTCATTCCCAAGATCCTCCAAATATATTAAGACTAAATCCCACAATCAGAACCCTAAACTTTCCTTTATCAGGGGTATATATATATATATAAATAGCAACCCTATAGATACCTTAGAGGAACCCTTAAGGCCCTATATACTACAACTACCCTAAGGGTCCTAACAAATTGGGGAACCTCAAAATTGAGGGTTTCTGAGACCCCTAAGAGACCCAAGGGCTCTCCCTAGGACATCCCGGACCCTCCTAAAGAGATACCTGGACGCTTAGGGGACAGCCCTATATACTAAGACTAAATCCCAGCGCAGGCCGGTGCCGCTTTGTTCCAGCCAGGCCCGCGAGCGCCAAGACCCGAGACCCGACCCCAAAACTCCGAACGCCCACCTTTAAAGGGATTATAGGATCCTTAAGGGAGGGTGGTTCAAGGGGGGAGGGTATAAGGAATCCTTAGGGGACTGTAAGGGAACCTTAGGGAGTACCTTTTAAAGGGAGCTTAGGGCTTCAAGGTCCCAGACCTTCCAAAACCGCATTTAAGGAATATACCTTAAATTATAGTAGGGCCCATAGTATGATTTATAAGGTATATTGCTAGGGAGCTTAGAGCTTCAAGGTTGAGGGTTGAATTAGGGTTTAGGGTTTTAGGGTTTAACTAGGGTTCAGGGTTTGGGGTTCGGGGTTTAGGGTTTTAGGGTTCAGGGTTTTGGGCTTCAGGGTTTAGGGCTTGGAACTCCAAAAGCCCTTACCTCGTCGGCCAAGGCCAAAAACTCGTCGGCCAAGGCCAAAAATTCGTCGGCAACGGCCACAAATTCGTCGGCAACGGCCAAGGCCAAAATTCGTCGGCCAAGCCCAAAACTAGTCGGTCAAGGCCGACGTTTCGTCGGCCAAGGCCAAAAATTCGTAGGCTCGAGGCTCAGAGCAAAATGGCCGAGGCCAAAAATTCGTCTGCAACGGCCAACGCCAAAATTCGCCGGTCAAGGCCAATATTCGTCGGCCAAGGCCAAAAAGTCGAAGGGTCCGTTTAAGGTTCCGTCCAGAAATCCGTTTAGGGTTTCGTTTCAAGTTCCGGTAGTGCTACCCCGAAGTAATAATCCGAATCCTAAATTGACAGTTTCACCTGAAAACAGTAATCATGCAGACCAAAATTTGTTGAATAGAAGCTGTTGAAGGGCTACATAGCTTGCGTGTATTTCTTACTGTCATGGGATACTTGGGGTGGGTGGGTGGGTGTTATCAACCTTACTGTAATACTGCTCGATCCGGAGCGGCTGAACCCTAAACCCCTAAACCCTAAAGCCTAAACCCTAGACCCCCTAAACCCTAACCCCCCAAACCCTAAACCCTAATCCCTAATTAAAGCCTAAACCCTAGAGCTTAAGCCCTAAACTCTAAAGCCTAAAGACAAAACCCTAAACCCTCAAGCCTAAACCCTAGAACTCTTGCAGGATCCCTCGAGGGTTCCGAAGCCCGAAGTAGGGAATGGAAGGGGCCTTATAAAGGGGTCTATAAGGGTTACTAGGGATCTAGAAGGGTACTATAATATAGGGGCCTTAATAATCCTATAAGCTTACCTTTGGAAAGTAGGGAATGGAGGAATGGGGTACAACTATAACTACTATTACTCCCAAAGGGTCCAGGTATCATTATGGTATGTACTTATAGGGTAGTTTGGGGGTCTAAGCATATACCATAATGAACTTGGACCCTTTGGGACTACCAGTCTTCCATTCCCTGCTAACCAAAGGTAAGAAGTTCGAAATCCGATCTGAGCTGCTTCCTGTGGCGCGCGAGCCGTGGATGTTTCCAGGGCCGTAGGCTGAAGGTGGGAGCGCTCTGCTCCTTCAGAGCCAGTGTTAGGTTTCGACGAGGTTAAAACCTAAAGCTTACGAGTTTTTACGTAATTTTACGAGTTTTTGGTAGCTTTTAGGGTTTAGGGTTTAGGGCATAGAACAGACGACTAGGGACGTGTCGGACTGATGTGTGAAACACATTTCACTTTGGCGATGCTCCATGTGTCCGGGGCTTTCCCTGGCACCCTAAACCCTAAACGCCAAACCGTTTCGCGAGCATGCCTGTCCACCAGTTTTGGGCTCAAGGCTTTTCCTTAATTCAAGCCTTGACGACCTGACACCCCTTAAGGGCGCACTCTTCGAAGCCATGACTGCAGAGAGTCATAGCTGGGGCTGGGACCTTCTTCGGAGCTGCAGGACCCTAAACACTAAACCCTAAACCCTAAACCTTACACCCTAACAGCAGGAGCGAAGCTACCGACGCGATCTCGGAAGCCGACTCCCCCGTGGACGGGCAGCCAGAAAGCGAGCAGAGCCCTGACAGCTCTCCGGAGGCCATGGCATGTCGTCATTTGCGGGTTCCTTTAAACGGTTGCTATAAGGGTTCCTTTAAAGGGATCTATAAGGGTTCTGTACAGGGCTTGGGGTCTAGAGTTTCCGAAAACAAGGGGTGTCCTTATAATACGGATCCTACTATTTAGGGTACTATATCAGGGCCCGCTATTTTCGGAAACTCCCATTTGAGGGTTTAATATAGGGGCCTTAATAATTAGAATAGGGTTTGGGGCCCATTTTACTATAACTATAATAAGGAACTTCCCCAAAGTAGTATGGGTAATTATTTAGGCCCTTACATTAAGGTTTTCGGTTTTATAAGAGTTTCTCTACATCGTTGTGAAGTTTTTCATGCTTGTCGTGTTACTGAGAGTTCAAGTGTGACTCCCGTTTTGCGACCACTCTTGCCGTGGACCCAGTTTTGATTGCACTAGGTCTTGTGATGATTGTTGCTGACTTGCGTTTTCGGTATCGGATCTCCAGATGATAAAAGGCAGCCCACAGCGATGATACTCGTAGCACTACCTACCTTCCTTCTTCGGATGCGCAGTGTCGTCTTCGCTTGCATGCTTATGTTGTCATTGGAGCCCATGTCTTTCCATGATGCACATTTTTTGCCACAAGTTTGTTTGACAACAAAGGCTGCTACCACAACCATGAGCACTACACTAGCCCTACCCTTTCCGCCACGGCTGCTGCTACTGCCACTGCCACTGCCAGCGCCACTGCCATTGCCACTGCCACTGCCGCTGCCCTGCCGCTGCCACTGCCGCTGCCACTGCCGCTGCCACTGGCTATGCCCTGCTGGCTACTACCACTCACGACTAGTGCGAGTTCTACCACCGATGCTACTTCGCAGGTTGGCGCAGAGGAGTCCAGCGAAAGAGATCCTGAAGATGGCAGCAGCTGGGCTGCTAACAGGTGGTGGTAGGGGTGGGGTGGTGGTGGTGGTGGTGGTGGTGGTGGTGGTAGAACCGGTAGCAGGAGCAGGAGCAGCAGAAGGAACTGTGGAGAGGAGAAGTAGCGGTAACCGCAGTACCAGCAGGAGTAGGAGTAGGAGTACCAGCATTTCCACTAGTAATTAGTTGGTATTAGTTGTAGTATTGATGTTTGTATTATTAGTATTAGCATTAGGAAGTAATTAATAGTATTCGTATGAGCAGTTGACAAGAACCGCTCTCGTGCTACCGGACTCGCAGCATACCCGCGATGCCACAGGCCGCAGCAGTCCTGTTCGCGGCAACAGTGGCGACCGCAACGAGGATCGCAAAAGCGCGCATGATCGTGACGGTTCTCGCCACCACAGTGATTGTATTCACACAGCGGAGCAGCATTTAGTGACGTCAGGTTTGCATGGGCTTCCATTGGTCCATGCGTTGATTTTACTTTAAGTCCATAATTACTGTTGATGATCTATATATATATATATACATATACATACATATATATATATATATATATATATATATCCTGCAGACCCCAAACTTCAAACTATGGGAATTATAGTATATTCCTTATTGGGTACTGCAAGTTTTACAACAGCATCAGCCGTAGTTCCAGTCCTTCGCCCAGCTGACAAAAGTCAGCGTTCAAACGGGCGCAAATTGTCAGCCTCCTACTAGTAAGAAGGGTGGCCTAGCTGGAGTAGTTCTAGTACGTACTGGCAGCTGACAATTTTTTCCATTCAAGAGGGATCGCAACAATAATCGTCACCAGCGATGATGTTTTGATTCTCCTGCTGGTTGAAGGATTTTCTGCATAAGTGTTTGCATAGTTGCAGCCTGAACTGTTGTGCTGCTGCTCCCTACAGGATGTCAAAAAGCTCCACTTCATGGATAATCCATACATCAGTGGCATAGTCATCTTCGTGATCTTGTTCGATATGGTCCTGCTAGCCCTCGAGGCAGAGTACTCCGCGCGCCACAAGAACGGCCTGAAAGATGTTCCCGACCCCTTCATGTGGGCGAATCATGTTGTGGTCGGTGTCTTCGCTTTGGAGATGCTTTGCAGGTTGTGCGGACGTCAATGCCGAGATGTGTTCTTTGTTGTGGACCTGGTGGTGATCTGCCTTCAGTTCGTAGATGTTGTCCTCTCCGCGGTAGCCCAGCTCGGGAGCGAGGGTCATGCATGCTTGCTCATCGCCCAGTGCGCGCGCTGGTTTCGCATCGTGCGCTGTCTGAGAGTCATCCCCGCCTGCACAAGCACGAAGGCAGGCGCTTTCTTGGACTTGAAAAAGCTGTTCTCGGCCTGTGCCCTTTGTGTACTCACGTAAGTACTTGGCAGGTGCAGATGAACCTTATGAAAGGAGCCTCGGTGCCCCTCGTGTGGACAGTGTTGGTGCTGGTCTTCGCCATCTCCACTGTCGCCACTATGGTCAAGACAGTGGTTGCAGACGCTTGTAAGCAGCCGAACTTCGTCGGGTTCTGCGGGGAGGATTTCCAGTCGCTTTGGAACATCTGGTACAACGTCTTCATGGGGACGTTCGGGGGCCGCCAGTTCTACGATCTAGTGAAACCGATGTCGCACGTCAGTGTCCCCGCCTGCATCATCCTCAGTGTGTACATGCCGCTGATTTACCTGATGATGCCGGTGTTAGCGGTTCACCTGAGTCAGAAAGGCGTGGAGCAATCCAGCGCAGATCAGGTGAAAGAGCAACTCAAACAACTCTTCAAGGAGATACTTGGTCCTGTTCAGGGAAGTCAGTTGGTGGTGAGGAAATCGTCATAACATGCCATGAGGCAAGAACACGAGCCCAGGATGTCAGGTGGGAGTGATAGCATCGGCCTGGACGAGTTCACAGAGAACCTCAACGATCGCACGCGAGATCGGTATTTTCTTGCTTTTCTCGAAGTGATGGAAAGACAAACTGATGATCGTGCTGGTGGTGATGTTGATATGATGAGGATGAGGATGACGGATGTGATGTTGAGTGGGTGATGCTGACGATGGTGAATGCTGCTTGTGTGCGTGATGCTGACATGATGCCGAGGAAGTGGACGAGCCTGTGGTGTTGATTTGCAGTGTGGTAAAGCACTTTGTCGGATTGATGGCCTTCGAGTTGTGCGGTTTCCTTTTCTCCCAGAGGATCCAAAAGAAGTTCGGGCAGCTTGACATTTCGACGGAGGACGTCCGCAAGCAAGCGCAAGCTTGCCATCTCTTTACGCTGATCGACGAGAACCTGGGTGTTAATATAGGCTACCCTGATATGGATACCATGTCCCTATAATAAAAAGAGCTAAGCTACCATACTAAGGCTGTCCCAGTATCCACTTGAGATCCCTCTTCCTGTTTTGGTAACTTCAAGAGCCCAGGAGCGGAGACCAGCTTCTGCAGGAGGAAGAGTTTATCAACGGCATGATGCGGGTGCGCGGGACGGCGTCGAATCTGAAGCTTCGCGAAGTGCGCCTGGGCTCTTGATTCATGCAAGTTGCTATGATTAGGGCTTAGGGTTCAGGGTTAGGGATCTAAAGTAAACTCAGTATTTTTTCGGGGATCATAGCAATAATCTGGTTTCGTTGTTAGGGTAAGTTGGTTAAGTTCCTTAACCCTATACACCCTTGCAGGACCCTTACATAACCTTCAAAGGCAAGCCAAAGTAAAATCGTAGCCCAGGCAGTGGGAGACGCAGAATCGCCTGAGCCAGATCCATGAGATGTTGGAATCAGTATCAGTGAGCCTCAAAAAGTTGGAAGCCGGATTAATTCAGGACAATTAGTGCTGGGATTCCTGGTTCTTGACTCGGCTAATTATTCTGTTTCCAACTTTTCGGCTTATACTATTGATCTATGTGGACTTCTCATGGCTGATGTGGAGCCAGCAGTGCTTCACTTCCGCTTAGCCCGTTGCCGAAACTTTCGGGTACCTTAGTTTGGGGTCCTTATGAAAAGGGTCCTACTATTTAGGATACTTTATTAGGCTCCCCTATTTGCGGAAACTCCCAAATCACCGCCCCTTAATTGTCATGTAGACCCCTGACTAATAACCCGGCCTCTTTGTAGTTGCCGTGGGATCCCTCTCGACACCCCTACTTGGAGGGTCGGGGCACTTAGTAACTGGTTATTTTAGGGACTTGTAAGTACCATAACCCCAATTAGGGTCCCTTTTAGGATACTTATAAGTCTATACTTACTACCTACTTACTAAGTCCCCCGACCCTCCAAGTAGAAAGGGGATGGTTTCCCACTCATGGCCGGAGCTCCGATTCGTTCCCGCCCTTCTGGGGGGGGTCCCATATGGTGCACGCCCCGTCCGGAAGGCCATGGCGAGACTCGCAGAACAGGCCCTAAACTTAGCGACCCCAAAAAGCACATAAGCATAAGCATTTTATGGGGGGTATCCCTACCTTATTGGGCTTCATTATAAGGGGGTTTATATGGGATATCCCTAACCTGATTTCTGCTTGTGTGCTTTTTTGGGGCCCTATAAACCCTCAACACTACAGCCTCGCCCAGGAACTGCTCATAGTACGCACGCTCCCCGACAGAAGTGCTAGAGTGAAGCCCGAAGACCCCAGACCTTCCAAAACCGCTTAATTAAGGAATATACCTTAAATTATAGTAGGGTCCCTAATCTGATTTAAAGTATATTGCTTAATTAAGGAATATACCTTAAATTATAGTAGGGACCCTAATATGATTTAAGGTATATTGCTAAATTAAGCGGTTTTGGAAGGTCTGGGAAGACTTAAAGCCCGGGAGTAAGAATGAGGCTGGCAGCCCGCTCGCGAGGCAGCTTGCGGTTCATCGGTCTATGGGTTATTTGGGAGTTTCCGGAAATCAGGGGGTACCTTATTTTGGGGTCCTTATCATAGAGATAATACTATTTGGGGTACCATATTAGGGTCCCCTATTTTCGGAAACTCCCATTTAGTGGTTTAAACAACACTCGCGAGGCGTCGGCCTTCTTCCGCCGTTAGGCATCAAGGTTTTACTGCTTTCAGGCTTTAGGGCTTCAATATCCCGTAATTGAGGAAAATACCTTAAATTATAGTAGAATCCCCAATTTGATTTAAGGTATATTCCTGAATTAAGGGATATGGGAGTTTCTAGGGGTCAGACGGTTTCAAGGACCAGCGTGCCGCCAGAGGACAGAGACCTGAGCGGAAGCTCCACGCCCCGAGAAAGCAAACAGCAAAGCACCAGACTCACGAACGAATGTCGCTGCATTTGTCAGCACCACGAGTTTCTCGTCGCCTCGTTCTTTTGACATATATATCTATACATATATCGTGGCGGACATGGAAGAATCCAGCCTTCCTCCATAGTCCTTTTTCCAGCTCACGCCCTCGAAAATCTCAGAGTTTTCCCAGTTTCCCCGTCGTCGTCGTGGTACAAGGGCCTCGGCTCGGGCGGGTGGCGCGGTCATGACTTCTTTCGGTGCCTCTGCTGAAATATGCAAGTAATGCTACAATCGGGGTACGTTGTCTCGGGGTGCTTAACATCAGAATGCTGCTAATGCTACTTTTCAAGGTTCTATCTAAATCGGGGCACCTTTCATAGAAACTAATACATCTGCAACCCTCATCCTTACCCTCCTATACCCTAAAACCCTAAACCCTAAAACCCGCACAAAAAAAAACCGCACAAATCGAGAAGTGTACCAGCCGCCCTCCAAAAAAACCCTAAACCCCTAAAACCCTAAAACCCTAAACCCCTAAAGCCTTAAAACCCTAAAGCTCTTTGCAAAGTCCCCTGAGCCAAGCTCAGGGCTCAGAGGGTTTGTCACATGTGGGAGGTTCCGAAAATTAGGGGTACCTTAGGGCTCCTTTAAAGGGTTACTATAAGGGCTCCTTTAAAGGGATCTATAAGGGTTCTATAAAGGGTTTAGGGTTTAGAGTTTCCGAAATTTAGGGTACCCTATTTGGGGGTCCATACAATAAGGATCCTACTATTTGGGGTACTATATGAGGGTTCCCTATTTTCTGAAACTCCCATGTGTCAATGGTTTACCCTGGCCTGTTGAAGCGTATCGGGTTTAGGGTTTAGGGGTTTAGGGGTTTAGGGGTTTAGGGTTTAGGGGTTTAGGTTTTATGGTTTTAACCCTACGGGTCCAAACGAATTGGGGAACCTCAAAACTGAGGGTTTTTGAGAGGACTCTTCCTAGGACATGCTGGACCCTCCTAAGGAGATACCTGGACCCTTAGGGTAAGGGGTGACCATGCCTTGGTGAGACGGCATGCCAAAACTCAAGCAGCACTGAGTAGTGAAGACTTAATGAACGGTTTAGGGTTTAGGGTTCAGGGTTAAATTAATGACGTAGTGGTGAGGTCTAAGCCGAGTCTAAGCCAATTGTCGGAGCTCCGAGCCGTTCCTAGTTTCGCTCCCTTTGGGGGGCGCCGTTTTGGATTTCGGCAAAATCGCCGTGCCCCAGCCTCTGCTTGTCCATCCCATATGGGTGCAATCCAGCGGAAGGATGTTCCACAGCGAGACTCGCGTTCCAACTTCTCAGAACAGGCCTAAACCCTCAGCCCTACAGCTTGGCTCAGGAACTGCCCTAGTACCTACCCTCCCCAGAAGTAGTCTGGCATAAGGTGCTGCTCCCCAGCAGCTTCCCGAAGATGGCCCCCGCCACCTGAATTCATTTGGAACACGAGCTCCCAGCTGATGTGGCCAGCGGGTCACTTGGAGGGTCGGAGGACTTAGTAACTGGTTATTTTAGGGACTTATAAGTAGCATAACCCCAATTAGGGTCCCTTTTAGGGTACATATAAGTCTACTTACTACCTACTTACCAAGTCCCCCCGACCCTCCAAGCAGCAGGTAGATGTACAGGAAGCTGTGGCCGCCTCGTACATGGCAGCTGCTGCTTCGGCACCAGCGCCGTCAGCTCCTCCAGCAGACTGTCCTTCCCCAGCTGGTTCTGCAAGCGCCACAAGAAGGAAGAATTGTTTACTCGCTTACGAGGCGCAGCTTTAGGGTGCACACCCACGTGCTGACCTTCATGTCCTGCTCGATGTACTTGACCGGCCTCCAGCCGTCGTCCACGTTGATGCTCGGGCTGAAAAAGTAGATGCGCGCAAAGATGTTGTGAGTGTGCCGCTGGGTAGCACGGCGAAAGCTGCACACACCCATATGCACTACCACTATGGAATTAGGCCCCCAAAACCATAATGGGCATGGTCTTTTTGGACCTAATTCCATAAGGGTAGTGTATGTGGACCCTCTGGGACCACCAGTTGATCACAGTCAACGGTGACGTCCTGCATGGACCTCCAGACAGTTCGAGGCTTTACCTTGCCGGGTTTCAGTTTTCGTTGGTCCTGAAGGTGTTGCTGCATAAGTCAGCCCTTACATGCTCTTTATCCTCAATGCTCAGCCCTTATTCAACCCTAAACCTCAAACCTAAAGCTCTCAAGAATTACACATCGATGTCGGAACCCTGTCTTTCATCAAAGGGGACAAGGAGGGGCCCTTAATGGAAACCCCCACCCTACAATGGACCATATAATGGGTATATAATAGCTGTATTAAGGGTATATACCTAGGGGTCCTTATTAAGGGTCCCTCCTTTTACCCTTGGATTGCAGGGTTTCCTGTGACAGGACTGGGCTACAGCGGCCCGTGCACTCTCCTGAATTCGTGAAGGACAACCTCGACCCTACCCCAAGGGTCCAAGTATCCAATACAAGGGTCCAACGGTTGATGATATAAATCCTGCATTACCTTAAGGACCCTAAACTAGGGGAATCATGGTATATTCCTTATAATTGGGTAATGCAGGATTTATATCAGCAGACATATACTCTCCGAGATCCTAACCTACATAACTACTATCCTACAACCGAGTACCTGATCATTGGGTCCTTTGGACCCTTGGGGCTATCTCCTGAGCCCTCATGCCTTGAACTCGAAACCATTGAGAGTCATACTATAGTCCCGTTAGGAATTACTATTTGTCACTTTTGTTCATTTAGAATCCAAGAGAATGATAAACAACATATTTTGATTATGGTTCTAGGGGGGTATAGAATATATATATATATATAATATATATATATATATATATAATATATATAATATATATATATATACATATGTATGTGTATATATATATATATATATATATATATATTAATTACCTGTACTATTTTGGGGGTTCCTTTTTGTAAGCATATATAGTGTAACGGGCCACAGAACTTTATTCTAATTATGTAGGTCCGTATGGTAAGTGAAACCCGAAACCCTGAACCAAGCCTTAAATCCGAAACCCTGAACCCTTCAACAACCCTATCTTCAACCGAGTAAGCGGAACTTTCGTCGTGGCCAGACCTACCCTAAGGGTTCAGGTATCTCCTTTGGATGGTCCGGAATGTCCTAGGGAGAGCGCTTGGGTCTTTGTGGGGTCTCAGAAACCCTCAATTTTGAGGTTCACCAATCTGATAGGAAACTTTGGCACAGGTGCCGATCCCTGCTGCGCCACGCGCGGATGGCCCGAGAGCGTCGCGGAGAAAACCCGAAAGAGTCGAAGACGCATGCCCAAAGGGCCCAAAGTACTACAAGGGCCTTAAAAATTACCTATACTATTTTGGGGGCTCCTTATTACAGTTATAGTATAATGGGCCCCGAAGCCCTATTCTAATTATTATGGCCCCTATATTACCTACAATAGTAGCATGTAGGGTTTCTGTGTTGCGAATCTGATGATTTTGGGGAAGTATTCCCCATAATTAACAGCATCAAGGACCATGTGGGATGAGATTAGTTTAATTAGAGTGTCAAAATCCCTGAACCTCCAGGGCAGCTTCCGGTTGTCGCTTGCGGTTTGGAGCTTTGGGTTTCAGGGCTCAAGGTTAGCTTTGACTTAGGTTTCTTGGGTCATGTGGGAGATTCTTCTACGGATTCAAGGGCTCAATAGGGGCTACAAAACTTTACAGCAGCATTTAAACTTGGGAGACTACTCTTCTTACAAGGATGCTTTATACTACGTTGTATCAGTTCGTAGGGTTTATTCAGCAGATCATGGATTAAACCCTAAACCCTAAACTTAATCCCTAAACCCTAAACTTAAACCCTAAACTTAAACCCTAAACCCTAAACTTTAGACGGTATATAGGTTAGAAGCAGAGTCGAGTTGACAGTGCTTTACATTAGGTTATCCCACTTGCAACCTTACTTGCAGCCTAGTTATCAAGACCCTCGCACCTCTAACTAGGGCTTTAGGCTGGGTTCGGGGGTTTGGGGAGTTTGCGGAGTTAAGGCGACAGAGCTCAAGTTTGAGGCTGGGGGTTTACCCTAAGGGTCCAAGTATCTCGTTAGGAGGGTCCGGAATGTCCTAGGGAGAGTCCTCGGGTCTCTTTGGGGTCTCAGAAACCTTCAGTTTTGAGGTTCCCAAATTTGTTAGGACCCTTAGGGTAGGGTTTGAGGATTGTGATTTGGGGCTGCGGGGTGGAACGTGCAGGAATAGACGGAGTTTAGGACGAGCAATGTAAAAGCAACTGCAGTGCCAGCAATGGCCGCAAGGAGAGTGCTAAATGGGAGTTTCCGAAAATTAGGAGTACCTTATTTTGGGGTCCTTATAATAAGGCTCCTACTATTTAGGGTATTAGATTAGGGTCCCCTATTTTTGGAAACCCCCAAATAAGGAAGAGTTGTGTCAGCATTGAGTCAGCATGAGACGAGATAGGAGACATACGTATATACTACTGTAACTACACTATCATCATTTGTATTGTTATAGTAATATTCCAAATAGCTTTAAAGTAGACTGAGATACATAATGCTTGGATATGGCAAATGAAGCTGAAGCGACAGTGGTGTCCAACAACATTGCTTGCGGTTTAGAGTTTGGGAATTCAGAAGCAGTTTCAGGACGTTTGGGCTTTAGGGGTTAACCCGGAGGGTTGCGCATTTCCTGACACTACCTTGCAGTAGTCCCTACGTGCGCTTGCATGTTAAATATGCCCCAAACCCTGCGTGTTCCAGGCATTACATAAGGTCCCTTTATCAGACCCCAAACCCTAGTCAGAGTCCCTATGAAGCAGGTCAGCTCGGCTTTAGCTTCCTCCTTGCTGGTAGGGTTTAGGCTTTAATGGGGGGTCAGGGTTTCGGTGGGTCTGAGTTCATGGTCTATGGTTTGTCCAAGCTACTCTGAACCCGCATTCATAAGCCCAAGCAGCTTCGTGCTCTTGATGCCGAGACATTGGCTCAAAGCCCAAGCGCAGGTCATGAGTCATGAGTGCAGAACATAAGACTCACGACCGCCGAGAGTAGAGATGTTTGGGTTTCGGCTTGTCGTTCGTGAGGACTACATGGTCTCGAGCTGTAGACTCTAGCCATAGGCCCCATAGTAGTTCCTTTTGGGGGTTCATGGAAAAAGAAGACCAATAAGGTACTCCCAAAAAGGAACTACTATGAGGCCTATAAATAACTAGGCCCTCAGCCCTAATCTCTCAGCCGCACTGGAGCTTAGGAGTTCAGGCAGCCCTTGACCTGATGCTTTTTAAATCTGAGATCTGCATGGCTACAGCTTTCCGTTTAGGGTTTAGGCTTCTTTACAATTCTTTACACCTCCTAAATCTCTAAATTTTTGAAATTTTGCATTTTGCTGTCGTTTAGGTTTGCGAGGCAAGCTTACGGTTCAGGTCATCGTGTCAGAAGAGAACTGAGAGGGCAGAGCTGGTGCCATGAACGTGACATCATTGATCGGGTCTCGCCGGCATGCTTCGCTCGAGGGTTTAGGGTTTAGGGTTTAGGGGCAGCGTTTCGAGTTTAGGGCTTTCATGGTTTGGGGTTTGGGCCTGGCAGAGGGTTTGGGAGTTTAGGGTCTTGCCGGCTTGCTTGCCTTGATGGCCTCGGCCTAGTCAGCATGCACGTGGAGTCTAAACACGCAACCTATCCTCAAGTCTAAACCTCTAGGACCTAGAGTAGGCCCTTATTCCTTTCTTTTCGGGTTCAGGTTCCCTTATCAGCCTCTTTAATTCCTAGGCTACTCTTGGGTCTAGACCTGAAGATCCGAAGTCCTCAACTATATAAGCCCGAAGCTCAACTCTGAGTCCTAAGTTACTAAAACTTTCGATGCAGTCTAGACTTGCGAAAGTGTCTTTAACCCCAAGGCACCGAGATATTTTGAAGCCCCCCTGGGCCCGAACATCATACTACAGATGGCTAGTTCTCTAAACTTGGGTCCTTTTTTGGTGTCCTTTGTACAAGCCGGCTTCTTTTGAGGTTCCTAGAGTGGGACCAGAATTTAGTGAACTACCTAGCGAGGGTTTTTGGGCTATGCTGCGCCTGAGGGAATGGGTTTCTTGACGGGTTCCTGGGAGTCATGGACGAACTCCCTCGACTGGGTTTTGCAATGTGGGAGTTTCCGAAAACTTGGGTACCTTACTTAGGGCGTTTATAATAAGGATCCTACTGTTTAGGGTACTATGTTAGGGTTCCCGACTTTCGGAAACTCCCATCTGTCCTGTCTATGTTTGGTTGTTTTTGTTGCTTGAAATCAATCTCAGGTTGTCAGAAACTCAGAGACTCCAATATATACCTTAAATCATAGTAGGATCCCTAATCTGATTTAGGGGCATATTCCTTAATTAAGGGGTATTGGAGTCTCTAGGAAGAATGAAGCTGTTAGTCTCGACGCGCTCTCGAAGTCGGAGGAGTCCATGCATGAGGCGGGTGTTGAGAAGGCTATGCACGCAATGGGAAATAGTAGAATCCTTTTTAAAAAGACCCCCAAAATACGGTACCCTAATTTTCGGAAACTACCCCATGCCGCAAAGGCGGCTTGCAGGTGTCGGAGTCAGTGCACCGCAGGTGGAAGAAGGGCGGGGCATCCAGCAGTTAGGGATCCCAAAAGCACATAAGCATAAGCATTTTATAAGGATATCCCTAGCTTATTGGGCTTCATTATAAGGGGGTTTTATATGGGATATCCCTATCCTAATTTTTGCTTATGTGCTTTTTTGGGGCATCCAGCAGGGAACTTCGCCAAGTGTTGCTTCGATGCCATGGCGACAAGGACCCGCGACCGAGCCGAAACCCCAAACCCCCAAAACCCCAACCCGAAGGGTCCAGGTATCTCCTTACCCTGGGCATCAAAATAGCCCAAAAGCCTTATATAGTATGGTCTTTGGGCCCAAAAGCCTCAATATATGAGTCCTTAGATGCCTAGGGTTAGGAGGGTCCGGAATGTCCTAGGGAGAGTCCTTGGGTCTCTTTTTGGGATCTCAGAACCCTGTTACCTTGTTTATAGCCCTGCCTTAACTTACCAAAACCAACTTTTTTTGTAGGTTCTTGTGATAAAGCCTAATATAGATTTTATACGTACCCCAAAACCCCAACCCCGAACCAGAAGTCTCCATAGGTATTACCCAGTACAGTTTTCTAACCCTTTGTACCCTCAAACCCATAGGCGCTTCGTTTGTTAATGCCTCAGTACTTAGGAGGGGCCTGAGAAGTGATTCACATGTTATAACTGTTGAAGTTTTAATCATATCAGCGTTTCGTCCGCATGTAGTTGTACTGTGACACATCCTGGTCCTGGTAGCAGTTGTTGAGACCCCTATATTTCCCAGAGACTCCCATAACCCTTGATCAAGGAATATACCTTAATTATCGAAATAGGGATCCCTAATATGATTCAAGGTATATTCCTTATTTTTAAGGGTCCTAACAAATTGTGGAACCTCAAAATTGAGAAGGGGCCCAAGGACTCTCCTTACAAAATTCCGGACCCTCCTAAAGAGATACCTGGACCCTTAAGGTAATCAAGGGATATTGGAGTCGAGACTCCAAGTCCTGTAATCAAATGGGGGTTTCCGAAAACTAGGGGTGCCTTTAAGGGTTCCCTTAAAGGGATATCTATAAGGGTTCTATAAAGGGTTTAGGGTTTAGAGTTTCCGGAAATTGGGGGTACCTTATTGTTGGGTTCTTATAGTAAGGATCCCACTCTTTAGGGTACTACATTAGGGTCCCCTATTCTCGGAAACTCCCAAATCAATGGCTGCCTGTCGCCAATTCAAACACCCAGTCGTTAGCGCTTCGGGCCTGGGTCTACTTGGAGGGTCGGGGGACTTAGTAGGGCTCCTTCAAGGGATCCTTAAAGGGCTCCTTAAAGGGATCTATAAGGGGGTTATCAGGGGATCTACAAGGGAGGGGAGGTATGGGACTTAGTAAGTAGGTAGTAACTAGACTTAGAAGTACCCTAACAGGGACCCTAATTGGGGTTATGGTATTTATCAGTCCCTAAAATAACCAGTTGCTAAGTCCCCCGACCCTCCAAGTAGGGTTTAGAGTTGGGGGTTTAGGGTTCAGGGTCTGGGGTTCTTGGGGCTAAACCCTAAACCCCCAGACCGGGTTGGGCTTAGGATTTGGGATTTGGTGTTCAGGATTGACTGCTCCAAGATTCGCTAAGCTGGATGCGCGACTGGCTTGAGTTTGCAAGTTGAGTGCAAATCCAAGAAGACTCTTACGACACCCAGTTGCCTGTTGGTAAGGACCCACGTGAGAGTTTGCGAAAATAGGGGACCCTCATATAGTATCCTAAATAGTAGGGTCCTTACTCTAAGGACCCCAAAATAAGGTACCTCAATATTCGGAAATTCCCGTGTAGTCCCTATAACCCGACACCCAGAAGCAAGGAGCGCTCGGAGTTTGAATGTTGCCTAACGCCCTAAAAGGGCTTAGGTGTTTGGGGGTTTACGGTTTAGGTATATTTATGGTTTAGGGCTTTTAGGGTTTTGGGGCTTCAAGTTTGGAGTTTAAGTCGGGGGTTTAGGGTTTAGGTATGTTCATGGTTTAGGGCTTTTAGGGTTTTAGGGTTTAGAGTTCGGAGATTAATTAGGGTACATCTTACCCAGAGGGTCCATATACACTACCATTATGGCATTAGGTCCGAAAAGACCATCCCTATGATGGTTTTGGGGACCTAATTCCATAATCGTAGTGTATATGGACCCTCTGGGTTAAAATGACCAGGCACCAGCCTCCTGTGACGCGATGTCTGATCTTGACCTCCGTGCTGCTGATGGTGGTCAGCCATGGCTCGTCTTGTAGTACACGGTTGTTCTGTGATGTACTGTTTTGCTTTGTTGTGTCTGGGTTCCTGCTACGTATAATATAAGCGGACTTGAGGCTTGTATGGTCTTGGGCATAGGGTTTAAAGGCTATAAGGAGTCATAAGGAGCCAAGGGGTTCTCTTAAGGGCTTCAGATTGAAGCCGATTGAGCGGTTTAGGCGTTTCAACCTCGGCTTTGGAATGAAAGGCTTTCATACCGGCTTTGAGAGGGTTGCATGAGTTTGATCAAGACTCAAGTTGATTGCCCAAAAGGCTCCATGTGCGTAACAGCATAAACTTAGGCCTTAAAATGCCGATGCAGGAAACGGCTTGAGGCCTCAGGATATACCATATCGGCCATTGGTACATGAAGCCTTGGGTAGGCGGTTGAAGGTATAGGGGTTTTGAGGACCAGGATATCTAGGAGATTCCGCGAAGGCTCCTACTAGGTAGGATCTGCAGGAGAAGCCTCCAAGCCTAAACTCCTGCAAGCTTTGAACCCTAAGTTCGTGCTCAAAGGATCAAGGCACTGGTCGTGACTTGGTGCGTTGCAAAACGCAGGCTTGAAAGTATAGGATGTAACTCTACGTAGATCGTGCGAAACCATTCACGCCAAACCGTCACTTTGCTGTGCAAGCCCACCCTGAACACATCCCAGTCCAGATTGCGATTTCCGCAAGCCTGCACGCTCGAAGACATGAACTTCAACAGACATCGTGCAGGCTCTCATGAATGCCAAAGTCGGACAATAACTTGACAACAGAACCACACAAAACACAACCCTCCAAATCGCTGAGGAGGTTGCAGACTTCAAAAGGGGTTGTGGCACGAACGGATCAGGTGACATAGTACCTTGCAGGCTGCTTGGTTAGCTTACACACGGAACTGTCAGCGTGCCAGATACGGCTGGCTCATGCTATTCATCCTTTCAACCTATCTACCCGCCCTTTGACGCATATGTCTCTCGGAGTGTTGAAGCTCTATGACTTAGACAGCAGAGAACTTCACCCCTTATTTCGGAGTTTCGAACCCTTGAACCGAAACCTCAGACTGTAGAAACTAAGCACCAATTCACCAAACCCTGCAAGCGCACCACCACAACAGAGCCCTCACAGATCGATTGTTCTTGTTTTAAACGGAAGCCTAATTTAACCATTAAGGCCTCTATAATGTGCTCTAGTCTGTTCCGTTTACCGCAAGCCCTAAACGTTTCAACCCTAAATCTAAACCCTGAAACCCGAAAGAGCCTAAACCCTAAACCCTAAACCCTGAAACCAGAAAAAGCTCTAAACCCTAAACCCTGAAACCCGAAAAAGCTCTAAACCCTAAACCCTTAAACACGAAAAAGCTCTAAACCCTTGAGCCCCTACCCATAGGCTCCAGAGTAGTTCCTTTTTGGGGGTTACCTTATAGGACTCTAAATATGAACCCCAAAAAGGAACTACTATGGAGCCTATGGGTTTAGGCTTCTTCGGGTTTCAGGGCGTGGATTTAGGGTTGAGACGTTCAGAGCCTCTGGGTAAAGCTTATTAATTTCTAAGCCGCGAGCGAACAACGCTTTGCGGAATGCCAGCTCTGCTCCCTCGACGTGATCTCACCCTTTACTCTGCTTCTTGGCCGGAAAGATTGGGGTTTAGGGTTTAGGGTTTAGGATTGAAGGGTTAAGGAACACAGGGGTTCTGGACGTGTTGGATCAGCGGTTTAGGATGTGTTTGGGATCCAAAAGGGTCCAAGTAGCCTGCAATCATGCACTCCCCTAGCTACTAACAATGCTTTTAATGTAGGGGTCTGATCATTAAACCCCTCCGCTAGTCTGAGTTGTTCTTTTTCGTTCGTGATCCTAAAGACTACGTCCCTTAATGAACAAGGGCTGACTTATCAGGAGTCTAAGTCTACATGATCCTGCACCCAGGTACCTAAGTCTTGAAATAAAGTCTGGGGCTGTGGGTGTTTCGGGGTTCCTGGGCTATATAGAGAATCAGGGGACGGGTTGTGCCAAGTCCCCTGAGCCACTAAGACAGGGCTTCTCCCCTTATGCATTGAAGCCCGCATCTGAATCTGAGGTATCTCAACTGGCAGCTAATCATCTACGAACTTCAGCTATGGAGGTACTCGATTACGCAGCCGGGTTTGGTTTCAGGCGTTCCCTAAGGGTCCGGGTATCTCCTTAGGAGGGTCCGGAATCTCCTAAGGGAGAGTTCTTGGGTCTCTTTGGGATCTCAGAAACCCTCAATTTTGAGGTTCCCCGAAGTGTTAGGACCCTTAGGGTAGACCCTAAACCCTAAATCCTAAACCCTAAACCCTAAGCCCTAAAAGAACCCTTAGGGTTGGCAGGGTTTAGGCCTGAGCGCTTGGGGTTTGCGGAGGCTGTAGGAGACAACCACTTCGGATTTATGGCTATGAGGACTACCAAAAGGGTTTAGGGACAAGTTGACGGTTTGCCGATTTCGGGTTTGCCATCACTTTGAGTTTTGTTCTCTAGAAAGTCGAAGGTCGATTAGGGCTTTATGAGTCGTGCGGCCAAGCTCGGTTATGAAGCAGTGTCTTCCCCGGTTCGTAAGCCCTATCCCACAAATTTGTCATGCCCGACAAGCAAACTCTAGGGAATGCCGCCCTGAAACCGACTTCTTTCTCAGTTCCCAGATTTTTATGCAAAGGCTTATGACTTTTCTGAGTTCCCGGATCCTTTGAGTGGGATGCATCAGGGTTCAGTTAGCGGCCATACTGGTAGTGCTGGCACTGTCGGCCGTTGCTTCGAGCGAAAACGGAAAGCAGATTGTACGAATTAGGGTTTAGGGTATAGGGTTTGCCCATAGGCCCCAAATGTAGTTCCTTTTTGGGATTAACTTATAGGATTCTAAATATGAACTTCACAAAGGAACTACTATGGGGCCTATGGGTAGGGTTTAGGGCAGTTCCCGTCGCTGTTCAGTTATCTCTGACTAGGACATGGGTTTTTGGGCTCAAGGTTAGCCCTAAACCCTAAACTTAAACCCGAGGCTGTTCCCTATGGGTCCAAGTACCTAATAACCATATACTCTCCCAAATAGTAACCTACATAACTACTATCCTAAAACCGAGTACCTAATTATTGGGTTCTTTGGACCCTTAGGGGTTACTTTGGCGCTAAGGCGTTGCTTAAGGGATTTGGCCTTGGGCAACCCAGGCCCGACAATCACCAACAGGAGCACTGGCAAGCCCCCTAAACCCGAAGCCCCTCAAGCCCCCTAAACCCTTCTCTGCACGCTAGAGGGCAGGGAGCGAAAGAACCGGAGTGTCCCTGAGCAACACTATGTGTGTATAAATATACAGACACAGGCCTTGACCCTACACCCCAAAGCCTGAACCGTCAACCTTGTGTATATATACATATATATATAGTATTTAAATATTATATATATATATATATGCATGTGTGTGTATATATATATATATATACTCACAGACACAAGCCTTGAACTAGATGAAACATGGGACATCCTTCTCAGTTCAGGGCTTGTGGCTTTCCTTCCTACCTGGACCCTTTCCACCGCTGTTTAAATAAAGAAATCCCAGCAACATCTATGAGATAGCTTGGACTAAAACCCTATAGCGCCGATTGTAAACTGCTAACAAGGATCTTGAAAAATCTGATCAAACAACTCTATACATCCCTGTCAAAGCCTTACAACTCAAACACTAAACCCTGAACCCTGAACCCTCTGTCCTAAACCCTGAAACTTGAATCCGGTACCCTAAACCTTAAGCCCTATCTCTTGGCAGGCTCGTCACGTGCTTCCTCTTTTTTGGCAACTTTAGCCTGCAGTTCTGCTGGAACACGTACGTCCTGGCACTCCAGTCTGGTTTAAAGCAGGGTTCAGGGTTTAGGTTCAGGGTTTCAAGGGTTTGGCGGCATTCCTATAGACCCAAGACTGCGTTCAGGGCATTATCCTACTTCTAGCTTTAGTTGTGTAATTACTAAACTGCTCATCCCGTATGTATGGATGGATGGATGGATGGATGGATGGATGTACTATGTATGTGCATATTACAGTAGTACACATATATATATATATATATATATACAGATACAGATGTATATATTTGTATATGTGAACTTGTTATCACATATATATATATATATATATATATATATATATATATATATTATTATATACACATTTATACTGCTGCCCAGTGCAGCCCGGAAGCCTACACTTCGGTACAACTTCAGACGTTAAGCCCCTGTAGCAGCTCCAATGGCCAGGTATTTTACTGCTCTTCCCTTGAAGAAATCGCCTTCCATCGGAAGTCGGCAGACTTCTTGTGGATGCTCGTCTGTGGCGCAGGCCGGAGTTTCAAGACGTTCTTCTGTAGGATCGTCTGTGTTTCTGTTCTTGTGCTATGCATCTGCTTATCGGGGGATCTTGAGTTCGGGTCTTACATGTGCCGGAAGAGAGGTGATAAAGACAATTGTGCCTTCCTCGAAGGTGCATATTGAAATAGCGGTTGCTGCAAGAAGCGACGTACCAACTCAAGGACCGTAGGACCATAACATTATATGACTGCATCGACCTCAACATCCAAACTTGAGGGTTTTTAGGGTTTTGGGGTTTAAGGTGTAGACTTGTGTGTCTTAGGGTTTGGGGGAGAGTTGTGGGGCTTGGGTTTTGGGGTTTTGGCACTAAGCCAGAAGGTGGAGGAGGAGATCGATAGGGTGTCTGTGAGAAAAGATGATTTAGGGTTTAGGGTTTAGGATGCCGCAACGAACACCCGACCCTCCCAGCCTCAAAACCCCCAAAAGGCCGTAAACTACCTCCAACTCTGCTGTGGGTTGCGTTCCTTCGCGTGTGCCGGGAATGTACCGTAAACCCTGCACCCCAAACCCTAAGCTGCGTCTGTCTGTGCTTCAGGAATTTTGAAGGTTGGAGGCAGCGGTTGTTGAGCTGTTCTTGAGCTTCGGTTCAGAGTGTGGCGTTTGGGGTTTAGTTCGTTTACGACTGCAGGCGTTAGGAGTCAAAACAATGCCGGGTTTTGGCATACATGTCAAGCATGCTCAAGTGTACAACTTGGTCTTTATGCAAGTTCTTGGTAGCAGTGTAGGTAACCCCTTCCCCCTTTTGAGTCCCAAAGGTTAACAATTGGATCTGTTATGATACTGGACATGCAGGAGTGGGTCGAACGCTGAACCCGAGTAGTACTTCGGGTGCCTACATAGTGGGTTCAGGGGTCTGTGAAGCCAAGAACCTCCAGTTTGCAAGGTTAGGCCATCCAGCGGTCATAACCTGCCAGTTTAGTATGTAGCATTGGGGGAAGCAGGTGACCCTTTAAAGGGGGGGTGTTTACACTACGGTTGATGATATAAATCCTGCATTACCTTAAGGACCCTAAACTATCGGAATTATGGTATGTTCCTTATTATGGGTCATGCAGGATTTATGTCATCAACAGTAGGACAAGTGTCTATACGATTTAGATACCTGGACCCCTTACTGTATTAGACTGCCAGACCCCACAAACTGCCCAGTGCTCGTAAATCCACACGAAACCGGTGCATTGTTTAGGGCCTGGCTGCGGGATTTAGGGTTTGGGACTGTCGGGTTTAGGGCTCCGCCGAAGTCTAGGGGTTTAGGGTTGTCGGGTTTCGGGGTTTAGGGGTTTAGGGTTTAGGGTTCTGCAAGAAAGCCCAATCTCCTTCAATGAGGGATCTAATCTAATCTAATCAAAGTGTCACGGGGATGCTTGATGTACTTGAGGGTCTGCTTCTTTCAGCAAGCCCTAAGCCCCTGAACCCGACACCTCTATGTATAACCTCAACCTGACCTTAGGGGGGTAAGGGGGAGGGGAGGTAGGGGACCATACTTCCTTAAATGTTTAGAGTTTAGGATTTAGGGTTTAGGGTTTAGGGTTTAGGGTTCAGGGTTTAGGGTTTAGGGTTTAGGGTTTAGGGTTTAGGGTTTAGGGTTTAGGGTTCAGGGTTTAGGGTTTAGGGTTTAGGGTTTAGGGCCGTGCCCCACCTCCCTTTACGCCCCTAAGGGTCCCTATGATTTTAGCTTCTCAGCCTTCCAGCGAAGAGGCATGCTCCTGGTCCTGACCTACTTCTTTGGGAACACGTGCGCATGTTGAAAGGGTGAGAGCTTTCGAGATTGAATTTGGGGATTTAGGGGATGGCCTGCGCTTGAAAACTAAAGCCTGAGCCTGAAACCCGACAGCACTAAGCTAAAGCTCTGACACTACTCCCAGACACTATGTC
This sequence comes from Symbiodinium sp. CCMP2592, assembly GCA_905221615.1. Lineage (NCBI taxonomy): Eukaryota > Dinophyceae > Suessiales > Symbiodiniaceae > Symbiodinium > Symbiodinium sp. CCMP2592. Next base: position 1,596,245 of record CAJNDT010001113.1, read on the forward strand.
TGGACAGGCCTTCAGATTCAAGGTTTTGACAAGGTCTTAGCAAATCTTGGATTTTGGTGCCCTTGGGCATTGGAGTTAAGGGACTAGACTTGAAGGGAGGTTTGGGTCTTTCAGGGCGTCACCGGCCCTTTTTCCACATTATCGAAGGTCCCCCAGACTTACCTTTGGTGAGTAGGGAATGGAAGAATGGTAGTAATAGTAGCTCTAGTTGTATCCCATTCCTCCATTCCCTACTAACCAAAGGTAGGCTTATAGGATTATTAAGGCCCCTATATTATAGTACCCTTCTAGATCCCTAGTAACCCTTATAGACCCCTTTATAAAGCCCCTTCCTTTCCCTACTAACCAAAGGCCAGTTTTCTACACTATCGAAGGTCCCCAGAGCATGGAGAGGTTTCACATCCTGCACCCGGTGTTGCTAGAGGGTTTCAGGAGTTACCTCTAGTCTCCATTGTAGTTCCTTTTTTTGGTTATCCAGTTTTATGGTTAGGATCCTATGATAGAGATTTTGGTGAACCAAAAAAGGAACTACAATGGAGACTATAGGTAGGGTGTCAAGCTAGAACTAAACCCTAAACGAGCGCAGACCTGAAGGGTTTACAGACCCTAAGGGTCCATGTACCCAAATAGTGTATACTTTGGCCTTATTGTACTCCATATATAGGCACTTTGGGGCCAAAGTATATAGTATTTGGGCACATAGACCCTTAGGGAGAGCTACCGGCGCAGAATCTTCGCAAACCGCGATAAGAGAGGCCATGCCTCTAACTTGATTCAGCAACAGGATCCTAAACCCTGAACCCTAAAGTAAAAGCCAGAAAGTTGGAATATGATTATCCTAAACCCTTTACGGTAAATTATAGGTATCCTACCCTGAAACCATATTCCAACTTTCTGGAGTTCCCTTTAAACCCTAAGCCCGGCCAAAAGCCAACCAACACCTACAGAAAGGTAGGGTCCCTATAAATTCCATACTAGGGTTGATAATAAGAGCCTACTGAAAGGTAGGGTTTGGTAGGTTAAGGATAACCCTAAACCTTAATCCGGGATTTGCTTGGTCGGGTTGACTGTCAGGGACCGAAGCATTCACATCAACATGAACTATCTACAGTAGAAGCCAGAAAGTTGGAACCTCATTATCGTAACCCCTTTAAGGTAAATTATAGGGGATCCTACCATTAATCCATATTCCAACTTTCTGGAGTTCCCTTTATTGCAACCGGCTTATTACAGGGGCCTGCCTGCCTCCTTCCTGTGTTTGAGACTTCAAGAGAAGTCACGCAGGTATTTCGTCAGCGGGGCGATGATCGACCTTATGACTTACATCTGGGGAAGGCGATCTGGTTTAGGTTGCGAGCTTTAGCGCGGTTAGGGCTTGTTGGGTTGTTCTACTTTTTGGGCGTCTGGGGCGCTTAATTAGTAAATCAGGATTTGTAGGGTTTGTTGAGTTTCAAAGGCTTGGTTTCGGCTTTGGGTTTGCTGCTGGAAGAAGTGGACTCAGACGCGGTGTACATCGCATTGCAGCCATAAGCGCCTCTCCCCCACACTAAACCCGAACCGTGCCTCCTGTATAGGATCCGCCTGGACAGCTGGATAACCTAACCCAACCTAGAAGACTAAATCAAAGCACCCTCATGCCCATCTCAACACGCAGCTGGACGAACAAGTATGAAGTTCAAGTTCTCGGGCATGAACGAGAGCACCTGTATCTTTTGAAGCCGACCCCTGTCCAGACAAAAGCATTGAACCTCAAGTGCCATAATGTAGCCACCTGATTAAGAAACCTTTGAGGGCCCTTATTAGGCTTCCTTATATGAATCTTATTATTTTGGGGTTATAGCCCATGGTTTCTTAATCAGGGTCCTACATTAGCCTTCAACCTGCAAATTGTAAGCATCCTGCACCGAGCGCCATCTAGATAGCTTGGGTACAGCAACAGTGTAAAACAGGGTACCGTTGAGGGCCTCATGTGTCTATAGTAGAAGCCGAAATGTTGGAAACCCAATAGCCTCAGTCCTTAAGAGTAATGTAGAGGGAACCCAGGCACTATTTGGCCTTAATCCGGTTTCCAACTCTATGGGGTTTACTGTACACGACAAATATTAGACTGGGGGCCGAATCCAAGTAGTACGTAGGAGAAGTTGAAGCCATGAGCAGCCTCAATAAAATCGAGAAAACATGAGCCGAACCCATTGAAGGGTTGAGTGCACTCGGTTGTCTGGGCTTCGCTCACATGCAGCGCGACTGAACTTAGAACTCAAGCTCTTGATCCTTTGTTCTGCCTTTGATTGACCAAGTTGTGCCTCATGTCATCGCGCCCGCGGAAGCCTGCCGCGTGCATTACCTTGAGTGCTTTCGTGGTCCTAGTCTGGGCAAGTCAAGCCATCAGTTTCGCTCAACAACGTGGTGTAAACAGGAGGATGGAGGAACAGGCTATGAAGCGGGGCTGGAAACTTCGAACGCCTGTGTCAGAGTCCGGCTGGGATGATCACAACATCTCACGAGAGGAAGCCAGTTCCTTGAGCTTGATTTCGAGTGCAGCGCAAGAGCTACAGTGGTATGGAATGAAAGTGACAAGGTGTTCCAGCTGTGGGATGCAGCAAAGAGCCAAACAGGCTCCTGGGAGCCTCGCCAGATTTACTTGCTGATGAGCGAGATGGTCAATGCCATGGGTGACTTTGGCAACATTACGGGAGTCATTTCATTCCTGGATCTGATCTTGAAGGAAGGGCTTCGGATCGATGAAGGAACTTGGGGCTCAGCGCTGAATGGCTGCAAAATCGCAGGCAAGCCGCGCACAGCCAAGTACTTCTTGAAGGAAATGGTATCGAGAAGTGTGCCTGTCAACCTCATCCACTACACACATGCCATGGCCGCACATGCCGGCCGAAAGCTGGAAAACATCACGGCTTTCGCGGAGGAGGTAGCGATGTCCGGTATTGACATTGACGAGTATTTCGTGGAGATGCATGTGACATCATTGATGGGGAGCCGGAAAACTACGCATGAGACAAAAAGCATGGCTGACGTTCGCAGGGTCGTTTCCAATGTGAAGCCTTCGCACGCCGCTGAGGCGCTTCGCGTAATCGAGGCTTCCATTTCTAACGGCATGAAACTGACCCGACTTACACGGCGTTTCCACCAGGCTTTGCTCGAGGTTCGGGCAGGACCAAGATAGGCACGATGTAGCTGTCTGATTGTCTCACCATGTTTCGCCGATTTTTGGAGCTGTCGTGTGCAGCCGCTGCTAATCAGGCAAGAAGTGCCTGAGACGAAGTGGGATACAGGAGCACGTTTCCATTGAGTAGACCCGTTATCGCCCCAGATCTTTGCTTGCGCTGCCGGGAGCAATGGTGGCACGTTACGTTTGGGCATGACCCAACCTTCAACCAACCCAGCAAACGCAACAAACCCGAACCATTTCGAATCTGCAATGTTTGAAGCAGCCATGTAACCCCTTGGCCCCAAACCAAACTTGCCCTACATGAAGAACCCTAAACCTTATATAAACCGTAAACCCCAAACCTCTAATGCCCCACACCGGCAAGCTGGCCAGGCGGAACTCGGCAGCCAGGATGCAGGCGAGTTGAGGGTAAAATAGAGGCCTTAATGATTACCTACATTATTGTGGGTTCCTCATTAGAATTGAAATATATTCTACCCCGAACCCTATTCTAACCATTAAGGCCCCCCAATATTAGAGTTAGAGGCTGTATCTCCCTAAGGGTCCAAGTACTCAAATAGTAGGGTTTCAAGGTCCAAAAACCATTCAGAGTATGGATTTTGGGACCTGAGACCCTACTATTTGGGTACCTGGACCCTCTGGGTCTGTTGTATAGTTTGGGGCTTTAGGTTGCGAGAACGTTTGGGGATGTAGGCCTGGGAGGTTGGGGGGGGGGGCACAGGTACAACTTTGAAATAGTTTGTAACGACTATTACTGTTATGATTATGATTAGGGGTTAACAATGCGCTATCAGTAATACTAAAAACCATAATATAACAACAATAGTGATAAGGATCATGTTGATAATCGACCAGTATTGTTATTGCTTTTGGTGTGGTTATGTTTCGATCACCAGGCCCTGTCCGGCGTTGTTGCTACTACTGCAGAAAGTATCGACTCTGCGGAAGACAGGTTCTTCTTTGGGTGAGACTACGACGGTGTCGACGCGGATGAAGGGACGGGGAAGCGCAGGGATATGCTGATACTGCCGTTCATAGTCATGTCGTCGGTGTTGCACGTAGGGTCGAAGTACCTAATAATCATATACTCTCCAAAATATTGAGCTATATTGAGCTACATAACTACTATCCTTAACCCAAGTACCTAATTATCGGGTCCTTTGGAACCTTAGGGTTGGTGTTGTTGGCGAAAGTTCTGACAACAAATGACCCCAATCATTCGAGCGATGACGGTGGAAATCAGCACGGTGTTCGTTGCGGCAATGGTGATGTTGACAGTGATGATGATGGTGATGGTGACGGTGAGGGTGTGTGCGAGGGTGAGGGTGAGGGCGGTGTTGGCGCTGGCGCTGCTATTTTTGACAGTGTGCACTTAAGACAGATTAAGACTGAGCCGACGATGCGCTGTCAGCGACGACCGTGATCACGAGGAGGGCGAGGAGACAGAGCAGGAGAAGCATACACACGCAGTGAGGGGCCGGGACATGTCTCCAGCACCCCTTCCAGAAATTAGATCGAAGTCGGCCGCTACCGGCTAGTCCAGAGCAGAACAACTGCTGCGTTGTATGCCTGGAGGACGATTAGTCCCCACAGGATCAGCGATCTCGACCAGATTCCCAGGTTGCTTAGGACCTTTTTCGTCCGCGGCGATGGACGCTGAGGCGAGTCTTCTGCCGCGCGAGTACTTTTCTAAAAGCTTCATACAGATTTTGGAGAAATGCAATGCTGCTAAAGAAACAGCAAGAATCCTAAATTAAACCCCGAACCCTAAACGTTAATTAAACCCTAAACCCTAGTCAAAACCTAAACCCTAAACCCTAAAAAGATCCATGCTGGCAGCAGTCCGGAACACCGCAGCAGTGCAGGTTGAACGGTCATTTGCGCAACCCTCAGACCCTATAAGGTCTATAGGGTTTAGGCTTTAGGGTTGAGGGGTATAGGGTTTAGGGTTAAGCCCCGTTGGCCCTATAAGCCCGTTTAGCCCTATACGCTAAGCCCTAACTCGACAAGTGATGATCACGGTGCGGCTCTAGTGAAGCTTCTCCTATTCCGCAGAAGCTTTATGGATTCATGTCGGAACCTGATTAAGACACCTGGTCCTGTAACATATAAAGAACCCTAATTGCCCAAGGTTTCTTAATCAGTTGTTCATTAGACTGCTGTTCAACGCTCAACACTTGGCTGTCTCAACGGATTCAATCGAAATGCCCAAATCCTTTACAACACCCAAGTCATTCCAAACCCAAATCTCTCTGCATAATATCGTGGTCTGAATACTTGCTAAGCCCAAAAAACCCTAAGCCCCTAAACCTCTAACCTCCCTCATCCCTATATCCTACAAGCCCTCCTAAACTTTAAGCCGCAAACCCTGAACACTATGAGCCTTGTAACTGTAAGCCCTATAAGCCCGCAAAACCTCCCTAAGCCCCTACAGCCCTAAATACCTTAACAGCCCTCCTAAACCCTAAACCCTATAAACCCCAACCCTAAGCGCTAAACCCTATAAGCCCTAACCCTAAACCCTATAAGCCCTAACCCTAAGCCCTATCAACCCTAAAAACCCCTAGGAAATCACCAAAAACACCCCGAAAAAGGTGCTCTTCTTCAACTTTAGAGCTCCCTACCTGCCTTGGGCCTCCACCTCGGCCCGCTTTGGGGTTTAGGGTTTCGGGGTTTCAGGGGTTTTAGGGTTTTAGGGCTTAGGGCCTAGGGGTTTAGGGTTTAGGGTTTTGGGCTTAGGGGTTCAGGGTTTAGGGTTTCGGGGTTCAGGGTTTAGGGGTTAGGCGTTAGGGTTTTGGGTTAGGGCTTATAGGGTTTAGGGTTTAGGGCTTATAGGGGTTCAGGGTTTAGGGGTTAGGCGTTAGGGTTTTGGGTTAGGGCTTATAGGGTTTAGGGTTTAGGGCTTATAGGGTTTAGGGTTTAGGGAGTTATAGGGGTTTAGGGTTTAGGGTTTAGGGACCTAACAAATTGGGGAGGGTTTCTGAGACACCAAAGAGACCCAAGGGCTCTCTGTAGGAGATTCCGGACCCTCCTAAGGAGATACCTGGACCCTTAGGGTAGGGGTGTAGGGGTTTTGGGTTTAGGGCTTTGGGTTTAGGGCATAAGGTTGCGGTTCGAAGCACTTCAAATTCACGGCTGAAAGCATTGAGAGTTAAGGGCTAAGGAATGCGGATTGAAGCACTCTAAATTTGCTGCTTAAAGGTTTGAGAGAATCCCAGCACCCCCCAAGTGCCCTTTAAGGGGCGTTCATATTTCTAACTAAGAGGTAATTAAGGGCTACAGCAAAGGGTAATTAGTTGGGGGGTCTAGGTCAGTTTTAGGGTTTATTAGAGTTTTAAGCACTTCAATTTTAGGGCTTAAGCGGTTGAGAGATTCAAGTTTAAGGCTTAGGGTTTTAAGCACTTCAATTTTAGGGCTTACAGGGTTCAGGGTTTTGGGTTGTGGGCTTAGATTTCTACCCCAAGGTTCCACGTGCCCAAAAAGTATATACTTTGGCCTTGAAGTAGTACCTACAGTCTCCATTGTAGTTCCTTTTTGGGGTTACCTTATAGGATCCTTAATATATAATTGGTTAAGCCACAAAAAGGATTTACAATGGAGACTATAGGTAGTATATATGTACCTATAGGGGATTCATCGGAGCGCCTTGAAGTGTCGGCGGAGATGGCAAAGTTGCGCACTGCCAAGGACAATGCAGTCAAGGAGGCGAGAAAATGGAAAAATCGCCACGAAGAGATGAAGGCCACCATGCAGCACCAAGTGTGTGAGTTGCAGGCGAAAAAGAATCTGATAAAACAGCAAAAGCGCAGGGTGATCCGCGACCTCTTGGACTACAAGCTTCTGGCGAGGAGTGCTTGCGGAGAACTGGTGGCTATGCGCCGATCATCCACCCCCATGGCAGAGGCGGGCTGTGGACTCGGTGGGCTTAGGGGCTTGAAGGGCTTAGGCTGAAGCCAAAGGTCCTTGACAGGCCGAATTATTGCTTTAGGCAATCCTCCTTGACTCAGCCGTCAGGATTGGCCTAGTGACGAGGTTGCTTTCGCGAGTTCCTGATTCATGCACTGAAATGCAGATTTCTTCAAAGGGTACTGCCAAGGATTTGCAATCAGCAGAAACCTTGCTCACCATCGATGCTAGCAAAAGGTTAAGACTGTAACCGCATGCTGTGAGTAACTAGCGCATGATGCCACCTTGCCGAGAATCAAGACGAGTCTGGAATGTCACATGAACCAACCAACCTAAACCCTGGACCCCATGAGCCCTGGGAATTACACGACAAAGGTAGCTGTAGCCAGAGCCACGCCCAACATCCGAATGCTAAATTCTACAGCCTACATCCTACCGCAATCCCCCCAACCTTCAAATTCGAAACCCTATGCAAATTCGAAACCCTATGCTGAGGTGCTTGCGTGGATCTCTTTGCTCATGGGAGGGAGCGTCCAGGACACTAAACCAGAACAGTGCGCACCAAGGTTTTTGTTTTCAGAGGTTTAGGATTTGGGAGTTTAGGGCTTTGGGGTCTAGAGTTTAGGGCACCTAAGCCCTATTACTACTACTAAAGCCTGAACCCTGCACAGTGTTAATGTCTTCTTGGTCGAACTTAGGGACTCCTTTTCTTTAAATATCTACGGGTAGAAGGAGGGACACTTAATAAGGACCGACCCCTAGGTATATTCCCTTAATATAGCTATTATGTACCCATTATATAGCCCATTATAGGGTAGGGCTCCCCATTAAGGGTCCCTCCTTTTCCCCTTTGAAAGTAGTGTTCTTCGAATCATGTTTGCATGTTTGTTCAATGTTTGCTTGAAAAAGCTCGAACGGATTGTTTGGAGACTTCTTTCATTATGGTATTGAGGGCGCTTCAGTTTGACTTGTAATCTTGTATCCGAGTAGTTTGAAAAGAAGCTGGAAAGAAAACATTTCCTGGTTTCTTTCCCTCCTGAAAGGGACCCCTAAACCATGAACCCTTCATTGAGTGGGATGGTGCGGCTTTCGGGGTTGCGGATTCAAGATCTAGGCCTGGGGCTGCTGGATTGAGGGATTTCGCAGAGCTCGGGGCTTAGAAGCTTTCGGGTTTTCAGGGTTTCGTGTTTAGGTTTTCAATCGAGCCTGAACGCGAGACAGTGAAGCGTACAGTTATAGCCTGAACCCTTTCTTCAATCAAGATCGAGTTCTATTCCCCTTCCACCATTGCACCCTTAAAATTAAAAAGACCTTAGACTGTGATCCAGTGCACAGGATCACCTCATGGGCATTGCCGTGGGGCACACGTACTACTTCTTCGAGGACTGACTCGTAGTGTTCAGACGACACACCCAGAGGGTCCACATACACTACCATTGTGGCATTGGGTCCCGAAAGACCATCCCCATTATGGTCTTGGGGCCTAATTCCAGAGTGGTAGTGCATATGAACCCTCTGGGAGAGTGAGACTTTTGGTGTTTTGGGGTAGACAGGGTGTCGTGAAGACCGCGAGCATGATTTGGGGAGTAGGGCCTAGCATTTTCGGGTTTAGGGCCTTTAGAAGGGGCCCCCACCCTGTAATAGTGATTTTTATAAGGATTGTATTAGGGCCCTATTATATTCCTATAATACCACTATTACAGGGTGGGGGCCCCTTCTAAGGTAACCTTTCTGGGAGTGTGTGGGAGCAGATTTTGGTTGTGTAGGCCTCGGGAAGCTCAGAGCCACGGAGGTTACAGCCATGTAGAGCTGTAGAGTGTAGAGACTTAGGTACTGCCCCCATACAGTAAGAGTCTATAATAGGGCTACTATTAAGGTCCTAAAATATCTATATTGTGAATATTTTCAACTATTACTATTACTGAGAGTGGGGGCCGTACCCAAGTAGAGATGCAAGTATTCAGAACGGAGTCATGCTACTTGTAACTCCGGTTGTAAGTTACAGGTATAACCTACTAACTAAGATGGTAGCGACCTGCAGGATCCCAGCAGCCGCAGCAGCCGTACAAAGCAGTGTTTCAGCTGACATATTCCAAACTTCAGATGGCACCTACTTCAGTCATCGACCCTACAAAAAAACCCTACGCCATGAAACCCCAAACCCCTCCACCCCTAAACCCTAAAACCCTAAACCGCAAACCCTAAACCCCTAAACCCCTAAACCCTAAACCCTAAAACCCTAAACCGCCCTAAACCCCTAAACCCCTAAAGCCCTAAACCCTAAAACCCTAAACCGCAAGCCCTAAACCCCTAAACCCCTAAAGCCCTAAACCCTAAAACCCTAAGCCCTAAACCCCTAAACCCCTAAAGCCCTAAACCCTAAAACCCTAAACCGCAAGCCCTAAACCCCTAAACCCCTAAAGCCCTAAACCCTAAAACCCTAAGCCCTAAACCCCTAAACCCCTAAAGCCCTAAACCCTAAAACCCTAAACCGCAAGCCCTAAACCCCTAAACCCCTAAAGCCCTAAACCCTAGCCTAAAAACAGCAACGGCCGCAGGATGTCTACCCGCTCCTGCCGACCTCGAAAGGCTTCCGTGTCTTTCGCACGCCGCGCTTGCTGAAGCTGGCCGGGGCCCGGGTTGGGGTTCGAGGGGTCCTCCAAGGGGGGGTGTAGGGATTAGGGTTTAGGGTTTAGGGATTAAGGTTTGGGGTTCAGGGATTAGGGTTTGGGGATTAGGGATTAGGGTTTAGGGTTTGGGGTTCAGGGAGTAGGGTTGAGGGTTTTGGGGTTTAGGACCTACCCTAAGGGCCCAGGTATCTCCTTAAAAGGGTCCGGAATGTCCCAGGGAGAGCCTCTTTAGGCTCTCAGAAACCCTCAATGTTGAGGTTCACTAAAGTGTTAGTACCCTTGGGTGAGGGGTCCTTCAAGGGGGGGGTTTAGCGTTTAGGGACTAGGGTTTAAGGTTTTAGGACTGCTTCAAATAAAAATCCTGTAGATCCCTTAAAGGGATGCGGTGTACTGCCTTGGGGTGAGGGTTTAAGGCTTAGGGTTCTTTTTAAGATCCTCTAGGAGTCCCTTAACGGGGTCCTGTTACAGGTCGTCCTTTTAAGGGTCCTTTAGGGGTTTAGGGGTAGATGGGTAGTTTAGCAAAATCAACACTAAGCCCGAGTTCAAATCCTAGGGCCCACCCTAACCTACCCAACCTCTTTGTTTCGTAAGGCTCCTAGAAGGTCGGTTCTAAGGTGACTTTCGGCAAGTTTCGGTCGGTAGAACGGAAAGTAGGAGGGTTGAAAAACAACAAACTCGAACTCGCCAATGTAACGGGCTTAATTAAGGTTTAGGGTATACCCACAGTGTGCAGAATGGTTGCACTCTACGGGCTAGGGGGTTCAAGGAACATAGACCTGAATGATGACAGCGAGTTGGACGAATTGAGGCCAAAAGCGCATACAAGTGCGCTCTTATCCAGCCCCTTACAGTACCGAAAGAACCCCTAAAGAAGCCTTTAAATGAACACTTGTGAAACCAAGGAGCAAGAAATTACAAGTATCCTTCACGGAATCTAGAACATGAGCAAAACCCTACAAGTATCCTTCACGGAATCTAGAAAATGATCGCTCAGGTCTGCAACCAGCCTGACTAGCCTGCTCCAGCTGAGCGGGACAGGGAGACGGCTCCGAGATGAGCTTCGAATCCGGGCCCTATACTTAGGGGTACTTGGAAATATTTGTTTGTAATCTTGGGTTATTATAATCCTTAACCACAGCTAAAATCATAATTTTTGCTAGGGTTCTATCTTCAGTATAGTATACTAAGCCGTGCTTATAGTATGTGGCATGGACCTTTAGGGTGTTTTTAATTTCCAAACTCTGTATCTACAGAAACACGCCAACGCCAAATGGACCCTAAAGGTCCTACGTACCGTATAGTCTGGCCTATCAGGCTCGTAGATACTGGATTGCCTCTTTGCTTGTTTGGATGAACTAATGGTTTCTCCCAGTATAGGGATCTCCACGACACAGGCGCAGAGGATGCCGCGAAATTTCGAGGACCCCTCTAGAAAGCTTAAATGAAGCCCACATCCAGAAGGTTGTATTCTTGCCACACTGTAGTATATAATAGTGCAGGGTAATCTACAGTGCCATCCGCTGCTTCATGTCAGAAAATGCTTCAATATACCCCAATACCCTATTCTCACGATTAAGGCCGCTATACCATAATACCTACAAGCTTTATATAGTCCTTCAAGTCCTGTTTTTCTTGTCTGTTAGAAACCCGGACAGGAACTCTTGTCTACTTATTACGGCCCCTTTCCTGTTGATTTCAACTCAAGGAAGTCAGACTCTTTTGTCCCGGGGTGTTGATGCCAAGCGGCGGGTGCAGAATGTGCAGCTGCCATGGCCCACACCGCGAGCCTTTGTACAGGAAGGGTTAGCTTCTAGGAGTTTTGGGACGTAAGGTTTGTGATTAAAAGACGTTTGTGAAGATAGTTTGTTAAGCGCAGATTTGGGGCGCTGTTGGAGAGTGTCGGTCTACCCTACGAAAGCAATGCCAGGGTGGCTAGTGATAAATTATGGAGTTTAGGGTTTGGGGTCGTTGATGTGCAGATCGAAGCCCTTGCACAACCGTGGCGAGAGTGCGTACAGTTTGAGTGGCGAAGTGAGGCGCCGAAATATCGGACTGCAGAATTCAGCCTATACCCTAAGCGTCCTAACACATTGGGGAACCCCGAAATTGAGAGTTTCTGAGACCCAAAAGAGGCCCAAGCGCTCTCCCTAGGACATTCCGGACCCTCCTAAGGAGATACCTGGACCCTCAGGGTATGCATCAGGAGGATGTTATTGGGTTTGGTCTGCGATGTCGGGCCTTAGGGTCACCTTCAACTCTTAAATCCAAAACTGACGTCTGAGCCCCAAAAGTAGCCTCCACATTCTTAGTAGCTGAGTGGATGCACTTTACACTTTTTGGGATAGTATTACCAACTATAAAACTGAAAGTGTACACTTTGGGGGGCTTATGAACTCAGCAACTAAGTAAATCCAAACATGACGTCTGCCCCCCCAAAAAGGCCTCCATATTGTCCAAGGGTAAAAGGAGGGACCCTTGGTAAGGACCCCTAGGTATATACCCTTAATATCTAAGCTATTATATACCCATTACATAGCCCATTATAGGCTAGGGGTCCCCATTAAGGGTCCTCCTTTTCCCTTTGATATTGGCGAGGTTCCCAAGGAACTACCCTGTTCAACTAGCTTTGGGTTTGCGCCTGAAGCTGAACCATAGGCAGACATGAAAACCAATACCGTTCCCCTGAGGCTCAAAATAGCCCAACAGCCTTATGTAGTATGGTCTTTGGGCCCAGAAGCCGTAATGTATGAGTCCTTGGAGCCTTCGGGTTCCTTAACTAAGGAAAATTACAGAAAATATCTCCGAAAAGCTCCAATGATAAAGATCCGTCTATTCTAACGATCGACACTACGAAGCCTACTTCGGTCCTGAAGCAGTGCCCTCATGGTGTCCTCGTCCTGTGACCGAAGAGTAGGAAGTTGGGCACCCCTGGTTCTACCCTAAGGGTCCAGGTATCTCCTTAAGAGGGTCCGGAATCTCCTAGGGAGAGTCCTTGCGTCTCTTTGGGGTCTCAGAAACCCTGCATTTTGAGGTTCCCCAATTTGTTAGGACCCTTAGGGCAAGGAACCCAAATGGTCCGCAGTACCTCTCCGGGGGATATTTACCCAAGCCATACCTTAACCCCAAGTGACCTACCTTTTTAAGGACTTACATAAAGAAATCATACTAGGGAACCCTAAAAAAGGTAGGTTCCTTAGGGTCCAGGTACTAGTAAATCCTACAATAGAAACCCTGTACTGTCTGCTGTAAGAGGTTCTTAGGACCCTTTAGGGAACTTAGGTTTTAAGGGTTTGGGGTTCCTAAACCCTGAGCCCTGAACCCTCAACCCGATACATACTCTGAACGAAGGAGTATCAGAGTCTCTAAGAAGTGGCCCAGTGCTCATTTCTTCACGAGGGAAAGATGATGCCAACAGGGTTTATAGGGTTTGGAGGTCAGGGTTTAGGGTTGACACGGAATACTACGCTTTAGGGTTTAGGGTATACTAGGATTCGGATACTTTTGGGCATCCGCAAAACACACTGAAGGAAGTTCGGGCGGGCTTGGGTACCAAGACCTCCATCCTTAGCTCTAAAAACCCCTGGTATGATACTCCCATGTACAGTCATTCTCTGTCAATAGTGCTGACATAAGACGCCCTAAACTCCAACCGCAAATTCACCACAGGAGTCATTGCCTGCCCGGAGGTTTTTTTGTCTCTCGAGCCGCTTCCACAGATTGTGTCAGGGTCACGGCTTCCGAAACCTGAAAGCCGTCTTCAAGCTATCCGAACAAGTCCATAACATCACCAAAGAGCCTACAGCACATGTAACTCGTTGGACAAAGAGTGTACGTACCCTCAATCCTACAACTACCCTAAGCCCTAAACACTAAGCCCCAGGAGCCGAAGTTTGTTAGCCGACGGTTTCCATTTGGCTGTGACCCTGGCCCGCCTTCTGCCATGGCTCCTATGGAAGAGCTGGTCAAGAACGTCCCCAAGGGGAATGCCACGAAGGATTTATATAGGGTTTAGGGTTTATAGGGTCTAGGGTTTAGGAGATCTTGTAGCAAACCAAGCCATGGATGTATATACTTACTTACTTATTTAGCCAATGGGAGAACTTGGGCTTAGAGTATATAGGGTTTAGGAGATCCTATAGCAAACCTAAGCCTTTCATGGCTGAAGCTAGTCCCCAGAAGCAGCGAGGACATTGAAGAATGGTCCAACGAGGTGGATGAGGTCACCGCTCAGATTCGCGGCATCATTGACGGCACCCGGGCGAAATAACAGAACACCAAGCAGAAGAACACATAGACTCTCCTAGTAGTAGAGTAAGAGACCTTTACCCTTTTTTGGGTAGTATAGCCCCTAAATCACCCCTGTATAACCAAAAAGGTTAACCTGTAGTTCCCCATGATACCCGCCAAGTAGGCCCTAATCCGTAAGCTCCAAAGAATTCCGAGACTTTGAACCCTCAACACACAGCAGCAAAAAAAGCTTTGATGGCTCGGAATCAGTGAACCTCCACACCATCGACCCTCCGAACAAGAACAACGGAGGTCCTGAATAGTTAGCAAGATGTTCCCGTGATAATCACTGTACAGTTAGAGGCCATGGGTTTTTGTAGCACTTAAGGTTCTCGGATAAGAAACAACAAACTACACCACGTAGGCCTAGGAACGTAGGTTTTTGAGGCCGCAGGTATATAGGCCCTAAAACCTGCGCGCACTGCGCTGTTTCAAAGGTTTGTCTATACCCAGAGACTCCAATATATGTCTTGATTAAGGGATATACGTAAACTATAGTAGGATCTTTAATATGATTTAAGGTATACTTAAAATGGTGGGCGTTTGAATATTCTTATAATATCGATATAGTAGGCCTTTAATCGTAGCCTTATTGTAGACTCTTACTGTATGGTGGCAGTACGCAAGGTATGTGGGTTCTTTGCTTTTGCGTTTCCCGGGTTTGCGGTTTAGTGCCTCAACCTATTTGGGATTTGGGCTTCGAGCCGAAAATGATGCCTTATTCCAGACTCCTGCCATACACTGACATCGAAGCCTAAACCTAAGCCATCTACAGTTGGGTAGTTATTAGGTTACCACTCCTATAAGGTAAAGGGGGTCTTATGGGAGTACTATGGAAGAAGAACTACCCACCTGTAAGGGGCTTCTACTAAACTAAAAGCCACAAGCCTTGTATGGCCTTGTACTCTCGCAAAGGCTGACCCCCAGCACACAAAACGGAGTGATCTCCAAAAGCACGAACCCTAAGGGTCCAAGTACCCAAATAGCAGGGTTTCAAGGTCCAAAAACCACTCAGAGTATGGATTGTGGGACCTGAAACCCTACTATTGGGTACTTGGACCCTCTGAGGAAACGATAAGCCGAAGGTACCATCACTGACTTCGACGCCTTTGACAAGCAGTTGGCCCTCAAGGTGCGCGGAGCGTCTTTGCAAGTCCCCGATTCCGTAGAAGTCTACCCTAAGGGTCCAGGTGTCTCCTCAGGAGGGTCCGGAATCTCCTAGGGAGAGTCCTTGGGTCTCTTTGGGGTCTCAGAAACCCTGCATTTTGAGGTTCCCCAATTTGTTAGGACCCTTAGGGGGTTTTGGGGTGTATCAGATCCTTTCTCTTGCGTCTAAGCGTCTAATTACCATCATTCCGATACCATCATTCCGAACAGAGGTGGCGGGTTTATGAATTAAGGAGAGCTCTCAGAGTTTGGAGGACTCAGTTCCCGGACAAGGTAGGGTTTACATATTGGGGTTATAGTGCGTGCATACAGAGTTGGCTCCTGAGGTTTAGCTGCCCGGTCACAGGTAGTTCTGGCGAAGACTTTAAGTATCCTGTGTAGGGTTTAGGCTTCAGGGTTTGAACAACCATACGCCGCATAGTAGTTCCTTTTGGAGGTTCATATTTTTAGAACCCTGTAAGGCCATCCCAAACAGGAACTACTTTGGGGCCTCTGGGTAGGGCTATCCCAGCACAGATTCGCGGTGGACCGACTGTCTGGGCTTGCAAACCTTGCTTGGAGGGTCGGGGGACTTACTAAGTAGTGATTTTATAGAGTTGTAAGTACAATAACCCCAATTAAGGTCCCTTTTAGGGTACTTATTACTCTACTTACTAAGTGCCCCGACCCTCCAAGTGATGTCCACGTCGTGAAGCCGAGACGTGGTCACAGGACCCAGGTCTTAGGGACCCAAAGCAGCACATAAGCAGAAGCATTATAGAGGGATATCCGTACCTTATTGAGCTTCATTATAGGGGGGTTTATATGGGATATCCTTGTCCTTATTTTGCCTTATGTGCGTTTTGGGGTCCCTACAGTCCCAAACCTTTTCGCCGAATTACTCCTGGAAGTACCCAGACAGCCCGAAGCTTGCCATCTGACGGACGACGGAGAAGACTCTTGCGGAGCTGGTGGGAGTGACACTTTGACGATAAACCCTAAAACGCTAGACCCGAAACCCCGAACTGTAAGCCCGATGTAAAAGCCCTACAACCCTCAAGCCCTAAAGCCCAATCCCTAAAACCTCAAACCCATCGGGGAAACAGAAGGCTTGACTGGACTATCAGGCTTTCCAGCGGATGCTACAATCAAAAATAGTTTCGGGTTCAATTTCGGTGGACACTAAACTCCTAAACTCTCAACCCTGCACCTCTATAGTGCTCAACAAGCCTACAATCCTCAAACATCCTTTCAATCAAACCAAAACCCAACAGTAAGAAGCCGTACAGCCTCACTCCTAGAGCCTAAACCGAAAACCATGGTACCCATGCCCTCTCATACCTAACCTAGGTCGCCCAGTAGTACCCTTCTGCTTTTGGTGACGGGGTCTCCGTTTCCAAGGCAGAGTGCCAGGAAATACAGTAGAAGCCCAAAAGTTGGAAACCCAATAGCCTCAATCCTTAAGAGTAATGTAAACGGAATCCCAGCTCCATTTGGCCTTAATCCGGCTTCCAACTTTATGGGGTTTACTGTAAGGCAGAACTGGGAACTTGGACATCCGTAAAACTCCGAGCGTTCCTTGAACCCTACCTATAGTCTCCATTGTAGTTCCTTGTTGTGGTTCAACCAATTATAGATTATGGATCCTATAAGGTAACCCCAAAAGGGAACTACAATGGAGCCCCTAAACTTCAGCGCTGAACTCTGCCCTAACCCTAAATCCCTAAACCCTGAAACCCTGATGGTCTTCTGACGGTGGCAGATATGAAACCCGAACCGAAACGTAAACCTCAGAGTTTCAAGCGTAAACCTTGAACCTCAAATGCCCGGAATCCATCCTCCGTAGGTGAAGAGGTAACACTTCACTTTTTTCGAGTTTATATAACCCTACCATCGTTGACTTTGTTATCCCTTTTCGGATCCCTTTCGACTCTAAACCCAAAACCCTAAAAAACCCTAAACCTCAAAGCCCTAAGCCCTAAACCCTACGCTTCAAAAGCGCGAAGAGTCCGGATATTTAGGGCTCAGGGCTTTAAACTAAACCCTAAGCCCTGAACCCTGAACCGTGTTGATTTGGGTTTGGTCCCTGTGGCATCAGGATCGAGCCAAGCAGATACGCAAGGAGGAGGCCGAGGAGCGACGGTGGCCCGGCGGAGTTCATTTTTTGTTACGGCCGTTCATCCTTGGTAGAGCGTTCCGTTTAAGGGTGTCTATAAAATGTCATAGTTACATAGTTATTGGAGGGATTAAGGAATATAGTTTAAATTACGACCAGGATCCCTTCTACATTTTTTAAGGTGATTTAAGGTCCCTGGTTTTCTCGTGAGGGCCCTTAGAGTTAGTCTAGGGTTCCTGCTAAGGCCTTCTAGACGTCGATAAATGTCGCACCTGGTGGAGGGGCCTTCCTAGATAGTATAGTAGCTAGGATGCCCAGTAGTACCCTTATTCCTTTTTTGTAGTCCTAGGTTCCTTATAAAGTTACCCAATACCAAAAAGAGAGGCCTTTTTATTCTTAGGTTACTGGGTATCCTAGGTAGGGTTTAGGGCTGGGGGTTTACGGTTCGGTGGCTTAGGGTTTGGGGATCAGGGTGCAGCGGTTTTGAGGTTGAGGGCTTGGTGTTTACTTAACATCGGGAGTCTTTTCCGGGTTTCCCTCGAGGGGGTCGAAGGTTCTTACGATTTTAGGGTTTGGGGTTGTCTTATCAAAGGGGAAAAGGAGGGACCCTTAATGGGGACCCCTACCCTATAATGGGCTATATAATGGGTATTTAATAGCTATATTAAGGGCATATACCTAGGGGTCCTTATTAAGGGTCCCTCCTTTTGCCCTTGGATTATAGGGTGAAGAGTTCATGGTTTAGCATCTTTGGGGGTTTAGGGTTCACATTCATTGAGCTCGTTTGCGATGTAGGGGCTCAGGCCTTCGAGATACGGTTGATGATATATATCCTGCACGACCTTAAGGCCCATAGGCTATGGGAATTATGGTATATTCCTTATTATGGGTAATGCAGGATTTGTATCATCAACAGTATTTTAGGGTTTCGAGTCTAGCTTTGTTTAGGGTTTAGGGTTTAGGTAAGCTTTAGGGAATGCTTACCGGCTCATATCTGGGTTTTGAATGGGTTTGGGCGCTCTAGGGGAGGGTTTGGGGCTTAGGGTCACTCGGGCTACTAGTCAGTATACACTTCAGGTGCTACACGTCGGTACCTGACTACTGACTGACATGCATGGATCCTGCATTTTGGAGGAGAATGGGAGCGCAAGTATACACTTGCAGCAGTAGAGCCCCAACCTCTAAAACACCCAGGTATTTCACACTTTGATCAAGCCTCCGAAAGCCCTAAACATTAAAGCCCCAAAACCCCTTGAATCCCCCAAAAACCCTAAGCCCAAAACCATAAACCCCAGAGCCCCACAACCCCCGAAAGCCCCAAACTGTTGCCCCGAAGTACAAAGCCATGCTCTCGAGGTGGAAGTATCTCTTGAATGGCGTCGAAGGCAAGGGCGAAGGCTGGGCGAATACGGCTAGGCTTTAGCTTAGATAGCTACTGGGAGAACTTCAAAGGTTTTGGCCTTTTGTATGTGGTCTATCCTAAAATTTCAAAGGCTTCGTTTCTTGGCGCCGCTGTTTAAGGCAGGGTCATGCGCGCAGTGCTTACTTTGTCTACTGCAGTACTGCACGGTTCACAGTTTGAAGGTTCACGGGCCCTATAAACCTTTAACCCCAAACCCCCTGGGCGTTGGTGCTGATGACTTATCTTTGTGCAGGTCCTGGGGGCAGGCTCTGTATCTCGTGATTGAGGTTGAGCTCAGGATCTCGACTTGAGGCGAATTATTTTGTGTGTGTGTGTGTGTGTGATGTGTACTATGAGAGGGGCTTTACATATTGATTGTTGAAGGGTTGTGTATAGGGTGTAAAAAGGGCTGCGCAACGAAATGGTGCTAGGGCTTTGATGCTTGACTGACCCGTAGTCAAGGTCCGAATGAGAGCACCAGAGGCAACTACTCTGGCCCCAATCCCTGAACCTTTCAGTTCTAAGCTGCACACCCCCTAAACCCGAACCATCTTCACCCTAAAACTCTATATAAGCCCTACACCACTCTGAGCCCACATCCCAGCACCCAGTTGCCAAGGCGGTCAAACCTACCTGAACCCTAGAAAACTACCTTTTCGGGATTCTTTCTTACGAAAGATGCTTTACCTTTTTGCACTGTTCATTTTGGGGGCTCCTTCTTGCAACCGAGTGGTAGGAGAAATAGTAATTAGTCTCATTCGGAGTATTCATAACACTGATAGTGATGAATGATATGGACAAGAAAATTCTACTAGTAATGGTAGTATCAGTAACAACAACAGTAATCTTTGAAGGGGGCTACTGCAGAACCTTTCTTCATGATTTCCTTTGGGTACCTTAACCCACCAGAACCTACTTTTTTGTAGGGTCCCTGTAATTTCCATAATAGGATTTATCATAGCAGCCTACAAAAAAGTAGGTTTTGGTAGGTTAAGCTAGGCTGTGCCGAAACCTGCGGTCTGAAAGCCTCGGTCAAGCAGTCCGTCCGTGTTCCGGGTGTGCGGTAAGCCCTACTTGGAGGGTCGGGGGACTTAGTAACTGGTTATTTTAGGGACTTATAAGTACCATAACCCCAATTAGGATCCCTTTTAGGGTACTTATAACTCTACTTATTATCTACTTACTAAGTCCCCCGACCCTCCAAGTACCGCCTACCCTAAGGGTCCGGGTATCTCCTTAGGAGGGTCCGGAATCTCCTAGGGAGAGTCCTTGGGTCTCTTTGGGATCTCAGGTTCCCGGAAGTGTTAGGACCCTTATGGTAAACCCTAAACCTCAAACCCAACCCCTTGCAGCCCATGTATAAAGCTTGTTGAGCTGTTGGCCTGAGCCACAAGGATACACAGGGCCGGACCGTGGTCCTTCTGAGAACTTGTCTTTGTTCCAACAGGGTTAAGGGTTTGGAGCATCCTGGCTTTAGGGTTTCAGGGTCCAGGGCTTTAGGGTTTGGGGTTCGGTTCAGCGGTTCACTGATTTACCTCCCTTACCCGCATAAACCAAAACCCTACTTGGAGGATCATGGGACTTAGTAAGTAAGGGTATAAGTACCTTCATTGGGGTTATAAGTATAGTTACCCTAACTATAACCCTAGTTGCTAAGTCCCATGATCCTTTAGGTAAGCCCTACCCCCTAAAGCCAAGAAGTGCACTTAAAAAAAAAACCCTAGTTACTAAGTCCCATGATCCTTTAAGTAGACCCTATAGGTTGAGGGGTCCCCCGATGGACCTCGCTGCGTCCCTACTATCAAAGGGGAAAAGGAGGGACCCTTAATGGGGACCCCTATCCTATAATGGGCTATATCATGGGTATATCATAGCTATATTAAGGGTATACACCTAGAGGTCCTTATTAAGGGTCCCTCCGTTTACCTTTGAATACTAGACCCTACTTCCCAGTCGGTGCAGGCAAGAAGTACAAGTGGTGGTGCAAGAGATGCTTCGTCGAGTACTACATCGATTTGCCTGAAGGCTGGGATCTTTGTTTCCTTTTGGGGTCATGGGATTTAGTAAGTAAGGACATAAGTACCAGAATCAGGGTTTACTGTAAAGTTTACAGTAGTCATACAGATAATACCATGATTACCTTGTTCGTACCTCAAGTTACTAAGGCCCATGATCCTGTAAGCAAGGTAGACCCCGTTTGTTGAGCCCACAAAGCGCTCAAAGAGGTGGGACGGTACCGATACAAACCCACTAAGCAAGCGTGAAAGTATCAAGGTCTGATGGCACTCATGACCCAAAAGAGTCCGAAGTACCTATATGGTGGAATGTAGGGTTACTCTTGTTTAGGAATGACTATCGTGATTTGGGGAAGCGTAGTTTTATGCCAGATTGCAGTTTTCGGGTTTAGGGTCTGAGGACAGGGTATACTTTACAGGATTTAGGAGTCGTGCTCGAGACCCTCAAGCCCTAGCCCACCAAAGCGCCATGAGCGGGCAGACACAGGCAAGTGTACTCGCTGCGGGCAGTCTGACAAGATGATGTCCCAAGAGGCGCGAGGGTGTTGTTTAAGGCTTTCGTTCGGGCTGCAGGTTTCGATCGCTGTATTGGCCAGATGCAAATCAAAATAGAGGCTGCCGTGAATGAAATAAGTGCCCAGGGTTAAGGGTTTGATTACGGTGAGCATTATCACACCGGCAATGTGCCGCATGAGCATAAGCAGAACGAACGAGTAAGTTTTGATGCAAACCCAGACGCCCTAAACGCAACCCGAGGTCTCATATTTCCTAGGCCCATCGACTCCCAGTACCGACCCTAACCCTTAAACTTGAAACTCACCAAATATTATATCAAGCCCATCGCTCCGGAACTGTGTGCTAATCCAGCAGATTTCAGGCATTGATTGGTCATTGATTGGGGTTGATTTGAGAAACTCAGCTCAAGGACATACCATGGATTGAAGCTGTTACCGGATTATGTACATCATAGCCTAACCTTAAGCCTTAAACCTCCAAGTCCACACCGGTCTGTTTGCTAGGGCTTGTAGGTCGGAGGATGAAGGGGGTACGTAAGACCTGTAGTAAATCCCCAACCCTGAACCCCAAATCACTTTCTAAGCCCTAGGCAGGCTGCTCGCGCCACTTTCGAGTTTAATGGAGGAATCCTAGTGTTGCAGGTCCAAAAGCCGGCATGATCCGTTGGGTTTATCCCAGCAACCGAAATCCCTCAACCCTACAAACTCAAAAGCCCCCAAGCAAAACATAAGACCCCTCAACTCTAAACTGTGAATTCCGAAGCCCCTGCCGGCCTCAAAGCCACCACCCTCCACCGTAGACCTCGTAGACCTGCAAAAGCCACCAACAAATCCCATCACGAACTGCTTCAAGAGCCCTCAAAACCACCGAAAACCTCAACCCTAAACCCCCTGAGTCCTTTGCCCTAAACCCTAAACCCCCTAAACCCTAAACCCCAAACCCCAAACCCCAAACCCAAAACCCTAAACCCTAAACCCAAAACCCTAAACCCAAAACCCTAAACCCTAAACCCAAAACCCTAAACCCTAAACCCTGTCGGGGTCTGGAACACTGGGTGATCCTACGTCGGTGTTGTCCCCTTTGGGTGTGGCTGATCTCCTAGGGGTGGATACTCCTTCTACGACGACTACGAGTTTGGTGGATGTTTCACCCAGTTGAGGGCAAAATGCCAGCGCTTTTTCGGAGAAAGGGTGCAGTTCAACTTAAAAAAAAACCCTAAACCCTAAACCCTAGAGGCCCTAAGCCTGAAGCCCTAAACCCCTTGAGCCCTAAACGACAGGAGCGGTGGGCCGAACTCCTGGGCCTCTTGGATTTCTGAGAGAGTTTCGGTTTTCGGGTTTAGGGTTTAGGGTTTATGGGATTGGGGATAATTTTAGTTTCCCTTATTGTTTAAGATAGGTCCCCAATTATGGATAATTTGGGGGCTCTTGAAATTTCAGACCGTGAGGGTAACAGTATGGGGAATCTCCGCACTGCGGAATCATCCTAAGTTCTGAGGTTCACCAGAGAGCGTTGGGGACGTCGTCAGTAGTTTTTGAAGTAAGGTCATAAGTCCCATCAATACCCTAAACCCTAAACTCTAAGCCCAGAATCTAAACCTTAAACCCTAAACTCTAAACCCCACACTCTACGCCCTAAACCCTAGAACCTAAACCCTAAACCCAGCCTCGGCTCTTTATCCTCTCGGGCTGACGGTTTAGGCTTGAGGGTTCAGGGTTTAGGGTTTCGGGTTTAGGGTTTAAGGGGTTTGGGTTTAGGGTTTAAGGGTTCAGGTTTTAAGGGTTCAGGGTTTAGGGTTCAGGGTTTAGGGTTTAAGGGCTTACTGTTTAGCGGTTGGCGTGGGTTCGGTCTCAACAGACCTTAAATCCTGTCACTGTCGGGCGGCGGGGGTAGGGGGTGGGGCGGGGATGCTCAAACCTCAATGTCTGGCCCAAGAGCAAGGCTTTCCTACACAACAAAGCGAGCCCAAAAGGCCAAGACGTAGGCCCAAAATTGTAGGAGGGTCTCAATAGCTACGGTGTTATCGTTTCCGGTATATCCGGTGTATCCTTTCATGAAACGCTGTCTTTTGCTGGATAAAGTGGAACTTAAGCCTACGCCCGGCCAGAAGCCTTAATCTGAACACAGGATCCCGTACCAAGCCCTGAACCCTAAGGCCCTAGGCCTTATAGGCCTAAACTTGAACCCTAAACCAGAACCATAAACCCTCAACACTATCCCAATGTCCCTGAGGCTCAAAAAACATCCCAAAAGCCTTATACAGTATGGTCTTTGGGCCCAAACGCCGTAATATATGAACACTTTTTGGGCGCGCGAAATTCGGATGTTTGAGACCCGAAGGCTCTGTATCCAATGGAAGTTATTAGGATCCTTTGCAGCAAGCACTCAACCCCAAAATTCAGGGTTTAGCGCGCCTAGGGAGCCTGTCCAAGCCGCTTCGAAAGCCTATGAAAACGCAAGCAACCCTGGAATTGAGCGGCGTTGGTTGGTGTGCCCTTTTTCCGTGGCAAGGAAAGCTGGAGGACTTCAAGGAGACCAAGGCAAAGCACAAGTGGAGCCGCTGCAGCTGAAAAGATCCTGGAGGGTTGAGCAAGGTTTAGGGGTTTAGATGGGTTTAGGGTTTGAGGGATTTAGGGTTTAGGATGAAGCCAGAAAGTTGGAACTTAAAAATATAGACATGCCTTTAAGGTAAAGTGCAAAGGATCCTGGCACAAATCCAGCTAAACCCATGTTCCAACTTTC
Organism: Symbiodinium sp. CCMP2592; assembly: GCA_905221615.1. NCBI lineage: Eukaryota > Dinophyceae > Suessiales > Symbiodiniaceae > Symbiodinium > Symbiodinium sp. CCMP2592. Next base: position 1,620,189 of record CAJNDT010001113.1, read on the forward strand.
TGGGGCTCACTGTACGGTTTGAGGGTTTAGGGGTTTAGGGTTTTGGGTCCAATACGGGCATTATGAATGAATTCTTAAGGTTTCTTAAAGGGTTTAGGGTTTGGGGGTTTATGGGCTCAGGGTTTGGGTTAAGGAAATATTGGGTTTAGAGTTGAGGGGTTTAGGTTTTGTGGGTTAACGAGTAAGATCCGTAAAGTAAAATGCACTATATGCCGGTTCAAAGCTTTCCACAAGGGTTTAGGAATGACGCTTCCGAGCTCCAGGCTTAAGGATGTTGAGGGTTAGGGCCTTACCTACCGAAAGCCCGAAGCCAGTGAGTGAACCCATGGGAGTGTCCGAAAACAGGGGACCCTGATATAGTACCTTCAGCAGTAGGAATCTTATTACAAGGACCCCAAAAGAAGGTACCCCTAGTTCTCGGAAACTCCCATATGTAGGCCCTGTACCTTAAGTCCCCACTCGAAGGATGGCCTGTTGAAGGGGGTCCAAAAAGGTCTTGAGGTTAGGAGTCCACTGGGATAACCTTTTGGAGTTTAAGGGTTTAGGGTTGACGGTTTAGGGTTTCGGGTTCAGAAAACCTACACCCGGAACCCTGACCCTGAAAGTCCACAAACCTGAGCCGGCAGCCCTCCTCCCAGAATCAGCATATCCAGCACACATACCCAAACGCCTCAGCCATAATGTAGGAACTTGATAAATCAACGAACCCTGGCCATAAAGCCCCAAAACATCCCAAAAGGTTCGTATCCATACAAAAGCCCCAACAAAGACCCACGTTAAACCCCGAAGCATCCCCAAAGCAATAGTACCCCTTAATCATCCCCAAAGCAATAGTATCCACATAAACACCCCGGCAAAGACACCGGGCTGCTTGTGAGAGGTAGAGTTATGCGATGCTAAGTGGGATTGTGGTACTTACAACTATAAAATAACGACTTTGGAAGTCACCCGACAATCCAAGTATTACACTCTGAAACCTAGATGGGAGTTTCCGAATATAGGGGACCCAAATATAGTAGCCTAAACCATAGGATCCTAAAAATAAGGACCCCAAGATAAGGTACCCTAATTTTCGGAAACTCTAAACCCTAAACCCTTATAGACCTCTTTAAAGGAACCCTTATAGTAACCCTTTAAAGGAACCCTAAGGAACCCGATATTTCCCCCAGGGAAAGACAAGTGGAATCGCTGGAAGAAGTCTCAGACCCTCCTTGGCAGGAGAAACGGTGGGTTTGGATTAGGGTTTAGGGTTTAGGGTTTGGAGTTGAGGGTTCAGGATTAAGCTTTACGGTTGATGATATAAATCCTGCATTACCTTAAGGACCCTAAACTGTGGGATTTTTTCGTTTATTCCTTGTTATGGTTAATGCAGGATTTATCTCATCAGCCGTAGGATTCAGGGTTTAGGGTTTCGGGCTTTGGAGTTAAAGTTGAGGGTTCAGGATGAAGGTTTAGGCTTTGTGTTCTGCTGGCTGGCTCTTAGGACTTTAACTTTTTGGGCCTTTAACTGTAATAAGGAGTCTGAAAGTTTAAGTTTTTTTGGAGGGGTTCAGAACGGTTTAGGTTTTAGGCATTGCGGATGGGTTTTGGGCCTAGGGGTGTAGTTCAGAGGCCCAGGATATCAGTGTCTAAGGCTTGTTTCTGGTTGGGGTGTAGGAACGCGCCCTCCCACGCGCTAGACCCCCCACAAATATCCACTGCAGCAGTTTCCAGCAGCCTCACACCCCAAACGTCCGAAACACTCCCACTAGGCCCCGAAGCCTAAACCAAACAGCACATGTACCATACCTCCCGAACCCCAAGCCCTGGCTCCTTCAGCCGGCTTCACTAGATTTCGGGCTGAAGGCAGCTCAAGCTAAAGGTTGTAAAGCTTGGAGTGCGATGGTTTCCGAAGCTAAAGCGTGTAAGTCTCAAGTGCAGGCACGGTCCTGAAGAGGTTTGGGTGTAGCCCGCAACTGCCACAAAGAACCGCCTGTACTGATGTGCACGAGCCGACCTGAAACGCCATGTGTGCAAGAGCAAACCCTAAACCCTAAACCCTAAACCCTAAATGCCAGGCCCGCTTGGGCACCCGATTCAATCAACTTTGGGCCCCATCTAAATGTGGCCGTGCCGCGATCTTCTTCAGCGATTTCAAATGTCATTACTGACAAATGGGACATGAGATACTGTATGCGGAGAGATCTCTAAACCCTAAATTAAATCCTGAATTTCTGAACCCCAAATCCGCCTTGTGTGGTGCTTTGGTCGAAGAGCAGGTCTGGCTTCTGGACTTTCGTTCCCGGAAGTAACAGGGTTTGACGTACACCCCTGCTTACAAATCCACGTGCCCCAGTAAGAGGACCCATAAATACTACTTTGTTTGTGGAATTAGGTCCCCAAAGCCATAATAAGGATGGCCTCTTAGGACCTAATTCCGTAGTTGTAGTACATATGGACCCTTTAGCACGGAGTGTGGCAGGCTGCCAACATTCAGGGCTCCTAAAGAACCAAGCCCTAAACCCCAACCCCTAAACCCCTAAACCACTAATCCCTAAACCTTACCCCAAGGGTCCAAAGGACCCAATAATTCGGTACTCGGTTTTAGGATAGTAGTTATGTAGGTTCGGATTTTGGAGAGTATATGACTATTAGGTACGTCTGTTGATGATATAATCCTGCATGACCCATAATAAAGAATACACCATAACTCCCATAGTCTATGGTCCTTAAGGTAGTGCAGGATTTATATCATCAACCGTAAAGCTTAATCCTGAACCCTCAACTCCAAACCCTAAACCCCAAACTGCTGGACCCTCAGACCTAAAGCCTTAAGCCCCGAAGCTCAGTGCCCCGAAGCTGAAACTTAGAGGAGCCGCAACATCAACTACAAAGCCTGGGAGTTCTGGGAGCCGGACACTGATTCGGAGGAAGAAGGCTCCCCACTTGGAGGGTCGGGGAACTTAGTAAGTAGGGAGTAAGTAGAGTTTTAAATACCCTAACAGGGACCCTAATTGGGATTATGGTACTTATAACTCTCGAGTATTGTCATAGGGGGCCAAAAGGGGTTTTAGCCAATGGGGGTTTAGTAGGGATTAGGCTTCCCATAATAGGGTTCATATTAAGGAACCCCTACCCCAAGAATCTTAAACCCCCCTTTTGGCCTCCCATCATATTGGGATGTCGGGGGTTGTTACTGTTGAGGTTTCTTTGTTGTGTATGGCTTTCAGGGTTGTTAAGGTTCTAGGTGTGTTGTTTATTGCGGGTTTTAGGGTATTCAGGGGCTTTGGGGGGGAATAGGTTGAGGGGGTGTACAGTTTGAGGGTCTAGGGGTCCAAAGGGTTTGGGGGTTCAAGCGCGTAGGGGTTTAAGGACCTTACCAACAGGATCCAAGTACATGGTTTAGGTTGTGGAGTAGTAATCATCCAGCTGGTCATCTAGTCCCCAAAACCCTTATCCCAAACCTCAGGCAACGGCTTCCAAACCATAGGATAGTGTCGGTATTTAGTGTTAGTTGAGTAACACACCGTAAGCCTCATGGGACAAACTCCGCCCGGAAAGCCGAACGTCCAGCTCACCCAAAACTTGATACTTATCACTTTAAGAGTGTCTTTCAAGGGTGCTTCACGGGTCCCTCCCTTTAAGGACCGCTGCAAGAGATAACGCAGGCTAGCTAGTATTTTCTTAGGGGTACTTAGAAATGATTTCATTCTTGGTCATTATAATCCCTAAGAAACAGCTTTTTTTTTTTTTGCTAGGGTTCTAAGTTCAGTGCAGTTTTGATGCGTAGATGCCTGCTCGGTGCTTGCATCCACAGGGTTGGGGCGTAGATTGCAGAGTTGACCGGGTTTTGTAACGGAGATTCTGGAAGATGAAAAGCGAAGTATATATGACCTCAACTCGAAAGACCTGCGATTGAGAGCCTGTTCTGAGAGTTCATGATTACTTTGCCTTTAAAGGCCCTAAACCCCCTAAACCCTATAAGCCCCCATAACGCCCCCATTTAACGAACCTTATGTAGTACCCATATAGATCCCTTTATGGCCCCGGCCCCGGCACCGACCGATCGTTGATCGAATTTGAATTCTTGAGATTCTTTCGGGAGCGGGTTACTATAGCAGCTTACTTAAATCAGTACCTATATTATTTTGTGGGTTCCTTATTATGTTTATAGTAGAGTGGGCCCCAAAACCCTATGCCAACTATTAGTGCCCCCATATTAAGGCTAAGGCTAAGGAATCAGGGTTGCTCTGTGGCTTTTGGGGAATAAGCAGCGTTGCGAGTGTAGCTTCAGACGAAAAGGACCAAGACCCCTAAACCTTTAAACGCGTAAGCCCTACCGCAAGCACTTAAGCCCCAAATCCTTACTCTTTAAACCCTGCACCTGCAAGAGCCGCAAGTTCACACGCAGGAGTTTCCGAAAATAGGGGACCCCAAAAGTATCCCCAAAACTAGGATCCTTATTATAAGGGCCCCGCAAAACATGTACCCTAGTCTTCGGAAACTCCCACGCAGCCCGGGAGGCGACCCTATTGTGCCGAAGGACAATCCCGAGTTCATGGCCGCTAGCTACGAAAGTTGGCTACAGAATTTGTCGGGGCTTATAGAGCTTTTGGGGTTTCGGGCTTTTGGGGTTTAGAGTTTTAGGGATACTAGGCGTTTAGGGTTTAGGGGCCAGATACGAAAGTTGGTTACGGAATCTGTTGGGGCTTAGGGCTTAGAGGGTTTATAGGGTTTTTTGGTTTTATAGGGTTTATATGGTTTATAGGGTTTAGGGTTTTGGGGTTTAGGGCTTAGGAGCTGGATAGGGAAGTTGGTTGCAGATTTCGTCGGTTACGTCTCAGGGCTCGTAGTGTTCAGGCTCGGTTAGTTCTACGGAATCCAGAGGGTCCACATACACTATCCTTGTGCAATTAATTAGGTCCCAAAAGGCCGTCCCTATTGTGGAATTGGGGACTTAGTTCCACAATTGCTGTGTATAGGGGCCCTCTGGGAAACCTTCTTACCCTAAGCCCTACGTAAACCTTAAACCCGAAACCCCAAACCCTAAACCCTAAATCCCAAACCCTAAACCCTAAACCCTGAACCCTAAACCCTTAAAACAAAAAAAACCCTAAGCAACCAAGGCTATGGAGGCGGATCTCAAGGATCGAAAGAAGAAGCTGCCAGTTTGCAGAACCCAAAGGGTCCTATGTACTGGTATGGGGGATACTTCCCTAAGTCATAATAGTAATTCCTAATATGGAAACCCTACATTCTACTATATCGGTACATAGGACCCTTTGGGGAAAGGCTTTGAGGGGTTTTAGGGCTCTAGGGTTTAATGCCGTTTAGAGCTCTGAGGCTTGAGGGCTCTAGATTTAGGGTTTAGGGAGGAGTAGAGTTTAGGGGTTTAAGTCGGTTTAGGGGTTTGGGGGTTTAGGGTTTAGGGGTTGAGGGCGGTTTAGGGGTGTGTCGCCTTGGCTAGGTGGCCTTGGGGTTTGGGATGTACACTTTGGAGGCTGTGGCCCGGTCTCATCATTCCTACGGGGGACTTAGTAAGTAGTTATTTTAGAGACTTATAAGTACCATAACCCCTTACCTCCAAGTAGGACCTAGAATGGGCCCTTATTCCTTTTTTCTAGGGGTTCAGGTTCCCTTATAAGCCCCTTTAAACCAAAACAGGGCACCCTTTTTTATTCCTAGGTTACTCTTGGGTTTAGATTCCGTATTCAGGCTGCTTTGCTTAGTTTACGCTTCAGGTGTACAGGATGCCCACACTATACCTTAAGGGTTCTCAAACATTGGGGAACCTCAAAATGTAGGATTACTGAGACCCCAAAGAGACCCAAGGACTCGCCCCAGGACATTCCGAACCCTCCTAAGGAGATACCCGAACCCTTAGGGTAAACCCCAAAAACCCCTAATCCTAAAACGCAGGATCCAAAGGTTCAGGGCTTCAGGAATTTTGGGGCTTGGCCTAGGATTTCCAGTTTAATTAGGGTTTGAGGTCTCGGGTCTTAGGACTCAGGGTATAGCTTCAACGCCGCGTGCTTGCGTTTAGAGGTTTGGTGTTGCTTTCGGGTGTTCACTCCAGATTTTGGCGTTCGGGATTTTGAAGCTTGAAGTTTAAGCGTTTGGGTTTTGAAGTAGGACATACCCTCCCAAGAAGCTTGGAGGAAACTCTCCACGTAGACTCGAAAGCGAAATCTCTCAATCATCCTTGACCGTACACTTGAGCCGTGAACACTTATCTTGAATCCTGATCCTTGCACTATCGAAGGCCCCCCCAGGATCCTTTCACAGTACCTACACTTGGAGGATAGACCGGACTTAGGAAGTAGGCAGTAAGTAGAGCTATAAGTTATAAGCACCTTGCCTTAAGCCAGATCCTAATTTGGGATACGATGCCTACAAACCTACAACTAACAAGCTACTTACTAAGCCCCCCGACCATCCAAGTATAGTTTATGCTAGATCCGACAACGCGGTGCACTTTCTTGGCTCCCCGTGTTAAAAAGCCACGGCCACGGCTGCTCATAATATATACCCCCTAAACCCTAAAGCTTGAAAGAGTTATAAGGCCTCTAAACCCAAACCCGAAACCCTCCAAACGCTAAAGCCCAGAGAACCCTTTTAGAAGCCCCCTATAAATCATAAACCCCAAACCCGGGACTTAGACGCCCGGGCACTAAACCTTGTCAAACCCCACCGTGAATCCGCAACCCTTGGTTAAAAGGCCCGTGACTTAGGGACCTAAAGAGCACATAAGCATCAGCATTTTATGGGATATCCCTACCGTATTGGCCTTCCTTTTAAGGGGGTTTATATGGGATATCCCTACCCGTATGTTTGCTTATGTGCTTTTTTGCGGCCCTAGTAACCAGAATAAGCCCGAAGCCCTTGTTTAAGAGCCATAACCACAATCAAGCCGAACCCCTCATCAAAAAGCCACAAACGAACCCTTGACCCTAAGGGCGTAAACCTTAAACCCTGAATCCATACACCCTATAAGCCCCAGAAACGGAAAAACCTAATCCCTCAACCCTAACAAACCTAAACCAAAAAAGAAAAGGCCCTCAACCCCAAAAAGAAAAGACCTAAACCCCTATAAAGCAAAGACCTGAACCCTTAAAAAGAAAAGACTTAAATTAAAAACAAAAAGCCTAACCTCCCCCCCCAAAAAAAGAAAAGACCTGAACCTTAGCCCAGGCAAGCGGAGAAGGCAAAGACCGCCGAGCGCTGTCGGCAGCGGGGCAATCAGTCCATGAGCCACGCGGGCCAAAAGCTAGGATAGTGGCCTAGGTCTCCGGGAGCCTATAATAGTATCCCTAGGGTTTAGTGGTTTAGGTTTTACGGGTTTAGGGCCCCGGGAACCTATAACTAGGATGCCCAGTAGTACCCTCATTTCCTTATTGTAGTCTTAGGTTCCTGATTAAGTTACCCAATACCAAAAAGGGAGCCCTGTTTTTGCCTAGGTTACGGGGCATCCTAGAAAGGGTTTGAGAGGTTTCAGCGGGCTTTGGGGCTTGGGGGCTTAGGCGTTTTGGGGCTTAAGGTTAAGGGGTTTGGCTTTAGGTTTAGGGATTTATAGGGTTGAGTAGGTTAGGGGTTTAATTAGGGATTTGGCATTTGGGGTTTAGTAGGGGGTTTAGGGTTTAGGTTTTTGCAGTGGTTTGTCATTCAAGTTGAGGCTTGTCCACCCCGAAGCCCCCCAAGCCCTAGACCACAAAAAGAGCCCTAAACCACCCCCAAATCCGACAGAATCCGAATCTTCCGACCGCAACTTGCCGGGGGTCCACGGATACGGCTTTAGGTTTACGCGCTGAGGTTTTTCGGTTTATAGGGTTATTGCCTCTGTATTTTTCTGGCACAAGGGGTTTGGAGACCCTGACACAGTACCCTAAATAAAAGTATCCATTATTAAAAGGACCCCACAATAAGGTACCCCTAATTTTCGGAAACGCCCACATCGAACTCTAAACCCTAAATGCCTACACCCTAAACTTGGCGTTCCTCTGGCTGGATCTTAGGATTTTAACTTTTTAGGTTTCTATGTGAACCATAATAGGGATGCGAAAACTTTAACTTTTTGGAGGGGTTCAGAAGTCAGCCAAGTAAACCTTAAACCGTAGAACTCTACCAAGGCGAGGGAGACTTCGTCGGTGCCATCGAGCACTACGACGAGGGCTTGGAGTATCGAAGATGCTTGCCTCACCTGTGGAGGGCCGGACTAGGGTTACGGATGTAGGGGTTTAGGGTTAAGGGTTTAGGGGTTTCGGGTTTAGGGTTTTGGGTGGGATGTAGGGAGGTTCGAAAATGTTCGGGCAGCTTACGTTTATGCAGTCCCGCTAGCATATATTTAAAGTATCAGTGTTAAACGAACTGATAGTTATAGGTACTGACTATATTTATGGGCAAGGCGCCGCCAACGTAGGGCACATATTCCTTTGTTATTTGCGTACGTTTTCACTATGTCCCTTAATTTCATCCTGTCCGCATCTCTTTGCGGTACTAAATTGTGAACTCCCAAACCCCTTAACTCAGCAACCTACTATTCAATAAAGAAGGATCCTCAACTCAAGGTATATGCGTTGCTTAAGGGGCTCGCAAACCCTAGCAGAACGCCTTCAAACCTTTCAGAGCCTCTAAGATCGATCTTAAACCTAAACGTTTTAAGGTCCATTTAGTGCTTAGGGGTTTTAGGGTTTAGGGTTTAGGTTTGGGGGTTTAGGTCCGTTTAGGGTTTAGGGGCTTGGAGTTTAGGGTTTAGGAGCTCGGTGTCTGGGGTTAGTTTAAAGGTGCTGGGTTCAGGGTTTACGGTAAGGGATCTATATGGGAGTTTCCGAAAATTTGGGGGACTTTGTTACTTTGTGGTCCGTATAATAAGGATCCCAATGTTTGGGGTACCATATATTAGGGTCCCGTATTCTCGAAAACTCCCATATATCAGGATTCTAGGAAGGGTCGCCAACTGTCTTACAGGGGTTCGTTCTAGAATCCTAGGAAGATGATAGCAGTCACTGCCAGTTTGATACTTTGAGCTACCTACTTGGAGGGTCGGGGGACTTACTAAGTAGTTAGTTTAGGGAGTTATAAGTGCCATAACACCAATTAGGGTCCCTTTTAGGGTACTTATAACTCTACTTATTACCTACTTACTAAGTCCCCGACCCTCCAAGTACAGGTATCAGGATTTCACGGTCTTGGGTTGAAGGCTTGGTGTTGGGTTTGCAGTAGGGTTTGGGTGTTCGGGTTTGAGTGTTTAAGTTTTTGAGCTTGGGGTGTTACAAACCTGTATCCCCAAACCCTACAAAATAGTAGGTTATGACCCCTTAATTAGAGGGTAGAGCGTGTAAAACGTTAGGTTTTCGGATCCCAAGGAAATTAGAAAGTTTACTTACCACTATTCCCGGCACCTTCAGCGTGTTAAAGGGTCCCGAACCCAAACCCTAAACCCTCCAGACCCTAAGCCCTATAGAACCCTTGTAAAGGAACCCTACAAACCCCTATAGAAGCCTTTTTCAAGGAACCCCGAACCTTCTTTAAAGCCGAACGCAAGCTGAAGGAGACCTCAAGGCTTTGTGGACGAACAAGGCGCTGGCAGAACTCAAGGCGGCAGTGGCCCAGGGCTCCGGGAACCTATAATAGTCTCTTGGGGTTTAGGGTTTAGGGGTTTAGGGTTTCGGGCTCCGCGAACCTATAACTAGGATGCCCAGTAGTACCCTTATTCCCTTTTTGTAGTCCTAGGTTCCTTATAGAGGGTACACTTCTTACTCCTGGGTTGCTGAGCATCCTAGATAATAGTCTCGAATTTGTTGGTCTATTTTTGTTCTTATAGATGGTTTAGCCCGGCTGTGGGGTTTAGGGCCTGGATCTAGTGGGGGTATAGGAATACACCCGAGAGTACGTCATCCTAAACCCCGAACCCTAAACAGGGCCTCATAGAGGAGTTTGAGGTCATTCGCCCCAAATTTCCTAACACTTTAGGGAACTTCAATCTGTAGTATTTCTGAGACCCCAAAGAGACCCAAGCGCTCTCCCTAGGAGATTCCGGACCCTCCTAAAGAGATACCCGGACCCTTAGGGGAGACTTGCTTTCGAGTCCGCTTGGGAGTTTCAGAAAATCACGGACCCTTTGCATGGTGAATTTTTATGGGGCTTGGTCTACATGAGGCTGCATGATGTTGCATGGGTGTCTAGGGTTAGAGCAGCCTTACACCCTTTTCAGAAAGAGGAGCCCAGGCAGGCGTAACAGCCCGGAAAACGAGAGGGCTTTCTGGCCACTTTAATATTCGCTTAAAACACATGCCTTAAGAAACACTCCTTTTTTCCCAAGCTGCTTCCCTTGTTGCTATCAGGTTCGTTTAGCTTCAGAGGTTCGCTTTCGCGGCTTTGATCTTTGGGTGTTTTGACGACCCCGATGTTGGAAAGTTGTTACTGATGAGGGTTTGCGGTTGTGGGCTTAGCTGTAGGGTGAAGGGTTTTGGGGATTTGATGCTTAGAGTTTAGGGAAGTTCAGGGTTTAGGGTTTGGGTTTTGATGTTTTGGGTGTAGGGTGCAGGGGTTGAGTGTCACCCTGCAGGTTTTCCGCTGGCATGACGCCATCAGCTCCTGCAACAAGGTCATCGAGACGCTGGGCTTTGATAGCTTCTGGGTGCAGACCTGCTGCCCTAAATTAACACTTAGCCCTCATCCCTGAACACTCACTAAAACCTTAACCCCAAACCCTAAACCGTCATCCTAATCAAATAGGAAAATGAAAGAGGGACTTTGGTTGCGTGTGTATCCGAGAAATCCCAAAGCCAGAGACATGGACCACATAATATAGGGGCCTAAACAATTACCAATACTATTCGCCGGCTTCGTTATAATTATAGTATACTAATGGGCCCCACAACTCTATCCCAATATTTAAATTTGATCTCCCAAAGTATAGTAGGCACGTGCGGCTAAGAATGTAGAGCCCTTACCCAAAGAGTCCAAGTATCACTAAAGTAAGTACTTCGTAGGTATTTGGGCCACGGCAGTTTATACTATACTACTACTTGAACCCTTTGGGTTAAATCTTGAACCCCTAAACCCTAAACCCCTAGACCCTGGTCCTAGACCCCCAGACCCTAAACCTTTTCTGAGGTACGCTGAGATCTTTGAGGAGGGCTTCCAGAAGAGTGCGGACGCCTGCTTCAAGGCTCTCCTTCCTCAAGGGGTCTTTAAGAAATCCTGTTAAGGGCTCATTTAAAGGGTTCCTTTTATGGGGTCCTTGAATAAAACCCTAAACCCTAAACCCTAAACCGAATACCCTAAGGGTTTAGGGTAGTAGAGTCCTTATGGTGGGTATTTGGGGTATTTCTAGAGCTTCAAGGCTCTCGTGCTTGAAGGGGTCTGTGTACTCATAGGGTTTTGGGGCTTAGGGGTTGAGGGCTTAGGATGGTTTAGGGTTCAGGGCTTAGGGTTTAGGGTCTGGGAAGGTTTAGGGTTTAGGGTTTGGGGTTCAGGGTTTCAGGGTTCAGGGTTTAGGGTTCGGGATGTACGGTTTAGGATTTTAATTAGGGCCCGCATTTTCTGGGATGTGTCTCTTTAAGCAGTTGAGAATTGGCGAACAAGGGTAATTAAACAAAAAAAGCCTGGAGTATGAGGGTCTTACCGGGGAACCCGGTGTATGGGTTCGTAGAGTCCAGTACTTCAGAAGCTTCGAAAACATGGTTTGTTTTGATTTTATGTAGTTGGCTTGTTTACATTTGTTTAGGTTGCCAGATATGGCTTTCCAAGGTTTGTTTTTGCAGTTGGCTGCTGGCTCTTTTACGAGTTATGTATGTTTCAGAGCTTTTGGCATTGAGAGGTTTTGCTGCGAAGATTTTACAAGGGTTGTGCAGTTGTTCAAGGACGGTCGCAGAGATTGAATACATGGCTGCTTTAATAGTCGAGGCCGCAACAGAGGTCATCGAGAGAGGGTATGATAACCGGAGGGAGCGTGTGAACTACTGTTAAGACGTAAATAAGTACCAAAACTATTCTGGGCGGTTCCTTAAATATAAGAAGATACCACCAAATCCCGAAACCCTATTCTAATCACGAAGGCCCCTGGATTAACTATGCTGCCTCGGATGATGAGTTTTATGATGCGGTGGCTACCCGAATCGGGTCCGAGAGGCACCGTGTGATAAGCCCGACCTTACCCTAAGGGTCCAGGTTTAGGGTATAGGGTTTGGGGGGTTTAGGGCTTAGGGGTTTCGGGGTTTATGGGGTTTAGGGGGGTTTGGGGTTTAGGGGTTCAGGCTATAAGGGCTTGCCCTAAGGGTCCAGGTATCTCCTTAGGAGGGTCCGGAATCTCCTAGGAAGAGCCCTGGGTCCCGTTGTTTCAGAAATCCTACATTTTTGGGGTTCCTCAAGGTGTTAGGACCCTTAGGGTAAGGTTCAAACACAAGTAGGGAGTCGCGGTATATGGTGGGTTCCGGAAATAGGGAGCACGTTTATGGTACCCGAAATAGTAGGCTCCTTATTGTAAGGACCCCAAAATAAGGTACCCCGAATTTTGGAAACTCCCGTATGGGTACGTGGACACAGGGCCGCTACTTTTAGGGGTCCTTCGGTCCTTCAGGTAAGAGTCCACCTGCCCAAATGGTATATGGGAGTTTCCGAAAAAATAGGGGTACCTTATTTCGGGTGGTGCTTATACAGAGGATCCCACTATTTCGGGTACTATCTTAGGGTCCCCTATTTGCGGAAACTCCCATTTGATTCAGCCCCAAAGTGCGTATAGCGGGACTACTTCTAGGACCTAGAGTAGGCCCTTATTCTCTTTTTTTCGGATTCAGGTTCCCAAAAAAGCCCCTTTAAACCAAAAGAGGCACCCTTTTTATTCCTAGGTTACTCTTGGGTCTAGACTTGAAGGCCGAAACATGTACTTTTTGGGCACATGGACCCTTAGGGAAGGTTTAACGCGAAGACATGGCTAGGCCTAGGTGACGTGAGACGGAATACATCATCGAGCATTAAAAGCAGCTGTTTTCGAGCCGCAGGCACCGAATTGCCCCTGCCATAGATTACAAGAGCCGCGATAGCGTGAGTTCTGATTCTGCGCATGATCGCACGAGTATCCAGCTAGCAGGGTTCTAAGTAACAAAGACAACGCAGAATGCCGATGTTCGGGACTACGAATTTTGCACTCCGAATGCAAAAGTCCAAAGACTCATGCTGCCCCAACCCTTACAAAAGCCGAGAAACCCAAAACTAGATAAACCCTTTAAGCCCTATAAACTTTGCAAACCCGAAAGACCCTATAAACCCTATAATCCCTGGACCCTAAAATTACTCACCCCGAAAAAAGCCCTAAATCCTATAATAAACCCTGTAAACCCTATAAACCCTACGAACCCTGGACCCTGAAAATTCCTCACCCCTAAACCCTAAACCCTAAAAACCCCCTAAAACTCCAATGATCCTAGCCGAAAGGCCTTCACGCGCCGAGCCCAAGCTCTTCGGGCTTTGCAGCTCGGCTGAGGGGCTGCAGGGCTTTCCTGTTATCCAGATAGGAATCCTTTAAGGGTTCCTACAAGGGTTCATGGATTTAGTTCAGGCTTTAGGGTTTTGGTTTTAGGAAATTTTAGGTTTCAGGGTTTAGGATTTAAGGTTCATGGCTTATTTGTTACCCAGAGGGTCCAGATACACTACTTGGAGGGTCGGGGGGGGGGGGGGGGGGTTGGGGTTTAGGGGGAGGGTTGAGGGTTTAGGGTTTAGGGTTTATAGTAAGATGGTTGACCCAGAGGGTTCATGGGTTTGGTTCAGGCTTTAGGGTTTTGGTTTTAGGGTTTAGGGTTTGAGGTTTAGGGTTCAGTATTTAGTGTTCAAGGTCAATATACACTACCAATCATTGTGGAATTGGGTCCCAGAAGACCATCCCTACTATGGTTTGGGGGACTTGATTCCATAACGGTAGCATAGATACATATATATATATATATATATATATATGTTTTTGTTTATCCCCCTTGGTCACCTGCAACCCCGAAAGCTCTACTTTTTTCGGAGGTTGGGTTGCTATTCGATGCAAGGCTCTTTGGGCTACAGGGAAGGTTGAAGGTTTAGGGGTGTTGAAGTTTGGGGCTTCGAGAGCTTGCGGTTCGAGTGTAAGGTTCATGACTAAAAGGCATTTTGGTTGCTCCGGGTTTGTGTTTTGAGGGCCTTGAGTTGTTGGATTATGGTTGTTTGGGATTCCGGGGTAGTTCTGTGGCGACTCCGGGCCGTTAGAACTTTGGGAGCTTGCATTTTAGCGTGCAGCGGAAGGAGCCGGAAGAAGTTCCATCCTTCTGAGATTCATCATGCATGAAAGAATTAAGATCATCAACACTGAAGGCATCACGGCCCTGCATCCCAAGCCTCAAAAACCCTAATTACCCTAAACCCTAAGCATACTGGCAGGCTCAGGGTTCTCGGCAGGGTTCTGTCGATCCTCCTCCATAAACGGACAGTTCTTGTTTCTTCTAGCAGGATACCGCAAAGTTCAGGGCGTAGAAAGTAACCAAAAACTATTAGGGTCCAGAGTTTGAGGTGTTGGCCAAGCTGCAAGTGTTCCACTGATTTTGATGTGGTTTGGGGGGGGTCCTAAACTTCAGCAGGGTTTGTGTTTGAGCTGCGGTTGGAGATTTAATCTTTACCGTTCACCTCGGAGGCACAAGTGGGAAGATGCCCTGAACGATCTGGAGGACCTGGTTTTGATTTCTGTGGCTTACGGGTTAAGTTTGGCATCCAAATAGAGGGTTAGGGGCCCTAGCAAGTATGTGATGGGGAGAGCTATAAGCAGGGTAGCCCTTACTGAGTCCCCTGATCCTCTAAGAAGGGCTTTCTTACTTGGAGGGTCGAGCGACTTATTAACATAGCTATTTTCGAGAGTTATACGTACCATAACACAGATTAGGATCCCTTTCAGGGTACTTATAGCTCTACTTACTGCCTACTTACTAAGTCCCCCGACCCTCCCAGTAGAGTGACCACAGATTTAGATGGTGGCCTTGTGGATCTCGTGCCCAAGGATTCGCTCCCGAGACCACCAGCCTTGACCCGGGCTTGCGTCTAGGGTTTAGGGTGTTAGGGTTTAGGGTTTAGGGGTTTAAGGTTTAGGGTTTCGAATTTAGAGTTAGGGTTTAGGGGTTTAGGGTTTAAGGCCTTCCTAACAAGCTGTAGGTCTCGGTGCTGCTTGGCCAGGGCTCTTATGTAAAATCTAACTTCCAGGTTCAGGCTTTAGGGTGTAACTTCAACCCAAACAACCTATCGTTTCTAAGGACTTGTATAAGGAAAGCGTATCAGGGAACCCCCTTTTAAAATGGTAGGTTATGTGGGAGCTTCCGAAAATGGGGGGGTGCCTTATTTTGGGGTCCTTATAATAAGGATCCTACTATTTCGGGTCCTACATTAGGGTCCCTCATTTTCGGAAACTCCCATGTGGGGTCCAGGTAGGGGTTGAGTATTTAAGGTTCGGGGGGGGAAGGGGCTCCTTGGGTTCAGGGTTCGGGGTTCGGGGTTCATGAGGGTTTAGGGTTTAGGGCTTCAGGGGCTTAGGGTTTAAATAGGGATTAGGGTTTTAGGGGTTTAGGGTTTAGGGGTTTAGGGTTTAGGGGGTTAGGGCTTCGGGTTTGAGGTTTAGGTTTGCAAGTTTTCTAACTAAGCCCGGCCAATCTCGTCAGGTTTGGAGTTCCGGGTAAAAGCTGGAGGTTTCATTTGTAATTCTAGAACCTAAACCCTAAACCCTAAACTTATAATGCATACAAACTTGAAGTTGAAGATTGAGGTTTCGGTGTTGCCTGATTGGGTCCAGCCAGGCGCATCAATCAGGTTGCCCATGAGGAAGAAAGGGCAGTGATGACCATTGACCCGGCTCTGTGTGCCCCAGTCCACCACTTTGCGGTGCCACGCATGTCTCGCAGGCCTTCCACCTGAGCAATTCTTGTTGGCAAAGTGTTTTTGAACCCATTACATAAATCTAGTCACTGGTCTCCAACTAGATTCTTTGACTTGAGCTTTCACAAACTAAGTCTAGAAACATCAGCCAGGCATCTAGGTGGACAGTTTACTTGTATCTTATGCCCAACATGTTGCCAATACTCAACATGGAAGCCCAGCTCTGCTTGCATAATGTCGAATGCTGGAAGGAGCTTCTCTGCTAAGAATTCTCTTCCATCAAGTTTGTGGCCATAGAAGCAAAAGTAAAGGGCCCAGCGTTGTCTTGCGTAAGAGATAGCTGCATCTATTTCATGTGCCAACAGCTCTCCTACCAGCCGGCTGTTCCGGCAGGACTTGCGTCGAAGTGTGAGGGATGAGAAGTGGGTGCCCGCTTCCACCAGAATTTGACACGTGTGCACAATTGAACTTTGCCATTTCTTCTTGCAGCATGTCTTTTACACCCTCCTGCATGGTTGCATATCCAGGTGGTCGTAGCGCCAACGTGAAGGGCCTGCTGGCCAACACAAGCCCACATGGGAAGTCGCCCTTAATGCTTGCATTGCATCCTCCCACTTCCGAATAGTCGCCTAAGAAGCATGAACATCCTCTCGAGAATGGCAAAACAACGCACATGCTACACGTTGCTACCAATTCTCGATTCGAAACAAGTTGCAAACAATTCCTAAGCACCCTGGACTTTTCCTCATTGCCAAGTGATCGGTGTCATATTGCTCACCTAGAGGGTGCTTGGCTGCGTCTTTCAACTCCCAAAAGTTCATGTCGTCCGGATCGGGCTCGGCTCCATTCGAAGCATTGCAACCAGCACCTCGAATGACAGCAGTCCACAAAAAATGCTGTTGAGTCACTTCCTAGCATAGCCGCGCATAGCCTTGGGATTCATTCTGCACCAACAAACATGTGCTATGAATTTGCTTTCGCATTTTCAACATTTTATCGTCAGACACAGCCCACTGCATGCCGGATGCAGATAAGACCCTCCTGCTACATCGAGGATTTGCTTGGTTGGCTCCTCCTGCTGGGTCGGGCCCCCCCCGCTTTTGCGGACCCGTGTGCAGTTTCAGAGGGGTCATCAGCGATTCTCCGTGGCAGTCGAGGGTACTCTGCTCCCAGTTGGGAGCATGACACCAGCAGCACTACCACCAACAGCTCCACCGCCAACCTTGTCGTTAAATGGATCCTGCCGTTTGGTTCTATCTATCATTTCTGGTTAACCCTAAGCCCGAAACACTCAACTCCAAGACAGCACCCCGACCAGCTCGACGCAAGACGTCGTCGAAAAGAAGCCGGCGGCAATGCGCCTGTCTAATTTTTGGCATGGGGGAAGAGCAAGCTTTTACTTGGCAAGAAGAGCTCCAACATCTCACTCCGATTCACGATGGGTTGTCGAGCTAAAGGACCGGACCAACTGCAAGCCACATTCGAAGAAGCTCAGCAAGCAGCATTGTTTGGTTGTAGAGGCAATGCAACGAAGAGCCAGACATCCAGCCACAAGCGGGTGGACTATGCGAGAATGATGCATCGCTTGGGTGTTATTAACAAATATGTGTACTTGTGCACAAGATTCTGCAAAGGAGAGCTGCCTGCGGTCGCCCAGCAGAAGAAGAACCTGATGAGACTTTGGAGGTGGTCCGGGAGGTTGCGGAGAAAAACCCTTTGCAGAACAATCCACAGCTACACTGATTTTGCAGCCAGTTGCCCGGACGGCAATGCAACAGGGCGACTGGGTGTGGACCATGTGCGTGCCACAACGAGCCTCACAGCATTGGGCCAGCACCTGCATGTCAACAGCTGCAGGGCCATAAAATGATTCTGGGGCTTAGGATGTATTTTAGGTTTAGGGTCATAGGGTTTAGGGTTTAGGGTTTAGGGTTAGGGTTTAGGGTTTAGACTAGAGGGTTGTTCCCATCCTTGTAGATCCCATCAAAACCCAGGGTTCGAGTAAGATCCTTCGCGGGCTTGAGGTTTGAGACTAAGGCTGAGCCCTAAAGTAAGAGTTAAGTGGACGTAGTGCCGAGGATTCCTTAAAGGGCTCAGTTAAGGGATGTTCAAGGTTCTACAAGGGATTTCCATATTTTCAGGTTTACAGGATCATGGGACTTAGAAACTAGGGTTATAAGAAATGTAACGGTAGCTACAACTAATCGTAATCCCAGTAAAGGTGATTTTTACTTACTAAGTCCCATGATCCTCCAAGTAAGCCTAGCCATGAACCCTAGAACTTCCAACCCCTATAAACAGTAACACCTGAAGCCGAACCCTAAATAGTCAACCATTCTAAACCCCCAGACAGCAACCTCTGAAGCCCGAAACTCCTAAGCTTTATCCCGTTCTATCCCTAAACCCTAAACTTCATGCAAATCCCAACTTTAAACTCCAAACACCAACCTCTCAACCCTTAGACCCCCACACCTTCACCCTTGAACTTTGAGTTCTCGACCGCGTAACCCTGACGGTGAGGACGCTGTTGCCCTGGTGCCTTCGAGTAAAGAAGCGCTGGACCTTCTCGACGCTGGGCCTTGCTACAAAAGGTTAGGGTCGAATTGAAAGGCTAAGGGGTGAAGTTCGAGGTGTACGAGTGTTTGTGTTTAGGATTAAAGGTGGTCTTGTGATATTTCATAAGCAGGTGTAAGGCTGCCTATAGGGTGTCCCATGAGGCCTTAACGTGGTGTAGGGGCGTGCATAATGTTTATGGCTGTGGGCTTAAGTTAAGGCTTAATCAAGGTGTTGGGGTTTGTTCGCTACCGTAGGACTTTCGGTGGCTAAAGGGCGGTGGGCCTGAAGTATAGTTTTCCCGTTGGAACCAGAGGTTGATGGGCAAGACGAAGAAGGCTCAGCAGGCTCAATTAGCGGTATTTTTGGACATGGCCAAGAAGGTACGGGCGATCGACAGAAGCACATCACTGATAAACCCAAACCCTACAGCCATCTAAATCGTCAGCAATTAAGAAGCTGGACCCTACAAGCCCCTACAAGCGAAACCCACTTTATCAGAAACCATTGCAAAAACGACGAATTCCTCAGGAATCTGCAAGAATCCTGAGTCCTATCTAAGATGCCCGAACCAGTGACCAAAAACGCATAATTTTCTTGAATATCGATCCAAAGGAGAAGACCCGTGCGGCAGCAGAGGAGGCTAAAACGGCCCAGAAGCTCGAAGAGGTGCGGCTACCTTGGGGCTTTCGTTCCTTCAGGTTCCTTTTAGGGTTATGGGTTTAGGGCTGTTTAAAGTCTCTTGAGGGTTCCGTAAACATTCTTACAGGTCTCATAGAAGGGCTTCTGAGAGTTTTTTTCAGATGTGGGATTATGATTTGCGTTTTGCGGTTTACGCTTAGACTAAACCCGGTACTTGTTGAGGGTATTGAGAAGTTGTAGCTGTGTTGCACGATGCGCGTGTTTTAAAGGAATCTTCAACAATCTAGTTTGTTTTTCTTCTGAAAGGAGTAGAGGAGGGTCATATCATATCAGGGTGTTTAGGGTATGTTTGTCGGCCAGACGACCTAATTACCCCTTTCGAAGAGTTTCCAAGACAGCATCGTCATTATAAAAAGAACCGCACTAGCACAGTAATGTAGTCGAGCTAGTATCCTTGCACATGCTTGAGGTAGGGAAGTCCTTGACTTGTTAAACCGAAAAGGATAACGCTTACTTCTCCTAGAAAACTGGACAAGTAGGGTAATAGTGGCTCTGTCTAGCTCCTCGGAAATCCTTTGCGCGGTCCGTTTGGGGCATTTGAATCCTTCATCCCCCTACCGCAGGCGCGAACCATAAGCCCTTGAACCGAATCTTGATTGAGCTTCCAAGCTCTGCCCCTAAAGCTTGCTAAGTCTCAGCCCCAATCCTATAGATCCCTAACAGAGGCATTTTAGCCGCACAGCACAAGCCCTGATTCCCACCTAAATCCTACAAAGCACTCCAACAGAACTCAAGCAAACAAAGCCTTCAAAAGCCTGGTCAAGCGAAATCAAGCCCTTGATAGACCCAGTTTTAACCTGTTTGGGGGGGGTACTATGATTCCTATACTATTCCAAAGGTTAACCGTTAAATCCCCTAGGATACTGGACAGGTTATTAGAACTGTGGAGACAAAGCGGCTATTCAGCCAGGTATACGCACTTCATAGAACTTTGGAAAGCCATGATTCAAGCCTAAAGCTCGGATGCTACATTATCAAGCCTTCATCGATCATAGATCCTCGGTTTTAGAATAGACCCGTCAAGATCCTCTTTTAACAGAACCCTTTGTAACCTGACCTTAAACCCTCCGTATATAACCTAAAGTGCCTTTGAAAGAAGGACCCCAGCTTGGCAGCTCCAGAACCGTCTGCAGCCGAGACGTCTGGACCCGTTCGAGTGGAGCCGCTCGGTGTTAGGGGTTATGGGCTTAGGGTTTAGGATTTAGGATTTAGGGTTTAGGGTTAGGGTTAGGGTTTAGGGTTTACAGTTTCGTAGCAGGGTTTCTATGTTAGGGCTTATTAACATGATTTGGGGAAGTATCCCCCACAACAGTACCTAGGACCAATGTGGGGTAGGGCGTTCGTGTTCTATGTCTTTAGTTAAGGTTGGTTCGTGCGGCCTAAAAGCCTTGTTGCACCAAGGATCGAGGAGAGCGATGTCGCTTGGAATTGCACCATGGGTCCGTAATAGAGGGGGCTTAATAATTAGAATAGGGCTCCTTTAAAGAGTTCCTTAAAGGGGTCTATAAGGGATCTATAGTATGGTTCTATATTATTATACGGGCCTTAATAAGTACAATGGGGTTTTGAGGCCCTTTGTACTATAAATACGAGGCCCCCTATAGTAGGTCGGTGGGAGCATCGGGTTTCATGGTTCCGTGCATTCATACTTTAAGCTTGCTGGGTTTATACAACTCCTGCTTACACTAGTCACTGGTAGCTGGAGTCCAGCTGCAGAACAGCAGGGACATTCCTGGCATATACGGTCAGCACAAGAATCCCATATCTCAGCTCCCTGCATTGGCACTGCCCTTACACCCCATGGGCAGGATCCTGATTTATTCCGGCCAGGGTTGTCCTTTACAGATGTCCCCCACCCCGCAGTGCAGCATGGAGAGATCATGAAGGTACATGCTAGTTCGCCCAGTCATGCTCTTGCACCTTTGTGTAGGGTTTTGGGTTGGGGATTGGGGGTCTCCCTACTAGGAATGAATGACAAGAATAACCCTCAAACGGTCTCCCCACGTGGATTAAAACCTAAACGACTCAATAAAGCATGCCCAAAACTCTATGAAGCCCTCAACGGCAAACCTTCAATCCGAAACCCGAAACGACTCTAGTTCCTATAAACCAGATCAATCAGGCTAACTCTAAATCCTCAGCCCTAAATCCATCCAAATTCTAAGGATAACTCTAGCCCCGTTAAACCCGAGTCAATCAACTAACCCCCAATCCTCAATCCTAACAACCTAAGGAGGAGCAGGGCGAGGATGACTCGCTTTCCTTGGTTCCAGCAAGCTCCCAGCCAAGCTTCCTCCAGGGGCTGCGGCTCGCCTAACGTGGGGGTTTTGCGCCTTACTTAAATGATCATGGGACTTAGTAACCAGGATTAAAAACACGGTAACTGTAGTTACAATTAATTACGTATAATCCTACTGGAGCAACTTACATACTGACTTACTGAGTCCCATGATCCTCCAAGTAGGGGTTTAGGGGTGTAGGGTTTGGGACCGAAGGGTCTACTTAGAGGGTCGGGGCACGTGCTAAAACGTTGTTGGGTGACTTTGTACTTGTAGTAGAAGCCAGAAAGTTGAAACATCATTAGCCTTATGCCCTTGAAAGCAAAGTATGGAGAATTTCGGCATTAATCATCCTAAATCTCTGTTCCAATTTTCTGGGATTCACTATAGTTCAGCAGGGTTGTAAGCAGGATAACCCCAATTAGGGTCCGTGTTCGGCTGCTTCTATAGTAGAAGCCAGAAACTCGGAGCATTATGACCCTCATGCCCTCAAAGTAAAGTACAAGGGATCCTACGGTTGATGATATAAATCCTGCATTACCCATAAATAAGGAACATACCATAATTCCCATAGTTTAGGGTCCTTAAGGTCATGCAGGATTTACATTATCAACCGTAGCACTACTCATCCCAGATTCTTCTTCCAACTTTCTGGGGACTGTGGTTCTCTGTAGCTTATAACCTCGAGCCTTCCGGGTCGGGTTTAGGGTTTAGGCCTTAGGGTTAGGGCTTTAGGGTTGAGGGTTTAGGGTTTAGGGTTGGGGTTTGAGGATTTCAGCCTTCTTGAAGGGTTTCAGCTTTCTTTACGCGACTTTACGGGTTCAAACCTCTTCAAGGGTTCAAGAATCCTTTAAAGGGTTTCAGCTGTCTGTCTAGGTTTCAGCTGTTTGTCTTTAAAGGTTTCAGCCTTCTTCAAGGGTTTCAGCTTTCTTTAAGGGTTTCAGGTTTCTTTAAGGGCTTCAGCTTTCTGTCACGGTTCAAGCTTTCTTGAAAGGTTCCAGCGTTCTTTAGTTGGTTTAGAGGTTGGAGCTTGGGACTGACTTGCGTCGTTTTGGCATCAGGAGTCTGCCGGCTTAGGGTTTGTTTAGAGGTTTAGGGGTTTGGGGTTTAGGGTTTAGGGGTTTAGGGGTTTAGGGGTTTAGGGTTTTAGGGTTCAGGGTTTAGGGTTTAGGGGTTTAGGGTTTTGCTGCTGGGGCCGCGGAGACTCCACTGCGACTACCATGAGGATTTTCCTCCCGGCCTAGGCCCGAAGGCCCAAACCCTAAACCCTAAATACCCTAAAGCTTACCTAGACCCCCCAAAATACCCTTTAAAGGGTATTAGGGTTTAGGGTTTAGGGTTTAAGGTAATTTATTGTAGCCCCAAACTACCTCTTAATGAGAAATAGTATACTCCTTGAAAGGGTACTTGGGGGGTTCTGGTAAACCCTAAAAGCCCAACCGGACCCGACCAGCTACCCAGCCTTACTTGAGGATCACGGGTCTTAGTGGGTCGTAAGCAGAACTATCCTATAGGGGACTAAAGAATTCCCCATACTTTTTTGTGGGTTCCGTATCATATTTATAGTATATCGGGCCCCAAAACCCCTACTCTGATTATTAAGGCTCCTCTGTTACCTTGCCACGAGCTTGACATATAACCTGCTTGCCGGCCCCCCTGACAGGATCAGTACATTGCAAGACAATGAAACGACACCAATGCAGTCATCATTCAAAGCTCCTTAAAGACATAACTGTTCTTCGAATTGTTGAGGACGGTTTCAGACGCCGAAACAGCGCATTCAGCTGGGAACTTGCAGGTGAAGGGGAGCAATGAAAAGCGATGTCTTGGAATCCAGTTTTCCTAGATGCTGGAGCTCGTGTTTTGACACATGCCACAAACAGCGGTCACAGCGGACTTGCTAAACACATCTTGGTGTCCAACATACCTGGTCCTTCACTTGACGCCGATCATGCTGGCACCCCAGAGTGGAACTGCAAAGCCCCAAAGGCCCTAAGTTCTCAGCCCTCATCGCATTGGTAGGGGTGGTGCCTTCCCCGGTGACAAGCCGACATGCTCTCCCGCTTCCGCCTCAAGTTGCTGCCGGGCTCGATGTTTTCAGGTTGGACGCCCAAGCATCGCAGCGATTCGTCGAGCGACTGGCGGAAGGAGAAAAAGTGGAGCAGGTCTTCTGGCTGGTATGACAAGAGACAAAGACTCGACACGGACAGCTGGAAGGGAAACCGCTGCCTCATCCTGATGTAGAGGGAGGCGCTACTTGGAGGGTCGGGGGACCTAGTAAGTAGATAATAAGTAGAGTTATAAGTACTCTAAACGGGATCCGAATTGGGGTTATGGTACTTATAACTCTACAAAATAACTAGTTAGTAAGTCCCCCGACCCTCCAAGTACGACTTCTCAGCGAGAACCTACCGGTTCTGTGGTTCGTCCGCGAGGAGCCGAGGTCCGAGTCGGAGCTCACGGCAATCCTCCGGAAGCGGCCTTGTAGTGAGATCCCAAACCTTACCTTAACCCCAAATAACCTCCTTTTTTAAGGACTTACATAAGGAAATCATAATAACGAACCCTAAAAAGGTTGGTTATTCAGGGTTAAGGTAGCACTTCAAGCCCAACACCTGCGGCAGGAACGCCATGACGCTCTTCGGCGCCTTAGGCTACACCTCAAACCCTAAACTCCAAAGTATAAGCCCTACTAAATCGTGAACCCTCAACACTGTCAACCTTGAAGCCCAAGAGCCCGAACGCACTAAAGCCCGAAACTCCAAACCCTAAAGCCCTAAACCCTGAAGCCCGAAGCCTAAAGCTTACCCCCTTAGGGTCCAAGTATTCATCATTTTGCAGACTTTGGGGCTTTTGGGTACCAGAAACCCGTAAAGAAGGCCTACTTCGGTTGATGATAGATATCCTGCATTACCCGGGAATTATGGTATATTCCTTATTCTGGGTAGTGCAGGATTTATATCATCAACCGTTGGACCCTTAGGGTACCGGTAGAATCGGTAGAAGCCCGAAGCCCCAAAGCCGTAAAGCCCCAAAGCCCGAAGCCCACGAGGACCGACCCACAGTTCAAGCAGCGACTTGGCGTTTCCTTCCTTTTGCGGGGGTTTAGGGTTCTTTAGGGCTCGTTAGGGTTCTTTCGGGTTTCGGTATCGGGGTTAAGGTTTAAGGGTTTAGGGTTTAAGTATCCCATGCATCCGCACCCCCCTCCTCTTGAAACAGCTGTGGGTGTCATGGCGGGTTGTCATCATTCTTGCTGGATCACTACAATGAACCAAAAAGGGGAACCCTCAGGCTTGGGCTTTAGTACTTGGGGTGTTGAGGGCGGGGTGTTGAGGGCTGAGGGGTTGAAGTTGCATAAAGTAGGACACTCTTTGCTAGTTCGACCAGGCCTTTATATCTAATTGCGGCAAAATGCCGAACATCTGAAGCCCTAAATCCCATACGAGTCCAAGTGGTCAATATGCGTGTATTCTCACAACAGTCACCTACAAGGCTACTATCCCAAATACGGCTTTCCCTCAGTGCACAGCTGGAATGCTTCCCGCTTTCCTCAACCCAAGTGCCGAATTCTTGGGACCTGTGAACCCCTGAAGTAGGACTGCGTCTGAACCTAAGCCCTGAAACCCTGAAGCCCTGAAACCATAAACCCTAAAACCCTAAACCATGAAACTTAAGGCCCTAACTGTATCCCTGGATTCTACAGAATAGTACGTTAAGAGGATATAGCTCGTGAAACAGCAGCTTTTCGGATCTCCAGGTACAACCTAAAGTATATCGAGCCGTAAACCCTATAAACCCTAAACCCCTAAACCTTATAAACTCTGAACCCGGAACCCTAACCCCCCCCCCCCCCTCCCAAAAAAAAAAAAAAAGAACCCTAAACCCCAAACCCTGAATCCTACACCTCGAACCCTGAACCCTAAGCCTGCCAAACCCTAGACCCTTAACTGGGCTGCGGAGTACCATACTGTGATACTTTTTTGGGTACCTGCTACTTAAAGGGAACTATTATGAAGTAAACTTCAAAGAACCCTAAACCCTAAACCCTAAGCCTAAACCCTATAAATCCTAAACCTTCAAAGCCCTGAGGCCCTAAACCTACGAAACCCCTGAATCCTAAGCCATAAACCCTAGACCCCTTAACCCCTTAACCCCTAAACCCCAAACCCCTAAACCTAAACCCCAAACCCTACCTTAACCCTGGATAACCTACATTTAGTTAGTAGAGACCATTTCCATTTTCTAACCATGCCCACCCCCCTAGGCCACCTGAAGACCCAAAACCATAACAACCTATACCTCAACCCTAACCTCACCAAAATACCCATAGGAAAAACCCATATGATGGAACCATTGGAAGACCCATACACCACCACATAGAAAAAACCCACTCTAAACCCCATTCACCAATACCCCCATAGAAAAACCCATATTCCCAACCCGAAATCCCTAACCTTAGAAAATGGAAATGGTCTTCTCTAATAAAATAGCTATAATAGGAATAAGGTTTAGGGATAAGGTAAAACCATAATATAGTTATAATCTGTAAAAACCTAAGGATTATAACTACATTATACTTATGAATTATCAAGCGGAATTTCAATGATTACTCTATCCTTATGCTTTTGAAATATCATGAAATAATCTTCCAAAAATTCATCGTTCATCAGTAACTGATTAACGTGATTGAATAGTTTGTTAATGTCGGGTTTAGGTTTCTCGGGTTCGGGTTCCACTTCATCAACAAATTTATTGGGAAATTGTTCGTTTAAACGTTTGCGTATTTCCATTTTCTGTTTTTCGTATTCTGCCTTAATCTCTGCTTGTAATTCGTCGTTTAGTTTGCCTTCTTTCCTTAAATTGCCTAATTTCCTTAAATAATCTTTCATCAATACATTTAGTTCCGAGTTCGGATGTAACGCATAATGGAAATGGGCATCCCAGTTTTCGTTTTTTATCTTATGTCCGCATTCTTCACATAATTGGCTCCCTTTTGCCCTCTCTTCTCTTCTCGCTTGGTTATACTCGTTTTTGTTTTTACCGTAACATTTTCTTTTCGCTTCGCGGCACCTATTACAAGTCTTAAAGCCGTCAAACTCTTCAACATCTTTAGTCGCACAACACGATTTACACACTCGTTTCTCCATCTTACTATATTAAAAAGTCTAGTCTTTAAACACGGTTAGACCGACACAATACTCTAATGATTCAATTCTTGAATTAAATCATTAGAACATTACATAGGGACTATCGGGGTTTTCTTCTCCTTCTTCCAAAAGCACGAAACAAACTAATTAGACCATTACCACATTCTGTTGATGCGCTTATGGAAGCACACGGGGCACTGGCATGGGGGCACTGTCAATATACAACACAAACTTATTTTTAAATTATTTTAGTAATTCTTCTAACTGGTAAAATTCAAACAACAATTTAAATCGTTTCTTATACTCTTCATAATGATGGTAATCTTCTAGTTCATCTATTATAGCACTTAATCTAGCATTATACATTCTAATATTTTTTCTTTCACCTAACCAGTCTTTCTTTTCCTCCTTATTTACTGTTTTAGGGCATAAACAATCCATATATTACACTTTATATTTTAATCCATTAGTTTTAGATTATGATACTTCTTTAACATTTCTAATTCTTTCTCTAGATTGTTTAACCTAATTTCAAGTCGTTCTTCGTGCGACACACTGCGTTTAAATTCAATGTCTATATCTCTGATATTTCTGTCTTTAATTAAGTCAATTTTTCTTTCAAGTTCTTCTATCCTTTCTTCAACTGTTAATGTTCTCGGTTGAAGTTCAGGGGTAGTCCCTCTATTTCCAAAACCGAGCGAACAGGTCTCTATATTCTCTTCAACTGTTGTCCTTCCTTTTTCATCAACTGTTTTCTTCTTTGTTTTGTTAATAAAATTTCTTTTACATCTACAAGTAAAACAAGAAATGCCGTCCTTACTGACACTAAAACCACCAGTGTTTTTATCTGCTTCTTTTACCTTTTCCATTTATACTATTTAGATTTCTTAACATTTTCAAGCAAATAATAACTGCTTTTACAAACTCTAATGATAAATAGCAACATCGTTTTACCTTACTATCTTTTATTACCTGCGCTTCTACTACTTCTAGGCCGTTTATCGTTTCAATATAAGTATCATAGTTTTCTTTCATTATATATTAAAATCATATATTTTCTAATTAATAATAATTATGAGTGAAACAATTCCAACCGTAGAACCAATAGACATACCCGAATACAAATACAAAAACTCTAAATATGGAATGATGCCCAACCTACCCGCTAGGATGCTATGCGTGGCATCTTCTACGGGAGGCAAGACGGTGCTTATCCAAAATCTAATATTAAAAATCTACCGAAACTCCTTTGAAAGGATTTACATTTTTTCACCTAGTGTTCATGTTGATGACACTTGGAAGGCAGTTAAGAAATATATCAGTGATGTAATGAAGGTGGATACGGAAAAAGAACAAGTATATTATGAAGACTATGACCCAATAGCACTGAAGAAGATAATAGACACTCAGCATAAAGTCATTGATTTCCAAAAGAAGAACAAACAAAAGGATTTATTTAGTATTTTAATAGTGGTGGACGATATGGCCGATGACCCACGCTTTGTAAGATATTCTACTTTACTTCATGGATTGTTTACAAGGGGTCGCCATAATGCCATCTCGTGTATTTTATCAACTCAAAAATACAATGTCTTAGCACCAATCATTAGACTAAACTCATCGGCATTGTTCATTTTCCGCCTAAAGAATATGAATGAAGTAAACGCTTTTTTAGAAGAAAATTCAGCATTAGTGGATAAAAGCGCACTGTATGAAATGTATCAACAAGCAGTAAACGACGCGCCATACTCCTTCTTTTTCATAAATACAAATGCCAAAGATGTAAATCACATGTTCTATGTCAGATTTGATAAACGATTTGAAATAGGAAATGAATAGCATTTAAAGAAATGATGACTTCACAAGTTATAACACATAATGCCACGCAAAGAAATAGATTATTCTAATACACATTTTTATAAAATTGTTTGTAAAGATATTAATGTTAAGGACTTTTACATAGGACACACTACAGATTTCAAAACACGGAAGGGATGCCACAAACGAGTTTGTAATAACCTCAAAGACAAGCAATATAATAGAAGCATTTACCAATGTATACGACAAAATGGCGGGTGGGACAACTGGGATATGGTGTTGATACAAACTGAGAAACTATCCAATTCATTAGAAGCAAGAAAAAGAGAACGTGAACACATGGAAGAATTGAAACCGACCTTAAATATAATGAGTGCTTACAGGAGCGAACAAGACCTAAAACAATACAAACAAAGATGGGCAAATGAAAACGAAGAACATGTAAAAGATTATAAACAAAAATGGAACACGGAGAACAAGGATAGAATAAGTGAGCGCCGAAAGGAACAATATCAAGCAGAAAAACGAGATGAAGTCCTCGCTAGAAGTAAAAAATATTACCAAGATAATATTGAAGAAAGAAGACAAACCCGCAACCGCTTATGTAATTGTATATGTGGAGATACTTACACTTATGCCAATAAAACGCGACACGAACGAACAAAGAAACATGTAGATTATGTAAATTCAAGAGATGATTAATAATATAACAAAAATATTATTAATTATCATTAAAATAAACTGGAACTACAACTACAACAATGTAGGTCAGTAAATCTAAAGCAATTGCATTTATCTTTCTTCTTTTTCAATGCTTCTACTTTCTTTTCTTCCTCTTCTAATTTGCGAAGTAAGTCTTTCATCGCCTTTAGTAAAATATCAGTTTCTGATACTTCTTTACTTTTTTGCTTTGTTAGTTCCATACAAGTGGAATACTCCGAGTGGAAATCAGTCATATAATATTATTTAGATTTTTTCATTTGCTCAATCTTCTTCTTGTTCTTCTGATATACTTTATCCCAAAACTCAGGATTAGCATCATAACGGGCTTCTACTAACTTTTGGTGTTCTTTCGTGTTAATATGTTTCATATTTTCCTTTTCTGTTTCGTCCGTTGGTCTCTTTAATCCACATTTACACATATAGTATTTTCTTACCATACTTATATATATAAAGCTTATATAAAATATTTTTTAGTCACGGCGTCGCCCTGAGGGCGAACTTCGTTCGCCGTCACTCTCATCTTTATTTTTCTTCTTTAATCGTGTTATTTCCCCCTTCATTGTTGCCATTTCTTTTTTCATTGCTTTGAATAAATCTTTCATTTCCTCATTTTCTTTAATTGTATGTTGTAAAGCAGACCAAAGCAGGGGAGTGGTCATTGTATAATCAAACTTCAAATATCCGTCCGTTCCCTCTTTTACTATGTTCTGCCATTCTTTCGGCATCTTCTTAGCATTCATAAAGTCATTAGCGATAAAACCGCAACATGATTTACCTTGCTGTCTGTCATCAATAAACCGGTAAGTTTTCGGAACGATGTATTTAACTAAATCAACTGCTTTTTTACTGTCCAATTCTTTAATGTCCTTCTTTAACCTTTCATCGGACGAAGGTATTAAACTTCCGGTATATTCAACATCACCATCAACAACTATCTTAGCGGTTTCAACTTTGAAGACATCTTTAGTTCCTATTTCTATAATCGTTTCCCCGTCGGTGTCTGGGTTCCTTAAATAGATTTGTTCTACATTCCCTGCCGATGTATTATGAGTTATACTAAATCTTTCAAAGAAATTAACGGCATTGCCTAACACTCTAAATTCTGGCGTTCCTGTAAAATTAACATCTACATCAAATTCTCCCTCTGCTGTTAATTTGCCGACTACATTAACGGTTTCATTACACGTAGTCGCCTTATTTAATGTTATGCCATTAGTATCATTTAAATTTATAAATATATCGGATGATGTCGGGTCTGCGCTTCTATTAGATTGTATTGAAAAGTTTTGTTCTATTGTTGAAATGAAATTTAATGAAAAATTAGCATTTGATTGTTGATATATCCTACCTCTACTATTGATTAAGATATTATTGTTAAATGTATTATCACTTCCATTAAATGAACAATTACCACTAAAATTTGAACTTCCACCTCCTGCTACATTTAGTCTCGTTGCTCCTCCTGCTATTGCTCCAATTCCTAAATTATTACAATATACGGCACCTCCTGCTGTTGCTGTATTTAATAATAATAATGATTGGCTATCATTTGATGTATTATAAGCATTAATATTAAAAGAATGTATTTTAATATATCCTTGTGCGTTCTTAACTTGTAAAACTGGCGATGCGTCTGTTGTATTCTTAAACACTTCAATACCATTACCATTTGTTGAAGTTATTGTATCACCATTCATTGTAATATTATTATCAACTTCCAAACTATCTACTTTCGTAGCTCCGCCTACTGATAAAAAATAACCGCTTTCGTTTGCTTTGCCTATCCCTACTTCCGCGCTTGTCACACTACCTAATCTCATCCTGTTAGAATTATTTGAAGCACTATTGTCATTTAGAATCATAATATTTCCATCTCCTTCGTTAGCAGTGGTACATCTTAGATTATTGTTAATATATATCCATTGCGCCGTTCCGTCTCTAATTCGTAATGTCGGGTCGGTGTTGTTGGATATCCTCCATAATTGAATACCATTAGTAGAAACTGGTAGAAATACCGTATCGTTATTGAATATTACTGCTTCGTTTAAAAATACTTGCTTAAAAAATGTTGTTCCATTTGTTGTATTATTACATTCAATATAAGTATTTGTATCAGTATCGTCATTAGTTCCATTAATTAATCTTATGGCACTTGCCGTTTCATTTATTGATAAATCTAATGAAACATTTGACTTTGTAGCGTTCGTGTATCTTTCAATGCTTGTATTAGCATCTACTAATTCAATAGGATTACTAACTCCTCCTCCGCCACTTACTCCTGCTATTAATCCATCTACTTCTGTTTTATTATAATATGATACACCAATTTGTGTAGATGTTAAATAATCATTAGTTAAAGTTGATACTGTTGCATATGGTGTTAATGCTGTATTATCAATCCAATTATTAGCATCTATTTCTGTTTTTGTATAATAATTATTAGCGAGTTGTGTATTAGTTTGATAATTATTTGTTAAATTTGAATTAATAGCATTTATAGAATTAAAATTATCTAATGCTTTTGTATCAACAACTGCAATCGCACTATCTACTTGTGGTTTACTGTAAAAATTTACATTCAATTGCGCCGTAGTCTGAAAATTATTAGCAAGATTATTATTAATATCAGTAATTACTAAATTTTGACTGTCATTAACTGCTATAATTGGATTTACTGCATCATCTAATTGTTGTTGTGTGATACCACCACCAGAACCGACGTTAATGTTTGATATTTCATTATCTACATATGTTATTGTGGCATAATCCTGTTGTAATGATGACGTGCCTGTCTCACTAACTGTTATGAACTCTGTAGCATAAACTACACGCGACCCGTCTAATGTTATTGACTGATTATTCATTAATATTATTATTATAGAAAATAATAATATTATTTAATGTTTATAAACTTATTTAATCGTAAACGGTATAACCCTTTAGGATTAGATGCGACGCGTCTAATCGTAAACGGCGTAGCCCTTTAGGATTAACTTCGTTAATCGTAAACAACCGCACCATCACTACGAATCTCAATAACATTCTCCGAGATGAGATGAACAAATATTTCCTGTATCAGCTCATTTTCTGTTAATGTTTTATACGGCTTAATTTTAGCCGTCATCAAACTTCCCATCTTAGTATTAATTCCTGTTAGATTTTGTTCATTCATTTTTTCAAATGTTATACCAATAATGAATTTATTTGTAGCATATTGTTCATAAGTGATACTACATGCATCGTGGTCTGGGTTCATGTATGATAACATACGACGTAAGAAATACATGTGTTCTGCGAGAGATTGCGATTCAAATTCTGGATATTTTTTGTTGGCTATTTGAATCTGCCACGAAATGTTATAATTCTTGTCAGCAAATCCGTAACCAGCGTCATCACCAGTAGCATTAACACCGCGGTCGTTAAATCTTGAGTTAATCATAGGATTGTAGAAATAGTTAAACCGCTTATTAACATAGTTATCGGGTAAATAATAATTGTCTTCTTTTCCGTTTGTTAGATGATTGCCTCGTTGTGTTCTGTAGAAAGTAATGAAAGCACCGTTTAACTTACTTGCCGATTTTACGACATTCATATTAATTTCTGTTCCCGATGCGTTAAATGACTGTGTTATGGTGTGATACATCGGATAAACAATTTTAAGACTACCACCTTGTAATAAATGACTGGTAATATTATTATTTACGGCACTGTCTAAGGTTACAACTTCTGCTCTTAAAATGATATTGTTAAGTTGCCATTTTGTCGTGGTGTCTCCTTCAGTAAAATAAGCACCTCCTCTATCACCTCCGATAGTAGTAGCACTGGCATTACTTACTCCCTTAATCACTGGTTCATCGGCATCTGATACGATGGTTAATTCAATTTCTAGTGGGGCGTATCGGACGGGTAAATAATAATTACTCTCTAAGAAACCACATTTAAACTGATGCCCGAGTCTAAAATATTCACCTTTACGAATGCCACTTACTGAATGACGAGTATAACGATTGGAGATTTTACCCCATTTGTTATGGTCGGTGTAATCTTTAGCATCTGCTCCCGTTGGCAGTTCAGCCTCTGTTCTTGTAACACCGTCATTAGCATTATTAACTCTTACAAATTGGTCTAAACCATTAGCGTATTTATGTCGCCAGTCGTCGTCCCATCTAGGATTAGCGCTACTTTCTATGTCGTCCATATGACGCGCTTCAACCGATTTAAAGCTGTTGTATAACTCACAATGTCTATTGTATTGGTCAATATCTTGGGTCAATTGCCCACCAACCGTACATCTATAACGATTGAAAAATCCGTGTAATCCCGTAAGTGGTCTCAAAAACTGTGCGTCAGTATCACCATCGTTTTGAAGATTAGCAAATAAACGAAGACTTGATAAATCCAAATACGTTCCATCTTCACCTGTAACATAAAATCTAATGTTTTTGTTCCCCGTGGCACTCGTGTAAATGTTACTACCTGATGGAAAATAATTTACATGTCGTCGGTCTGTTACATACAGCGCAGTTTTAGGTAATCCAAAATCTAAGGCTGGACTCATGACATCACTCGCTTCTGCTACTAAATTATCCATTATTATATAAACTAGATTAGATATAATTATTTCTTAATATATTTCTTTTTGTTTGATGCTTCGGGTGGCAAAATCTTTTTAGTCTTATGATCAGTATTTTTTATAATAATTTCTTGCTTTTCTTCTAACATATCTTTTATACTATTATAGTCTTTTTTGTTAATATCATTTTGTATTATATTATTTAGTTTGTTTGTTTTACCGTTTAAGATTAGTTCCTTATATGGTTTGTAACTGCTTCTGTTCATTAATATTATTTAGATTTAATTCTGTTGTTGTATAGTTGTTTCATTGGGATGACTTGATACACCCATTCTATTATCCTCACCTACTCTAAATGTTCCCTGTGTTTCAAAATTATGAAACTTATGTGCTTTTATAGGATTATTAGTTCCCGTTTCTATCTTAATAGCATCCCTGTCCAAAGCACTAATGACATCGCCTCTGTTTGAAAATCTTAAATGATGTGGGTTTTTACCACCACGATTACCAAATGCTATAAACGGAGCGTTATAGGTAGTTGTAATATATTTTTGATTATTCCTGTTATTAATTTCCTGAAGAACCGAACTGCCTAAGGAATGACCAACAAGGCGCGTAACATCCGGGTTTTTCTCTAACTCACTCATAACATCTCTGTATTTATCTGAAAACTGTAAATTATGAGTTGGAATTAAAAATATATCACTGAATATATCATTAACTTTATTACTAATGCCACTTTTGCCACCAGTGCCCGAAATATATAATGTATTCCCCGACCTAAACAATCCAGTATTATTAGCATATGCTGTTTTCAATCCTTCTACATCATCTATATAATTTTTATTTTCAACATTAACGACTTCCCTATATTTAGGATTTTGTAGTGCTTGTTTACTGTTAAAGTGCGCGTTAAAATCGTCTGACCTTGATAATAGTCTTTTCTTCTTCTTATCATTGTCATGCATTTGTTCTTGAATGAATTCCCTTGCCGGATTAAACTGAACATTGTTCCTTACTCTACCCTGTAATGATTGTAAGAAGTCGTCAGTGCCTTGCCCTGCAGGGTTGCGAAGCACCCCGTCGCCTTGATTTATCCTTCCAGTTCTCGCTAAGTTTTGTAAAACTTCTGCTATTCGTATTCCTGCCATTATTATAATTTAATTTATAAAAAATCTCAATATATTAATAATGTTAAGCAATCGTAAATTAACTTATAATAAAGTGTATGTTGATAGTCAAAAGCGACTACCTCAGAGCGAAAGCAGTAGCGATTTTATAATCCAAATGAATGAAAACTTAGAAACGCACCCGAACACCGTTATGTATGTGATGGATGAAGTTATACCCCAGTCGTATTATACAACACCGGAAGGCTTTTATCAGTTTATGTATGTAATAATTTATAACACATCTGGCGGTAGTGTTCAAGCATATTTAAAAATTGATTTAAAAAACCAAGTCTTCTTCGCTTCCCAACTAGTGGGTAGAATATCTAATTTATTAAGTCAAGAAGCGGTGAGTCAAAGTCTCCCTTCAAATCTCTTCACTTCAAGTTATGACAGTGACCAACGACGAATGATATTGAATATTACTGATAACGCTTATAGTTTCAAAGTGCCAACTGACAAGGAATTACAAGAAAGCACCATCTGGAGCGGTAATATGCTAGAAGATCCGATGAGTGTAAATAATTTAATAGGTAATTATGAAGCAACGGTGCCAACCAATACAACATGGACGAGCGGATTGATGAACCTTAACCCATTCAACTCACTATTTATAGTAAGCACTGAGTTAAGCGACTTCCATTATTCGGCGCCCGACGGATATAGTAATAGTATTATCAAAAAAGTGAATATGATGTTTAATGTCGGAGGTATAACTGTTTCATCATCGCCACCTTTAGTTAATGACTGGATTGATGTTTCAAATAGGTCATTAAAACGCTTAAGATTCAGACTTACCGACGCACGAGGTAAAACGGTTAATCTTCATAACGCCCCTGTTTCATTTACTTTATTATTTGTTAATCTTTGATGATTTTACTAAGTCTTTAAGTGTCTATTTGTTTTCTATTCACTTAAAATAGAAATAATATAGAATAATATATATTATGGCCGAGGAAGATATTAAAAATGAAGTAGGCGACGATAACATAAATGAAGAAGCAACTGAACCAACACCAGAGACCAAGATTGAAGTAAATGAAGAACCAACGGTTAAAGCAAAAGAAATCAAGACTGAAGAAATTAAGGAAGAAGAGCAACAGTTTAAAAACAAAACGGATAGGATGAAAAATAAAAAGGTAAATTGTAAAGACTGCGGTGCCAATGTTACATTGAAGACGCTAAGATACACACATAAATGTAGCAAAACTGAAGATAAACAAGTGAAACCAAGAGCAAAGCCTAAAGCAGTATCAATACAACCACCGATTAACAATGAAGTTATAACAAATGAAGAACCCGTGTATATGAAACAAGTCAAACAACAAGTAAGGGCACCAGAACCACCACCAATTGTAAAGACACCGCAAGAAATTATTAATGACAATTTTATGTTAATACAACAACAATATATTAATCAGAGAAGAGAGAAAGCAAATAATTTAGTTCAAAGTATGTTTTCAGGAGGATTAAGAAATAAACGCCGATAATAAAAATCTAATATATTATATAAATGTTTTCTAAAAAGTATAGCAAGAAGTTGAAAAAGAAACAACACCCTGATGATGTTAAAGGTTTTAAGATTAGCACGGGAACTAAACAATATAGTCCTTTTGAAATGAAGGATACACGATATTTAGAACATTTAAGAGAACATCAAAAGTTAAGAGAAGCTTACGAGGGTAGCATTCTAAAAAGGAATGAACTACTAGAAAGCAACAAACGAAAAAATTATCAACACGAACTAGACCGCTTAATGAATGAGTTACATCGTCCTAATCTACCACATTCAAGCATAGAGCATATGAAAAAGCGCATTGAAGAACTTAAGAAATTAACGTTTGTATAATTATTTTTTTAATCTAAATATAATTATATAAACTAATGACAACTAAAACAGCAAGGTTTGAAATAGTCAATCCTTATCAAAAATACGGATTAAAACGAAAACCTACATTCAATGAAATTTTAGGATTATTAAGCGAAGACCAAAAGCTATTAAGACCATTTCCAGACAGAACAGCTACACAGTTTAGAAACTCGCCCCAAGGAAGTTTCTTTGATGGAACGGATAGTATAGAACTATTAAAGGAACAACAGAACAGAGTATTAGACCGACAGATGAGAGAAATGTTATTAAGAAGGCAAGCACAACAAAATGGTGGAACTTTTCATGTAGATAGACACAATGACAGCTTCACATCTGAACAAAGCGTTTCGGATTCTGGAATGATGACACCATCGGATGTAAGTTCGTCACAAATAATTTATCACGCAGACGCACAAAGAGAATTGGAGCAACGAGCAAGGAGCAAGGGGTTTAGCACAAAGACAACAAGAAGTAGGGCGAAGGCACGGGGAAGCAGTCAATAGACTAAATGATACATTAACTAGAAATATGTTAAGGTCGGGTTTCAACGATTTACGTGGAATGCCAGAAGCAGAACCATTACAAGGTGATGTATCAGAAGAAGAGTTAATCCCCGCGGAAGATGAACAACTACCAACATATCAAAGGGGAGTGTTTAATTTTGATAGTGACGCTTCTAAGATTATGTTAAATAACGATATTACTTTTGATGATTTGATGTTTCAACTGTTTTATAGAGATTTATTGACAGACGAAATAAAAGAACAAGTAAATGACGAACCGAATGACATTAGGAAGAAACAATTTTTATCGGGTATTATACAAGGAATGATGAACGAAGGCAGATGGTCAGTATTAGCAAATCCAAGAAAATTAAAGTCTAAGCAGAATGAATGGAAAAGCATGAAGAGAAACCAAGCAAGTAGTAGCAGTGGTGGCGTTGTTCGTCAATTTTTAGCAAGCGCAGGTTCGGCAGGGGTTGATATTGCGAAAACAGCATTACAAGAGGTAGGTAAAGGTTTAGCCAAAGGTGCCGTTAGTAGTGTTACTGGCGTTGATTTAGTATAATATAATATATACAATGTATAAACGATTAAACTTATTTAAAGACAAACTACCAAAAAGGAAAAGGAGAGCATCCGATGATGATGTTTATGTTAGAGGTATGTTTAATCCGTTTTTAGATACTACAGGTTACGATGTTGAAGTAATACAGGAAGAAGGTAAAACAACAGCAGAAAAAGGAGTATTGGCAGATTACCCAGATTTTGAAGGTATAGGGTGGATATTTGATAGTGAAGTTAAAGATTACGAAAATTTGTTAAAGGATAGAAGAAACAAAATGACACAAACTTTTAGGTATATGTTGAAACAGAACAGTATCTCATCGTCATCGGAACCGTCACCACCTAGCTCAATGCCTAGCGGTTTGCCTAATAATATAAGCAGAAGCACCTCTAAATCGTCTGATACATCACAACAGAAATCGCAGATGATGGAAGATTTAAGAAGGTTGAAAGAGTTCTTCGGTTTTGGTAGGGAAGTTAGTAAAGAAAGTAAGGAAAGCATAGAAGAAGAAAGCGAAGAAGTAGAAGCAGTAAGTAAGAAGGATTCAACACCTCAACCATCCAGTAGCAGTTCATCATCAAGAAAATCAAGTAATGCTAGACTACCGATTTATCCTAGTATTACACCTCCTGAAAGCGTTAGAAGTTCTAAGCCACTGAGTATAAATAGTTCAATACCTCAGAGTGTAAGCAGTTCAAGAAGAAGCAGTAACAGCGCGCGACCATCAACGATATTAAGCAGTTCGGGAAGTGTAGCATCAACAATAGACTATGGTTTTAACCAGTAACAAGAAATAATTATTAAAAACATTTTTTTGATAATTATTTCGCAGAGCAGTTACACAACTTACACCAAGCCTCGCAATTGTCTTTGTAATGAGGGACTTCGTTGTTTAGTCTCTGAGCAGTTATGTTATTAGTTAAGTATCCATTGACCACGTCAAACTCAAACCGACAACCGCAGTTCTGGCAGTTTCCGTTTAACCTCTTCATAAACCATTCGGTATCAACATATTTAGTCTCATCTATCTTTCTATTCTTCGCTTCATCCTGTAGTTTATAGTTCTTTATTTTATTGTTTAAATATCGGTGTAGATTTTCTTCGTTCAACTCGCCATTATTAACAGCACCTTCATAAAACAAAACATCATTAAAATCCGTGCTTCTCGTTAAGGCGCACCATATCCATTCACGGCTTACTAAATACGACTTCTCCCATTCGTGGATTGTTATTTTGCCTTTGATTGATGCCCCCTGTGCCGAATGGCAAGTGGCGCAGTAGTCGTATCTAAAATTATTATCTAAAGTGTAAATGTCGGTGGTGTATCTATCTTTTGATTTTATGTTCTCTAATGTAACTACATTGCCCGATATATTAACGATTTTAAACCGATAATTAACATTAAATTTAGTGTTCCCTACCTTCTTATACTTCCTACATATAAGCGTTTCACCTACTTCGTATTTATCAGTTTTACCTAGATTGCTTCTTATGTAGTTGGATACATATTTACACCTTATATTGGTGTATGCTATGTTCTTCTCGGATGCCATTAAGTCGGCAGTCGTTTTAAAATATTTCCTTACAAATTCGGTTATAGGAATGCGGTTTATCCACATGTCGTCATACATACGGTTTAAGGTGTTGCGGTTCTCATTCGCTTTTGGGTCGTCTTTCGCCCCTAACCTCTTACAAATCGTAAGCATCATATTGTATCTAAATATTTGGTTGATACAGTCGTCGGCGTATTCATCGGGCTTTCTGGTATTGGTTAGGTCTTCAATCGGTGGCAGTTGCTTAACATCTCCCGCACCTATAATAATTTTATCAGGATGCTTATAAACAAACTCTCTAATCCTATTTAAGATGTATAGACTGTTCATATAAATCTCATCAAACACTATACAGTTAAATTTACTATGGTCAAATTCTGGCAGTTTCTCCCCATCGCCAACTGGAATAGCAAAGAACTTATTTGTAGTGATTGCTTCATCATCTATATTTTGCGATAAGCTGTTCTGCGGGACTACAAACAATGTTTTATGACCTAACTTGCTGAAATGCTTCGCTATATGCGATTTACCACCACCCGCGTATTTACTTCTTATAATAAGTGGGCTCTTTTGAGTTATTTGTTTTGCTATGCTTTCGGTGTCCCACTCGTCTTTAATTTCTAATGTTTCGTTAGTATATTCTGGTATAGTTGTTAATATGTTTTCTTTCATTTTGTGTTGCTCCGTCGGTGGGATTATTGATTTACCTTTTTCGTGTCTCCATCCTCCGATGTTACCGTTAAATGTTATTGCTTTCTTTGCCTTGCTTAAGTGCTCGTGCCTAATTACAAAGGCATCTGTTTTAACACTCCATACATCAACACCGCCATTTATTAATTTATTATAATCCTCTTGTATTTTAT
This sequence comes from Symbiodinium sp. CCMP2592, assembly GCA_905221615.1. NCBI lineage: Eukaryota > Dinophyceae > Suessiales > Symbiodiniaceae > Symbiodinium > Symbiodinium sp. CCMP2592. The sequence continues at coordinate 1,660,362 of CAJNDT010001113.1, forward strand.
GGTTATGGATTTGTAGAAGTAACTCCTTTATGTAAGTATATCCGTTTCTTAGTGCCACTCTATCGGTCACCGTTAAGCAGTAATATTTTCTGTCCAATTCCTTGTCGTCTTCGTCGTATCCGGTGATTTTATTAATCTTGCCTCCTACTTCCTGCTGATAATACAATGCTTCCCGAAGGCTGTCAAAGGCAAAGCTTTTAGATTTTTTGTTCGTTCCCTTCTCTAACAATCCGAAATTTACATTTGCTATAAGCTTCTTGATTTTAGCATCTTCTGGATAATGGTCTGATATCTCGGTTGCCCATAACTGTTTAATAAGCTTTGTGTAATTCACCTTATACACTCTAGAAGGCTCTTTATAATGTAGGATTTCGCATTTGTCTGCGTAGTGCTTTAGAAACTTACCATATACTAAACAGTGTGTCTTATTAAAAAATAACGCTTGTTCTTTAGGTTTAACTAAAAACAAAGTCAGTTCGTGAAACTTGCTGTAATCGTGGGCTTTGTAATTGAAATGCTTCCACATATCAAACTGGTTAAACACGGGGATTTCGGTAATTTGGTTGAAGGCGTTGGTGTAAGCTTTTCTTACATCTATTTCGGTGGTTGTTTCAGGCATAAATCCGTATTTGTCGTATTTCTCGGTTCTTTGGTTAAACACCTTGTAGAATTTATTTATTTCTCCCACTGGCGGGATTGTTCGGCACTCCTTAAGAATTTGTATATCGGTTTCGTTGTAATAGGATTTATGTAAGGGATTAAATAATGCCTTGTTGAATTCGTATGTTGCTTTAGACATATTGTTATAAATCTGTTCCGTTCTTACTTCTACCGTTCCGTCTATAGAACCTGTCACTAGATTTTGGGTTTTAATCCTGTATCTTATGCTCTTCTTTTTAATGTAGAATTTGAAATATAAATCGGAAACGATACACCCACTAAACTGGACTTGTGGTTCATACCCTGCCATCTTGCTTTCATAAAACAATTTTGTTAAGTCGTTACCGTCATAAATTAATGTATAGTTGTCTTTCTCTCTGAGTTTCTTAAGGTCATTTAATGACTGTATCATTTTACATTCGGTGGGTTCTTCTTTCTCGTTAATATGATAATCTGGAGATGCCTTAACAGCTACATCTTGATTTTCGCGGATGGCCACCATCTGCCGTAACATCTGTAGGTTGTCGTTTGCTGTGTAGATATGATTATTCTTAACTAGGGCATATAATGTTGGGATATGGTGGTTGTATTTAGTCGGTGAGTATTTGAAAATCGGCTTTATGAAGGAATTGAATATCCTTACTTGAATGCCGTAGTGTTCAAACACCGGCACCATATCCTGTATTGATGCCCCGTTCGTTTTGAAATCCTCTTCGGTCTTATTCATCAGTTTTAACATACTTTCTTTTGTTAATCTGTTCTTCTCTCGTCTTTTTTCACCCATTAGTGTATCCTTATACCAATCGGTTATGGTGTTAAACCAGCACTCGTTTTCTTTGTAATGCTTTACATTTATCGCTTCCTTAAAGGTTTCAAACTCGGGGTCTAATGGCGTTTGGATGTAGATGTTATACATACTTAAATTAGCGGTATTTGTTAGTTTCTCCTGTTCTGGTTTGAAATCCGTATCGCCATCTACCCGTTCAAGGCTTTTAATTTGAATACACTCCATATATTGCGCTGTATGATATAGGTCATCTTCTAAAACTGGGTCTGTGTTGAAGGTATCCATTAACTTTTTAAAGATGTTTTTCGTTTCTTTCTCGTATCTAAAAATTCGTTTCCCCACCAAGTCCTCTATGTATCTGGTGGATGTTACATTTGCGGTTTTAGGTTCTTTCCAAAAATAAATTAAAGGTCGGCCTTTGTGGTCTTTGAAGGCGGTTTTAATAGCGTTGTCTTTTTCTAACTTTAGCTTATAAAACATTACATCTATAGAGTAGATGCTGGCGCTATTTCGTCTTTTGTTTTCCTTCTTTGCTTCCTGCATTCGTTGCCCGAGTGGTTCTTTGTCGTGATGTTTGTCGTGGATTTTGTCGTATGCTGTGTTTGCTTTCGTTTTTTGTTTGTCGGTTTTTGCTGTTATAAACTGTCTGATTAAATTATCCGCGGTGGTGAATTGGGCTATTTTGCGGTCTTCATAAAAGTTAATTAGATTTTGGATTTTTTCTCTGGTGCCTTGTGTGATACGATTTTTGTAGTTGTCGTAGGTTGTTTGTAGTGCTCTCGTGTTACGCTTAATATTTTTGCTCATATACAATATAATTACAATATAAATTAAATTTCTTTTTAAATAGTTTTTCTAAAGATTTTCGTTATATGTTTAGAAACTGATTTAAAGAAATAGTATAAATATATAGTATAGTTATATGACACATTTCAAAAGTCCCGAGGATATGACAATGGACGAGATTAAGCAACAACTGGCTTTGTATCAACGGCTTTATTATAACAAGAGGAAAGAAGACGAGCAATTTATGATGAAGAAGCGCGAAGCAAGTTTAAGGCACAACCAAAAAAAGAAACTTAAGGAATACATAGAAGAAAACAATTTAAGCGAGGAAGACTTAACACCAAGTCAGATTAATGAAATCATTACAGATAAGAAACCTAGCGGAAAGAAACGCGGAGCTCCGAAATACGATATGAACGAATACAAAGTGATTATGCCAAACAGCGGAATGTAGAAAATGATGATTTAATTAATTATATTAAATCATTATTTTTTTGTTACTTATTTATATGAGCGAGAAGCAGAAAATAATCAATGATGTATATTTTGATAGAGCGGGGTTTGGCAGTAAATCCAGAACACTAGCGGAAGCACGAGAAAAGGACAAAACCATAACAATGGGCGATATTAATGAGTTTTTTAGAAAGAATGTTGAGCAAAAAAGAAAGCAGGTAGGTCAAAACAGTTTTATCGCACCTCATTCCGCTTATGAATATCAAATGGATTTGTTTTTTATAAACGATATGGATGAACAAAAGTTTAGGGTAGGTATGCTAATGATTGATGTATTTGATAAGTTTATGTGTGTGGTGCAGATAAAAGGAAAAAAGGAAGAGGATTTGGCGAGTGGAATGATTGAGTGTTTAAACAAGATGGGAAAGAAACCCGAGATAATTTATACAGACGACGAGGGAGCAATGAACAAGGAAGCAATACAAAAGTATTTGAAGGATGAAAACATAGAGCACCACAGAACGCGGGCGCACCCAAATTTTAGCGAAAGAGCCATCAGAACTTTTAAAGATATGTTGTATAGGAGAGTTGAAGCAGATGAGAAAAAAGGAAAACAAAACATCCAATGGCCAGATTACATATTAGAAATATTATTAACCTATAACAATCAAATGAAACACTCGGCAACGGGTTTTACGCCGAAAGAAGCCCGAAAACCCAGCAATCAATTCAAAGTGAAATTAAATTTAACGATGAAGGGCAAGAAGAACCGCATTTATCCCGAACTAAATGTAGGAGATGAAGTTAAGATATTTAGGAAGCGAAAACCCAATGAAAAAGAAAGAATAAGTAACTGGTCGCAGAATGTTTATACCATAGAAAATATTGAAAATAAGCTAGGGCAAAATTATTACAGAGTTGAGGGCAATAATAGGCAGTATCTTCGTTTTGAGTTGTTAAAAGTTTAACAATCTTATGAAATAAATTTCTAAAGAAAAACATCTAAAGAAATAATACCTATATATATTAACAGGGAAATGTTCAAGTTTGAAAGTTGTTGGAAGTGCGAAGAAATGAACAAGGTAAGGGTGTTAAATAGCAAGTTGCCGATTGATATATGTAATCGCGTATGCGAATATGATAAGTGCGATAAGTGTAGGAATAAGATAATGGAAGAGGAAGATTTAGATAAAAACCCCAGATTTTCAAAGCTAAACAAAGTTCAAAAGATAATAATACACATTCTATATCGTAACCATGACATTGATACAATTATGGACAGGCGCAAATACAAAAACATCATCAAAAGGTCAAATAACCCACTGCGAAAGATAATGAAGCACTTTGTAAATATCAGAAACCATTCGGACAGGGAGCGTTTTATGTTTCACGGTGTATGTCATGCTAGTTTATTATATAGTGTCATAAGCAGTTTATCAGACACAAAAGTGCTTAAGGAAATCGCATATTATAGGATTAAAACCGCTACTATGAGATTTAACGGCTTTGAAATTAGTAAGGAAGTTATAGTAAAGGAAATAATACGCGAATGTTTTGATTTTTGGATGGTGGGTTGGAGGGATTATTATAACACCACAACCGAAGAAATTATGGAGTATGTAGAGTATGTGTTTTCGCTACAGTTTAGCAACCATAACATTATTAATATTCGTATAATGTTATGTTTGTAGCCATCCTAAACCCCAAAATTTAGTTACTTACTTTTTTTATGTCCGTTTTTATTTGTTTTGTTATTTTAGTTTGTTTTTGTATGGCATTTGTCTATGTATTTGAAGGCGTTTTCGTTTTTTGGTCATATTAAAACCGTTTCAGTTAAAAATTTGAGGTTTATTTTTTGTTGTATTTCTGTTTTTAATGGTTTTATGTTTTTTATGATTTTTTGTTCGTAAAACATATGTATTTTTAACCAAGGCACTGGCAGTCGTAGAGGTCGGTCACTGTGTCCGCGATGGTGGCGTAGAGAACGAGGATGCTTGTAGTTTTTCGGAGTCCTTCGAAGGGCGAAAGTGGGAGATACTGAGGTAAACAGCAACACGGGACATTGGACTTTGCTCGGCATAGCACATGGAATATTTTTTGCACCTTGTGCTGTATAATCTTTCGTGTCAGTAGTTCCGTATATACACGAGGGAGATTGCGTCTGCAACATCCTTAAAGTCAATACTGTGCGACTGCCATGACAAGGTCATGACACCAAGTGGTTTCAATTTAGATGAAACGGTTCCAAAACTCACCTCTAACGGATGCCTATACATACCAGCGGGCTCTTTTGGGAAAACACATTCTAAGTGGAATATTCTAAGGGGAATATTCTAGGTGGAGTATTCTACGAGGAACCCGCCTTACAAGTCTGGATCATCATCCAGCACATCCATCGGAGACGATGAAGAAACAGCATTTACAGCCTGCGCTTGCTGTTGCTCAGCAACTATGCGCAGAGCCTCTTCACGAATTGAACGTTGTCGAATTTGCTCGGCAAACTCACCATATCGATTATCAATGAGGTCGGTCATGCGCTGGTGCGAGATGTGATTGTTCCCCGTTGCCGTGAACTCCCTGATATACACCTTCTCTAGCAGTGGCAAAACCAACGCCTTGCTTGTAGTGACTGCTTTCTCGGCGTCGTTGATTTGCTCAAACTCTGGGTCGAGAAGGTGCCAAATCTCCTTCACAATCTTCGCGGGGTCGTTCTGACTGGAGTTATACCACGTGTTTCGAAGAGCTTCTACCTGCGAAAAGTTCATCCTGCCGACGAGGGTCTGCATGAGGTTGTTGTCGGAGGTCACTGCTTGGTCGAGCGCCTGCAAAACGCTGAGGAAAGGATTGTCGTTAGTGATGTTGTTCCTTGCCTCGTTGATGGATTGGTCGATGTCTTCACGTTTGCGTTTCGCTCCTCCTCGTCCACGGATAAGAACATCAAAGGTGGAAATCTCGGTGTAGTCAATGTTGCCAAGGCGGGTGCTTTCATCTGGCGGACTGCGGCCACCGCGCAACTGGATTTGAAAGTCGTCTGCATCTAAACCGCTGAGGTATGGGAACGCATCGACATGTTTCTCCAATGCTTCGGTCTTCAACTGGACGATCGACCATTGAGTATTGGCATCAGCCATGTCGTATGTCCTCCGTGTATCTCCACATACAACCTGCACGAAGCATGGCTTCATTCCGAAAGGTGGCAAGTAGATAAGTTCCAAGCGGTCTTGTTCCCATGTCAATTCACTGATGCCTCTAAGGTAGTCCTCACCGTCCAACTCAACACCATTGTGCATCAATATGTAATGCTCGGAACCGCGATTGACGAACTTCTCAATGACATCAGCAACCGTGTCCACCTCGCCAGTAGCGAACACTTCGTGCATACTCACCTCACCGAGGATCGTGCCGCGGTGAAAGACAACAAAGCTGACGAAGTTTATCATGTAGTTGTCCAAGGCAACATCCACGTCAATTTCCAAAAAGCTAGGGTTCAAACCGACCCGTCTAACAATGTCCGTGGAGACGTAGCAAAACATTTCTTGCATAATGTTCTGCGAGAACCGTGGTGCATCCATGCCATGCAAAAACCCAAGGAGCTCAGGTAAGACACGACCATACTTGTAGCACTCAATCGGGAACACTGCTCTGAACATTTCAAGAATCATGTCCTTCAAAAGGTAAGGTTTGTCTACGCATCGGCTTTTGTTGTTTGCCCACCATACTCGCATTTCTGCAAACTCTTCTTTAGTGAAAATTCGACTGGTGACAAGCTGTTCACGGCCATGATTATGGCAATAAACATACTCCAAATTGAACACTTTTTGCACATAGGACTTGCTGAAGTCTTGTGAAATGTGCGCGGTGTCGGGGATGCCATTGACAATCACGGCACGAAAGGCTTCGCACTCACGCTCCAAATCTTTCGTGGTGTTCTGAAGCTCTTTGATTTGCCGATATGCACTAAAGGGGTTCATGACAATCTTCGCTACATCCGTGAAGGTCGGCCCACCAATGACGCCTCTCGCCTTTGCATCCGAAAGGGCCTGTTCATTGGAGCGACGATGGCAACAATGGAGACGGTTCATCGTGGCGACCCAATCGCTCACCGCACTCTGGAATGAGTTTACCATTGCTCTAAGGGTCAACGGATGTAAAAAGACTAAGACTGAACACCTCGTGGGTCAACCAAAATGGCGACTGGGAACGCCCGAATGCTGGATGCTTTTTTCAATCAATGCAATCAGAACTGATGAGCATGCCACGCTGCTTCACTTGTCTGGATGCAACCGCAAAGCAAAGCAGTCTGTCCTCGCGATGAAACGGTAGTCGTCGTAGTCGTGGTTGTTGCGGTAGTCCACCGGTATTGGCAGGGCGAGGGGTTGCTTGTTTCCTACCTTATCCCTAAACCTTATTCCTATTATAGCTATTTTATTAGAGAATACCATTTCCATTTTCTAAGGTTAGGGATTTCGGGTTGGGAATATGGTTTTTCTATGGGGATGTTGGTGTATGGGGTTTAGAGTGGGTTTTTTCTATGTGGTGGTGTATGGGTCTTCCAATGGTTCCATCATATGGGTTTTTCCTATGGGTATTTTGGTGAGGTTAGGGTTGAGGTATAGGTTGTTATGGTTTTGGGTCTTCAGGTGGCCTAGGGGGGTGGGCATGGTTAGAAAATGGAAATGGTCTCTACTAACTCATTTTAGGGTTCCCTATTATGATTTCCTTATATAAATCCTTAAAAAGGTAGGTTCTTCAGGGTTAAGGTAGACCCCTAAGCAGCTGCCTGAGGCTGGAGAAGGACTTAAAGACCAAGGATTCCGAGCGGATTCTCTTCTGTGCCAGGAGCTTCCGCCAGGGTTTCGGGGTTCTAGGGTTTAGGGTTGAATTAGGGGTACTTAGAAATATTTTCTATTTTTTGGTAGGGTCTAGGGTTTTAGGGTTTAGGGGTCTAGGGTTCTAGGGTTTTGGGGTTTAGGGTTCTAGAGTTCTAGAGTTCTAGGGTTTAGGGTTCTAGGGTTCCTGGAAAGGGAAGTACAGGTGTAAGGCTCCTTAAATCGGTCCCATATGGGAGTTTCCGAAAATAGGGGACCCTAATCTAGTACCTTAAAATAGAAGGATCCTTCTTTTCAGGACCCCAAACCAAGGTACCCCTAGTTTTTGGGAACTCCCATATCGTCAGGGTTTAGGGTTCAGGGTGCAGGAGTTTTAGGGCTTTGGCGGTTTAGAGGCTTAGGGTTTAGGGGCTTAGCGTTTACTTACAGTAGTAGCTCCTTGAGCACACTTCACACTTTTGGGGATAAGAATATCCTCTACAGACCTATAGAACTGAAAGTTTACACTGTTGGGGCTTTGTGAATTCGGCAACGGTGCAGTGGTTTTAGGGATTTCTGCCTAGGGGTTGAGGGTTTGGGGTTAAGGCGTCGGGGTTTGAGGTTCAGGAGTTGGGAGTTCAGGGTGTACAGTTTTAGGGTGTAGGGGGCAGGGGTCTAGTCTAAGCCATTTACAGGTGGGTAGTTTTAAGGTGGGTAGTCTCCCATAAGGCTTCCATACCACTCCTATAAGGTAAAGGGGTCTTATGGGAGTACTATGGAAGAGGAACTACCCACCTGTAATGGGCTTCTATCTAGGGTTCAGTGCAATCAAGATACCTGTAGAGCATACCTTTGATCCGCTTCAGGTAAAGTTTGTGTTGTCTTCCCGGCTCCTTAACCCAATGAAACTGTTCACATGACCGGGAAGGCACTGCAGAAGGACCTTTAAAACGGCCCCAACCCATGCAACTTTGTTGGCTTTGGGTGTAGTTTCGGTGGTAGGCCGAGGAACCATCAGTCCTCAACCCAACCCTAAACCCTAAACCCTAAACCCTAATCCTAATCCTACACCTGCAACCAAGCCTTGAACCTGAACCCAAAGAGACCCAAAACCTCAAATCTCGATGCCTGGCAGGAAGGGCGAGGCGACAAAGGCATACAAGCCCACCCCGGATCAGTGGGTAGGACAGGATTCGGGGTTGGGGTTTGTGGGCTTTGGTGTTTAGGGTTTTGGATTCTGGTGGCTAGGACAGGCAGTGGTGAGACGCTGGATTGCCAACACTTTTTGACGCAAGCCTGAATCGTCAGAGTCGGGTTTGGATGCATAGTAATAGTCTAGTTAAGTCTTCAGGGCTATCGGGACTATAAGCGGAGATTGTTGATCACTACTAGTCATTCCCCAAGACTCCAAATAGCCCAAACTAGGTACGATTTATCCAAAGTAGGTACTATTTGTATACACCCTGAATCCTAAGCCCTATACTCCCTAAACCCTTAACCCTATACCCCTGAACCTTATCCCTTCAGCTCGAGCCGAATGGCTAGATTTTTTGTCCGGGGCTGAGGGGTTCGAAAACCGAAAACCCAAATCTCAACACCCCTCAGTTGGTCAGATCTCGCGCAGGGGGCTTGGTTCTGCAATACTACATTCTAAGAACCCTAACAAATTGGGGAACCTTAGAATGCAGGGTTTCTGAGACCCCAAAGAGACCCAAGGACTCTCCCTAGGACATTCCGGACCCTCCTAAGGAGATACCTGGACCCTTAGGGTAAGAACCTTCATGTCCAAGGGTAAAAGGAGGGACCCTTAGTAAGGACCCCTAGGTATATACCCTTAATATAGCTATTATATGGTAGAAGCCAGAAAGTTGGACCATTAGTATCCTCATGCCCCTAAAGTAAAGTATACGGGATCCTAGCACAAATCCTCCTAAATCCATGTTCCAACTTTCTGGCTTCTACTGTATACCCATTATATAGCCCATTTTAGGGTAGGGGTCCCCATGAAGGGTCCCTCCTTTTCCCCTTTGAATTCTGATCCGGCTGCAAGACCCCGGCCTGAAGGGCAGGTCGTAGAGTTTTGGAGCATCGGCTGCGAAAGGAGACGGGAAAGGACTGGGCGCGGTTGCTTATTGTAAGTATAACCCAAAGGGTCCAAGTACCCAAATAGTAGGGATTTAGGTCCCAAAATCCATACTCTGAATGGTTTTTGGAGCTTGAAATCCTACTATTTGAGCACTTGGACCCTTAGGGTAAACCCTTAGGGTAATAAAGTTAAAACATAGTAATATAATATAGTATAGTGTAGGATAACGTCCTGTATTACAGTATCATGTAGTATAGCAGAGTATAGTATAGGATAAACGGTATAGTATAGTATCAAGCCACGATCTCCGGCAAAGTTAAGGGTTTGGCATGTAACCTGAAAATGTAGGTACAAGACCAACCGGCCAAAACCCTAAACCCTAAACCCTAAAACCCCTAACCGTGACGAGGACGCAAGATCGACCTCAAGGTGGATGATGTGGTAGAACCGCTGCTCGGACTCTATTCCACGCCAAGCTTGAAAGGAGACCCAAGTCCCAATATAGGGACCGAAATAAGTACCTATACTATATTGGTGGTTCCTTGTTGTTCTAATTGTAGCTTAATATAACACCAAACCTTATTCTAACTATGAATGCCCCTATACAGGGACTATAGCAGATGCCATAGTATACTGGTTCTAACCCCAGATGAAGCCCCCAAAAGGAGCGCAAAGATACTGCCTGTAGCATCACACCCAGGTCGAAGCTCGATATCGTCCTAAAGGACATTGACCGCTGCTGCGTACTGCCGCTTTGCTTCGATTCTGGAAAGAGGGTAATGAAATCAAATGAAATAAGGCTTAGGATGCAGTTTGTTTTTTTGATTTGCTTGTTGGTTTAGCTTTCGGGCTTTAATGCTTCAAGGTGTTTTCAATTACAGCTTTAGTTTTTTAAGTAATTACCGGCCTTGCAAGGCTTCAAGGCTTAGGATTGTACTTGCAAGGTCTCTGTGGGGTTTCACGGCGTTTGTTTGGGGCTTTAGGGTTCCAGACACAAGGCAGTATAACCCCCCCCCATTATTAATGGAGTTATGCAGACTCATATATGAGGAGCAAAACTGCTCAGAACAGCCTGAAGCAATAAACCCTCAACGTCCCTTTGAACTCTTCTTCCCAAACCCTTGTTTTCAATACCCATTTAGCAGAAAGGCCCTGGGTTTGCTCGTACCCTAAACCCTAACCCCAAACCTCTAAACCCTAAAACCCCAAACCCTAAACCCCTAAAGCCTAAACCCAGGTGGCGCAAGCGCCGGAAGGTGGGTGGCTCCCAAGCGCTCCAGGATGACGAGCCGGAATCTGTCGAGGCTTGGTCTCCGACCCGTTCAGGGGTCGGTTGAAGGGACTACTTGGAGGGTCGGGGGACTTAGTAGGGCTCCTTAAAGGGATCCTTAAAGGGCTCCTTAAAGGGATCTATAGGGGGATTGTCAGGGGATCTACAAGGGAGGGGAGGTATGGGACTTAGTAAGTAGGTAATAAGTATGAGTTGTAAGTACCCTAAAAGGGACCCTATTTGGGGTTATGGTACTTATGACTCTTTAAAATGACTACTTAGTAAGTCCCCCGACCCTCCAAGTATGAGGATCTTTAATGGGGTTCCTGTTAAGGATATTAGGGGGATCTATAACAGGGCCTAGTAGGTTGCCTTTAGGGTGTCATGGGGTTCATACTAATTGGGTTCCCCTGAAAGGGTCCTTGTTTTAGGGTCCTTTTGGGGGGCTCTTGAGTGGTCAGGGGGGTTTAGGCTAGGAGTTTAGAGGTTTAGGGCTTAAGGCTCGGGGTTACCCTTAATAAGGACCCCTATGTATATACCCTCAATGTAGCTATTATATGCCCATTATATAGCCCATTATGGGGTAGGGGTCCCCATTAAGGGTCCCTCCTTTTCCCCTTTGAGTTAAGGGCTTTCAGGGTCGCCGTCGCCAGAATCCAGAAGGGTTCAGGATTTGCGGGTTGGGGGCTCGCGGTTTACAAGCTCCCTACCCCAAAGGGTCCAAGGATTGTCATGGTACATACTTAGACCCCCAAAATGAGTATATACCATAATGATACTTGGACCCTTTGGGTACCTTTTGAGATTAGGACTAAGATTCCAGAATCTGCTTGGGTTTAGGGTCTAGGGTTCTGGCTGTAGGGCGTAGGGCAAAGCTTGTTAATTGAAGCCCGCTTCTTCGGCGGCACCGGAGCCGGTGGCGCGAGCCGCGTCGGAGGAGGAGCGCGGCGCAATCTCACCCTAAGGGTCCATGTACCTAAAGATGGTCAGCAAGCTTGTAGGGGTTTAGGGTTTAGGGGTTCAGGGTTTAGGGGGGGGTACTATAAGGGTTCTAGAAGGGTTTAGGGTTTAAGGAGTTCATGTACCTAAATAGTATATACATTGCCTTAAAGTACTCCCTATGTGGGTACATTGGGCCCAAAGTATATACTATTTTGGTAATTACATGGACTGTTTGGGTCTCCAGAAAGGAGGAGATTGTACAGCCTATGGGGGCACCCCGACTGGCTCCCGCAAGCTCAGGTGAGCCCACCTCGGACGATTCTGGAAGGTGTCGTCGTTTCTGAGGTGCAGAGTGGCCCACCACCAGGCCCAAAGGCTCCATGTACCCATATAGTAGGTACTTAGGCCTTAAAGTGACCATATAGGGACCCCTTTAAGGCCTAAGTACCTACTATATGGGTACATGGAGCCTTAGGGCAGGGCAGGGCGGCGTTGGAAGGCGCCTGGTGAGAATCCCTGAGGCGGTGCATACCGTGGTGGTGAGAAAGGCTGTGCTTGCAGTACTTAATACTATGCACCAAGCCTATTCTAAATTCCACTACGGAGGCTTCTACATTGCAACCTAAAAGTAAGCACTTCCTGGTAAAGCGCGCAAGAATTCAATTAAAAAATAGAATCTCTGAATGACACTTTAACCTCCAACATGAAGCCCAGCACTATAAGCCTGCAAACAAAATTCCCGTGAAACCCCAATAACCTGGTTCTTGCTATGAATTTAGTTCAAGTTACAATAGTAAGGAAACCATATGGCTTTCTTTAGATGCCTTTCCCTTCAACGGTTTTTTGTGTACCTAAAACCCTACTGTTTCTGGTACTTAGGCCATCTGGGTATGGTCACTTAAGGCAAATCCCTTAACAAAGAGGGTCCATTTATACTGCCATTGTGCAACCAGGCCCCTGAAACCATGATAGGGATGCCCTTTTGGTAACTAATTTCATAATTGGCAATGGTAGTACATACTGTTGATAAGGAGTATACCACAATTCCCATAGTTTAGGGTCTTTAAGGTAATGCAGGATTTATATCATCAACCGTATGTACCCTCTGATCAACAAGAACCCAGACAGTGGACGGCTGTAAGAGGCCGACGCTTTCGTCGCCACGGTGACGCCACGCGCTCTGGGCGTCCTCAGTTCCCTGGCTGCTGCGCCTTGCCTGGAAGGAAAGGGGTTTAGGGTTTTGGGTTTCTGGGTTTGGGGGCTTAAAGTTTAAGGGTTTAGGATTCAGGGTTTAGGGCTGCTTGACAGAAAACCCGAAGTGTCCAACTATTGATTATGGCACTTTGTGTCCTTTGGGTTTTTTGGGGGGTTGAGGATTAGGGGGTTTGCGGTTAGGGGATTATAGGAGTTTAGGTTTTCGGGTTTGCCGTAATTGTCCAAGTACCTAGTAATCATAAACTCTCCCGAATACGGACCAACAAATCTACGGCTGATGATAGAAATCCTGCATTACCTAAAGGACCCTAAACTACGAGAGTTATGGAGTATCCCTTATTATGGGTCATGCAGGATTTATATTATCAACCGTATTATCCAAACCCAAGTAACCGACCCTCCTACGGCTGATGATAGAAATCCTGCAGTACCTTCAGGACCCTAAACTATGGGAATTATGGTATATTCCTTACTATGGGTAATGCAGGATTTATATCATCAACAGTAGTTGACTCGAACACGAAGCCCTCAGGGTTCCCTCCTGTAGTTGTACCTTAACCCCAAGTAACCTACCTTTTCAAGGACTTCTAGAAAGAAATCAAAGTAGTAACCTACCTTTTCAAGGACTTATATAAAGAAATCAAAGTAGTAACCTACCTTTTCAAGGACCTATATAAAAAAGTATTAGGGAACCCTAAAAAGGTAGGTTTCCTTAGTCCAGGCAGTGCATAGCCCCAAGAAACCAGTCTAGCTTTAAGGGCCTGTGTTGTGACCTGTTGTGCCTGTCTACTGGTGGTGTCATATTTATGTCTATAGGATGCTCCAAAACTCGAAGACGTAAAGCCTGAAGCCAACCCCGAAACCCAAGCCTCAAAGAGTAAGCCCGACTCCTGAATCCCTTGGTCCGGACCTGGAAGAGAATCGGTTTAGGGTTAGGTTTAGCGTTTAGGGTAGTGCAAGCTCTGAGGGCCCAAGTTGTGGCGTATCCTAAACCGTTAGCCTACATTCAAGTCAAGGCCAGTGACCATCACTGCGCCCTCACTGCAGCAGCGGTTCGCAGCGTGTGGCCCCTTCTGGAAGTGAACTGGTTTGCAAGCTGTTTGGATCTTTTGCCTGGAAGCCAGTTACTTTATGCTATAGCAGGTTCTACTCAAATAGATGGACCCATAACGGTTTGCACACAGGCTCAAGAACAGAAACCTACACGACTATATAAGTAGGCTTCATATTATGCGATTCACAAGGGAGTTTTGCCTTAATGGGATGTTGCTGCTGTTATGCAAAGGGATCCCCTTCAACATAGCGGGGTCGAGATTCGACGGGCCACCGAACCGGGTCCAAACTTGCAGAGGCAATAGAATCTAGGGGCCTTAGTAATGAGACCAGGGTTTTGGTTCCCGTTATACTGTAATTCTAATAAGGAGCCCCCAAAATACTGGCAGGTAATTATTTACTTGGAGGGTCGGGGGACTTAGTAAGTAGGTAGTAACTAGACTTATAAGTACCCTAAACAGGACCCTAATTGGGGTTATGGTACTTATAAGTCCCTAAAATAACCAGTTACTATAAGTCCCCCGACCATCCAAGTAGGCCCCGAAAGTAGTGGCCTTAATTTGAACCGGGTTTTGGGTTTAGGGCTTAGGGGCAAAATATACTGTTCTAGGAACCTTGATGCAACAGTGCTGTAATTGTCCCAGGCCTCTAAATTGTGGAAAGCGTTGTAAAATGCAGAGTCCTAGCCCAAATTGGTGCAGCTCGTTCGGCAGTGCTACATGCTCTTTCTTTCCTGGTGTGAAGATTTGGGTTCGCGGTTGTGGATTAGGATCCTAGACCCCCAACCCTCGCCCCGAAACATGACCGCGCGATCCGAAATTCTGCAGGATACATGGGAATTTCACCTTGTAATTTTATAGTGAAATGCCGTACATCGGACTACACACGCACTTTTACTGGCATGGTAATTATGCTCATGTGTTTTCAAGCAAGGTAATTAGATTCCCACTTGTGTAGAGCTGAACGGCGGGATTCTTTTTGAACAACCAAGGACCCCCTACCAAAAAAGGCACTCAGCCAAGAAGCCTCTACGAAGCCCTGCAGTACTCCGAACAACTCGCCAA
Organism: Symbiodinium sp. CCMP2592; assembly: GCA_905221615.1. Classification (NCBI taxonomy): domain Eukaryota; class Dinophyceae; order Suessiales; family Symbiodiniaceae; genus Symbiodinium; species Symbiodinium sp. CCMP2592. The sequence continues at coordinate 1,675,486 of CAJNDT010001113.1, forward strand.
ACCCTACACCCTAAACCTAAAAAGCTCGTTGAAAGACGTCGAAGCCGGCATGGACCGAGGTGGAGGAGTGGCGTTATCAGGTCCTTTTTCTGTGCCGTGGCCGAAACCCCTAAGCCCCAAGCCCCAAACCTGAAGCCTTGATCCGTAAGCCCTAAACCCTAATCCCAAAGCCCTAAACCCTAAACCCCTAAACCCTAAGCCCTACACCCTAAACCCTAAACCCTAAGCCCTACACCCTAAACCCTAAACCCTAAACCCTAAACCCCTAATCCCAAAGCCCTAAACCCTTGAACCCCAAAAAAATTGAAGCCCTAAGCTTCGAACCCTACACCCTAAGCTCCACTGGCTTCGGGCTGCGGGTTTCGGGACCTCGGGTCAGGACTTTCTAACCTTTGTTTTGGGGTTTGGGGTTTAGTGGTGTAGGGTTTCGGGTTTGGGGTTTAGGGTTTTAGGGTTTTGGGGTTTGGGGTTTAGTGGCGTAGGGTTTAGGGTTTGGGGTTTAGGGTTTTAGGGTTTGGGGGTTTAGTGGCGTAGGGTTTAGGGTTTTTAGGAGTGCCGGGTTTAGGGGTTGAGGGTTTCAGGAGTTCAGGGTTTAGGGTTTAGGAGTTCAGGGTTTTGGAGTTTGGGGGTTTGGGGTTCAGGAGTCCAGCATTTTGGGGTTTAGGAGTTTAGAGTCTAGGGGTTCGGGGTTTTGGGGGCTAGGGTTCAGGGTTGTACTGCAACCCGCAACCCTCTAGGCAATCTCCACATAGAGCCATCCAAGAACATTGCCCCAGTCAGCGCCCAGTGCCTTGCAGGGTGGGGTTTGGACTTCCTAACATTGTTATAAGATCGCCAGAGACTCCAACATCCCTTAATTAGGAATATACCTTAAGTTATAGCAGGATCCCTTATGTGACTTAAGGTATTTTCCCTACTTAAGACGCCAGGCTCTTCGAATGGTCTCAGCGGAGCATCTCCGGCAAAACCATGGCGGAGTTCGCCGGAAGGCCAGCCCGAAAGCCTACCTTAGGGTTCCTTTAAAGGGTTACTATAAGGGTTCCTTTAAAGGGATCTATAAGGGTTCTATAAAGGGTTTAGGGTTTAGAGTTTCCGAAAAGTAGGGGCAGCTCATTTTGGGGTCCTTATAGTAAGGGTCCTACTATGCAGGGTACTATATTAGGGTCCCCTTTTCTCGGAAACTCCCACTTGTGTTTTAAGGGTCATACTCTTTAATTAAGGGGTCATAACCTACTATTCTGTAGAGCAGGTAAGCCCTAAACCCTATGCCCATGCCCTTTTGGAATCGCGCTGAGTGTCGGAGTTGTCGAGTTGGGGACTGTGGTGTTGGTTTCCAAGTCTTCGGGGTTTCCGGTTTCGGGCTGGCGGATTCTTCGTGCAGGCTGTTGTGGCTACGGGGTTGATAAAATGTGGTTTAGAGGTTGGAAAGCCCTAAACCCAAAAACCTGTACACCGGTTTGAAGGAGTATATACCTGAAGATCCAAAAACCTACTGTTCTAAGGGTTATACCCCCTAACTAAGGGGTCACAATCCACTGCTCTGTAGAGTGTAGGGATACAGGTACCTAATCTAGGCTAACATAGTAGTTCCATTTCGTGGTTCATATTCAGAATCCTATAAGGTAATCCGACAAAGGAACTACTATGGAGCCTCTGGGCAGGCACAGCAGTTTATACGGGATTGGAGTAGTTTGATACGGTTGATGATATAAATCCTGCATTACCTTACGGACCCTCACCTATGGGAATTATGGTATATTCCTTATTAGTCATGCAGGATTTGTATCATCAACCCTAAACCCTAACCCCCCCCCCCCCCAAAAGATCCCTTAAAGGAGCCCCTTATAGCGGTACCCTTATAGATCCCTTTAAAGGGACCCCCCAGGATTTATATCATCAACCGTCGAGTTTTGGGGCTGAGCAACCCTCAGAGTCGGTCCTGTGGGCTTCGGGACACTCCCTCAGGGTTCATGTGCGGGTTTAGGGGTTTAGGGTTTAGGGTTTTGGGGTTTAGGGTTTAGGGTTTAGTAGGGTTTAGGGTTTAGGGTTCATTAAGGGTTCTATAGGGTTCTTTAGGGTTTAGCTCCTGTAAGGGTTCTATAAGGGTTCAGTAAGGGTTCTATAGGGCTTAGCTCCTATACGGGTTCTATAAGGGTTCAGTAAGGGTTCTTTAGGGTTTAAGGGTCCATGTACCCATATAGTATATACAATTTGGCATCAAAGTAGTCCCTAGATAGTATACTTTGGTGCAAATGCATGTAGTATTTGGGCACATGGACTGTTAGGGACTAGGACAGCTAGGAATCAACAGGCTCAGCATCATTTGTCGCTTTGCTCTTTTGGGAACGGAGGTGGAGGGTCTGCTCTGGCGACCGGGGCAATAAATGAGCGTGCTAATGTTTTTTGTAAACCCCTAAATCCCAATCCATACCCAGAGGGTCCAAGTACCGAAATAGTAGGGTTTCAGGTCCCAAAATCCATACTCTGAATGGGTTTTGGACCTTGAAACCCTACTATTTGGGTACTTGGACCCTCTGGGTAAATCCCAATCCATACACACCCAAACCTTCGACAAGTCTGGGGCATGTCAGGGTCTTCCGGCCCCACGGGTTCACAGGATCGGGTCGAACCAGCACCGCGAAGCATGACTGGCTAGGCCTTAGGGTTCTTTAGATATTTCCTTATTGGGTTTATAATTATAAGGGCCCCATAGAAACTAATATTTTTCAAAGGGCTCTGCAGGCCAACCCAGAAAAAGAGCAGAAGCGAGGCCTCAAAGATCTGAACAGATCCTTGCAGAAGAGGCGCGTGTGACACGATGAGGAAAACGAGGCTATCGACCAACCCAGCCGGAGAATGGTTGACAGGATGGATCGCTTCGATACTCAGGCATTCGGGCTTGGTGTTTAGTGTTTAGGGTTTATAGGGTTGCGGAGAGGCAGAATTTAAGCTGAAGTCTTTGAGCCCAATAGCCCTTGACCTTTGTCCTTAGAGCCTTACACTAAGGGTCCATGTGCCCAAGCAGTACAAACTTTAGCCCCAAAGTACCTATGTAGGGATTAGGTTTAGGCCAAAGTACATGCATGTAACTATCTACTATTCGGGTACATGAACCCTTAGGGTTAGGGTTTGCCTGGCGGCTCAGTCAGGTATCCTGATCCGCACGTGCAGCTTCTCATCGACATGGTGACAAAGGAGTGCTCTCACTGCGCGGGAAGTTGGCTTCTCCCAGGGGATATTACCCTCACGACAAACCCCTACACCCAGTTCCCACGCCTAGATTCTTGGGGGAAATACCCTCACCCCAAACCCCTACACCTAATTCCCACACCTAGCCTGAAGTTTTCAATCTTGGGGCTAATGGACAAAGCCGAAGTCTCGACTGTATAGTTACATAGAGCCTCTACCTTACGGGTCCAAGTACTTAATAAGGACATACTAATCCGAAACCCAAGTACTCGCACCTAAGTTCTACAAGTAGCTCCTTTGGAACCCTGTGGTTTTATGCAACATGCTTGGAGGATCAAGCGACTTAGTAATGGCAAGGAGGGGTAGATATACCTACATATATCAGGATGAAAAGGTAGTTATAAGTATTGGTACCTCATTTATAGCTCCAGATACTTCGCCCATGATCCTGTAAGTATCCGTCTCGGCAGTATGGGAGTTTCAGAACCTGTTGTGATTTTTTGCCTTGAAGCCGGGCAATCCAAGCACCAGAAGAATTAGTAGGGGGCGGGCTCTTCAGCTTCTACTGCCTGCACGACTTGCTGAACGCAAGACTGTGAGCGGCTCCCGGAAAAATATTTTGCGGAAGCATCCCGGATGCCACAGCTCCCGCCAAGTGGCGAACTTCCAGTGTGGCACTTCTCTGGGGTGAGAGTAAGGGTGAAGACTTTTGGTCAGTGGTCATAGACATGCTCGACATCGGCATGATCTATGACTGCACTCCTGGACCGGGGTCTCTGGCGAATACTGTCTTCAACTGCCCAGAAGTGAACTACGTGGGCAGTGTGCCAGAGTGAGGAGCATCTCACTTGGCTCGGGAACGTTCATTGCCTGGGGTTCCTGCATATATATATATATATATATATATATATATGGCAGCAGTCTACCTATTTGGGCCGAGTATGAATACATTCACCGACCTGCAAGCCCCTTAGTTGACGTACCCGGAAGTTTCCGGGCTGCAATATTTTGGTTTACGGTATGCTATATTATCAGCCTGAACAATCAGCAATATCATTCGCCGGCGTTCTGTATCATACCCAGCATACTATCGTCCTCCTAACACCTTACTCGAATTACTAAGGCCTTTCCACTACGAACTTTATTGTACAAACCTACAGATCTCTAACGGCCCTTTAGAAACGCCTCAAGGCAGCATATTTTCCAAGAAGCAGATGAAGTTTTCGTCTTGTTAAGGGGTGAGGATCTGCCTGGGTCCTCGGGAGGACCTTCTGTCTCGGATTTATTACTATAGAACCCTAAGTGGGTGGTTGTCAAAATTAGGGTCCCTTTTTGGGGTCCTTAGTATAATACGGCACCTAGTATTTCGGGTACCCAAAAGGGACCTAATTTTACAGCCACCCAAATGAATACCAATATTATTCCTTGGGGCTCCTTCTTAGAAATATACAAGAACGGGGTGGAAGGGTTGCAGGGTTTAGGATTTGGGGTTTAGGGTTTAGGGTGTAGGAAGGGTTGTAGGTCAAGGATGTTGGTTACCTCTTTCTTAGAGGCTGAAGGGGTGCAGCAAGTAGGTTACATTCAGAGGCACAGTGAGGAGAATCCCAAGATTGATCAAGGAGCTATGTCACATCGATACCCTAAACCCTGAACCCAAAACCCTAAACCCTAAACCGTGATTTCGGGCTGTTCTCGGCCCTGTGTCCGAAATCCTAAACCCGTGCAAAGACTAGGGTTTAGAGCTCAGGGCTTTGGTCAAGAAGCTTGGGTACGGCCCCCATTCAGTTTTGGTTGACTAATATTTAATATATATATATATATATATATATATATATATATATATATATATATATTAGGACCTTAACAGTAGCCCTATTATCGACTCTTACTGTATGGGCGCCGTACCTAATCTAAACCCTTAGAGCCTAACAAGCTGCGATCCCCTCAATCCTCCCATCTGTTGCTCTGCAAAGGAGCAGAAGGAGAACATCTTACCGCCAGGCTGCCGTGGTGAGCTCCGGGTTTTAGGGTTGGGCCAAGGGGCTGAGAGTTTCAACGGTAGTGTTGTTTCCATTTTGGTAGTTCTCTAAATTGATTCTTGCTTAGGTCCAAAAAATGATACGGCTCCCTTACAAAAAGGCGATACAGACGCAGATACTTCTTGTTTCGGCTTCATCCTCCAGCTCTGCATCCAGAAGCTATCTATACTTATGACAACCGCAAAGCCTGAGGACAGGCATGTTGAATTGCACAAGAATGTGTGTTTTTAGGATGTCGTGAATGGACAGGCTGCAGCAATGCATGTGTAAGATGGCCGAGACTTGCATGTGTCGGTCGCCGGCATCAGGCGAAGTGGGGTGGGGTGAGTGGGATGGGATGGGGGTGGAGTGCGGTGTGCTGCCCAAGGAGTTATACCCAGCCCAAGCGAGTCTTGGTTTTGGCCCTCCGTTTTGGCCTCCATTTCCGCCCTGCATTTTTTCCGGCTCTCCATTTTGGCCCTCCATTTCGGCTCTCCATATTACTTGGCCCTCCATTTTGGCTCTCCATTTTGGCCCTCCATTTTGCCCGGCCCTCCATTTCGGCTCTCCATTTCTCCTGGGAAAAATGGAGAGCCGAAATGGAGGGCCGGGCAAAATGGAGGGCCAAAATGGAAAGCCAAAACAAAGGGCAAAATAAAATGGAGGGCCGAAACGGAGGGCCGGGCAAAATGGAGGGCCAAAATGGAGAGCCAAAATGGAGGGCTAAAGAAAATGGAGGGCCGAAATGGAGGGCCAGAATGGAGACCCTCTGGATTTGGGCACCCCACCCCACTCCATCCCGCCCCACAAGGAAAGAACGGTTTCAACAGCCCCTGCATTTCCCGCTCATCTGCACAACCAGCTCCGGATCACAGGGAATATTCTTGCATTCTGGCCATCCATCTTTGGCGGATGCCCGTCCATTTTGGCCCTCCTTGTCTTAGGCTGTTCCGGTTTTCATAAATCTATACCCTATCAATAATGAGGTACTTGTGTTTAGGCTTAGGGTAGCAGTTATGCAGGTTCGTATTTGGGAGAGCATATGCTTATTGCGGACTCGGACGCATAGAGCTATACATCCTAAACCCAGAGTTCAAAACCCTAGTTGACCCTTCTGGATGCCTGACTCATGCAGACGGCGCAGGGCCTTGAAGAGACTGATTCCTGCTGTAAGCAACCCCTCAATGAACTACCCGAAGCCGGCAACCCCCCCAGGACCCACACACTAACAACGCTTTAAGGGGCTAAGGTCGAAGAAAGCAGGCAAGTAGAGTTACACGATCTTCTTCTTTACAACATATGGGCCTTTAATAGTTGCCTATACTATTTTTGGGCTATAACTATGGTTCCAAAACTCTATTTTACCCTGAGGGTCCAGGTATCTCCTGGGGAGGGTCCGGAATGTGTTAGGGAGCGTCCTTGGGTCTCTTTGGGGTCTCAGAAACCGTCAATTTTGAGCTTCCCCAATTTGTTCGGACCCTTAGGGTAACTATCAAGGTGCCTACTTGGAGAGTCGGGGGACTTACTGAGTAGTTATTTTAGAGAGTTATAAGTACCATAACCCCAATTAGGGTCCCTCTTAGGGTACTTATAACTCTGCTTATTACCTACTTACTAAGTCCCCCGACCCTCCAAGTATACTATCAAACCCCAAGTCAAAGGATCCTAAGGACCCAGGTTTAGGGTTTAGGGTTCGAACCATATAGTACACTCTTGTGCCCTAAGGTAACTAAGTAGGGACTACATTAACGCCAAAGCATGTGATATATGGATACATGGACCCTTAGGGGTACGCCCTGAATCCCGAGACCTCGTCCGCTTAAACCCCCTAAACCAGTACTTGGAGGGTCGGGTAACTTAGTAACTAGGTGACAAGGTAGTAAGTAGACTTATAAGTACCTGAGTCCCCCCACCCTCCAAGTATCCTCCACATCCACATTTCGAGTGATGCCAAGCCCCATTTACGCTCTGGTATGCAAGACCCTAACAGACTCTAAGGCCCGCCCGGTTCATAGAACCTACAAGCTTTACACTACCTGAACCCTGCTGTAATAACTATGGGCCCAACAACGACCCAGAGACTCCAATATCCCTTAAATTAGGGAGTATACCTTACATCATATACGGGGTTCTACTGTATATAACTTACCTTAAGGACGAAATGAACCCTAAAAGGGTTTAAGGCTCATATACCATATAGGGATTCATAGTATATGGGTATAGGGCCCCGACTTTTAAGGGTCATTTCGTCCTTCAGGTTAAGGTCTATTCCTAATGAAGGGATATTGGAGTCTGTGGAAGTCTTAACGCACGAAACGCAAAGGCTTTGAGGAGCTCGCTCGCAAAGCCGCCGACAGAATCGAGCTGGGCGCCAACGTGGAGGAGGGGGTCCAGATGTTGATTTAGGGCTTTAGGGTATAGGGCTTTAGGAGGTATATGGTTTTGAGTTCTGATGGTTTGAGTCTTCAGGGTTTTAGGGCACAACGGGTCCAAGTAATGGCATAGTATATGCCTTTGCGGCCCAAATCCGACGAAGTACCCACTATAATGGTACTTGGACCCTTACGGGTTGATTTAGGGTTGTTCGGGTCTGGATTCCAGGTTTAGGTTTCCAGGCATAGATGTAGGGTTCAGAACGCGATGGAAAACTCAGGGCGTCTAGCTGAATATCTTTGTGATGGTCTTATAGGTTCCCAGTCAAAGATGACGGGTGGGTCATTCGAACAAATCCCAGTGCGTTCGTGATACTCCTGACTTTTTGGGATAGCATATTTATCAAGTTCGCGTTTTGGTGTATGAAAACTGCCAGCCAGTGACACAGCAATTCGGGTTACTTAGTTAGCTGTTTTCGGAGTGCCTTGGTGCTCCTTTGACCTCCCTACTACAGGGGTCGGAATAGTTTCAGTTCGCCTATACCCTAAACCTTACGTACCTGTATCCCTAAACCCTACAGAATAGTAGGGTATGAGACGTTACTTAGAGGGTATCGCCCTTAAAACAGTAAGTTCTTGGATCCCCATGTAAACGTAAGCTTTTAGGGTTTAGGGTTGAGGGTTTAGGGTTTAGGGTCTAGTGCCAAACGGGAGACGCGATAGATCGAGTGGTGTGTTCGTGCCGCCTTCCCAGTCTCATCGACGATCAGGCTTTCACAGATCACTACGGGTCAAGGTGCCTATAGGGTTTAGGGTTTAGGGTTTAGGGTACTCAGATAATTAATTACTCTCCCATGTTCACCTACATATTACATAACTACTATCCTCAACCCAAGTTTGTCTCAAGTCCTATTCTGTCTATTGTTGGGTCCCCGTTGGACCCTTGCGGGAATATGGCATAGGCCGCTCCTTTGTCAGGAGGGATGCATTTGTTTTTGGACTTACTGCAGGCGTTTGACAGATTGACTACAGGGCGCATTAAGCTGTGGCCCCTCCAGCTTGAAACAGGGCCTATAAGATCGGGTTCGGAACATGACACATAGTATCCCCTTACAGCCCGCGTGACAACTAAGCCCAATTTCCTAAACCCTAGTTATTCAGGCGCCTACCTCCTTAGTATGGTGTTTATAATCATATTCGATATGTATACACACGTATCGTTCCTGCTTGCTGTGATTCTGATGTGTTTTGATATTTCGCTTGTTACGGCCCCCGTGGTGCTCTCCCGCCAGGAGGCTGCAGCTGGCATACTGCTACCTGGAGAAAAGGGTGCAAACAACAGGGGACGCATTTCAAGCAGGATTATTCCTTCGGGTTCCATTCGTTCTTTCGTTACTTCTACTTCGCTAGTTATTTGAAGTCATTTTTCATTTAGTAAGGTATGTCCTTCTGTCGGTCGTTGTGTGTATATGTTTGCTTGTACTAGAATATGTCTTCAAACTCCAATCAGGGTCCGAAGGGCCTAGTTTCAGGGGTTTAGGGCTTAAGGGGTTGACGGGTTCAGGGTCTTGCTTCTATAGAATGAGTCGAGCAGGGGTTTTGCAGGTTGTTCCAAGGTCCAGGCGACAGATAGCAGCCGTATAGGCGTCTGAATGATTCTTACTACTATTCTTAAAGGCATCCTTAATCGCGTGTAAATATACGCCATATAAACCTGATCCCAATAATTATGACTCTGACTCTATATCAGGATAGTGTAAGGGTTGAGGCATTTCGGGTGTAGGACACCTACCGTCCTTGAAACCCAAACCCACTGTCCCAGGGCTAAACCCATAAACCCGTAGCTTCAAACATCCCAAAATGCCCCAAATCCCAAACTCCAAGCCCTGAATCGGGGTTCTGAACCTAGGGGTTTTCCGCAGAGTGGTGTGGAGTTATACGTTAAAGGGGTGCTAGCAACCCTCCTGCTTGCTGGCCATGAGTCCTGGTGTTCACTGTTTTTTTGCTGGGTATCTGAACGCCCAATAACATCTTTGACTCTGTTTACGGCTATCCGACTTCCCATCGCTCTGGTAAGTAATACCTAGCATTTCTCACAACCACCAGACTTGAGCAAGAAGATCTAGCACACTTCAGTGGGGATGTTGTTGCTGTTTTCGTTGTGGGTCGGCGCCATGAGCCCCCCCAGGCTCCTTGCAGAACACTGTGGGGACTGTTCGTGTGATTGTTTGGCCTGAAACCGATCATTCCAAGCTAAATCCAATGCCGATACACCCCTCCAATTAATGGGAGCCTGATTAAGACATCCTGGGCCTATAACCCCAAACTAGTAGGATTCATATAAGGAACACTAAAAAAGGCCCAAGGTCTCTTAAACAGGTTCCTACATTAGACTTTTGTTCCTGTTGCTTGCAACCTGAACTGGTTCCACGCGAAACCCAAGCTGGACCCTCATCCCCCAAAATCCTAAACCCTTTACTACCGCACACTGCGATTACGGTATTTTCTTTCCTGGTGGATCCCTAAACCTCGTACCCTAAACTAAACCCTGCACCCTAAACTTTTAACCCTAAAGCCTGAAAACCGCCCAACGACAGTAGCTACGGTGACCCCAGGGACGGCCTGTCCGTGCTGAGCCCACTTGAGCCGCATGGACCGTATTTGGGAGGATTCCATGATTCTGCGACAGGATTTACCCTAAGGGTCCAGGTACCTCGCTAGGAGGGTCCGGAATCTCTAGAGAGAGCTTGGGCCTCTTTGAGGCCCTCTGGAAGTCCTATTGTTGGATTGCAGAATTATGCGTCCTCATGTTCCCAGAAGTTTCAGGACCCTCTACGGAGTGCAAGGTTTGAGAGTTTAAAGGTTTGCGGTTGATCCGAGGGTCCAGAGTGGAAGGAACTATAGTTTCGAGCTTCATCTGGGCCAAGGTAATCCCCCAGAAGCCTTAAAGTAAAAGCCAGAAAGTTGGAATATGATTATCCTAAACCCTTTTATGGTAAATTAGAGGGTATCCTACCCTGAAACCATATTCCAACTTTCTGGAGTTCCCTTTAACCCTCAACCCTAGACCCCGGAACTGCAAACTCCGAAGCCGGCATCCCCAAACCGCTAAACTTTATCTAGGATGCCCAGTAGTACCCTTATTCCCTTTTTGTAGTCCTAGGTTCCTTATACAGTTACCCAATACCAAAAAGAGAGGCCTTTTTATTCTTAGGTTGCTGGGTATCCTAGTTTATACCCGAAACCCGACAAAGCTTCTTTGCAGTTAAAGGGAACTCCAGAAAGTTGGACTATGGTTTCAGGGTAGGATACCCTGTAATTTACTATAAAGGGTTTAGGATAACCATAACCATATTCCAACTTTCTGGCTTTTACCTTATTAGTAAATACTTTGGCCCCAATGTACCTATATAGGGAGTACTTTAAGGCCAAAGTATATACTATTTGGGTACATGGACCCTTATGGTATTTGCAGTTGATGGGGTTCGGCTCTTCTTCGCCGATCTTTCCATGAAAGTAACGTTGCGTTTTGCGACTGGCTGCGAGCATCCTCAAGCGGCATCGTAATCCGCGGAGCCTCACGCGAACATGTAGCTCTAAACTTTTTTAGAGTTTAGGCTTCAGGGTTTAGAGGACATAAAGTCCAGGCGGCGTTACCAGGACGCTAGTTTGTCATGTCCTCCTCCTCACTTGGCGAGCGCTTGTTCTCAGTACCGTGGTAAGCCCTGAACCGATACGAGCGCCACCGGAACCCTAAACCCTAAACCCTATACCCTAAACCCTAAACCCTATGAACATCCCCCCCAAAACTCGGTCATGAGGCTCTCCCTGGGGACCTTGGGCAATCTCTGCCTGTCCGGCTGCTCTCTGAAGCCTTTCAAAGAACAGCTTCCCGGTGCATGACAGTATTCAAACCCTATAAACCCTAGACCCTAAACCCCAAAAACCCTAAACCCCTATTTTTTAGGGTTTAGGGTTTGGGGTTTGGGAGCAACGGTTTCTTTTAAAGGGTTTAGGGCCTATAGATAATTACCATTAATAATAGCAGTTATTCCTTACGGGTCCTTCTTGTGATTGTACCGTGAGGTGCATGTAGTGCAAAGAGCCCAACAATGGTTCAGAGTTTTTAGGGTTTAGTGCTTCTAGGGTGGAGGGAACTAACGAACAGACTTTGGCGCTTCGATTACGAACCTTGCTGAGATTTGAAGTATGTTTCTTACTTTGAGGCGTTCGCTCTCAGCGCGACTATGCTGGTGTGGTTAAAGAGGGATATTCGTTCAGCGAAACTCTGAATCATAATTTAGGCTTCAACTCGACCCCCGAAGTACGTCGAGGAATTCCATTACAGGTGCTGGGCCAGTATTTTACATGCTCAGGGTTTAGGACTGCGACAATCGAAGGGTCCACATATAACACACATCAAGCTCATTATGGTTAGGGAGGCCTACAGTTCCATAATGGTAGTATCTGGACCCTCGCATGCCATGGAGGCGCTCTCGACAGCCTTCCACAACAGAAGCCGGCCGAGGCCGAGGATCGCCTTTCCCTGCTGCTGGTGGCCCTGGACCAAGTAGCAATAGAAGCCAAAAAGTTGGAAACCCAATAGCTTCAGTCCTTAAGAGTAATGTCTAGGAGTAATGTATAGGGAATCCCAGCACTATTTGGCCTTAATCCGGTTTCCAACTTTATGGAGTTTACTGTAGCAATAGACAAGGGCAATTGGGCCCTCGGCACGGAGATTCTTCTCGAAGCGCCTGTGCCCATGCACTCCTTCCGGGCCCAGGAGCTGATCCAGAGCAGGTCTTTTCCAGGATTCTGGACTCCAGACTCGCCGAGCTCTCCTTGCACTACCCAGAGGCTCCATAGTAGTTCCTTTGTGTGGTTCTGATTTAGAACCCTATAAGGTAATCTCAAAAAGGAACTACTATGGAGCCTATAGGTACCTCAAAGACCAAAGCGATTTTCTGGAGAAGCGCGCCAAGTTGGGAAGGAGGCCCACCACCAGTGCATCTCTGCAGAGACATTTTGCCGACTTCAATCATCCCGCAGCGCTTGCTGTTAGAAAGGAGTGGCTTGATAGTTGAGCAGGTTAGTGGGATTTAGGGTTGAGGGGTTTTGAGGTTTAGGGTTTAGGGTTTCGAGGTTTAAGCATGGATAGAATTACAAATGGCCTGAGTGTGGTAATCAGTGCGGCAAGCCTCTGTACCCTAAACCCTAAACCCTAAACCCTAAACCCCTAAACCCCTAAACCCTAAACCCTAAACCCTGCAACTCCCCTTGCTCTGCGCGCTGATAAACCCCAGATAACCCGAGGGCTCCAGCTATCACATAGTAGGTTGCTGGGGCACATAGTATAACGGTTTAGGGTTTAGGGTTTAGGGGTTTAGGGGTTTAGGGTTGAGGGTTTAGGGTTTAGGGGTTTAGGGGTTTAGGGTTTAGGGTTTAGGGGTTTAGGGTTTAGGGTTTTGCTGATATCCAGCAGGAAGATCCCTAAAGGGGTCGTTGGGTGTCTGGCCTCTTGGCCCATTATCAGCAGCATCCATGTCTTACGCCTAAGCAGCACAGACGACCGCCTAGCGAATTGACGTACACCACGCTTGTTTTTCTTGAGCCACACGTCCGTCGCATATGCTTCATTGTACAAGCTCGCACTTGCAACAGACTTCGGAAGATCTTATCACACATGTCTGCCGCACTGCACACAGGAATTTCGACTCTAACACTCCTCCTCACCTTCTGATCTAGTCATCTGGAGGTGTCAACACAAAGAGCGCTTGATTCCGATTGCAGTAATGGCACATCTCATACCTCTTGGACGCAGCACCAGCATTCCTCTGCCCATGACAGTACGAATTTAGATGCACACGATCTCCATGAGGCGTCGTGTAGAAGGGACCCCGATATTCGGCCAGCCGATTCGCCGGGATCGCGGCTGGTTGGGGATCCGTCTGAGTGGCCTGGGTCGTTACCGACCTCCTTTGTGTCCTTGTGGTTGTAGGTGAACGCATCATCTCTTCGACTCTTGACGTTCGTGTAGTAGGAGGTGAACGCATCATTTCTTCGACCCGACTCGACATCATACTTGAGCTGGGTCCTGATAGAAGTCCTCCTTGGCGTCCAATTTCATCATGAACAGCTGCCTGGGCTCGATCACGGAGGCGCTCAAGTCGTTTCTGCTTCCTTCGCATTGAAGAAAACCAGCCCAGCACCCCCTTGTAGGCCCTCTTTAGCAGCTCCCAGACGGCGACAGCCGCGATAACACACACGACCGCAACCGCGTAGAACTCCAACGAACCATCAATCTGTATGTCCTCCTTCGCACCCTGGACGCCCTTGATCAAGCAGACGCACATTATCATAAACAGTAGCACCCCATTGCGATTGGTCACCCGCAATGCCCTCAAAGCTGCATTCGTAGCCTCTTGTACTGCACACGGAACTATCTGCCATAAATCCATCAACATTTTGAACTTCGGCAGGTCAAACCCTTTTGTGCCAAGGTCGGCCTTCTGCATACTCCCACAAACATGCGAAATCACCAAACGCTGCGCTGCCACTTCCTGCCTCAGGAACCTTGCCCTGATTCGAAGGTGTCTGGTTTTCCAAGTACCTGGGGACTCGCTTGCCAAACCCTGCGCTGCCGCATTGTCAATTCTCAAATGCATCACCGGGTTCATCTGAAGCTCCCCAAGCAGTGCACATACTCCCAGACCCAACTGAACCGCTGCACAGCCCTCATACAACTCTGCTTCGGCCACTGACAATGTAATAATCGGCTGCTTGGATGCACGCCATGCAACTGGCATTCCAGCAATCTGTGCCATCGTTGAACCATACGACCTTCCCCCGCCCGGCGCGTAGCTCGCATCTGAGTACACCACCATAAGTGGATCTTCCGCAACAACTCTGTACCAGATGCCGTACTCAACCGTCTTCGCCAGGTACTTTATGACACGCTTACTGATTTCCAGGGCTCGAAGCGGTCGTTTAAGTGCACACGAAGCCATGCACCCGACTGCATGCGCCAACTCTGGCCTGCTCCTTGTAGAAAGCCACAGCGCCTCCCCCGTCGCCTTCTGTGCCAGCTTCACGGTGGCCTCCTCTGGCGTCTCTTGTTCATCATCGGAATCCGGATCTTGCAACCATTCTCGGCTGCACGGCACTGTAAGACCGCTTTCACGTTCCTCAGAAACACCATGCTGTCGTAGAAGATCACGTACATACCCTGTTTGTGATAGGTGAATGCCGTCTCCACATACACGGAGTTCAATACCAAGGAACCTCAACGATCCATCTTCAACCCACTCCAAATCCGAACATTTCCAATCCGCAACCAACCAAGCATAGACCCCCTTGACAATGTCGGTAGAGCTCATCATCAAGATATCATCTACGTAAACCAGAACAAGACCTTGGATCTCTTCCTCGCCGGCGTAGGTAACCTTCCACAAGTTTTCATCGGTAGTCGTAGCTGTTAGCACCACAATGCGGTCACCCACTGGGATCTGAGCCTCGTTGAACCGGCAATTTCGGAACTCTCCCCAAAGCCTTGGCGCTTCTCTCAAACCGTAAAGCACCCTGGTGATTTGCCAGGTTTCTCCTGGTAGCGCACCTCCAGCTAACACCACTATTGTCGGCGGGGTCAAAGCGTAGGATAGCTCCTTGGGCATAGGGGCCAGCGTGAATGCATTCGCCACATCTGTGCTCCCGATGCGCCAGCCCATCTTCACCGCCAGAGCCACTGCTATGCGCAATGTGTCCGCCGACGTGCCTGAGGCATACACATTCTGCCCATGCGCCGGCAGGAAATTTCCGCACACCACAACCCTGCATTTGCGGCGAAACCTTGAGGACCCCTGGGCATCAGCAGGAGGTTTGACAGTGAATACTGCCTTGCCAGGCAGCACCACCAGCCCATCTTTCCTCAGCTCACGGGTTTGCTCAGGACTCAAGCGCTTCACTGTTCCCGAGTCGATCAAAGCGTTGACTTCCTTGAGGATTGCCTCTGTCCAAAGTTGGATGTACTTTTTGACTTCCGGTAAGCTAACATTGTGCACCACCTCCAATGGGCCGCATAAAGCCTTCAACAGCTCTTCCACCTCAATGTCCTTAGCTTCTCCGGGAGAAACTTTTAGAACTCGTCTCCATGCCCTGTGCTGCAACTCCTCCAACTCCTTGCCGCACTTCTCAAAGGCAGCCTGCAACTTTTTCATGTAGACTGACTCAGCATCCTCCCCCTGGCTCGTCATCGACTCCTCCTGTAGTTCACATCGAAGAACACGAGCCCGCTGTTCAACCTCCTCCTCAGCCAAACTCTGGCCAGAAGTTGCGTCACTAGTTTCACTGCTATCGCTCCAAGGCTCATCTTCAATATCATGTACATGAACTCCCGTTCCCTCCAAAGGAAACCCGCACCTGTTGAGGTAGGCAATCGGACTCGGAGGGATGCACTCCACAGCCAGCGGCGTAAATCCTGCAATGATCCACCGATTGTCATCTTCCAACTCCACATAGGAATGCAGCTTCTTAGGGTCAAAGACCGCAACCTTGCCCTTGATATCAACCACACGCCCTTGAGCAACTGAGCCATCTGGTAACTCTTTAGGAAGATCACACCCCTCAGTTCCGTCACCATCACAAACTTCATGAGCATCCGAAAGCCATAGCCCTTTTATCTCCGGCTCGCCTACTTCCATCACGAAGTTCGGGAGACCTGGTTGATTTCGTTGATCGCGATGTGGTGGTATCTCTTTTGCTCTGAACACACCCAACGTTGTCCATCTCGGGTTCCAGGAAGTTGTTTCCATAGCCCTTTGTCTCAGCACCATATTCAAGTACTTCGTGAGCCAAGGCCTTTTCATGGTCGCCCGAGTCACACCCTTCAAACCACCATGTACATAACCTCCAAGAACCAAAGCCGATGTGTTCATCCCTCGTGTCTTTCGTCTTGACTTAGTTCCCAAGTAGAGGTCGCGCAACACATCAGCACACGAAGTCCCATCAAACTTCCCCATGTTGTAGTAGTATCGAGCCCTTTCCTCTTGAACCCGTACCAAAGATCTCATCGTCCATCCCGAGGGTCCTCGTCCCTCGTCAGCTGCTTGAGCACCAAATTCCCTGAGAGCTCGAAGCGCTGGAGGGGGTTGCTTCCCCGAAAGTCGATGGTCTGGTTGAGGTAGATCAACAACTGGAACTTCTCCTACAGGTATTTCGCCAACCCCACCACCATCCTCACCATCTTCTTCAAGTAGTGCACGCGGGTCAACAACTCCTGTTTTTAGGTTCAGGGTCTCGGTCAACACACCCGTAGAACGCAGGACGATCGCACCTCCCTTGATGGTATCCGACAACCCCAAATACGTGCCCTCCTCCCAACGGTCCGTGAGGTCATACTTCTTGTTGTTGCCGAACACCTTCCTCCGTATCATCACCTTGGAACCGAAAGGTAGTAGCTGAGGTTTGGTAAGTCCGAGCCGTTCATATATCCGTCGATTCGCAGCATGTTGCATTGCCAGCGGCCAGTACTTCAGGCCAATCTTTGCCTCTGCCATAAGGACCTTAGCCATCGTCTTGAACCACCGCACTCCCCTTTCAGCTGCTCCATTTGTTTGGGGCACCAATGCTTCCGACCGGGTGTGGTAGATATCGTGATCAAGTAGCCATTTTCGTAGTCCCTTTGAGGCAAACTCCGAACCTCTATCCGAGTGAAGCCTTGCCACCGGCAGCCCCATCAACTTCAGCCGTAGAACTGCTTCTTGAACCGCCAGCATCACATCACCTCCACGCCGCGCTCTGACCGGGTACACCATGTAGATCGTGTCCATCTCAACAGGCTTGGTAAGGTCACCAATGAGTCTCTCCCAAATCTCCTCGTCTTTTCGTAGTTCGTTTTCATCCTCTAAGACTTCTGCTGTAGAGATTCGAAAGGTTGACCTCCCCGTCCACATTCGCTCCAACGATCTCGCCCCTGACTGCGGTCCATGCCAATCTGAGGTCTCCGTATCCACACCGCCGCTGACATACTTCACCTCCGTGACCCTCGTATAATCCAGCTTCCCAGGAGGTACTGGACAACCATTCCACGAAGTAGGCCGAAACAGCTTGGTCCTTGGAGTTACATGATGCCGTATCAACACCCCAGTTCCCTCTCTGAACTCCCACCAATCGTCCGACACTTCCTTCTTCTTGGCTGCCCTCGCTGCCTTTAGCTCGCCGGACATCTCAACTGCTTCTTCCCATGGTGCCTCAGGACGCTCCGCTTGTACGCGACGTAGCTCTGCTAGTTCTTCGGGAGATAGTTCAGGATCAGGTCCATCATCAGGTTCATAGTCGTACATGTCCTCGAACTCCCCCATCAAACCTTCATCGCTGCCATCCTTAGCATCCAACGACCAACCATCTAAATCTTCATCCGGTACAGGTTGATCCTCCGGGACCATTTTTTGCTTCGGGAACTGGTACGTGAACACCACTGCATATCTCTCCCCTTTGGTCCCTGCCACCCGCACTGGTCCCAGTGTATCTGCACTCAGAACATAACAGTCACGGTGAAGGCACTTTCGATGGGGTCGCCCAGTAGCATTGTGAATACACTGTAAGCAATCAGGACGATAAGGGATATGGTCGTTGGCCAAGTGTTTCTCCCACATCCTTCTGTCCGACGCCTTGAGTGCCCTCACCAAACGGGTATGCCATCCAGGACGCTGCTTCCATCTGCGCAAACCACGCACCAACGCCCTGACCATCATTGGTGCCCAAGACGACCATGAGCCTGCTTCCTGTTCCCCGTTTCCTCGACTATCTTGGACTCCCTTTAACTCAGACACATCCAAGTTCGTAGCCATCGTGGTTGGTCGTCGCCTGGGATGCCCAAGTCCTCCTTGTTCAAAGTGACACAGCTCCAGATGACTTTCAGCCACCCATCTCCGGAACCACTTGAACACCCATGCCAACGACGACTCATCCTCCTCAGCCTCCGAAGACGCCCACAATGAAAAAGCCACGCCATCAACTGGAACATCAGCTGCCGCACACATGGCCTGACGTCCCGCCATTGCCACTTCATGCAACACCACAGCTCGCAAGGTATGCTCCAGTGCATTGCTCCGTGGTAGACCACCAATGATGCCCGCGACCCTGCCTGTGGCTGCTCCCCATAACAACATCATGGTTACCCCTTGGCCCGACTTCAAAAGGTCCAACTGAGCAAGCCTCTGAACATCAATGTCCAACACCACGGTCCCATTGTTCTCCACCGCCTTGAACACTTTGTCCATAGGGGACCGCTTGCCGCTGCACAGCTTCACGATCCAATCTTTGCTCATCAGTCGCTTTCTCATCCTCCGGTTGAAACCTAAAAGCTGCATAAGGCTCCAAGCTTCCGCCTCCGTAGCGGGTAGGTCCACGATGATCTTCGCAAGGTCCTCCCGGATTTCTGTCGTAGCCCACGGCGCCGACGCGATTGCCCGGAAGCCATCCTCAAACTTGCCCATGGCGACGTACTCTCTCATACTTCTTTCCCAACACGGGTCCAGCTGCACTTCTCGAGCACGAACCATAGCCTGCTTCGTTTCCTCGGTCTTCTGCTGGAGCTGGTTGATCTTCTCCTGCTCGATCTGCGAAATTAGCTCCAACGCCGTAGCTTCATTCACTTCCGGACACCCCGAGGTCACCCTCAAAGTCAACTCTCGTCCCTCCGGAGATCGTAGCACGCATTTCTTCTTTGTCCACACCAGCTCATATCCCAGCACGCTCACCAAACTTCCAACAGGCAAAATGGTTTGCGCCCTTGTTGCCTCCGGCTCCATCAACAAGGTGCCCGTTGGGTTCTGGCGCATGCGCTTGACCGCGTCTCCAGCCACCACCACATCCACTTCATCTGCCCTTGTCCACTCTGCCGTGGAAGCCTTCCGTAGCGGGTGTGTTGCGCCCGAGTCCACCAAAGCCATCTTGTCCTCGTAGTGCCGGATCGCTTTCTTCAACATTTTCATGGAAGGGTTTCCCCGGGAAGCCGTCTGTTCTGTCATCATCTTAAGCACTTGGGTGGCATTCCTAAGAAAATCGTCCATGTCCTTTGCGGAATTGACGCCCTCCGCTGTAGCTGACCCCGAAGCAGACGACGACGAATCCATGGAGACCCCCATTGACGACGACGCTCCTGACGTCGGTGCCGTAGCCGTAGATGACGTCGTAGTCGCAGCCGCCGCCGGTGGCGCCGCTCCATCATCTCTCTTCCCGTCGTTGCCCTTTCCCAGGTTCCGAACACGTGGAGGTGCACCTTTTCCATCATCGCGCCGAGCTGCTTCACTTGCTCCTCGAACAGGACAGTTCTTTCGCATATGTCCTTTTCCTCCACAGCTCTTACATCTCTCGCTGCGCTCCTCCTTTGGGATATTGGACCACTCGTGCCCGAACTTGCAATTAGCTCTCTGACATCCCGCCTCCGACAAGTAAAACTTGCACGGCCTAGTTGTAGTAGATGACGTCGAGGGTGATTGCGCTCCCTTCTGTGGCGACCGATCTCCAGCATCCGCGTTCCCCGCTCCCATGGCCTTGATCGTTGGTGCCCCGGTGGTTGTCGATCTCGTTCTCCCTCGGTACGCAATCTGCTCGAACTCACCCAGGAGGTGGGTGTGGTATTTAACCACTGATGTCATCGTTGGCGTCGCATCCAGCTCCAAGCCATACCTCAGCATGTTGGCTCGGAACATCACTTCGTGGTTCTTTTCCAACTGGCTCCTCGCTGACTGGTCTAACCCCTTGAGAAGGATCGAAGGGTCCGGAACCTGTAGTCCTAGGTCCTGGGCCCGCTTCAACCACCGAGCCCACTTTCTCAAACACTCCACCAACTCCATAGGACTGTTCACGACTCCTGGTGACTCCAAGGCCTTCAACACCTGCTGCCGTTCCACCGCCGACCCCGGCCTGTAGATCGTCATAATCCTCGCCAGAATCGCCAAGGTGGAGTGCAACCTGTTCGCCAAGACCTCGGTGCGAATCGCCTCCGGTATTGCTTGCAAGAGCATCGAAGCCGCCCTCTTATCCACCCGTAGCCAGCGACTCTCTTTCAGCATCGGCGTCGCATAATCATCAGCTCGTAGTTGAAGTCGCTTTACAGCTGATGCCGAGATGTAGTCGCCGTAGTAGGAGTCGAGGCTTGTCACAACTTGTGCCCACCACTGCGCACTGCCGTCTGTCAAGTCTCCCATCGGGCCACTCAAGCCGTGCAGCCAATCCCCCACATTGATCGCCGCCATTTCGTCCGCTTCAACCAGTTTCGGCAGTTCCGCGCCCGATGTCCCGGGCCTGATTGCCTCTGGCTTGGAGGCGCTCATTCCCAGCTGCATTGCCATAGCTGTCTGTAATTGAGCTATTCCCTGAGCCAAAGCCTCCATAGGATCAGTTGATGCCACGGAACTCCTTGGAACCTGACTGCCTCGTTCTTTATCAGCTTCATCTTGACCACTGGAGATGCCCTGCGCATAGGTATTGAAACGACCACTGGAGATGCCCTGCGCATACTCATTAAAAACGCCCCCTTGCTCACGGTCATGTCCCGAAAGTCCTGCTGGATTGCTTCCGAACACACCATTCTTTCTATCCACCCCGCCAGTCTCGAGTCCCCCTTGCACGTCTTTTCGTAGATATTCTTGAAGACCCGGTGGAACTCCGACAGGATGCCCTTCTGACCCTCCATATTGCCCAAACCTCTCTGACGCACTTGCTCGAGGTGGGCTCTGACTTCTGGACCTCATAACGCCCCCTTGCTCACGATCATGTCCCGAAAGTCCTGGTGGATTGCCCCGAAGCACTCCGCGAAGCCCCAAGAAACCAACACCTCCCTGCGCTTCACCATGTCCCCGACGTCCACCTGGATTGCTTCCAAGTACATTTTCATGAACACGCTGTTGTCCTAGATCACCATGTCCGTGTCCTGCACCCGGGGGTCCTGAAGGATTGCCTGTAGATGCAACCTGTGGGATGAACGACACTGCTCTTTGCCCCTCACCACTTTGCTCTCTCGGTCCTCCAGAAATTCCCTCAGCTACATCTCCACGTCCTTGTTGAAGAACATCACCCCCTTGCTCGCGGTCATGTCCGGAAAGTCCTGCTGGATTGCCTTCGACAACGCCTCGGCCTTCACCGCCACGCGCCCCAGCACCGCTCCGCCCGCCAAGAGGATCTCGTTCTTGAATACCATCAGAGCGCGTACTTGCCGTAGTCGCCCCCCTTCGTAGCCTTTCCAACTCCATCCGTAGCTGTTGATTCTCATCAACCACACTTCGCTGAGAAGCCATTGCTTGTTCCACTTGCTTACGAACTTCTTGCTCAAGTTGCTCTCGGGTATAGGAAGCTGAAGAATCCGAGCCTCCTCCACCACTCCGCGCAACCGCACCGTAAAGCTGTGGTGCTCCCGCGGTCATTTCTCGCAAGCGCCTAATCTGAGACCTATCGAAAAGTGGCTCGGTCTCAGCTGCCGCTGCCTGGGATGCCGTAGGCGACCACAATGTCTCTTGCACCACAGTGGTTTGCTCACCTGGGCGGGATTGAGTCACATATGCCGCACGCCGCTGCACGAACTCACCCAGCTTGGCAACCCACTTCATCGCTGCAGCACCCACCAGATTAAATCCCTGTGAAGACTCACCAGTGGACACCGCTTGCGACGTCGGAGAAGGAAACGGAGATGGCAACAAAAGCGCCTGAGACTCCGCTCTGTCACTGGACTGCTGCTGAACACCAGCATGAGGAAATAGCACTGGATCATTGCCCACGCCACGTCCTGAAGCCGGCGACGCAAACACCTCATGACCGACCCTCGACATTCTTCTTCCTGTCTGCATACCACGATCACCAGCCCCAGCATCACTACCAATTCCAGGCAAATTGCTATCAGGCTGACTCTGCTCTGTTCTTGCTCCCACTGGCCCCGGAACTGCATCTCCATCACCAACACTCCCACCAGCAAAACCATGGCCGGAATGAGGTTCCGTCGCGCCGAGTCCGGTTGCCGCTAAGGCACGCTCATAGGCAGCCTCGTCTGCAGGAATCCTCCTAGGTCCTGGCATTACGCCGTTGGGCCTTTGATCTCCACGAACTGGGTCGATCTCCTGCGCAGCTTGCCCACTTGGGCTCATCACCTGCTGATATCCAGCAGGAAGATCCCTAAAGGGGTCGTTGGGTGTCTGGCCTCTTGGCCCATTATCAGCAGCATCCATGTCTTACGCCTAAGCAGCACAGACGACCGCCTAGCGAATTGACGTACACCACGCTTGTTTTTCTTGAGCCACACGTCCGTCGCATATGCTTCATTGTACAAGCTCGCACTTGCAACAGACTTCGGAAGATCTTATCACACATGTCTGCCGCACTGCACACAGGAATTTCGACTCTAACAGGTTTAGGGTTTAGGGTTTAGGGTTTAGGGTTTAGGGTTCAGGGTTTATATAATCTACTAAATCAGATATTTATAGGTAACAGGAGCCGCCAGGCCCCAGGGAAACCCTCAAGCCCCCCAGACCTCCTTTGGAGGGTCCAAAAAGTAGATCCCGCAATGGGGGGTTCCTATAGAGCACCCTTAGTAGTATAGGGCCCCAAACCAGGGGATCTACTTTCCAGATCCTCCCGGAATTCAATCAACCCAAAGGGTTGTTAGGTACTGTTATGGGGGATACTTCCCCAAATCATAATAGTAATTCCTACTATAGAAACCCTACATTCTACTATATAGGTACTTTGGACCCTTAGGGTATTCTGGGTTAAATAACTACTAATCCTATTGTGGGGGTGCCTTATGATAACTCTAGCATAATTAAAGGGCCCAGAATTCAAGCCCGCCAAGGATTCTTCCGCTGCTCCCGCGCTTAGTTGAGGCTGTTTCGACGCACTTGAGCAGCTCAGCGAGGATTCAGCTCTCTCTCTGGTGGGGCCTCTAAGACTAGGTAGAGCTTTGGGACGGTTTAGGGGTTAAGGGGTTCAGGGTTTAGGGGTTCAGGGCTTATGGTTTTGGATTCAGGGGATTAGCGTTTTAGGGGTTTAGGGTTCACCCTAAGGGTCCAGGTATCTCCTTCGGAGGGTCCGGAATCTCCTACAGAGAGCCCTTGGGTCTCTTTGGGGTCTCAGAAACCCTCAGTTTTGAGGTTCCCCCATTTGTTAGGACCCTTAGGGTAGTGGGGCCCTTCAAAAGGAACACCAAGAAAGTATAGGTAATTACTGAGGCCCCTGTATTAAATCCTTATCATAGCCCTGAGAATGACCCTTATGGACCCTTTTGAAAGGAACCCATCGGTAATTACTATTGCCCCATCACAGCTTCCCTGAGGCTCCTCTAAGGGATCCTGTAAGGGTTCCTTTAAGGGCTCCTATATGGGATCTATAGGGTTTAGGGTCTAGGGGACTCCAATATCCCTTAATCAAGGAATATACCTTCAATCATATTAGGGATCCTACGAGAGTTGCAGGTATCTGGCGCCTCCACTGTACTTCCTCAGGGCCTGTTATAAAGCGCCTTCTAAGTGTGAACGAACCCCGACTCGGCGAGAAAGACCCCCACAAACCCCCGAAGTTCAAAAGTATCAGCACTAAACCCTTCACCGTTGTAGAACCCTTACAGAACAGAACTTTCATAGAACGTTTCTGGAACCCTAGATGCTCAACCCCAGATGCTTTAACTAGCCCTCTACTAAACCCTACTAGACCCTAAACCCTAAACCCGGGTTTAGGCATTTAGGGGCTTAGGGTTTAAAGAGAAACCCACTCAAACCCCAAACCCAAAAAATCCGAAACCTGAAACCCAAGTTTAGGGGTTTAGGGTTTAAACGAAAGCCCTATAACTTCGCCCTGCAGAACCACTTGACTGGCGCGTGTGCGGTCGCGCTGCGGGGGCGCTCTGCAACATTCTGAGGCCTCAGAGCGCCAAAAACTTAGGGGTGTAGGGGTTCAGGGATTAGGGTTGGGGGTTTTGGGATTCGGGCTGGGGTTTAGGGTTTAGGGATTATGGATTAGAGGTTTTGGGGTTTATGGTTTAGGGATTAGGGGTTTAGGGTTTAGGGTTTACAGGGTCGGGGATCTAGTGTTCGGGCATACGTTTCAGGCTTGAGGCTTAGTTGGGGTTTTAAGGCGTTTTGTGGTGTTGTTATTCAAGGCTAAGTGTCTCATAGGTTTTTATGGTGTTCAGTGGGATGCTCGTCTAGCTAAACCTTGAGGCTTTTGGTTTGGGGTTCCGGGGCATCTTCAGTTATGCAGTTATACCACGTAAATCTGCAACAAAAGGTACATCGAATTGAACAAGGTCCTCACTGTGGTTTAATGGGTTTGGAGGGGGGCAAGGGACGAGAGATCCAAGACGCCATGCAATACCCAAAATCTCCATCCTATTTGTTCAGGCCTCTAAATCAGCTCTACATCGTAAACCTTCAACCCTAAACCTTTACAATCATAGATCGACTCGGGATGTTCGGGCAGATGTAAAAAGGAGTTCAAAAAAAAACTTTACAATCATAGATCTGTAAATTCGGGTCTCTTTTGGGGTCCTCTTTATCAGGGTGCCTTCAAACCCTAAATCTTAAAAGGAGTCCTCATGCAGAGAACTCGCTTTGTACAGGTTGGGCGAGCCGGCCGCAGTGGAGGTGGAGAAGCAACTTGCCTGTAGGGTTATAGGCTGTAGGGTTTCTTTTGGTTCCAGAGCTAACCTTCTAACCTACCAAAACCTACTTTTTGGTAGGGTCGCTTTAAAATCCGGATAGACCTTCAGAAAACTAGGGTTCAAGGTTTAGGGTATCTTAGGGTTTCAATTCGAAGAAAGAGCAGCTAGGACAAGAGAAGTACATGGAACGATTATGAGAAAACTTAGCGTGTAGATCTGTATTCACAGCTGTATGTAGGGTACGTAGTCCCGTGAACTGCAGATAAACCCATACTTACTAACCCAAAGGGTCCAAGTATCATTATAGTATATACTTATCGGGCATTTTGGGGGTCTAAGTATGTACCATGACAATCCTTGGACCCTTTGGGTAACACCATGAATCTTCTAGGCAGGACCCATGACCCATCATGCACGGTAAACCTTGTGACCTGAAGACCGTAGCGGCCAGGTTGCCACGTTGGTAAGGCTTGTTGTCAGGGTTCAATGGTTTGGGGCTTTGGGGTTCAGGTTTGGGGCATCGCGCATCATGCAGACAGCACTAGTCAGTAGCTGTTCGGAGCCTGCCAGCAGATAATATCAGGGTCAACAACAAAACTACTATGCATGATGCTCTTCCTCGGGGCTACATATAAACAAATATAGTCTGATTCATACACCACGAAACCACTCTGGAGGTTGCAGAGTTTGGGGTTGTTGGCTGAGAGTAACGGTTTTGTGCTGCAGGGTCTAGGGTTGGGGGTTACAGTAGCTCCGTCAACTGCAATCATCAGCGTAAGAATGACACAAGTAGATCCAGATAATCCACATAGGATACCTGCTTTGAAACCACGACCCCTAAACCCTAATTAATCTAATCCCCTGAGCCCTAAACTCTAAACCCTCATAAACCCTAAGCCTTAAAAGCCATTGTGGCAACCCCTCTCCTCTAACAGCTCAGGTCAACCAAGCTGCTGGTTACCGCTACTTGCTTCTTCTGCTGCCACCCTAAACCCTAAACCCTAAAACCCTAAAGGCTGAACCCCGGCCCACTACACTCCTCGCCCGAATCGCCCCGTAGACCCCTTATGCTCTTCGTTTCGGGTGTCTCCTCATTCAGACTGAATAGGCGAAGACAGGATACATTTGTTCTCACGCAAATGTCGGTGAACCTCAAATCTTTCTTGTTCTTGCTTATCAAACTCCTTCGACTGATGTTTGGGGTTTAGGAGTTTAGGATTCAGGGTTTTGAGTTTAGTGTTCAGGGCTTGTAGGGCCTAGTATAACAAGGAACCTCTAAATAGTATCGGCAAGTATACGGACCCCTATATTAACCAGTACGATGTATCCCAAGGCTGCCTAAACCCGTAAACCCTGAGCTCAAGCGCACGGAACCCGAAAGCCACATGCCTCCACGTCTAGTCGGCAGGCTTTCAGCGTGCATCAAGTAACTTTCCCCCCAACCACGAAAGCACAAACGATACCCTCACATCCCGATTCCCAAAAAAACCGCACATTCAGTAACGAAAAGTGACTCATTCCTCGAAGGTGTTGGGAGCTGTTTCTTTGAAACTCATGCTTCGGGAGTCCTGGTTGAGAGGTCAGAGTGGCTGCTGTGTCAGAATTTGGTTCCTGGCATGGTGACTGGTGTAGGGACTTGCTGCAGGACCAGACATACCTGGTCAAGTGCTTCGATGTCTTCGTGCTGCCAACCCATGCAACGCCCTTTGATTTGGGGTCGGCACGATTGCCCCCAAAAAGTGTGCCGGTCGACATGCAGACCCTACTTTGGCGGCAACTGCTAACACAAACTTGCCGACATTGCTTGTGACCAAGCAGCTGCTTAGCGGATTCTTTCTTCAGCGGCCGTGTTCGCTCGCTGGTTTCCCTTGTTGTTTTCCTTGAAGAGCTGTTCGATCATCATTACATGACCTCAAGCATCGTAAACGCTACCCTACCCTACATTTTGAGTATTCTGGTGTGTTCCTATCCCATCCCTAAGGGACCAAGTTATACTCTCCCATAAAAGCCTACATAACTACTATCCTGAACCCAAGTGCCTGATTATTGGGTCCTTTGGACCCTTGGGGCTAAACTTAAAGGCCCTAAACCCTAAAGGCTCGAAGTCCAGGGGGCCAGAGCCCCCACAGCCTTATCGGACCGACCCGGAACCCTAAAACCGTAACCTCTAAACCCTAAAGCCTAAAACCCTAAAGCCTTGTAACTCGGCGTTCTGGGTTTAGGGCTCGGGGTTTCAGAAGCTTAAGTTCCCACACTAAGAAGCCATATGCAATCCAACGTAGCCCAACAAAACCCTAGGCCCTATTATTTCAGCCAGACTGTCTCGCAAGCCTGATTAGCCCTAATCCCAAAACCCTACAGCTTCAACTCGAACTGAGGTTTTGGTATCGTTGGGGTTGTTGTGTTCGGCCGCAATAAAGGGCTTGCAGAACCACCTTGTTCGAGCTCTTTCAAGCCCGTCAATAACTCACAATGATTTTGCAAGTTCCGACCAAGATTTGGCCCTATGAAGGCTTTCAAGAACTTGATCAACCTCATCCAAAAGTTTTGTAAACACCTGTAGAGCCCTAAAACCTATAAACCCTGAGCACGAAACCCTACAGAACCGCAGGAAAACCTTGTAAGCGCTTACAAAGCACTACCAAAGCCTATAAACCGTTGCCAAAACTCCCCCCCCCTCCCCCGCCGCCGCGGCCAAGGCTTTGGAAGCTGAGGCGAAGCCCGAACGGGTGGCCGCCACAAAGGCCTCGAAACCCAACAGCCCTTTCCAGAGAGCCCAATACCCTTTGATCAAGGAACATGTACAGGGGCCTGAAATTACATGGGAATACAGCTTAGATTATAGCGACCCGTATATTATTGGAATATACATCGACTCTTACGGGCTGTACAAAATTATCGGAATTTAAGCTTTAGGGCCTTAGGGGCTTCAATCATACCGTGAAGGTATCAAGATTTAAGGTATACTCCTCACCACAGCATTCTGGGTCCTGTTCAGGGTCCGACGGACCCCATAGTCTTGTTTTAGACAAGTAATCAGGTACGTGGGCCTGGAGAACCCGGGACGCTTGGGCTTTCCAGCTCTGAAGCCCTATAAGGGGCCAAAGCACGTGCAAATCATATCTTTCAAGCTCCATTCCCAAAGGCTTTATTATAGGGACCCTTAGGGGGGTAGGGGAGAAGGGGGCAGGGGACTATACTTCCTTAAATCGGCCTTATTAAGTCCTGATTATGGGTATTTAGGCCCCCCCCCTCCCCCCAACCCCCCTAACCTTATGACTCCACGTACCCACATAGTATCTACTTAGGCATCACAGGGCTTCCTATAAAGCTACTTTAAGCCCCAAGTTTATCCTACATGGGCTAGTTGGGCCTTAGGAATTAATGATATTTCGACGTATATTCCTTACTATAGGGACCCAATTACATACCAATACTATTCTAGGGGTTATTATAGTTATAGTATAACGGGCCCCAAAGCCCTATTCTAATTATTAAGGCCCCTACAACATATTCCTAAATCGGGCTCCATCAGTCGGCTCGCGGCAGCTATGCCGTTGAGAGTTTCCTTAAGGGTACTTAGAAATATTTTTTTATTTTTGGTGATTATAATCCCTAAAAAACAGCTAAAATTACAAATTTTGCTAGGGTTCTAAGTTCATTAAAGTTTCGCAATTTAGGGTCTTAGCGTTGCGGCCTCCGGAGTTTAGAGCTTTGATGTGTGGGTCTTTGGGATCTCATATGTTACCCTAAGGTCCATGCACCCAAGTAGTATATACCCTGGGCCCAATGTACCTATATAGGGACTACTTTAATGCCAGAAGTATATACTAAAGGAGTATCTGGACTCTTAGGGTTAGGGGGCGCAAACGAAAATTCGCAGTAAAGCAACTCTAAACCCCTAAACCCTAAACCCAAGTACCGGACTATTGGGTCCTTTGGACCCTTGGCGTTCAACCTTAAACCCTAATCCCCAAACCCTTGGGCTAAAAAGTCGCAATAAAGTTGACATCCGCGAAAGGCCTTGGGTCTGGGAGCAACTGGCGGGGCCTTGCAGGGCTTCACAGCCACGGCCACAGCAAGGTGCGAGCTCTGAGACGGGTTTAGGGTTTAGGGCATACTTGGGGACTTAGTACGTAGGTAGTAAGTAGAGTAATAAGTACCCTAAAAGGGACCCTAGTTGGGCTTATGGAACTTCTTACTAAGTCCCCCGACCTCCAAGTAGGCCTCCACAGTAGTTTCTTTTTGGGATGACTTTATAGGATCCTAAATACAAGCCACAAAAGGAACTACAATGGAGCCTATGGGTAAAGGTAAGGGGTCGGAATAGTTGGGAACATGATGCCCGCACAGCACTGATTATTATATTTATTATACTACATGATAGACTCCAAAATTTCATATTCTTTATACTACATGATAAACCCCAAAATTTCATATTCTAGTCTTTAAGACCGTCGGAGTCTCTTTCTTGAGGGTGTTCACAGGGGCTTGCACTTTGGGGTTTTGGGAGATGAGGCTTCGAATACCGAATACCTGCCGGGAAGCAGAGGTTGGGGTCAACCTTCGAATGCCCTGCTTCCCAAACACCCCAACCCAAACCCCAAACTGCAATCGCCAAGGTTGAACTCGAAACCATGAACTCCCCACCCTGGACTCTCGGCTACAGTGCAGTGATGATATAAAACCAAGAATCACTTATAAACCTTGCAAACCCCAAACCTAGGTGCTGTGAAGTGGGTAGGGCGACAGTGGCCCCGCCAGTCTCTAAACCCCAAGCCCCCTAAGCGTTAAGTGTAGACACCCTATAAAGCCCAAACCCAAAATCCCTAAACCCCTAAACCGGAACCCATGAAACCCGCCCTAAGCCCCAAGCCCTAAAGCTTTCCGGAAGCTCAACCAACAGCTCTTGCCTTGCAGCTTGCAGAAATGGGAGGCTTCCTTATAGATCCATTTAAGGAGCCTTAAAAAGCCTAAACTATAAACTCAACATAGGACCCCTAAGAGAGACTCCAAAAGCCTCCTATGCGGCCGGGAGGTTGCTAGGCTGCCTCGTGAACCTGGTGGCGCTGAGGCCCACTGTGCCTCAGCCACGACTGAAGAGCTATAGAGTTTGGGGTTTAGGTTTAGGGCTTTAGGGCTTACGGTTTGTGACTTTAGGCTCTTCGGTTTTGAGGTTTAGCGTTTAGGCCGGGTTTAGGGTTTCGGGTTTGTAGGGTGCAGCAAGGTTTAGCAAGTAGGGGGTAGACCGGTTTTAGATCCTAATTATTGGGTCCTTTGGACCCTTACTTGGAGGGTCGGGGGACTTAGTAAGTAGATAATAAGTAGAGTTATAAGTACCCTAAAAGGGATCCTAATTGGGGTTATGGTACTTATAGCTCTCTAAAAGAACTACTTAGTAAGTCCGCCGACCCTCTAAGTAGGGTTACCTTAGACCCGAGGCTCTGGCGGAGCTCCAAACTCTGGGGGCTCTTCGGATCACCGCCTCTCTGGTGGATCCCAATGGCTTCGGCACCTTGGCGGGGTAGGTTTGGGGTCCTTCAAACTGAGGATTTAGGGTTTAGGGGTTGAAGGCTTGGGGGTTCAGGCTTTCGGGTTTAGGGATTAGGGTTGGGGATTTAGGATCCTTCTCAGAGGGTCCAAGTACAAATAGTAAGGGTCCCCAAATCCATACTCTAAATGGATTTTGGACCTTGAAACCCTACTATTTGGGTACTTGGACCCTCTGACTGAGGATGTAGGTTTTGGGGTTTTGGGTTGCTCAAATTGTGATCTCAAGGCTCCTCTGGTTAAGGGTTTAGGGTTTAGGGTAAGGGGTTTCAAGGGATATTCCTCCGGGTTCTGGAATACCAGACAATAATTCGTGTTTTGGGGGCTTGTTTCTCAAAGGAACCAGTCTGGAATACGAGTTGATTCTTGTTTCTCCCTGCAGCTAATCCACTTCAAACTATGAAGGGGTCCTTGATCTATTTCAAATCTCAAGCTTATCATGAGGGGGGCCTTCATGTAT
Organism: Symbiodinium sp. CCMP2592; assembly: GCA_905221615.1. NCBI lineage: Eukaryota > Dinophyceae > Suessiales > Symbiodiniaceae > Symbiodinium > Symbiodinium sp. CCMP2592. Next base: position 1,706,719 of record CAJNDT010001113.1, read on the forward strand.
TTTGAAGCTATAGTGACAGGGTCCTAAGGACTATGAAGGGTACTTGAGATCTTGGGCAGGGCCTCAACCCGAGCCCAAAGTACTTAGACAGGTGCGAGCACGTCCACTGACGACGAGAACGACCCGGAAGTCATCTCTGCACGCGCCTGCCTGCTTTGTGGCCGGTGCCTTGTCCACATGCCAGGTTTCAGTGGATTTTCAGAGTACTTTGTTTGCAGTTCCTCAAACCCTACGCCCTTGTTACAATGCATGCTCTTATTGCTGCAGTGTTTGTCAGGAATGAATGTTGCGCCATCACCCTTGTGCCAACTGCCACAGCATGTCGCCTACTACTGATAAAGCTCATACAGACCTTGTCCCCCAATCCTCTGTCGCCTAGACTTGGCATTCTGCCGTTGTTGTTTTGTTTCGCGGCTTTCCTGTTTGAGAACTGCTATAAGATCCCATCGTGTTCCGTAGGTTTCCTTACTAGGCTATGTGATACGGTTGATGATATCAATCCTGCATTACCGTAAGGACCCTAAACTATGGGATTTATGGTATATTCCCTATTATGGGCCATGCAGGATTTATATCATCAACCGTATGTGCTTTAGATAACACAAGCCAGAACCCTGCTCTCCCATTTTTCTATGGGGTTACTGGACAAGTCAGAAATTCTAATCTCTAATTAAGGGAACTCCAGAAAGTTGGAATATGGATTAATGGTAGGATCCCCCATAATTTACGTTAAAAGGGTTACGATAATGATATTCCAACTTTCTGGCTTCTACTGCAGACTGCACGAAACAACCTTAAACCCCAATGTCACAACCCGAAAGCCCTAAACGTCCTTCGGCTGTCAACGCAACAACTAGGCTCTGCAGTACTACCCTTTTGCTCTTTTTCCCCCTCATCAAAACCGAATAGTAGGAAACATGGTGCCCTTACCATAAGGGGGGTACCTTACACCTTAAGCCCCAAAACCCCGAACCCCTCAACCCCCTCAACCCCCAAACCCCTAAGCCCCTAAACCCCGGAAGCCTAAACCCCAAACTTTAAACCCCTAAACCAACCAGGTTGGTTGGAGCTTGCCCGGAGCACTTGCCCACCGACCTCGAAGCGGACCTCCTCCGACGGCTCACGCAGCTGCTTGAGAGTGCCTAGTCTGCGGCTTTCGTGGTTTAGGGTTTACGGCTTGGGGTTTAGGATTTGGGCTTCGGATTTCGGGGTTGATAGGCTTTCGGGTTGAGGGTTTCGTTTTCCCGGACCCCCCCAAGTGCCCTGTAATGGAGCCCGTAGTGATAGTGGGTAGTTGTAGGTTATATAAGAGAGCAGTCGGGGGTTCGGGGTGCAGTGCTCGGGGTTTAGGGTTTTGGGCCTTAGGGGTTTCAGAGTTTTTGCATTTTTGGGTTTAGGGGTTTAGGGTTTAGGGTTTTGGGTTTAGGGGTTTAGGGTAGGTTTTGGGGGGTGGTAGGTTTATAGGGGTTTCGAGCTTGCAGGGCTTACGGGAAAAAGGTCTGGGGTTAGGGTTTAGGGGTCTAGAGGGTTAGGGTTGAGGAGGTAGGGGCAATAAGGGTCCAGGTGTCTCCCTCGGAGGGTCCGGAATCTCCTAGGGAGAGTCCTTGGGTCTCTATCAGGTCTCGGACACCTTGCATTTTGAGGTTGCCCAATTTGTTAGGAACCTCAGGGTAGGGGCGTGTGAGGCCGTTCATTCCAAGTCGCTGGGTCTACCTTTGATTGAATTAGGGTCTTGGTTGCGTTCAAACCGCTTCGTTTATGGAAGCTTTAAACGAACCTTTAAAGGAACCGATTTGCGGGCTTGGGAGGTGCGTATAGGGTAAGTGTCCCGCTGAAGGGGCCGAGAGTTCAGCGTTCTGTGCTGTGGGGTACTTGGATTTCCAGCTTGTTCGTCAGAAGCGCTAAGCATTTAACGTTTCAAATTAGGCCTAAATCATTACTAAAACCATTTTGGGGGGTTCCTTATTATAGATAAAGCATAACGGGCCCCAAAACCCTATGCTAACTATGATGGCCCCTATATTAGGGCATCGGGTTTACAGAGTTTAGGGTCCAGGGTTTACGGATCACAAGCCCTGAACCAAACCCTTAGGGTTCAGGGGTGCGAGAGAGTCCGTGGTAGCTCAGTGGGTTTTTTTATGGAGCTACAGAGTTGCATCTTGTGTGTCAGGAGTTTGTCGCGATTTCATGCAGGGGTTTGGTGAGCACACCACAGGTACTTCGCACGGTGTTGAAGTTGATTCTGTTTTCTCTAGGCCTTTGCATAATAGTCCGTTTGCATCGCATGTGTGCAACGTCGCGATGACTGCTACTCCAGCGTTTTTTCGGTTAAGTACACGATAATGAATGAGGAACATGATTCACATGCCGGGACGGGGGAAGAGCTGTCCATGTCCTTATGAAGCCTGATCACACCCTTTCCAAACAAATCACTAAGACGGCTATGAGGGTTTGGTACTACTAGCTGGCTACTCCGACGCCTTTCTGTGACACCCTGACGAGGAGTTGACATGGCGGAGGTGGTTCGCAGTGTGCAAAGCAGCGAAACCAATGCGCCGTCTGTAGCGATTCTGGAAGCTTGGACTTGTAATAGCAGAGCGATTGTGGAGCTGTGCTGTTCCAGACTTAACCCAAAGCTGTGAGCTGGCCTGAGTAATTAATCTGTAATTTGTTTCCTGATGGTTCCTTCAGACATCTACAGTATAAACCCCCCAGCACACAAGTCTCACTGTTCAAGTCTCTGAAGGAATCCCTAAACAACCCTCAAACGAACCCTTCAAGGAACCCACACAGAAAACCTTCAAAGGAATCTTTCGTTACGGGTCTTTAACTGCGGTAGACCGCAGGGCTCTCAAACATTCAACACTCGAGAACTTCAAGCACTGGAAAGCCAGCAGCCCTGATACACTTAAAACACTAAGGTTTAGGGTTTAGGGTTTAGGGTTTAGGTTTTTTTAGGGTTTAGGCCCTAATTACAACACTCCACTAAACCCCATCCCTGAACCCTAATCCCGAAAGCCCCAAACCCTAAACCCTCATCCCTCGGCCTCCAGCCTTCATCCCTGAACCCTAAGCCCTAGAGTCCTAGAGCCATGCGATGGAAATTGCTTTTGGGTAGGGTTTAGGCTCGACAACCCAAAGTCAGGAGTCCTACATCCCTAAGTCCCTATACTCCCTAGGTTTAGGGTTTACGGTTCAGGGCTTAGTACCCTAACCACTATATATAACTATAAGGACGCCCCAAATCCAAAACTCTTGAAAGTACTGAAAACTCGGACGGTCCGGGTTTGAGGTCCCCTAGAAAGAATAGTCAGATCGGCTAAGCTAGCATCTTCAGTGTTTCCGATGAAAGGGTTAGGGTTTAGAAAGGTTCTGGATAGGGTCCAGGTTCCCGGACAACCCCGAAGGGTACCTTGTGAGTTCCTGATAACCTTGGATACTATGTGTGTATATGTGTTTGTTGTGCATAGGGTTGCATAGAAACCGTGCAGGTGGGGCCCTGTGTGCGTGCGTGTGCGCTTGTTTGATGTGATTTTGATAGAGCCCTGGTAGGCTTAGGGTAAACCCTAAAATTCCTAAAGCCCTAAACCGTGGAGCCATTGAAGCCTGCGAAGGATTGGTTGGACCCTGCCCTACGGCTCCTCGCATCGATCTTGATGAAGGCTGCTGGGGACATGATTCGGGTTTAGGGTTTAGGGTTTAGTTATGAGCTTACTAGGTATGCTTTGGGGACATTTTATATGTTCCCTTTTTGGGCTTAGGAGGATACAATTTACGAATATTTTTGAGATGCGTTAAAGGGCCAACCTAGTTTAGTGGCTGTTCCTGCATGGGGACAGTCGTCAGAGATTAGGGGTGAAAGAGGTTTCGGGTTAAGGAGCAAGCTAAAACCCTGAACCCGGAACCTGTTCGGAGGTTCTAAGTATGATCCTGGAGAGTGTCTGATGGCAGACTTTTGAAACGATTTTGCAAAGGTTCTCACGGGCGCCCTCGAAGGGTGTTATTGCGGGGTTTCGATTGGGGTCGAGGGTTTTGAGGCTTCTATCTTCTGCTACTAGCACACCCTAACCCTGAATTCTACATTTCGCCGGGCCACAAGCATTCCATAGCGGATGCATTGAGTTCTCGGTAACCCCTGCCACGGAAGAAGATTACATAGTCAGACTCAGATCAGGATCCCAAAAAAAAGACTAACCCTGAACCCTAAACCCTCAAAAAAAGGGGGTCTCAGACAAGGGCAATACCCTAAGGGTTCTAACACTTTACGGAACCTCAAAGTGTAGGATATCTGAAGCCCCAAAGAGACCCAAGGGCTCTCCTTGGGAGATTCCGGACCCTCCTAAGGAGATACCCGAACCCTTAGGGTAAGGTTTGGGGTTGCGGGGCTCTGATGGTGTAGTTGGAGCTGAAGGTTCCCGACACTTGTGGACTTGCTTGGAGGATCGGATCATGGGACTTGGTAGCTTAAAGGGTTCCTGTTTCTTAGTAGCTGAGCGGATACACGTTACACTTTTGACAATAGTATTACCCACTATGCATTTTGGGGGGCTTCTGAACTCAGCAACTAAGGTTAGCATTCCGATGAATAGGGTTCCTTTAAGGACTTCCTGCATCTATAAAAGTACAGTTACCTTGTTTATAATCCTAATTACTAAATAACAAAGACTCTTTGCTTAAGGATTAATTATTTCCTTACATGCAACACGAAGTCTGGGAATGTTGAAGGTACATCCTGAATGGAGCGTTTTGAGGCTTCCTGGGGAAAAGCCTGAACGCAATCGTGTCCTAAACCGCACCTTTTAAGCCGAAGCATCAAGCCCTTGTAGAACCCCTTCATTGGATCCTTCAAGGAATCCTTTACGAAGATTCGGAAAGTACCTAAACCCTAGCCTTAAGGAAGGACAACCTTGAAGAAGCCCTAAGCCCTAAACCCTAGACGTAGTTTGTATGCCAGATACTGGCGGGCTGGATCAAAAAGGCCAGTACACATACAAAAACACCCTAAGAGATCCTTCAAGGAAAACCCTAAACCCTAAGCCCTTAACTGTAATCCGGGGAAGGTGCCTGGGTCTCTCCAACGTGCCGGCAAGGACCTCCCTTTTGGCTCTCCCAGAGACTCCAATATCACATAATTGAGGAATCTACCTTACATAATATTAGGGATCCTACCATAATTTAAGGTATATTCCTCAATTGTGGGATAATGGAGTCTCTGGACTTACCGATCTTTCCTCACGGTTTAGGGCTTAGGGCTGCCCGTTGACAAATTGATGGGCCTAAATAGTTACCGATACGTTTTTGTGGGCGCCTGTTTATAGCTGCAGTATTATCATACGCCAAAACCCTATTCTACTCATGAAGGCCCCTTTATTAGCTGATTATGAAAGAAACTCTCGGGGTTCTAACTAGTTCATTGTGGATTGTGGGTGAAATGGAGCCGACAGCTTGCTGTTCAGGAGTAGCGTCAGCCACAGTGACCCAAGCCTACCCTTCCACCCCATGAAAACTAAAACCTAGAGACCCAAAGCGCAAGCGGTAAAGGGTCCAAGGGGTTTAGGTTAGTTTGGTCGCATGGTTGAAGGTTCAACGACTGGAGGGCAAGGTTCGCAGTTTTCTTCTAGTGTTGACATGCCCTTGCGACCACGAACAGCACATCGCGCACGATGGCGATGGGCTTTGCCTGAGGTTTAAGCATATCAGGAGACTTCCGCATACTTAAGTTTCTGTGATCTTATCAAGCATCCTGCAAAGGTCCACACGTCTACAGTTGCACAAGTTGGTAAACCGTCATTCGGCTTTCGTCTTGCGGTTTACTTTCCTGTCGCCCCAAAATAGTAAAATCGACGGATTCCGCATCCTCTGGTTTCGGCCCTCTACTTAGTAGTCGAGTGGGTAACCTTTACTTTTCTTGGGTACCTTCAGGTCCCCTAGGATGCTTGACAGGGAAGCTTACATCTTTCAGGTTTCAGGTTTTACCCTAAGGGTCCAGGTATCTCCTTAGGAGGCCCCTAGGGAGAGTCCTTGGGTCTCTTTGGGGTCTCAATTTGGAGGTTCCCCAGTTTGTTGGGACCCTTAGGGAAGGCTTCAGGTAGGGTTCTGCGACCTCTATTTCCCAGTACCACCTGCCCCTAAGGCTCCGAGTGTCTAATCATCGGTTTTAGGGTTTAGGGGTCAGGGTTATACCCATCCGAACAGTAGCCTACAGAACTATCATCTGAAACCCAAGTACCTGCGTATTCAGTCGTCTGCATCATATCTCAATCAGCCGTAGGTAAACCCTTGTAGAACCCTTATGGAACCCTCAAAAGATCCCTTATCTATACCCCTAACCCGTAGCGTGATTTTTCAGGAGGGTGCGCAAGCGATGCTGCCAACAATGCTGGCCCGACTCTGTGACCCTTTGCGGCAAAGAATTGGGGGAATTGGGTGTTAGGTGTATAATCCTGGATATCTTTATAGTCATGGATATGTGTTTGACATTTGCTAGTTTCTTCGTTTGCTTGTGTCGTTCTCTGTTTGTTCGTTTGAAGTTACTGAATCATACATGTTTCACTTCTTTTCTTTACCGCATTCGCACTCTACAGTCGTATCTATATTGCTTGTTGCCTCGACTCCTTGTTTCTGACGGTTCGGTTCAAGAAGCTGCAAACTTGCAGTCTTTAGGCCCTCATTTTTTGGGTGTTGTCGTTGGAGTTTGGGGTTCAGGGGGTTGGCCAGCACAGAGACACAAAGCAAACAAGCAGGCAGGTGGGCAGGCAGGCAGGCAAGCGAGCATGGAGCGGGCTAGCGAGCAGAAGGCAACAATAAGCAGCTCTATGCTTACAAGTATAGACGACTAGATAATACGTATGTACATATATATATATATATATATATATTTTTTTTTTATTATTTATACACTTATGTATGTATGTATGTATGTATGTATGTATACACACATGATATGTACATGCACATGCACCCTGTCATGCACTCATTGCCTCTACCGAAGCTCCCATTCCTCCTCTGCCCTGTAAACTTGTCATGCAAAGCACGTAGCAGAATATCATAATATCGGATGGAGCGCGAGGAACTTGCACGAGCGCTTCGACCTCCCACGCACTTGGCGCCCTCCCAGGCATTCGAGGGCTTCAGGTTCATGCGTTTAAGGATTTCGGAGATTGTTCGTCGATATGTAGGATACTTTGTTGATGATACAAATCCTGCTTGACCCATAATAAGGAATATACCATAATTCCCATAGTTTAGGGTCCATGCAGGATTTATATCATCAACCGTTGGGTTCAGGTTTAGGTCATATGTTTAGGTTGACTGCAAAACTGTCAGCCCGATGCCATCCCTGGTGTTTGGGATTATGGTGTTCCGCCCTCGGGGCTTTGACTCCGAAATAATCTAAAGATCCCTCTCTAGAGTTGAAGCTTAACCATAAAGTGCTGCAGCTTAGTTTCTTGTGGGGTCTTGCAGGTAGTGCAACGCAGATAAAGTCGGTATGGCAGTTCAAGGCCGTCTTCGTGAAATGTGTAGGGTGGTGGATCAGGGGATTCAGTAAGTAGCTTTTTCAGGAGGGTGCTAGAAACCTCCTTGCGGCTATCCTACTTTGTCCGCCAACTCTCAAATAGCTTCGGTCCTTCTTTTCTGACAGCTGTTCGGACTTCTGGGTTGGATAGTAGTCTCCCTGCTTCTTGGTAAGGAAAGAGGGAATCGATCTCTATGATAGTCCCATACAGTCCCTTATAAGGTCCCTGATCGTAGTCCCTATAAAACCGTGTCTCTACCAAGAGAAGGGATCCAGCTGGTGATTGTGATATTCCTTCACAGTATTCTTTACCCTTCTATCCCAAGCCCTAAACATAAGCCACGCCACCATAGACCCAAAACCCTTGTACCACAAGCCGGAAGTTCAGCTTTATGTATGTGAATCCCGCCGCCTGTTCAAGCCTTATCGTAGCTATCCTAAGCCCACCCTTCTAGTTATCGAGTACTTTGGTCCCTTCCAACCCCTGCGAAACTTTGTTAATTTTCAATACAGTTCCACAAAACCCATATCTTAAGGGTCACAGTCCTTACTAGCCATATACTCCCCACATGCCTACAAAACGGTTATCCTACACAACCTAATTCTGGGTCGTTTGGACCGCTACAACCTTATATCCCGTTTAACCCCTTTTTGGAGCCACTATAGACCATATGGAACCGTTGCAGGCAAGTCCGCAAAGCCCAATCATTGCGGCCCATTAGACCAGTAGCATGAGCCTTCCAGGAGGGCGCTGTGTCTTCCAGGCTACGAGGCAACCTTGCCTTGCATCTTCGGCTGTGAAATCGGGATTTAGGGTTTAACCCCGTCAGCAGCATGTAACCCGAATCCTCGGTAATACCATTCCTCCCCCTTCTTCATTACATATGTATATATATATATATATATATATATACAGACTCTGCTATTCTCTTTCAAAGCCCTATGACAACTACTAAGGCCCGTCCATTTAGGCTATTGAGGTAAGGGTTGGTAGTTCTGGGTGTTGTTTTGTACTTTTGTTATCCGTGCTTTAGGGCTGTAAGGTCGTGTTTGGCGTTTAGAGTTCCTTGGCAGCTCCCTACGTAAAGGACCGTTCAGGAAGCACACTAAGATCGTGCAGAGGGTTTTGGGATTGCTGCATATTGCTGCTGTACCCAGAGGCTCCCTAGTAGTTCCTTTTTGGGGTTCATATTTTGAACCGTATCAGGTAACCCCCAAAAAGGAACTACTATGGAGCCTATGGGTAGCTATGACGCTCTTTAGCCTTGATTTCGGGGGTGCGCATGGGCGTTTTTTCAGAGGTGAAGAAGAGTCGGGGCATGCTTGTCAGGCCCTAAGGCTCTAGGTACCCAGATAGTATAGACTTGGGCCTCAAAGGGCTTCCTATATGGGTACTTTAGGGTATAAGTATATACTATATGGCTACATGGAGCCTTTGGGAGGGCCAGGGAGCTAATGTTATAGAAACCTGAATGTTCATGCGAGTATCAGCACACATACAAATCATCCTTCGGTTCGGGCTCGCTATCATTATGAATGGCAGAACCGCAAGGGTCCAAGTACCCAATTATCATAGACTCTCCAAACTCTTAATCTACATAACTACTATCCTAAAACCGTTTACCTGATTATTGGGTCCTTTGGACCCTTGGGCAAATATCTACATATACCGGAAACCAGAAACCCTATTCGGAAAGTTACGGCGCCTATGTTCTCGAGGAGTTTTGGCCCAGGCATCCCCCGATCGAGTCATGTGATCTAACCAATAAGGTTAGACAAAGATGATTGTACATACATATATGCATACATACATATACACACACATATATATATATACATATACATATATACATATATATATATACATATCCTTATCTATGTATATTTATATTACTATAGTCTTCTTTACATCTGTATATTAGAGTTCAGGAATACCCGTTTAGGGTAGTTACCAAGTAAGGTGACTGGTCAGGCGACTTTTATGCCCATAATACTTTGCAATAGTATAGGGGCCTTGAGAAATACCTACAGGGTTTCTAGGGTTCCTTTAAAGGGGTCTATAAGGGCGACTGCAAGAGCTATTATAAGGATTTAGTGTAGGGGCGTTCCTTATTGTAATAAGTATAGCATAATATGCCCCAATTGCGTATGCTATCGGTTAAGGCCACTATACTAGTTGCTTGCAACCCCCGTTTCCCTCACCCAATTATTGCAGTTCGATCCCTGTTTATAAGCCCAAAACCCTAAACCCTTAACCGTATAAAGGGTCTGGGGGCTTGGGGTTTTCGGATTTCGGGTGGAGGGTTTTAGGGCAGGACGTCCACACCCCCCAACCCTAAAATCCTTAAACCTTGAACCCCAAGCCCTAAACCCCTAAACCCCAAAACCCATCAACCCGAAAAGCCCTAAACAATTTGTGGACCCCAGGCTATTCGGCAACTTCAGTGAGCTCCAGATGCGTGGGGAGGAGCGCTGACCGGGTTTCCATTTGCAGTTTAGGGCTTTTGGGGTTTAGAGTTTCGGGTGTAGGGTTTAGGGTTTAGGGTGTAAAAGGTTGTACCAGGTTCGAAAGCGTGTGAAAAGGTTTTACAGTACAAGGTCCTGCGTTGGTTTTACAGATAATCACTACGGAGCCCAGCACGCCTCAATTATGCCATGCACATCAAATCAGATCTTCCAGGCCCCTGATTTCAGGCTTACTGTTGATGATATAGATCCTGCATCTAAACTATGGGAATTATGGTATTTTCCTTAGTATGGGTAATGCAGGATTTATGTCATCAACCGTATTATTCCTGAAGTAACAGGTACTGGGCTTTCTGGGATGTAAACCCATTGTTCTATACACTGTAAATCCTCTTCGGATCCTATCAGTTGTCAATCCCCTATAGGACCCATAAAGCCCTTCAGGAACCCTGAAAGCAACCCTGAGCCTCTAGACCCCTAAACCCGACTCCGCTAAACCCGAAACCTTAAAACCCAAAGACCTTTACAGCCCTATACGTACATTGCAGAGAGGGAGTCAAAAAAGGTTGCCTCAAAACGCCCTTTATAAATACCTGAAAAATTCCTTCAACCACCTACATTCTCCCTAACATGGGTACCCTATTTTAAGGACCCCTACAAAAACAAGGTACCCCCGAACTTTCGGAAACTCCCAGATATCCCCTTCGAGCACCGATGTCTCAGGCGCCAGGACCCCTCGAGGCGTTGGATCTCACGAGCCTTGTGGAGGTCTTCGTGGACACGCTGCGAAAGGCGACTGTTGGGGTGTACTATAGAGGGCCTTAGTAATTAGAATCGGGGTTTGGTGTATGTTATACTGCAACTGGCGATTCCGGGTGCAGGATTTAGAGTTTAGGATTTAGGTGTAGGATTTAGGGTTTAGGGCTCAATTCGGGTCTTGAGGTAGGATTTTTAGGGTGTAGGATTTAGAGTTTAGGGTTTTGGGTGTAGGATGTGGGGCTGAGAGACTTATGGCTTTGGGCTGCCCCTGCCGGCGTTTTCAGCACTTTTGGGTTATGGGCTTTGTGGGAGGGCTTTTTGAAGCAGCTTTTTAATTTAAGCAGTGGCCAGCTTACACCACCCTTGAGGGATCTTGAAGCAGCTTAGGGTTTAGGAGTTCAGTGGGTTTCTGCTTCGACTTGCAAGCCTTGCTCAAGCTTGTTGTGTCCCGACGTACTACTCGGCCAAGCCTGGCCATTCTTGAACATTGAATCTTGCAACACGTATAGGATTTAGAAACCCTAAACCGTTTTAGGGACAGAGCCAGGCGCCTGTGGCAACTAGTGCGAAAAAATGCAAACAGGCCGGGTGTCGGGCGCAGGCTTTGGTGGTTCGCCTCCGTGGAATGAAGGAATCAACGTCAAGAAGTTGATGACGCCTCGAAATGACAGTGAGACTAAATGAGAGTACTCTTACACAGACCCGAAGTATAAGGATCCCTGAGAAGACGACCAACTTTGTCAGGCTGCTTGGGTCGAGCAAGATGGGCTCCACCCACATTCCGCCATGAGACTATAGAGCAGGGTTTCGTCATTTAGGCTAAATGGTTGGGGGGTCTAACTTCAGGACCCCGCCTCGTGCACCAATGCTCTAACACCAAGTCCTAGACCCCCGAAGACACTAACAAGTCCTTCGAAATCAAGAAGCAACATTCCTAAACCCGGTCGAAGCCCTCAACCCGAAACCCAATCGACTCTTATACCACTAAACCCCTGGACGCAATAGATTCTAAACCCAAAGCCCATAAGCTCTCAACCTGAACGGCAACAGGAACGCGGTGCTCCGCAGCACAACCTGGGAGTCTGTGTGACGAAGTTGGCTCAGAACCCTAGCTACCGAGAAAAGGCCGGTCCAAGGGCCGAATTTGGGAGTATCTTAGTGGGTAGTTGAGGGGTCTGGGTTTCGGTTTCAATTGCTCTTTCAAGGAATCTGGAGGGTTCAGGCGTTAAGGGTTCAGGTTTCCTCTGCAGGGTTTGGGGTTTTGGCTTCAGGTGCTTCCCGGAAGGGTCAAACAAAAAAAAACAGTCTTTGATTCAGGGTTTACGCGTAAACCCCTGAAGCCCTCAGCCCCAAACCGTGCTAAACCGATAAACCCCAGGCGTTTGGGTTTGGGCAGCCACGAACCCCCAACTCTAAGCCCTGAACTTCGAATAGAGTTTTGGGTTTTGGTTGTCCCTAGACTCACCCCCGACCACTAAATCTCCAACCCTGCACCTCGAGTAGGGTTTAGGGTTTCCCGAAACCAAACTCTAGGATCCGACAACCGTACTGGTTTGTGTGTTCTACCCTAGGAAGGGGTCATAAGCTGCTGTTTTGTAGGGTTTGAGGCAAAAGGTAGACAGAAACCTCCCCGAAACCGTAAAACCCCAAGCACTTACAGCCCTAAACCCTCAACCCTCAATCCTCAATCCTCAACCCTAGACCCTCAACCCTAATGCCTCAACCCTCAACCCTAAACCCGAAATCCTCAACCCTAGACCCTCAACCCCTCAACCTTAAACCCTCAACCCTAAGCCCTAGGCCCAAGCATCCGTGTGCCCGCGCTCTCGGGTCGCTTCGATATGTCGCGGTACTCGGGCCGCGCGGGAGAAGGCAGCTCCACCGCAGGCAGAGCCATCGCAGAGGATGGAACGTCCAGTTGATGAACACGAACAGCTACCGGAGCAGTCAGGAGGGTCGACAGGGACGTGACGTGAATGACAGGGATGTGCGGGTGACGATCGAGTGAGAGCCCCAGGGTGTAAGTTTCGCTTTCCACGACGTGGATTCTACCAACCAATAGGCAGGTGGAAAAAGGCGTTTAAAAAAAACCCTGGGCCCTCAACCCTAGACCCTCAACCCTCAACCCTAAACCCGAAATCCTCAACCCTCAACCCTAAACCCGAAATCCTCAACCCTCAACCCTAAACCCTAAGCCCTCAACCCTCAACCCGAAATCCTCAACCCTCAACCCTAGACCCTCAACCCTCAACCTTAAACCCTAGACCCTCAACCCTAAACCCTCAACCCTCGACCCTAAACCCTAAACCCTCGACCCTAAACCCTAAACTCTAAACCCTCAATCCTCAACCCTAAACCCTCAACCCTAAACCCTAAACCCTCGCCTCCGCAGGTTCGAGACCTGAATGGCCTGGAATCGCTGCATCAGATCCAGCTTCCGAAGGCCCCTCCCGCGTTCAGAGGGTTTAGGGTTGGGGTTTGGGGTTTATCCCTAGGGTTTAGGGTTTAGGGGTTTAGGGTTTAGGGTCTTCTTGGCTTTAAACTCAACTTTTCAACTTTTGGGGTTCTTATAAGGTAATCGGTTCTGAAAGTTTGAACTTTCATTCCCTTCGGTTTTGGGCCAATGAGTTATGGATTCAGGGTTTACGGGTTCAGGATTCGGGGGTTGAGGGTTTCGGGTTTTGAGGGTTTAGGGTCGTCGACTGGCTAGACTTGAGTCCAGTAGCAAAAGGGGGTGTCGGGTCTGTGATGTAGGTTTGTGTTTAAGAGTTGTGTTTAATGTTTCGGGGCCTTTGTCGGCATTGGCTTACTTGGACACTTCGGGGCGGTCCAGGTATCTCTTTAGGACTTTAGGAGGGTCCGGAATATCCTGGCGTTTGTTAGGACCCTTAGGGTGAGCCCCAAACGCCTGCATCCTTCGTTTTTCTTTCTGTCGTAGCTGCCCTGCGTAGTTTGCCTAAGATTGAACATGCGCAAAGAATCTACATCCTGAGTTCTAGATCGCTCGCAGCTGAAGCGCCCCTAAACCCTGAGATTTGGGAATTTATTGGGCTTTGCCAGGTTCTCGATTTGGGGTTTAGGATGTTGCGACGCTCAGGTGACTTCGCAGAAGGAGAAGGACATGCGGCAACACCGATTACAGCGCCTCGGTTTCTGCACGGTGTAAGCCCAAAGGAATACTCCGAGGCCAAAAAGTCATGTAACGAGGGCCCCTCATCCTAGCATAATGGGGTGTGTATACTTGCGGTTCTGTGAGTAGAATTTGTATTTACTCTTCAAGCAACTCCGAGAGTTCAAGTCAGCACTTGTTCATCAGCAGTAGTGCGCCCTATCCAGGACAGCTGCCTGGTGAATTTGTCGCCAACACGGTTGAGTACGCTTTAGGATTTCTGAACGGTCTTCGAAGTCTGTATAGGGGCCTAAATAAGTCCAATGCTATTTTTTTGGGGGGGGTCCTTACTATATTTATAGTATAATGGGTCCTAAAACCCTTTTCTGAGTATAAAGGCCCTTAAATTAACCCCGAACAACCAGCTCCACCAGGCCTCCGCTAAACCCTAAACCTAAACCCCTAAATCCCTAAACCCCTAAACCCCAAACCCCTTGATCCCTAAAGCCTTAAACCCCTACACCCCGAAAGCTTAAGGGTCCAGGGTCCTGAATCTCCTACTTGGAGGGTCGGGGGACTTAGTAAGTAGATAATAAGTAGACTTATAAGTACCCTAAAAGGGACCCTAGTTGGGGTTATGGTACTTATAAGTCCCTAAAAATCGAAGTCCCCCGACCCTCCAAGCACTCTATACCCTATACCCTTATAGAATCCTTATAGATCCCTTTAAAGGAACCCCTAAAGTTCCTAAAGGAACCCCTTATAGTTACTAAGTCCCCCGACCCTCCAAGTAGGGAGAGCCCCTCGATCGCTTTGGGGTCTCAGGAGGTCGCCCAAAGTGCCCGGATCCTTCGGTGCCTAATTCCATAACCATAGAGGTAGTGTACATTGGAGTTTCCGAAAATCTGGGACCCTAATGAAGTACCCTACAATGAGGACCCCCAAATAAGGTACCCTAATTTTCGGAAGCTCCCAGAAAGGTGGTTGTCACAAGTATGGTTCCTTTTGGGGTCCCTATTATACTACGCCACCTATTATGTAAGGTACCCATAAAGGAACCCTAATTTTGACAACCTCCCATATGGAACTTCTGGGCTCCGATCTGCCATCCAAGGACCTCATCAGAGGACCGGCGGCGAGAGGTGAATCTGCGATTACAGCAGAAGGCGTTAAGCCAATAATTCTCGATAGTCTCCTACACCCCGCAACCCCTACCTAGGGATCCCAAAGCCTACTGTTTTAAGATTTTCTACCATCTAGCTAAGTGGTCATAACCTACGATTCCGTAGGGTTTAGGGATACAGCTCAACCTTAAACCCTAAGCCCTAAACCCTCTGCCTTAAACTCTAAACCGTAAACCGTAAACCTTAGACCCTAAACCCTATAAACCCTAAAGCCGAGACCCCGGGCCTTCAGCCCTAGAAGCCTGAAACCCTCAAACACCACAAGGTCTCGAACTGATCACTTTGGAGCCGACGACCTCCTCCGACCTTTAGGGTTTAGGGTTTAGGGCTTTACGTCCCCAACCTTCAAGGGAGCATGTAACCTTAAGGACTAGATGACCCTTAAAAGTAAGGGCCCTATACTATACTTTTAAGGACGAAATGGCCCTCAAAAGTAAGGGCTATACCCTTAAGGACGAGATGACCCTGAAAAAAAAGTCTGGTATCTGAGCGTCAAAGCCTTTGAGGGTCCATTTGTATAGGAATCAAACGGAATATGATTAGACTAATTCTACACCGAACTCTACGTAAGTCTAAGTATTGCAACACTTATATAGGTGCAGGTTTGACACACCGCGTTTAGCTGGACAGTACAAGCGAGCTTATATCTCTACCCAGACCTTCCAAAACCGCTTAATTAAGGAATATACCTTAAATTGTAGTAGGGTCCCTAATATGATTTAAGGTATATTGCTTAATTAAGGGATTTTGGAAGGACTGGGTAGTTGGCACAGATGCGACCTCTTGGGAGCGGTCATCCTACGGTTTAGTTGCTTGTTCCCGAACAGGGTTTACTGTGCCCCATGGTCCTACAAGGGTTTAGGGTGTACCTCGACTCCAAAAGGCCCAGTTTTCTACGGGCTCCTTAGATTGATTTCCTGTATCCCAAAAAGGTATTATAGGTTAATTACTTGGGGTTAAGGTAGGGTGAGCTTTGCCAAGTCTGGTACCGTTCGTTGCCTTAACGGCATCGACGGTGAAGGTCACGAGTTACCGGTTGAGGGTTTAAGACTGCGGCCGTCAGAGGTGTCTAGGGGTTACTATAGGGACTTTATATTTGCCAATACTATTTTGGGGGGTTCCTTGTTATTTTTATTGTTCTTGTATAATGGGCCCCAAAACCCTATTCTAATTCTTAAGGCCCCTATGTTAGGTTTAGGGTTTCTTGTTCTTTCTGGGCTTGGGCCTGCGTGCGTGAGGTCTTAGGTGGGGATTTCTGGGTCTAGGTCTCCGAGGTGTCGTTTCGGTATAGTGCTTAGGCTAGTACGTTTCGGGTGCCCATTCGTTTGGGAGCCCTGAAAGGAAGCGAGGTTAGGACCGGTTGGGATTCTGGACCAAGGCCTCAAATCCACACCCCAACTACAGCCCTAAACGCTGAACCTCTAAACCACACCGTACATCCCTTAAACCCGGATAAGCCGTCTGGAGCCCTGTCACTGTAGAACCCTAGAAGAGATTTCAAAAACCCGTACATGAAAATAAACCTCACCTATGGTATGACGATAGGATTCCTCTTATGGTGGGAATGCCTAGAGACCTTTGCATGCCATTGCAAGACGCGATGGGCGAGTGCATGGAATTCGCAGCAAAAAACGAGTCTAAACCCAAACCCTGAGCCCGAAACCCTAAACCCTGATCTCTACAACCCCCAAACCCTAAACCCTACACCCCTGATTAGCCCTAAACCCCTAGACCCTAAACCGTAAACCCTAAACCCTACAACCCCCAAACCCTAAACCCTATACCCCTGATTAGCCCTAAACCCCTACTCTAAACCCGAAACCCCTAAACCCTAAACCCGAAACCAACCCTACATCCCTAAACCCTAAACTCTGGTCTTTTGGGAGTTGAGGGTTCCGTCTTAGCCACCCGATGGCTCGGTCCGATTTCCTTCGAGGGTTCCTTTACGGACAGCTTTTTGGGTGCAGAGGTTCCTTTATGGAGGGTTCCTTTGCGGATAGAGGGTTGACCTGCGACCCCAAACCCTGCAAAATAGTAGGTTATGACCCCTGAATTTGCAGGTCTAACCCCTAAAACAGTAGGTTTTCGGATCCCCAGGGAGGGTTCAGGGTTCATTGATAGCTTCGAGGGTTTGAGGTTTCCGTCGGCATGCAAGTTCTAATAACCCCCTGCACAACCCCCAAACCTCAAACCCAGAACCCTAACGCAGAGACTCGCCTAGGTCCTCAACTCGATAGCCCGAAACCCTCAGCACGCAATCCTAGGAAAGAGGGTGGAACTGGGTCACGAACCCAAGAAGCTATTGGGCGGGCTATCCTTACCATATTGGTTTATTGGCCATCCTTAATCGGGGCTTATGGGATATCCCAACCGCATGTTTTTTTGTTTAGGTGCCTTTGAGGTTTCCTAGTGGAGGTTGGAAAGTTAAGGATTCAACATACTAGGTTGGATTTTGGGACATTTTTTGTGTTCCTTATTTGGGTTTGTAAGGGACCCTATATATAAATAGTTTTCATGGTGTTTAAAGGCCAACCCAGCATAGCATGTATGGTTTAGGGGCTGAAACACCACCGTTGTTGCTTAGGGCTCCTTACTGCATTTAGAATATATCAACACACCCCAAACCTTAGTTTGATTATTGAGGCCTCTATATTGTTGGGATAGTGCTGCAGTTTTTTTTATGGTGTCGGGGAAGAGGGTGTTTAAGCATGGTAGCATAGGTGCATCTAAGCTTGTTGGGTTGAGAGATTGAAGAAAGTATGAACCTACCTCATACTGTGCACCCTAAAAACTATACACCCATACCCAGGTTTTCCAAGCAGCATCAACATCAGCCCTGCTTAACACTTCCCTTCGGGTCGGCCCGCCGCTGTGCTGAAAGCTGAGTATAGCAGCACATGAGATCCTTAGCTTAATCTTGCGCAGGCACTCCCATCGTACTTGTCATTTTTAGTCGGACTGACTCTCACGACACCGGTTTCAAGCTTAGTGCAGACAAAGAAGATGGCGGGACCGAATCGCGTTTGTGAACTTCACGGATGGCTTTGCACAAAGCTTAAGTCGCAACTACTTTGATTTCCTGGAGTCCTGATCTGTGTCGAACTGCAGGTTTACGAGCCCATGATCAATACATGTTGAAGGTAAGGCTCGGCTATCAAAACCTTAACCCGTCGGGCACTGCAGCAAACCCCCATAGCCCTAAGTCCAAGAGACTGTTTCGGCTGATGAGTCGATGGCTACCAGCGCCGGTGGCCCATCCGCCGGGGGCGCCCGGACTTGTTCGGGCTTTAATGGTCTAGGATTTAGGGTTTGGGGTACGTGTTTGCGACTGAAGTAAACCTAAAACCCTTAAACCGCAGCACAAGGCTCTGCACTCTCGAACCTGCATGCGAAGCTCCGATGATCCTTGCATCGAGATAGGGGCCTAAATGCTCACCCAAAACTATTCCTTAGGGCACTTAGTAAACATGACACCCGGAAAGCCCAGTCCCGTTTTTTCATGCGCCTACGTTAAATCTTAGCCCGCTGAAGGTTCAACTCTGAACCCTAACCCCATACACCCCTAAAACCTGTGCTCAGGGATTCCCATATCCTTGAATTAAGGAAGATACCTTACATCATACTGGGGATCCTTGTATAATTCGATCAAGGTATATCCCTTAGGTAAGGGATATTGGAGTCTCTGGGTATTCAACGCCCAGGCCGGCTGGGAAAGCCTCTGATGGTCCTGCAGGGAGCTCAGCATTGGGGCGTGCTATGCCTTTGTCGGATCTGATCCGGTTTCAGGGTTCAGGGTTTAAGCTTTGGATTTGGCCGGGTTCAGGGTTTAGGGACCCTAGCTGAACTCTGTTACCTTTCGGAGTTACACAAACGCATGTTCGGGCTTAGGGTTTGCGGTTTTAGGGTTTCAGGGCTTCAGGGCTGTGGTGTTGTTCGATTCAATGCAAGGTATCTCCCCACGCCGGTTTGCGTAATCTCTAAAGTTTTTAAAGTGCACTCCATTTCCTCCCTGGAGAACGTTGCAAGGATCCTGAAGGAGAACAGTTCGGTTCACGCGGATCTCCCACACCCAAAGTTCTCTTGGTGTTGATTCGAGCCGCCAAGTGTATCGGGAGTCAACCTGAACCGCGTGCCCTGCAGCAAACCGTGCCCCATTATAAGTCTCACTTACCTGGATAAGCCCCAACCCGAAGCTTTAACCGTCAATTCCTAATTCCTCTGAACCTTGTCTGTCGGATTTGCAGGAGTGCTCTTGTGTTTTCATGTGTCTTTTTGTATGGGGATCTACAAGAAAATATGGTCCTGGGTACCGATATAGAGGATATTTCCCAAAATCATAGTAGTAAGTTCTTACTTAGTTCCTAGTATAGAAGCCCGACATTCTACTATGAATGTACTAGCCCCAGCGCCTGGGGATAGGGATCTCCAAAACATATGGGAGTTTCCTAAAACAGGGGACCCTGATATAGTATCCTAAACAGTAGGATCCTTATTGTAAGGCCCCCAAAACGAGGTACCCCTATTTTCGGAAACTCTAAACCCTAAACCCTTTATAGAGCCCCTATAGATCCCTTTAAAGGAACCCTTATATAGTAACCCTTTAAAGGAGCCCTAAGGTACCCCTCATTTTCGGAAACCCCCATATATCATGCTCAGGTTCGTGACACCGAGCCGGAGTGGACGAACAATCCCGAGAGCCAGGACGCGTAGAGATTCTGTCAGAGAGGGCATAGGGTTTGGGATTTAGGGGTTTAGGCCTAAATATGAGGATCCTTATTACAAAGACCCCAAATAAGGTAGGGTTTGGGATTTAGGGGTTCTCAGGGGTTTGGGGTTAAGGGGTTTGGGTTTTGTAGGGATTAGGCGGTCTGGGGTTTAGGGGTTAGGGGTTAGGGGTTTAGGGTTTAGGGGTTTAGGGTTTTGGGTTTAGGGTTTAGGGTTTAGCGGTATCTCTTGATGGTCTGTTTGTAGCCAAAACGATACAGTGTCCCACAACTTCAGTTCTCTAGTTATTGAGGCCAGTACTACCGTCTCCTTAGGAGTTATTCCTAATTTTTGTTCATTTTAAACCCAAGAGAGTATTTGAAATATTATTTTTTATTATGGTTCTAAGGGGGGGTATAGAGTACAGTCTGGGGTTTGGGGGTTTTGGAGATTGGGTCGAGGCCCTAACCTCTTTTGGGAGTTTCCGAAGATAGGGGACCCTGATATAGTACCCTAAATAGTAGGATCCTTATTACAAGCTACCCCAGCATAAGGTACCCCTAATTTTCGGAAACTCCCTTTTCGGGCCTTCAGGGTCATCGGCAGTCTCGTCCTGAGCTTAAGCGGCGGCGAGCAGACGTAGAGAACAGGAACTTGATTTGGCAAAGCCTTGCACTGGGTTTGTAAGGAACCCTTTAAAAGGAACCCTTTTCTAGTTGCCCAAAGGGTCCAAAGTACTCATATTGTAGAATGTAGGGTTTCTATATTAGGAACTACCATTATGATTTGGGGAAGATTCCCCATAACAGTACCAAGGACCCTTTGGATTATTACTTGGAGGGTCGGGGGACTTACTAAGTACTTATTTTAGAGAGTTATAAGTACCATAGCCCGGTCCCTTTCAGGGTACTTATAACTCTACTTATTATCTACTTGCAAACCAAGTCCCCGGACCCTCCAAGTAAACTCAAGCCCGAGGCTGTTCTTAGGGTCCAAGTACCTAATTATCATATACTCTCCAAAATAATAAATAACCTACATAACTACTGTTAGCTTTTAGAGTTCTAAGTACCATAACCCCAATGAGGATCCCTTCTAGGGTACTTATAGCTCTACTTATTACTGACTCAGTAAGTCCCCCGACCCTCCAAGAAGTACCTAATTGTTATAGTGTTCGTAGCGGGCCACAGGCCCTAGAGTCCAACGCGTCTAGTCACGGAGCCATCGGAACAAAAGCAGTCGTTTTCCAGAGGGTCCTAGGTACTACGGTTGAGGTTAAGGGTTCAGGGCTTGGGGCTAAGGGTTTTGGGTTTAGGGAAGTAGTGTTGATGATATTCAAGTCCGAAAAAGGAATATACCATAAGTCCCATAGTCTAGGGTCATGATCGTAACGCACATCAACCGTATTATTGGGGGGATACTTCCCCAACTCGTTGCAGCAATTCCTACTTTCAGGTACTTAGTACCCTCTGGGTGTAAAGAGAACAACCTAAACCCCGAGGGATTAGAGGTTTGTTTTTGTTTTTAAGGTTTCGAGTCGAAATAGGATTATATCATGGTATGGTTTAAAGAGTTCAGGATAATTCTAGGGTTTAGGTTTATTGGGGGTTTAGGGTTTAGGATAATGTCATGGTATAGGTTGTAGAGTTCGTGGTAATTCTAGGGTTTAGCGACTGATCCCTTCAGCCTCGATCCAGAAGCCACTGCCGCGGCCAGGGAACGCTACCGTTCGCGGCTCCCTTTTCGCAGCTTCTTGGCAAATATCATATATGCAGTATATGCTGTAATATAACATAGTCTAGATATATATATATATATATATATATTATATTATATTATATTATATTATATTATATTATATTATATTATATTATATTATATTATATTATATTATATTATATTATATTATATTATATTATATTATATTATATTATATATATATATGGTACAGTTATAGTACGGTATAGTAGATGGTATTATACTGTAGATTATAACGGGAGAATATAGAGCTGCCGAAACTGAAGTTTTGAACCTTTCAAGTGAGACTGTAGGGTTTAGATTATGAAGACTGACTCCGGCAGCATCCGCCAGAGCTCAGAAGACTGTCAAAGGCCGATCTTGCAACCTCTACAAAGCTTAAACTTAGCGCCCGTGGTCCTTAGGGCCTCGACTTTAGGGCAGGGTGAATTTAGGGGTAATTACTCAGAAATAATTTGTATTTTTGGTTATTATAATCCTTAAGAAGCTAAAATTGTAATTTTTTGCTAGTTTTCTAAGTTCAGTATAGTGAAATGCCCCGAGGCAAGTGCGCATGACCAGTTCGGTACCGGCTGACACAGGCAGAGCCGCTGGGTCGTATCGATCGAAGCACTCCTCGCCCAAACTCCTAAAACCCTAGACCCTAACCCTAACCCCATAACCCTACACCCTAAACCCAAACCCAAACCCTAAACCCGAAACCCTAACCTCAAACTCCTAAACCATCCTAAACCCTGGAAACCCAAAGTTCGAAGCCCCCGAGCCCCGACCAACACCCCAAACCCTCTTAGCCCTGAGCCCTTATCCCACAAGCCATCCTAGACCCGGAAACCAGAATACGGTTGATGATACAAATCCTGCATTACCTTACGGACCCTAAACTATGGGAATTATGGTATATTCCTGATTATGGGTCATGCAGGATTTATATCATCAACAGTACTACACCCTATTCTCCAACCCTATAAATCAATGACCCTACACGAACCCTCAGCCCCAACCATCCCCTCGACCCGAAACTTCCCTAGACCCCAAACCCTACGCCATCCTAAACCCCAAATGGGAGTTTCCAAAAAGCTGGGGTACCTTAGTTTGGGGGTCCCTGTAATAAGGTTCCTACTGTTTTAGGGTACTATATTAGGGTCCCCTTTTTTCGGAAGCTCAAAAATCCTAGACCCCAAAGCCCAAACTTTGATTCCTGGGCTTCTGGCTCCAAGGAATCTCCTGGGGTCTCTATTGTTTATTGTCGCGAACCTTAGGGTTTGAGGTTTAAGGTCCAGGGCTTCGAGTCTATGTGGTGTAGGGTCGCGGACCTCAGGATTTTAGGCTCAGGACTTATAGGGTCTACATTGTTTAAGGTCGTGAAGGATAGAGTTTAAGGGTTAGGTTTAGGGCTTGAAAGGTCTGTAACAGTAGTGTTTTTGGTAGAGAACTTTAGTGTTAAAGGTTTAGGGCCTTAGGGCTTTTATTGTTGAGGTTGGTGGATTGTTTTGCTCTCAGAGTTTTTTTGAGGGGCTACTGCGGAACTACCCTAAGAGTCCAGGTATCTCCCTAGGAGGGTCCGGAATCTCCTTGGGAGAGTCCTTGGGTCTCTTTGGGGTCTCAGAAACCCTGCATTTTGAGGTTCCCCAATTTGTTAGGACTCTTAGGGTAGGAGCGGGCAATCGTAAGCGCATTATGATTCAGAGGGACCCTGCTAAGGGGGAATGCCAAAGAGTTTCGTGTCGGAAGGGGCCGGCTATGCTATCACTGGTTCGTAATGTAGGAACCTGAAAAAGAAGCCTTGGGCCTTATTGGGGTCCCTTATAAGAATCCTACTATTTTCCCTGGATCCCCAAAGGCGCTTCTAGTAACAGGCTCTCAGACAAAGCACGTTCCCGGAACAGGCGTTCGTGATTCACGGTAGGGTCGGTTTCTGTACAAGATAGCATCAAAAAGCTTGCCATCGAAAGCGTATGCACACATAAGATAGGTTAGGGCGGTCTGTGCACGATCGCCTTTGTTGGGTGTTGGGTTTCATGTGCACGAGAAACTAATATGGTGTTAGCATCCGTTGCGCCACATGTGCACGGAGAAAGGTGTGCGTGCCGGTTCAATATCGTTTGGTCTTCTTTTCTTTTCATACTCATGATGATCTGCACATACTTTTTGAGATGTGTGATTACAGTCTTCTTCTGCGTCTTGTCACTTGGACCGTCTCCTTGAGACAGAAATTTGCACTCCACACCCCTCAGCATTCTTATCGTGTCGGGAGCTCATTCCAAGTGATTGAGACTTCAAGTTCATTGGATTTCTGGCAACAAGTGCGAGCACAACTTCCAGGCTGTTTCGCAAAGTGTTTGCAACCGGGCACAAACTGAAAAACTGCACGAACTTACACTACTTCGTGATATAATTCGTTATTGTAACAAAGGAGCGTAGTGGAGAAAGGTATATAGTTTGAGCTTGCATAAACGCTGATTGAGGAAGTGATACATTCGAACTACGACTGCTACCAAGATTGCTTTAGTAATGGCAGTGTCGTTCGCATGATCATGCATGGATATAGAGCCACTCTGATAATGGTGTGCTGGTGACAGGGTCTTCTGTTGATGATGGTGCAGCTGCTGATGCTGCTGCGGCTGCTGATGTTGATATTGTCGATGATGCTTCTTGGTACCCCCTCTCTGATTTCATATGTTAGCACTGCAACAGTTCTGGTATCGATATGTCATTAAACCACGTTTCTTGTCAACATATGATAGCTGTTGTGATCAATATCTGTAGCTTTGTCATCCTTACCATCTTCATCTTCATCATCATCTTGGCCACGTGTTCATCTTTTCATTCCTGTTGCCACCACCAGCCGTAGAAGTCATCCCTGTTGTTATCGTCATCATGCAGAAACATACTCTGCATCTTCACATGTAGCACTGTTCGTATTTGCACCTTGCCTGCTGGCGACATTGCCGTCTGTGCGGGCGGTGTTGTCGCTTTTGCTATCATCATTTTTGTTGCTTTTGTTGCTGCTCCAAGTAGCATGATGTTTTCCAGCACTCGTGTTTACAGTACAGTAGATATGCACATACACCTGGTGTATATGTGTAAAGTGTAGACATATAAAACTATCTATATATGTATATGTATATATATATATATATATATACGTAGCGATACACACTTCCCTAGACATTCACAGATTGTCGTTGCTGCGTGGGTTGGCTTGTTTCGTGATTGCTTCTGTTGTTGTGGGCACACATACCACGCCCCGAATACCGCCGACAGTGTCGTTGTTGCTATGTTTTGCTGTCATGAACGATATCATTGTTTTGTTGTTGCAGCTGGGGTTTGCAGTTACTTCTTACACACTCCATGCTTAACTATGGTGTATCTCTTTGTTGCACTGATTTGTGGTGATATTCTAATCATGGTTGGGCTCTGTTGCGTTTCTGACTTTCGTACAAATCAAATTTCCTGCTTCTCACAACTGTTGGTAAACCTTGTGGCACTAGAGCTAATTCCTACACTGTAATTCCTCTGCAATTGAGCAGATCAGGCCCCGTCAACCGTTAACTCGGTATATCACTTTTTGATGCGAAGAAAGTCTCGTTGTCGATATTTTGCCTATGGCGTGCTGTGGTTTTCTTGAAAGCAGCACCGTGATTCACGCTGTTTTTGGGCCTTTGACTCCAGGAGGCTCAAAAAATCATCTCGGGCGCAAAATCAAAATCCCGAAACAGGCGCTCACGAATCTAAACCGGCTTTCACGGATCCAAACCGGTTTTCACGGTCATTTCACGCGTGATTCACGGTGTTTCACGGCGCTTCTGTGCAAAAGACACGCTGTCGTAGCTATGCTCAACTTTTGACCGATGCAACCAAACTGGTGTGAATCACGCATTTCTGTGTCGTGAATCATGGCTTGTGTTCTTGTGCATCGCCTGACCCCAACCCCTCCTTAGACGCGCCGAAAGTGGGGGTTGGACATGCATTTGCATGCGTATTCCCAGCCTTACGTCAATGAGTCAAGTCCCGTGTACATCTCGCATCGTTATTGTTCCTATGATGCCATGGCCCGTGCCTTCATGTCTCAGCAGTTCGTTTGGCCAGTTGTTTTTGGATCAGAAATTTATCAACAGCCATATAGTGCAAAGTAAATTAATCATGCAAAGGGAAGTGTTGTCACTGGTGTCGTCATGATGCTCATGATAATGTTACGCGGGCACCCCTCCTGTTACAACTGCTCAGGTTAAGAAAGTTGTTAGTTGGAGTTGTACTGATGCTAGTACTGTTCAGACCACGACTTGATACCACATAAGTTGCTGTTGGCCGTGGTAGTCGTCATCGTGTTTTTGTGTAATTCTTGCAAATCCGATGTTTCTTTTCAAGCGGTAACGCAACCTTCAAAATGTCAAAGTCAAAACCGTGTTCGCGCATACCATCATCACCATCATCAACCTCACCATCATCACTATCGTCGTCATTACGGGCACCATCACCTTGTTCATCACCAGGACCAGCAGTATTCGCCATCCTACGTGGTTGTAAATATCTTGATGTGGTGCCGATGATTCCGCGCGTGTGTCTGTGTGTGCTGTGTCGGTGGGTGTTGCTTATGATACCATCAAAATGACTACGATGGTCACAGTTTGCACAACAAACATCATGATTCCTCTTACTGGCCACTGTTGTTGTCCTATTGTAATGGCCGTTAATCTGGTTGCATGATGTTGTGTTCTTTCGTATGTTGATCGCTGCTGTAATTGGGAGCATGAATATGGCATAGTAGACGGGAGTAGCGCCATCGTTGTGCACACGAGTTTCAGTTGCGCATGCAGAAGTGCTTGCTAATGTGTTGCATATGTTGGAGCAAAGGTCTCTCTGCAGGCTCCAAACTCCAAACGGTGTCTAGTATAATTATGGTGGATGAATAAACACGCATTTCATGCTAACACAGCCTGTGTCATGTTTGTTCTGTGACGCTTTATGCTGCGAACACTGTCTTACAGAGCACATACAGCAGCCCGCTCGCTCTCTGTCTCCCTCTCTCTCTCTCTCCCTCCCTCCCTCCCTCTTTCAGTCACACGCACACACACTAAAGTCACTAAAGAACAGACAAACTAGACTTACACACTCTCATTGTAGGTTGGATATGTAGAAGCGAAAAATTAAATATCTTTTTCTGCACACACGTATTCTTGCATGTCATATGTATACTGTGTGTATATCTATATATGTATATGTATGCCGTATAACGAAAATCTGGGTCGTACAGTATGATGTACATGCGCCACCGTCTTCCTTGCCAATCTAGCTCCATATACCCTGCCTACACATATTTGCTGACTTTGAGTTTTGTACCCTCTACGGTTCTAAATCCGCCTTCTTAGGGCTACACTACATCAGGTCACCATGCATTGTTTGCTTCCACTGGAGCAGTATTGCTGGCGGTTGTTTTGCTCAGACATGTTGTGTGACAACTAACTGCATTGTGGCCTTTCCCTGTTTTGTTTTGTTTAGACAACATACGAAAGGTTTGCCATCCAGGTACAGCACAATATAATTTCGTGGAGTTGACATTGGACGCTTTGACAACCAATTAGGCGATGACATCGTGTAGATTGCTTAGAGATGGCAGTTGTCCAAGGGCACTGCTTTCGGACCCCGGCCCCGTACGGTTGATATGCTATCGACGGTTTTGTGCGCTCGACGGTTTCTAAAACAGGCGCGGACGCCCAGGGTTTTGGGGGTTACAGGCCCAGGGTTTCGTAGTCAGGTTCCTACATTAGGTTAAGGACTGATGAATCTGTAGGTACCTGGGTTTAGGGTTGTAGTTTTGTCGGTTAGTATTTGGGAGAGTATATATGAATTTTGCACAACAGTCGCAGCTATACAAGGACAAGAGCTGTCATCAGGAATCTGTTATAAGGGTGCTTCGCCTTAAGCTCTCAAGCTTTGCTTGTCGCTATAGAAAGCCTCTAATTGGAATTGGGTTCCTTAGGGCGCGTTGAAGAGTATACTATAATGTAGCCCAAAGCTTCTATTCATCCAGGCTCCCAAGTTATAAACCTCAGTATAAACCCTCTTTAAGCCCTCTGTTAAGCCCCTACAGAAACTCTCGAAGGAATCCTTATCTCATGATCACTTGGAGGATCATGGGACGTAGTAAGTATGGTTATAAGTACCTTAATTGGGGTTATAAGTAATTAGAAGTATAGTTACCTGAATTAAAACCCTAGTTACTAATTCCCATGATCCTCTACGTAAGGCCTCTGTTTTCACGCTTTTGGGGGGTACCGCCTTGGAGCCACAGCCCTTCTTCGGCAGGGAGAGAAGCTGGTTTAGGGTTTAGGGTGTGGAACTTAAAGCTTCGAACCCAAGCGGCCCGTTACCGAACGGCATAGATGGCGCGCAGCAATCCATCCAAGTGGATGCTTCGATGACAATGAGGAGGAGTCTGCCGCAGAGTCGGCAGACTCACAAGCTGCGCCCGAGGTGAGCACTTGGAGGGTCGGGGGACTTAGTAAGTAGATAATAAGTAGAGTTATAAGTACCCTAAAAGGGACCCTAATTGGGGTTATGGTACTTATAACTCTTTAAAATAACTACTTAGTAAGTCCCCCGACCCTCCAAGCAGTGGCGGCGAGATGGAATCGGAGGAGGCACAGGCCTCGGCAGCAGCAGGCCTGGCAGATTCATACTCAGAGGAGGCCGATGTTTTCCAGAAAGAGCTGCTACGCACAAAGGTTCATGTTGAGTGATGGATTGGCTCTACACCGTCACATTGCAAGGGAAGGAAGTTTTAAAAGCGCTGAACCCTGAGTTTTTCACTGCAATGTGTGGGCTGCAAGCATGGGCTTTGGACGTCGAAAAGAGCTTCTCATGACATGCCAGAAACTCTTATTCTTTGCAATCCACTTCTTACCCTAAGGGTCCAAACGAACCAGTAATTAATTAGGTACTTGGGTTTAGGATAGTAGTTATGTAGCTCAATATTTAGGAGAGTATATGATTATTAGGTACTTGGACCCTGAGGGTTATTATATGCCTTAAAGCCAAGATAAAATCCTGCGTAGTAGCAATGCTCCCATGGCGTGTTGGAGCCTTAACCGGGGACCCGAATCGTTAAAGAGTTAAAGGTGCCTAGCCGTAAGTAAGAGACAATGGAAGCCTACGCTCCAGATCTTACAGTAAACTCCATAAAGTCGGAAACCGGATTAAGGCCAAATAGTGCTGGGGTTCCCTATACAGTACTCTTAAGGATCGAGGCTATGGGGTTTCCAACTTTCAGGCTACTACTGTAACTGAATTTGATTCTGAAGGACTTAACATCTACACGCACTGACAAGATCATCATGAATATTAGTGACCTTCGAGTGGCATAAGGAACCTTGTGCGTACACTTTTTATACATACGTATACATTATATATATATATATATATATATATTTATATGCTGACATGCACACACACACACACATATTACATAGTTCCCTCCCTCTTTCTGCATGTAACTGAGAAGCCGTAATTTGGCGGGCTTTACATTTCACAAACATCCAAGTAGCGTGGATTTTGACTCTTGCAGGCGATGTGGACACCTCCGCAGCAGAGGCAAGGGTTCACACGCCTAAGAACATTTAGTGGAGCCTTTTTCCATTTATGAAGCCCTAAGGCTCCATGTAGCCATATAGTATATACAGTTAGGCCTCAAAGTACCTACCCCTTTAAGGCCTAAGTAGATACTATATGGGTACATGGAGCCTCTGGGAAGGCTCCTGTAACACTTCAGTGATCCATAGTGAATCCAACTCGGGGAGCGGAGCTCGTATATTCTTGGTTAAATTTCAGGTTTCCCATGTTTAACATTTTATTTTCGGTTTACCTGACCTCCCAACTATAATTCACCCCAAATAATTACTCACTATTCAGGACCTTAAGGGCTCTATTCGAGGGCGGCGCTTGGGGGGGTCCTGGTAGGACTTAGGTTTAAAGGAAGCCTTATACTCTCCAACCACACTGTGTTTGGGATCGGAGGTTCAGCGTTTGGGTTCAAGCCTGGCTCCAGGGATTAGTGGTGAGTGGCTCCGGGGGCTTCGAGGGAATTTTTTCGAGGTTTCGAAAGGGTTTGTTTGGGGGCTGAGGATTTGGGGCTTATTTGTAGACTTATAAGTGCCCAAAAAGGGGCCCTAATTGGGGGTACGTCCCCCGACCCTGGTGGTTGGGGTGCAGGGTTGGCACCGCTGTACAGCTACACAGACTTTCTAGTTGGTTTCTACACCATATAGTTATACGTTTTTATTTTTGGGATATACATATATATATATATATAGATACAGACGCAAAGCATGATATGTAGGATCTAGCTCTCCGTATATTCAGGTAATTTTGCTACATATTTGTATATGTAATTACATATGCACATGTGTATGCATGTATGTATGTATGTATGTATGTATTTATGCATGTATGTGTGTATGTATGTGTATGTATATACACACATATGCATATGTAGCCCTCAGTGTCACGATGCCTAAATCATGATGCGCTCGTCGAGGTACGAGCATGCCAAATAAAATGCCTGATCGCAAGTACCAGATCAATGTGCATGTGATGCGTGTGTATTCCCTGATCCTTCAAGTTAAACCCTAACCTTCAACCCGAATCTCGCAGTTGAGTTCTGAGTTTTGCCATCCACCGCAAAGCCCAAATCCCAGAAGCATTCTTGGAGGATCATGGGACTTAGTTAGTAAGGATACAAGCAAGGTAGCTATGTAATACTTATGATAATGAACTACTCATAATGCTAAATAAGATACGTAAAACCTCACTCAGTCCCATGATCGTCAAAGTTGAGTTCTGAGTTCTGCCATCGAACTTTGATCTTTAAACACGAAACCATAAGTCCCAATAGCATTGAGGAGCTGCACCGTGTGCCTGTGCTTGATATGTCCCTCTCTTCGCCGGAGTCCTAGTGTCACCGGTTTAGGGTTTAGGGCTTAGGCTTTAGGGTTTAGATCGTGCAAAGATAAAACCCTAAACCCTAAACCCTAGTTTTTTGGGAGGTAGGTTACAATGTTGCAAAGTCGGTCCCAGTCTTCGGTTCCTCATCCGTACCCCTTTGCCCTTTTTGGGGTTCCCTTACGGTTGATGATATAAATCCTGCACTACCTTAAGGACCCTAAACTATCGGAATTATGGCATGTTCCTTATTATGGGTAATGCAGGATTTATATCATCAACAGTATCACTCAATATCAAGGGGCTGCTGGGCAACTTAAGATCAGCTCATGGAAAGTACCGTTTTGTAACATGGGATCCCCAGTTGGCCCTAAGGGTCCAAAGATACTCTCCTAAATATTGAGCTACATAACTGCTATCCTACACCCAAGTACCTAATTATTGGGTCCTTTGGACCTTACAGCCCCAATATCAGCCTAAGAATACCCCATTCGAGAACCCTTATAGAACCTTCTAAGCACCCTAATTATTGGGTCCTTTGGACCCTTAGGGTGGGGGTTCTAGCTTCTGGATCCTGTACTTGTGTGGGGCGACCTTTTCCCCAATAAACACTAGCGGAATCTTGTAAAGCCGGTTTAGGGTTTAGGAGGGTTGAGGGTGAAGAGTATAGGGTTTAGGGTTGAGGGTGAACGGTATAAGGTTTAGGGTTTAGGGTTTGGGGTATAGCGTTTAGGGTTTAGGGTATAGGGTTCAGGGTATAGCGTTTAGGGGGTTTAGGGTTTAAACCGCTTTGATCCTGTCATACCCATCTGTCTCAA
Organism: Symbiodinium sp. CCMP2592; assembly: GCA_905221615.1. NCBI lineage: Eukaryota > Dinophyceae > Suessiales > Symbiodiniaceae > Symbiodinium > Symbiodinium sp. CCMP2592. The sequence goes on from CAJNDT010001113.1 coordinate 1,737,970, forward strand.
AGGAACCCTGAAGAACCCTTTCAGCGCCTCGTATAAATCGTAAACCCGAAACTTACACTAGGTAGGGCTTTGGGACATTTCATATTTTCCCTTATTGGGAATAAGAGGATCCTATTTACGAATATTTGTCAAAGGCTTTAAAAGCCCCACCTAGTACAGTTCAGAGTTACCAAGGAGTTTTTTTTGTTTTGATGGCTCATTGCTTCCAGACGCTACCGAGCATTGGGTTCATTTGGAGCTTTGGGTATAGGGTTGGGGCTTTGGTTCGCAACCAGAAGCGGCAAGCGACTCTCCCCAAATTCTGCAACACTTACAGCTGTGCGCCCTAAAACACGTATTCTGCAAGCCTCACCGACCTCCCCGCTCAGCCCTCAACCCAGAGACTCCAATATATATATATATATATATATAATTGAATTTGGGAGTATACCTTAAATGATTGTAGGCTCCCTAGTATGAGTTAAGGTATATTCCTGAATTAAAGGATATTGGAGTCTGTGGGAATCCAAATTCTGCAAAGTCAGGGCAAGTGCTGCAACTCCGATGATGCTATCTACTTTAGGGGCCTAAATATTTCCATACACTATTGTGGGGGTTCCTCTAAGGGTTCCTTTAAAAGGGGCTATAGGGATTACTAAAGGGGATATTATGGGATTTTTCGTATAGGGGCCTAAACGATTTTCCTATACTATTGTGGGGGTTCCTTATCATAACAAGAAGCATAGTGGGCCCAAAGCCCCATTCTGATTATCAAGGTCTCTGTAGTATCTAGCTGCACTGGCCATCGCTGTCGCTTTTCTTGGTCCCGGATGTTTTAGGGGACCTTAAGCTCGCAGGGTTCCCAAGATTCCGTTACTTTTCTTGATGATAAGCAGTGTTTATGTTTGGGACCCTGACATGTAGAATTGGTTTGCCTAAGAAAGAACCAGAATGGAGACTGTAGGTACGATGACACGGGGTGGTGAACAAGAAGCCTGCATGTCCTGCAGTACCTAACATCATTATACAAATGTGTGGTTGTGAGAATTAGGGTCCCTCTTTGGGCACCCTAAATATTAGGTGCCGTATTCTAATAAGGACCCAAAAAGGGACCCCAATTTTGACAACCACCCAAATGGGAAATATGGTGTATGTGTATATGCATATAGGCTTCTCGTGGATAATGCATGTATTTGTACCCTACGAAACACAAAGCTGCCTAGCACTGGGAAACGACAGACCCACGCCAAGGGTCTCAGCGCCAAGAGGGGTTCGAGATGCGAGGTGTGGTGCAGCATGTTTGTTTTCGAAGATTAGGGGCAACGGGTTTAAAGTTCAGGGGCTGATAAGGGCCTAATTAAATTAAGGTTGCTCTTCTGCGACGACATGGTTCCGAAGTTTGAAAATGTGTGCTTTCAAGCTTCTGGATATTGTCTTATTGGGGTTTTCCGCACATTTCCTATTACCCTCTGCTACTCTGAAAAGTTCCCAAATGTGCATCCCTTGTAGACATAGTGAAGCCTGGTTTCGCGGCTCATAAACCCAGCCAGCACGGCCCCCAAAACTTTCAAGCCCTAAACCCAAACAACCACCCTAAACCCTAAACCCCTAAACCCTAAACCCTAAACCACCATGTCGGAGGCTTAAACAACCGAAACCGCGCACACACATACGCGAGGAACTAGACCCGAACGCAGTACTAAGCAGCCCCCGAAAGCCCTTACCTGCAAGGCCTCCACAAAAAGCCTCCGCCCTCTTCCTTCCTTCCCCGAAAAAAGAGAAGAAACCCAATCCCAAAAAAATCTCAAGCCAAACTTCTCCCGCACCCCTTCGCCACCCCAACAAAAGGCCCTAAACCCTAAACCTCTAAACCCCAAACCACTGAACCCTAAACCACTAAACCCTAAACCCCGAAAAGCAAGAAAAGCCAAGCACTTTGGAGGGGTCCCAGCTCGGGGCGCCTCTCGCCGAGCCGCCGAGGATCGATTCGACCTGAGCCTCCATGTGCCCATATAGAGTTATACTTATAGTAGGTACTTGGGCCTTGAAGGGGTCCCTATATGGGTACTTTAAGGCTTAAGTAGCTACTGTATGGATACATGGAGCCTTTGGGAGTGTTCAGCTTCGGATTCAGGGTCTGGGATTAGAGTTTGTGGAGGGTTTTGTAGTTTAGGATTTGGCATACCGAGAACTCCAAAACTCTTCAGTCAAGGAATATCACTTAAATTACGATCCGCGACCCATGTTTTACGATTCCTGAAGTTGAAGGGTTTTGGAGTTTTTGGCCCTCTCTGCTAAGTAGCACACCGGGGATCCTAATATGATGCCCACTGAAAGGGAGGGGTCTATAAATTAGGGGTGCGCATTAGCAAGAGTTGAGTACGGGTCTTTGTGAATTTCTAAAGTGTGGTCCCTAAGGGTCCATGAACCCAAATAGTATATACTTTTGGCCGAATGTACCAACATACTATTCGGGTACCAGAGGGGCTTCAGGAGTGTACTGTAACCCCCAAACCCTAAACTGTACGTAGAGTTTTGGACACCTCGGAGAGCGCCAAGCACTATCCTTGAAAGCGGGACATGATACAGGGTTTGGGGGCTTGGGCTTATTCTTTATAAAGATCTGCACCCTCATAAGTCGCGCACGACGTGCTACCAGAGCCTGCTTTTATGTCAATGTGTATGCGAAAGGAAGAGAGAAAGAGAGAAAAAAGAGAGAGAGAGAGAGAGAGAGATAGCGAGAGCGAGACAGAGATAGAAAAACAGAGAGAGAGAGAGAGAGAGAGAGTGGGAGAGTGGCAGAGAGAAAGAGAGAGAGCACAAGGGGGATACATACACACGTAGCATATGTATGTATGTGTATATATATATGTATACAGATAAGATTAATATATATATATATATATACATATTTGTTTATATATACATAGATATGTATACGTATTGAAACCAAGCTAAGAGCCCTGCCAAGAAGTTTCATGGGATCCTTCGGTCAGAATCGGCCAGGAAGCGGTCAGTTGACGGGCGATGCGGCGAACGGGGCAGGCGCCCGGGTGCATCCCAGAGAAGCGGGGCCTTAGTGCTTCTTAGACCCTACCAAGGTCCTACCTTTTTAAGGACTTATATAAGGAAATTATAATAAGGAGCCCTAAAGAGGTAGGTTCTTCAGGGTTAAGGTAAACCCTAAACCCCTAAACCTTAAACCCCCAATAACACGGTCGAAGTATGGTTTGAAGGGATGTATTCGATTGATTTCAAGCTGTGTTTTGAGTTTGAGCGACCAGCGACCCGATAATTATTGCTAATTACCTGAACCTGCGTAATCGACCGGCTGTTTCTTTAAAAGCAGATGTACAAGACTGACTCTATCAAACCATAAAATGTACCTCCGGCAGTGCTCTGGGAAGGGATCGGCTGTTGAGTTGCAGTAGCAGGGTGTATTATTCGCCTTGGAACATTTACTTGAAAAAAACTATGGGTAGATGCAAGAAAGCAGCCACGGCTTTCGATCCAATGCGCACTTTCCAAAAGATCGAGATCATGGTGCTTTACCCAAGGGCCCCAAAGTAGTTTCTTTTTGGGTAGTATATTAGAGTCCCTAATCAAAAAAGAGGACACACCCAAAAAGGAACTACTTTGGGGCCCCTGCGTAGTGCAAGAACGAGGATGCTGCAAGTAAGAAGGCACTCCCAACCATGCCCTCGACCCTGACCACCCGAAGTCTAAGGGTAACACTTCTAGGCTCAACTAATCGTATCAGTGTTCGAAGTATGGGAGTATTACTTTTGAGGGTCATTCGGACTTTGATGTTGCTGTTTTGTGTGTGTGTGTGTGTGTCTCTGTGTCTGTCTGTCTGTCTGTCTGTCTGTGTGTTTTGATGTTGCGCGAGCAATCTATCCTGTCCTGCTCCTACCTCTGCATACATGCCGATGCTACTTCCGGTACTTTGCATTCGTTGGCTTTCGAGAATACCGACAAAAAGCATAGCTTGCCCGAAAGGCAATACAGCTGATGACGTTCATGCGGCGCTGATGAGGCACCTCAAACTACAGGGCTGTAGTATCAGGGTGGTGCTTTGAAGCTAAATCTTGCATGTTAATATCAGGGGCCTGAGCAATGACCGCTTCTATTGCTGAGCGATTCCTGTTGCACCTACACGATAACATACCCCCAGGCCCATTCTAATTATTCAGGTCACTCTGTATCAGCATGGCTCTATAGGACTTAACGCTGGAGCCTCGTCCACGCCCACGCCCAAAGTCTTCGCCCCCTACAATGCCGCATCTATACATGCTTCAGTGGGGAGTTGCTTTGTTTTTCACATAAGACAAACAGCACCCGAGGCTTCGGCCATGTGGCTTCTTGTAAGTACATAGGGTTTAGCCGCAGGGCCTCAGGGTTTCGCTGGCCATCGAAACCGCAAGCCCCACATGCAAAACCCTGCATAAAACCTCTTTCCCACAACTTCATGAACCTCAAAAAACCCTTGCATGAAAGGATCCCCCTAAACCCTAAACCTTAAACCCTAAACCCAGATTTCCTACTCTGGGGGCCAGGGTGTCGGTTTTTTTTCCGGTGCTGGGCCTTTCGCGGAGATCGGGTTCTATCCAGAGAACCCGTGCCCAGCAGCACTGAAGTACGGAAAACCGTAAACCCTAAACCCCTATAGAGTAAACCCCAAAAAGTTGGAAACCGGCTTAAGGACAAATAGTGCTGGGATTCCCTGTGCATTACTCTCAAGGATTGGGGCTATTGGGTTTCCAACTTTTGGGCTTCTACCATAAACCCTAAACCGTAAGCCCCAAACTAAATCCTAAGCTTTAAAGCCTGCAGCTTTGTTGAAGTCTTTTGCAGGGTGCTCCAGGCAACTCTTCTCAAACACCCCTCTTCTAAATCCTAAACTCTAAACCCCTAAACCACCCTGAACCCCCAAAATAACCCTACACCCCCAAACCCCTGAACCCCAAAGCCCGAAACCTTGGACTCAAAACCCTAAAACCGCTACTCCACAGAGACTCCAATATCCCTCAATGAAAGAAGATACATCTAATCATAAAGGGGTCCGACAAGAATTAAGGTACATTCCGTAATTGAGGGATATTGGAGTCCCCAAAACCCTAAACCCTATAATTATAGGTCCCTTATGGGATCCCTTAAAGAAAGCCTAGATATTCCTTAATTAAGGGATCATGGGAGTCTCTGTGTGGGCGTTGCCTGCTCCTGATCCCTAAGGCTCTCCGAGGAGTTTCCTGTCTCGCCGGCGAGAGTTGGGAGCAGCGTGACCTGGAGGGTTGTCGGGTTTAGGGTTTAAGCGTTTAGGCGTTTAGGGTTTAAGGGTTTAGGGGTTGAGGATTTAGGGTTTCTGGGTTGAGGGTTTTCGGGTTTAGGGGCGGAGGGTTTAGGGTTTAAGGGTTTAGGGGTTTAGGGTTCAAGGGTTGAGGGTTTTCGGGTTCAGGGTTGGTTTCGGGTTTAGGGTTCAGGCGTTTCGGGTTTAGGGTTTAATAAGGGTTTAGGGTTTAGGTTTAGGGTTCAGGGGTTGGGATGCTTGAAGGGTTCCTTGAAGCATGATACAGGGATTCATAATAGGTCTTTAGGTTTGAAAGGATCATGGATGCAAAAAATCAAGTACCTACACTCAGAACCACTAATAACCGTAATTGAGGCGCTTATATCCTTACCATGTCCCATGATCCCCCGCAAGTGGGCTGTAATGGATTCAGGGTTCAGGATTCAAGGTGTGGTGCATTCCTGGGTGAGAAACTCAGCGTTGACCAGTGGTAGCCAGCTCCGAGAGTTTTCCTTTTTCAGGACGCCGAACCCCATACCTTAGAAGCTGCCCCCACCCTGTAATAGTGGTATAATAGGAATATAGTAGGTCCCTAATATATTCCTTATAGTCACTATTACAGGGTGGGGGCAGCTTCTAACCCATACCTAAACTCGCTACGCCAGGTCGTAGCCCACATGCAGCGCATCAACACCGGGTTTTATCGGCTGGAAGGCACTCCTGGCCTTGGGGTTTAGGGCGGATTTAGAGGTTTAGCAGTTTAGGGTTTAGGGTTTGAGGTTTATGGGGCTCTTAATCACATGGATTGAAGGTTTGGGGCTTGGGGTTCAGGGTTTTAGAGTTCAGTGTTTTAGAGTTCAGGGTTTTAGAGTTCAGGGTTTATAACGTAAGGTTTAGGGTTTGTCCGTGGTAGAGCTCACTCCTGACTTCTGGTTTAGGGTTGGGGCTTGCAAAGGGCGTCACAGGAGGTCTCTCCAGGTTTGTTTGCACAGTGTGTCAAAGTTTCAGGTTCAGGAAGGGCTTGGGATTTAATCGGGGCGGGTCTGGGGTGTAGGGTTGGTTTCGGGTTGAGGGTTTAGTTGCCCAGAGGGTCCAAGTACCCAAATAGTAGCGTCTCAGGTACCAAAATCCATACTCTGAATGGCTTTTGGACCTTGGAACCCTACTATTTGGTTACTTGGACCATTAGGGTTGGGCTTGAGGTTCAAGTCTCCACTGCCGCCACTGCCCAGAGCTTGCCTCGGAGCATAGTTGCTGTGATACCCTTCCGTGGCCCAGCGAATTCCCAAACCTTTACATGACTTCCTCGCCTTCTTTGCCTTCTGTCTGGCAAACCTTATCCACTCCTTGTTTGAGTGAGGTTGTTGTTTTTGTATGCCATGAACTTTCGATCATATAAGACTAATATAAGAACCTCACGATGATCAGCGCTCTCTCAATCCACTTTCGGCAAAGTTGTGTGCACAGCATCACAAAGCCCAGGGCACATGTTGAAAAGTGGTGAAACTATGACAACACCCTTCAATACTTTGAACTCAACGTAGCTGAACATGCACGCAGAAACAACAGCAGCCAAGCGAGCAAGCCACAGTGCCGACCCCGTTGCCCACGCCAATGCTCTTGACGCGGGTCTACCCCCGGGAGCAGCCTCGCCGAGCAGGGCGTCCATGACTTACATGGGATCCAAAAGTGTGAAGCAAGGCAGCTAAGAGAAGGGCTGTGGCTGATGCAGATGCAAACGACGGAGTGGACGATGATATGCAGCAAGCGGCCGCTGCTCACCTCTGAACCTCGCCCAGGACTTCGGTCAAGTCGTTGAGTGCTGGCGCAGGACGTTATCCACCCAAAGTGTGCATATCAGAGCCGCCAAACCCTAACCCAGCCCTGGCCTTAAACCCTGAATCCCAGAACCCTCAAGCCCTAAACCCAAACCCTTTGACGCCTAGAGCCCTTAAGCCATAGAAACCCTACACCCCTAAACCCATGATCCCATAAGCCTTTACGCCGAAAAACCCTGAACCCAACGCCCCCTATATAAGCCCTTTTCAAATCTCCAAACCTAAAAAAACCCAAACCGTAAATCCTAAACCCTCAAAAGCAGCCCTAAACCCTAAACACCCAAAAGCCAACCCAAAAACCCCGTCAAACTTACCTTTGGTTAGTAGGGAATGGAAGAATGATAGTAATAGCACTTATTCTTGTACCCCATTCCTCCATTCCCTACTAACCAAAGGTAAGTCAAACGCCGCCAGAGGACAAGGCACCTTCGAGCTCTCTTTGGCCCGGAACAGCGAGAAGCTTTTCGTGAAGTTGGACGGCTCCTCACCTGGGACTTGAAACGGTTGATGATATAAATCCTGCATTACCTTAAGGACCCTAAACTATGGGAATCATGGTGTATTCCTTATTATGGGTCATGCAGGATTTATATCATCAACCGAAGGAAGGGTTCCTTTAAGGGTTCCTTATTAGGGTTTAGGTTTGAGGGTTTAGGGGTTTAGGGTTAAGGGAGTCTTCGAGGGATCTATCGGGTTCTACAAGGGATGTACTAAGGACCCTCACGTCAGGCGTTAATAGCATTTATGAACGTGTTTCACGATATTGTCCTAGCAAGCGGTGCATCTGAGGGGGTCATAGGAATAATCATTTGCCCTTAAGTTACTAGAATAGGCTTCTATAAGACGAGAAGGGTCCTAAGCGGGGGCTTATAGGGTGTTGGCATAAGGGGCCTGACCGCAACAACTCGAACAGGGTTTGGGGGTATATCACAGTTTATCTACTCAAAATACAGAGCTGACGGTTGATGATGTAAATCCTGCATGACCTTAAGGGCCCGAAACTATGGGAATTATGGTATATTCCTTATTATGGGTCATGCAGGATTTATATCATCAACCGTAAGCAACAATATTAGTAAGTGTTCAGGCCTTCTGGCCTGGGATTTAGGCCTCAAGCCGCGGTTCCTTTGAGGTGTTTCTCCGGTGGGAGTTTAGGGTTTCATGGTTTAGGTTCGCGTTTGAGCGGTTAGGGTGTAGGGTTCGAGGTTGAGGGCTTAGGATTCCTCAACTTAAGTTTGGCACTAAAAGTTTGAAACCGAAGAAATATCAGTTTTTTTTTATGCAGCCGCGATACATCTTCATTCTCATGTAGTCCCCCGTTAGAGGGGTTCCCATAAAGTAGCCATCAGTAGTATAAATTAAAGGATCTGTATATAGTTTCCATGCGGCACCGGCCAAGTGGAAAACATACTGTCGCTCTGTCTGAAAAGTAACCCTAAGACTCCAAGTATACAAATGGTACCTACTTTGGGGTCTAAAGTCTATAAATGCTACCTACTTTGGGCTATTTGGAGTCTTAGGGTAAACTATGGGGAGTAGCAGAACTAAAATTCATGGTTCCAGTTTCAAGGCTCGGAGTCTCCTGTGAAGTTCCCAATCAATTACATCTTTTTCGGCTTAAAGCACAGAGGCTCCAAATGCTAAACTCTAAACCCCTCAAACCTAAATCCCTCAAGGTTTAAAATCCCAAGCCCGAAGCCCCGAAATCCCAAACCTTCTGTAGCCATGCTCAAGCACTCCCGGAGAGGGCTCCTCGGATACAACTGGGGTCCTGCCAAGGAAGTTAGCTTAAGTTACTGTACTATAATAAGTAGGAAACCATATGGTTTACTAATGATCTCTATCAACCGAAGTTAACCTAAGTTAGCATCATAAGAGAACCATATTATTTACTCTCGATCCCTATTAGTTAAAAATCGATTCAGGTTCCGTACCCTAAGGGTCCAGGTATCTCTGGAGGGTCCGGAATGTCCTAGGCAGAGTCCTTGGGTCTCTTTGGGGTCTCAGAAACCCTCAATGTTGAGGTTCCCCCATTTGTTACGACCCTTAGGGTAGTATGGCAACTTAAGGGAATTCCGTAACAAGAACCCAGACAAGGTTGGAATCGTGGCGTTCGAGGCGAACTGACAAAGTTCCTTCAGTCCGTGAAGGCAGAAGCGCTCATCCGCGTTCAAAGGATTCGGATTTAGTCCCAGGGGTCCAAAAACCTAATAATTACTAGGATGCCCAGTAGTACCCTTATTCCCTTTTTGTAGTCCTAGGTTCCTTATAAAGTTACCCAATACCAAAAAGAGAGGCCTTTTTATTCTTAGGTTACTGGGTATCCTAGACTACATACTCTCCAAGATCCAAACCTACATAACTACTATCCTAAAACCGAATACATAATTATTGGGTCCTTTGGACCCTTGGAGTAAGTTTTCATAGTTTCGGGTTTTAGGGCCTGGGGCTTTTTTGGGAGTCCAGGTTTCAGCCTTTGGGATTCTTCAGAGAACTCGGATTCAAGGTTGCATGGTTTCGGGTTTTAGGGCTTCGAGCTTGGGGTTCCTGCGTTTGGGATTGAGGGTCTGGATTTTTTTAGGATGTCCTTAAGGGGGGGTGGTCCAAGGGGGTAGGTAACCTAGTAATCCCCATTATTCCCCAATACTCCCTAAGCTTCCCTAAGGTTCCCCAAAGCTCCCTAGTACCCTCCCCCCTTGAACCACCCCCCCTTAAGGATCCTATAATTTTTGGGATTCAGCGTGCGGAGTATACGGATACTCGGATGACTGCATGCTTATTTGCCCAGTCCCCTGTTGTCTTTGCCAGAGCAGACTCCGCAACCCACACCTTCATCCTAAATTTGCCGACCTATATCTCCACCTCCTGCATTTCCTGGTTCTTTTAAACCCTAAACGGCCCTAAACCCCCAGGCCCTAAACCCTAAACCCTGAATCTGTTTCGGGTGTACATCTCGGGAGAACCTCCTTAAACCCCTTAAGCCTCTTCTTGCGCAGGTGCCGGAAGCACCGATGGATCAGACACCTTCGGAGAGGACCGGCGGGACACTACGGTTTAGGGTTTATAAGGTTTCTAGGGCTTATAAGCTTTTTAGGGTTTATAAAGGTTTTTTCGCACCCCAATACAACCTACAAGTTCCGAGTGCAAGCCAAAAGCCGTGCTCCCTAAACCTAGGCTTGTACACCCTAAGCCCTCAGTCTAGAACCCAAACGCCGCAATACATTAACCGGAATTTAAGAGTTTCCGTTCGAAGTGTAGTATAGCATACCCCCAAAGCCGCATTCTCTTTGTCCTAAGTTTGAGTGTAGTATGGTATACCCTAAAACCCGCAGTCTAATCATCCCCCAGCCTTTCTTTTGGACCCGAATCCTGAATCTTCAACTCCAGTTCGCCGCTCAACCCTATAAGCCCTACTGCTGATGGACAAAATCCTGCATTACTCTTTATAAGGAATATACCATAGTTCCCACAGTTTAGAGTCCTTAGGGTCATGCAGGATTTCGTCCATCAACAGTAGGCCTTATATAAACCCTAAACCCTATATATGATCCCGGTTCTCGGTTCACCGACCCCCCCCCCAATGGTATCCCCCCCCCCCCCACGCTCCCCATGCCGAATCTGTGTGTGACTCTGCAAGTTTTCCACACGAGGGCTCACACGCCAAGCAGACCCACGCAGGAAACCCAAACCACACCACACCACAGGGGGGAGTGGGGTAACCAGCCTAAGCAGACCCACTCCCGAACCACACCACACCACACCACACCACAGGGAGGGGGAAGCAACCCACAACCACGCCACACCACAGCAGACCCACCCAAACCACACCACACCACAGGGGGGAGTGGGGTAACCAGCCTAAGCAGACCCACTCCCGAACCACACCACACCACACCACACCACAGGCAGAGGCAAGCAACCCACAACCACACCACACCACAGGGGGGGGAGGAGGAACCATTGGGGGGGGGAGGGGGGGGCGGCCGGCCGAACCGGGATCATATATCCCTAAGGGTCCATAGGACCCAATAAGAAGGTACTTGGGTTTAGGATAGTAGTTATGTAGGTTCCTATTTGGGAGAGTATATGATTATTCCGTACTTGGAACCTTGGGGTATGAGAACCCTAAACCCAAAAAAACCTGACCCCACAAGCCTTGGGTTCTCAGAACCCTAACACCATTAGCCCTGGATCAGAAAAAGCCCCAACCGCTTAGAGACTCCAACATCCCTTAACGAAGGAGTATACCATACTTTCTAGTAGGATCCCTAATAGGATTTAAAGTGTGTGTAGATATATATATATATATATATATATGTTCCTTCCTTAACGGATATTGGAGTCCCCTAAACTCTAAGCCCTACACATCCCTTATAGGAGCCCTTATAAGAACCCTCCAGAGGGATATCGAACAGCCCTACACAGCAGAACCCTAAGTTGCCTTGAGAAGGAGTCTGGTGCACAGCCGAGTCGCCTTCAATCCACAGGAGGGTTTAGGATTTAGGGTGTGGGGGCATCTAGTTGTCATTTGGGGTTTAGGTCAGATGTTAGGTGTGGCGTGTTTTCAGAGAGTTGGGGAGCAGTTTACAGCGTTGCTTGAGGACATTAAACCCTACCTATAGTCTCCATTGTAGTTCCTGTTCTTGGTTAATCAATTCTATGGTTAGGATCCTATAATAGAGTTTTTGGTTAACCAAACAAAGGAACTACAATGGAGACTATAGGTAAACCAGAAACCCTAAACTTTTCCTGACGGAATCAATTGTTTTTTTTGGGGGCCTGCACTTGCTGAGGGCTTATCCAGTAAAACCCAAACCGTGGCGTTTGGGCTTTGGTTTAGTGTGCAGAATGTAGGCCTTGAGGAACGGTTGATGTGATATTTTTGGGTTTGAGGGAAAATTTCGACTGCCAGGCTGTTCCAAGGCAAACAGGTGATGAACGAACTCCTGTAATGGATGTTCCGCTGGAAAAGGATCACTCTTATGATCCTTATCGACGAGGGAAAGGAGTTCGTTAATTGGGGAGACTGCCAGCCAGATTGACTATGTAGGGCGTGGCAGTTCAAGGTGGATCCAGAACACAAGCAAGAAACACGTCATAGCCCGGAAGCACTAATGCCACAAAGCTCCAATAAACTACATATGGGTGGTTGTCAAAATTATGGTCCCTTTTTGGGTCCCTAAAATAATACGGCACCTAATATTTAGGGTACCCAAAAAGGGACCCCTAATTTGGACAACTACCCATATGATGTATAAGCTGATTGGAGGAGCTTGGGGCTTCGATTCGGACAAGTTTAATGTTGTGTTTAGGGATTAAGGGCTGAGGTTTTGTTGACAAGCAGTTGGGCGTCTGGGCTTTGAATGTATGCTTGTTTTGTAGTAGAGTCGGCAACCTTAGCCATCCAGAATCAATTGGGGAGTTGTATTCCCGAAACAACCCCCAAGGTTAACATTTAGTTCCCCTAGGGTACTAGGCAAGCACGTTTTTGGTGGAGGGTTTAGGTTGCGAGGCTTCAACAGTCTTGTGTTGAACATACTTTGTGGGCTCAGGTTTCGGGTTGAGGGAGTAAGTGAAATTGAACATTTTTGAGTTTCCATAACCCTAACAAGCGGCAGAGGGTAGCCTTTTCGGACGTACCCTGAGGGTCCTAACAATTGGGGAACCTCAAAACTGAGGGTTTCTGAGACCTCAAGGAGACCCAAGGACTCTCCCTAGGACATTCCGGACCCTCCTAAGGCGCTAAGCCCTCAAGCCCTTTGTTTAAGGAAAGGCAGGTTATTTAGGGTCCGCGTAAGCCCTCAATTCCAAAAGTAGCCCCTGAAACCTGAACCCAGCTCTACCTCGGCAAGCTCCTCGCCGTCTCTGCTTGCAGCCTTTTGAAGCTTGATATCAGCAGCAAAAGCCAACACACCAAACCCTAAACCCTAAAGCTCTAAACCCTAAAAAAAAAAGCTCTAAACCCTAAAAAAAAAAAAGCTCTAAACCCTAAACCCCTAAACCCCAAACCCCTAACTCCTAAGCTCCTAAAGGCCCCGATAAGCCCAAAACCCTAGACCGAGCAACCCGAAAGCTTCAACAATCCGCCACAAGCATACAGCCTTGTAGTCCTAACTGCTAAGCACCCTAAACCCTAAATTAGGGTTTAGGGTTCAGGGAGCAAGCACAGTTAAGGCTTTACTGTTCAGGGTTATCATCGCTTAAGATTTTGACTGAAGTGTGTCGGTCGTGGACTCGGGCTTGCGGGAATTCCACCCCAAACCTAACCCTCACAACACTCCTACTTGGAGGGTCGCGGGACTTAGTAAGTAGGTAAGAAGTAGAGCTATAAGTAATTATCCTAAAAGGGACCCTTATTGGGGTTATGGTACTTAGAACTCTGCAAAAATAACTACTTAGTAAGTCCCCGACCCTCCAAGTAGACCCTAAGCCTTCCAAACTCGAAGTCCTTAGCCGAAGAAATTGGAAACGTTCCCAAGGCTGAACATGACAATGAAGTCCGAAGTACGGTTGAATGATGTAAGGTTTCGGGGTTTGGGGTTGAGGTTGGGTTTTATGTTCACAGAAGCAGGCGGCCCATAGCTTTCATAACTTTCAGTGAATTTACTAGGACCGAATCCCTGCCATGGCGTTGCATGGTCGGGCGTGGCTACTGCTTCTGTGCCAGAGCAGCTTGGCACCATGTGGGGAGACCCGAGGCAAAAAAATAGTCAAAACCTTACAAAATTACATGGTGCTTTCACGAAGCCTCAAATCCTAAACCCTAAACCCACCGTCAATGCCAGAACTAGTGAGATCCCAAGGAGCCCACGGCTCCTGCACTATGACAGGGTTTAGGGGTTCAGGGTTACCATAATAGTAGGTACTTAGTAGGTATGTGGGCCCCAAAACTGAAACTGTACTACTACTTGGACCCTTCGGGTGAATACCCTTCATGGGATAATCCGTAGCACCGGTGCTGCAGGATTTAGTCCATCACCCTAACGGTCCGTGTGCCCAGATGGTATATACTTAGGCCCCAAAGTACCTATATAGGGTTTACTTTAAGGCCAAAGTATGTACTCTTTCGGCACATGAACCCTTACACCCTAAACCCTAAAGCCCCTTGTAGAACCCTCATGGGACCCCTTAAAGGATGATTGAACAAAGCCTTACTCTTTGGGCGCATGGACCCTTAGGGTAGCGCGATCACAGCAGAGGTCAGACATTTTAGGGCTTCTGAGTTTCTATTCAGGGTTCAGGGTTTCGGGTTCAGGGTTTAGGGTTAGAGTTTAGGGTTCAGGGTTTTGGGTGCAGGGTTTAGGGGCCAATCGAGTGCGAGTTCCGTTTGGGGGTAGCTGCGATGCCCTTAGGCCCCAGAGCCTACATACTGAACCCAAAGCTTCAAATCTGAAACCCTATACGAGAGCGGGCCATCCTTTACCTTAGACTCTAAATGAGAAAGCCTATGCCTAAACCCTAAACCCTAAACCCTAAACCCTAAACCCCTAACCCCTGAGCCACTGAATCCCGAACAAAACAGCAACAGCTCGCACAGTGATGGGGTCTCTGCCTTGAAGCTGAAGGACGGGAGAAAGGGTATATAGCCGGGTTTAGGGTTTAGGGTTTAGGGTTTAGGGTATTATATAGCCTCATTCTGAGGGGAGAAGGCGTAATGAAGAGGCCTTGACAATTAGAATAGGGTTTTGGGGCCCACTAAAACATGAATATAACAAGGAACCAGCAAAATAAAATAGGCAATTATTAAGCCCCTTAGATTATGGGAAGAATAGAAATATGTATGAAAGACACTCTTGTGAGGGCAATACGAATGATGGAGAGCATCTTGCACCCGGGTTCCAAATTGCCTGTAGTTGGTATTTCCTCTTGCTGTCATCGATGCGTGTTTTGAGCAAGGACTACACGACCGAAAACGCCCATCGAACATCACCCACAGAATCTTCAATTCAACCTTTTTAGGAACTTTCGGCTATACTTTGCAGGCTGCTACATCAGCGCCAGCCAGGCTACTTTGTCTGCACTGGTCTTATGCAAAACCTCACCTGCTAAATCTAGTGATCGTCCAAGTGCACCCGAAAAAGCGAGCCAAAATATGGTTATGAAAATATAGACGCTTAGTACCAAAATCAATCCTCAGGGTTCATTAACCGAGTTCTGTATCAGATTGATGCAATTATGTACCCCTATAATATACCACCCAAGCCCTGTTCTAATCATCACGGCCTCTATATTGCCCACTGAAACACCAAAGCCCTAAGCCACAACGTGGGTGTCGAGTTTCGGTGGTTAGGGCATAAGGCACCTTAGCAATTCTTGCTTTCTTTGACAGATTCGGTAATACAGCTGCCCTTCCTACCTAGGCCTTCCTGCTTACAACTCTGATGACTCTGATGTATGGGTTTAGGTCCCGTGCGAAGCAAACCTCATAAACCGAACCCATGGATGTTGAACTTGAGGGCCTAGGTATAGAGGCGTGATGAACGGATCTACACGTTTTTTCAGGTATAGCGATGCCCTCTTGCAGATATTTCGAGCATCTGGATTCCAGAGCCCTCGGGTAGGGAGAGATGGCACAGCAAATGGAGCTGCGGCTTGGCGCGAGGGTCGGTGAAGGCCTCGCGACGCAAGTAATGTGAGTACTATAGCGGCCTCAATAAATACCTATACCACTTTTGGGGTTCCTTATTACAACTATAATATAACATATCCCCAAGCCCTGGTCGAATTATTAAGGCCCCTATGTTACTGTATTCTGCTTGCCACGCACTTGCGTGGCTGCGGTGGGCCTTTGGGCGGCACCTCCGGAGTCCATGGTCCAAACGCTGCGACGACTATCCCTACGGGTCCATGTACCCAAATAGTAAATGCTTTGGCCTTAAAGTACTCCCTATATAGGTACATTGGTGGCATTGCCTTTTGGTCGCCGCTATGCATCAATTTCGCTCTGCCCCCATGAACCGGCCAGTCAATTCAGGACTCGACCCCAGTGAAGAAGTTTAGAGGGATTGTATCTACGGGGTGTAGAGTTTCAAGATGTTCAACCTTTAACTAGGATGCCCAGTAGTAGCCTTGTTCCCTTTTTGTAGCCTTAAGTTCCGTATAAAGTTACCTAATACCAGAAAGGGAGCCCGTTTTATTCCTAGGTTACTGGACATCCTAGTTAACATGTTTATGCATGGATTTTCGTAGCTCTGAGCCCTGGACCTTGAACGGACCCTCAAAAAGCCACAAGCCTACGTTTTCGAACCTTGCATTTCGAACGACATCACCGCCCCTTAGTGGTCCTGTAGACCCCTGACTAACAACCCGCCCTCTTTGTAATTGCCGTTGGGCCCCTCTCGACAGGGTGTGTCTTAGTAAACAGGGGCCGATATGAAGCCCTTTCAAGACCTTGTTAAAACCCATACAGGCCATGACAAAGGAAGACAGACAGTGCAAACCACCCTGTGACCGCAAGCCGATTGCAGCATCTATTACGTCATAATGATTTGCTGGCCATGAGGGGACAGGTCCCTGCATGTCTATTTTGCTCAAAGGGCCTTGCACCCGAAGTTGAAGACCCGAAAACCCATGCATATCCCGTGCTATCCTGCAGCCTGAGGCCCCGGCATGTAGTGAGACGAAGAAGCCGAAGATTGTCGTCGCTCGGCGGTTTCGGGTTTGGGGTTTAGGGTTTAGGGGGTGAGGGGTTTGGGGGGATCCAGCACGTAGTTTCTTTTTTTTTGGGGGGGGGAGGAGGGGGGGAGGGGAGTTAAGGCCCCGTTGTGTTTTCGAATTTCGGGTTTAGGGCGAAGTGAACCAGACTACCCACCACAACCTGTTTATTGTTGGGTGGGGTATGCCTTCACCCAGCATGAAATTCTCGTGCCTTAGCCTTAGGCCTTGAACCCTAGGAACAGACAAAGACGGACAGACAGATATACAGGCAGCCAGGCAGACAGGCAGACAGACAGACAGAGACACGGAGACACGGAGACACAGAGACAGAGAGACGAAGCGACAGAGAGACGGAGAGACGGAGCGCCGGAGAGACAAAGAGACGGAGACACAGAGACACAGACTCACAGACAGAAGACGAATGGGTGGAAGACTGACAAACAGACAGAGGAACTCGGAGACTTGCAGAGACAGGTTGAGATTCACATAGCCATAGGGGTTCTTAGAAATAACAGTTAATTTTTGATTATTATAATCCTTAAGAAACAGCTAGAATTACATTTGTTGCTAGGGTTCTAAGTTCAGTATAGTAACAAGATGGTGGAGAAGTCGCTGAGGTTGCTGGCTCACTCAATGTGGACATCACTATGGAGGCCTTTGGGTGTAGCCAGAGACTTCAAAATCCGATAATTGAGGAATTTGCCTCAACTTGTAGTAGGAACCCAAATACGATATGATGACATTTACGGTAGTTACTCTGAGTCAAGCGACATGTTTAGTTTTAGGGGTTAGGTTAGGTCCGTTTCAGGGTGTAGGCACAGGGTGCATGCAGGTTGTGTGTTGAGGGTTTAAGTCTCATCCAACTGAGCGAATTGGCCTCGGCAAGATTTCTATCGAGCTCGTGTAGGATTTAACTTTCGAGGTGTGCGGCTAGCGGCAAGGGTTGAGGGTCGAGTTGAAGCTGCAGCTTAGCAGCAGGAAGCCCACCACAAACAACACCTGTACTCCAAATCCTACACGACACCAGACCCTTCTCCCTAAACCCCTGCTCGGCAGACGGCTGAACCCTTCAGTAATGTGAGTTATGGTGCGAGTAGCCTTAACAGTAAATTTGATACTTGTAGTCCGCATTTCTGGCCTTCTTGTAGGTTCTGAGAATGAAGCCTATGTGATTTAGAGACCCTACCAACAGGTACAATAGGGCATAGGGTTCTGATAGGATAAGGTTATCCTACGACCCCTGCAGTTTGCAGTGAAGTCCTTGACTCGGTCATCACGAGCCAGATCTGAGGTGTAGGTCCCGTTCGTTTGGTTCTTGATGCTGATGCCAACCCTCATGCAGCATTTCATATTCAAGGTCGGTGGCCATTTCACGAACGATTGCAGAAGGGTCGCTGACAACACTTGTACCCTCGTGCCGTTGCTGAAGGGTGGCGGAGAAAGGGGTCGTTCTAGCATGGAAGCGGTGACGATGCTAGAGACTGACGAACCGATCGTGAAGAAAATCCTTAGTGCCTTCGCCGATCCGTGGACAATGCAGAACTGGGAGCAATTTGTGGTCTCTGGTTACGAAGAATATCCGAAATCTTATGCACCACATCCTGCTGATCTTATGCACCACATCCTGCTGACTGGTCATTGTCTTCAGAATGCGCACAGCACTGAAACCTCACTACGACGACCCACCCCATCCATACCCCACGTCCTGAACGCCAGCCCTAAGCATCCAAAACTCTACATCCCCAAACCCTAAACCCTAACCCGTATGCTTAGACAGTATGGGCGGACGAAGCAAAGGTGTTAAACAAAAACTCTAACGTAACAAAGAGCAAACCTTAATCCCCTTTATCGCAGAAGCCCAAAAGTTGGAAACCCGATAGCCTCCATCCTTAAGAGTAACGTATAGGGAATCCCAGCACTATTTGGCCTTAATCCGCTTTCCAACTTTATGGGGTTTAGTGTAGGGGGCCAGGCCTAGGGTTTAGGGATTTGGGGGCTTACTTGGAGGGTCGGGGGACTTAGTAACTGATTATTTTAGGGACTTATAAGTACCATAACCCCAATTAGGGTCCCTTTTAGGGTACTTATAAGTCCACTTATCATCTACTTACTAAGTCCCCCGACCCTCCAAGTAGGGTTTAGGGTTTAGGCATTGAGATTGCTGCAGGTGCCACGGTTACCACGCCAGGACGAGACCATCATGGCGCCCTTGCGCTAAAGCGCAGTTTAGGGTTCAGGGTTTAGGGGATTCAGCCCAAGCCAGAACCATGAACCCTCAACCGTTATGATACCCCAACTCCTCTTTGATTATGCAGTCGGAAAAGATCCTTAAAACAGAAGCCTTAAACTCTAAAGTCTTAACCCTCGACCCTAACGCGTAGCTTTTCAAGCCATGGCCTATCCTTCCGGTGCTTCTAGTGTCCTATTAATGTTTCTGGAATATATATATATATATATATATATATACACACACATGTGGTGTAGGTTCATTTATTTGCTTGTTAATCTATCTACTCATTATACTTATTGCTAACATATCTATTCTCTAGCTGGCCCTGTGTAGTTTTAATCTTGCCAATGCTTCTATAAATCCTGTATGACCCTGAACCCTGCCCTAAGGGTCCGGGTATCACCTTAGGAGGGGTCCGGAATGTCCTCGGGACAGTCTCTTGGGTCTCTTTAAGGTCTCAGAAACCCTGTATTTTGAGGTTCCCCAGATGCGTTAGGACCCTTAGGGTGAGCCCTAAACCCTAATCCCTACACCCTAAACCCTAAACCTTTAAACCCTAAACCCTAAACCCAAAGCCTTTTCCGTCTCACTCTTTTCGTCTATACTGATGCTTCAACGAGGCTTTAGGCCCTAAGCTTTAGACCCTATACCGGCTGACCCCATACCTAGACCCGCAACTACCCTCTACCCCAACTACCCACCATTGATAGCCATTAGGGCTCTAGTACTGTAAAGGGCCCTTGGGGGAGTCCTGGCCTCAAACCCTAAACCCCAAATCCTAAGCTTTTCAATCCGAAAAGGCGAACCCTGTAGGAAGCCATCCCAAGGGTCCAAAGGACCCAATAGTTAGGTAACAAGGTTTCGGATAGTGGTTACGTAGGTTACTATTTGGGAGAGTTTATGGTTTTTAGGTACTTCTGTTGATGATATAAATCCTGCATTACCCATAATAAGGAATATACCATAATTCCCATAGTTTAGGGTCCTTATGGTAATGCAGGATGTATGTAGCATAACCCTCAACCAAAACCCTATAGATCACTTAAAGGAAGCCCTTAAAGGTACCCCTATAGATCCCTTTAAAGGAACCCGAGGGATTTAGATCATCAACCGTTGGACCCTTTGGGGCCAGGGCCCACGACCCAAAGATGTTTGCACCTTCGCCAGCAGAGGCGTCCAGTCCGGTAATGCGCACGGCGCTTGGAGGCAGAGAGGGGCGCATCTTTGGTTTAGGGTTTTGGAGTTTCGGTGTTATCGGGCTCAAGTTTAGGGGTTCGAGTTTAAGGAAAAGGGGTTAAGGTTTAGGGATTGCTGCACGGACTTAGGTTCAAAGGGGTCCAAAAGCCTCCCTGCACCGAACCCTAACCTCCGAAGCACTCACTCCACCGCTAGCGCCCCGGTGAGGATCGTTTACGGATTATAAGTGTATAGACTTTGTTGGGATAGGACAAACCTGCATCGGTGAGTCCTTAAGCTGGACGTCGCAAATTTTGGGCTGATGAGCCTGGCATGCTGACCTAGTGCCTCCATCCTTCCGTCAGCTGTACGGCATAAACACAGAAACACGCGTATGTCTTAACAATTAAGCATGTGTGTATATATATATATATATATGTATGCATATGTGTGTATGGGTCTGTGCACGTGTGTCCGTATATATATATATATATATATATATATGTACATTTAGAGCTACATGTACGCATATAATCAGGTGATTGAAAATCGGTTTACATCCCTATGCCACCTTCGTATATACCGCGTATGTAAGCTAATCTGTTACATACTGCTTGAGTATGCTTGCAGCCCACGGTTAGCCCTGCCCAGGACATTCCATTCTATCAGTGGCCCTTTGTTGTTCTCAAACCCCATGAAATGCTCCTCAATTTAGCTTGGAAGCTCTACAGTAAGCCCCAGAAGGGAACCAGGATGTCGAGCTGCATAAGCATAACCCCAAGGGGCCAAAGGACCTACTGGTAAATAAGCCTACGGGCAGACATAAAAAGGAGCTCAAAACGAGGACCTACTAGTTGGGTACTTGTGCTCAGGGCATGAGCATCAAAGGTTAAAGTAAAATCCAGAAAGTTGGAATATGATTATCCTAAATCCTTTATGGTAGATTATAAGGTATCCTACCCTGAAACCATATTCCAACTTTCTGGAGTTCCTTATAGTATATAGGGGAGTGGTATGGGCACTGGGATCCTCAAGGTTCTCGAAATAGCCTTGCCAAGCCAACGCGGGTGAGTTTATTAGGGTTTAGTTTAAGGTTTAGGGTTTAAAGTTTAAGGTTTAGGGTTGTGGGTTTAGGGCTTAAGGATCCTTAGTATAAAGACCCCCAAATAAGGTATCCCTAGTTTCGGAAACTCCCATATTGTGAAATCTCTGGAGGTAAGGGCGCCAACCAAGCTGTGGCTGCAGCGCGACTGGGTGCTGGAGCCTGCCATTACTAGGCTTTACGTAACCCTAAGGGTCCATGTACCTAAATGGGTGGCTGTCTAAATTAGTCCCTTTTTGGGTACCCTAAATATTAGGTGCCGTATTATATTGGAAAAAGAGACCATAGTTTTGACAACCACCCAAATAGTATATATTGGCCTTAAAAGTAGTCCCGATATAGGTACTTTGGGGCCAAAGTGTATGCTATTTGGGTACATGGACCCTAATTTAGTGGCCGGGCATAATTAACAAGCCAGGTCAGGTGCTTTTCGGGCTCCCGGACACATTGAAGTATTGCATACCTGTAGCCGAAACGACCTACCTTTTTAGGGCTCCTTCTTATGGTTTCTATATATAGTTCCTAAAAAGGGTAGGTCTTTTCGGCTACAGGTAGAAGCCAGCCCTGCCAAGAAGAAGCGACGGTCTGATTATTCAAGCCTCTATGTTGGATGTTACTCGCGGCTACGGAGCCGACTCTTTCATGTTATTGCCTAACCCCATAACAGCAAGGGCCATAGCCCCAGAAGCTGCAGGCAAGGCGTATGTAATATCGGGGTCTCATACCTTGCTACACTAGCATCCTTAAAATCAGCTGCTTCGCAATCTTTTGCTTTAAATGTCAATGTTACTGCGGTTGAGTGCTCAAGGGTTTTGGCGTCTCTAGTTCAGAACTTCTAAGGGTCCTTTGTGTCCAAATCTCTATAACTCTTTTTTGCAAGTAGCCTGCAAAGCTACTATCCTAAACCCAAGTGCGTGACTGTTGGGCCCTTGCACCCTTCGGGAAAGGTGTGCGGTTGCACGGCTGGCAGGTTTGTTCGGACTCCATCGTTTAGGTTTCCAAATTTCGGAGTCAATGTCAACCGAGTCCATACACCATTCTATTCTCAAAGCCTGAACAATGGTAATGCCCCAACTTAGGGCATCATCACACAACCCTAGATCCTTGTACACTATTATAGGTTCACGAGGTGCGACGGGTCTGAGCCTTTTACATACTTCTAAAGTTGACAATTCCTGAAAAATTTGCAGACCCGAAGACCCTGTCATATTTCTGAAATCGACAATCTTCCACAATTTGAGGGAATCCTAAGAGCCCTTATCATACTTCTAAGGTCGCATTTTATACAATCTTCGCGCACCCGAACCTCTCAAACCCTGCTTGGAGGATCATGGGACTTAGTAAGTATGGTTATAAGTACCTTAATTGGGGCTATAAGTAATTAATTATAAGTATAGATACCTTAATTATAGCGCTATACCCTAAGGGTCCAGGTATCTCCTTAGGAGGGTCCGGAATCTCCTAGGGAGAGTCCTTGGGTCTCTTTGGGGTCTCAGAAACCCTGCATTTTGAGGTTCCCCAATTTGTTAGGACCCTTAGGGTAGGGTTTTGTAGGTTTAGGGCATGTAGGCGTTAGGTTTCAGGGTTTTTAGGGTTTAGGGTTTAGGATTTAGGGTTTAGGGTTTAGGCCTTTTTATTCTTAGGTTACTGGGTATCCTGGTAGTTACTAAGTCCCATGATCCTCTAAGTAAGCCCTAGATCTCCTTCTCAGGCAAGCCGGAAAAGATCGTGAAACCCTGCACTACTGCTGATGGACAAAATCCTTTAAAGGGATCCATAAGGGTACCTTTAAGGGTTCCTTTTAGGGATCTATAGGGTTTTGGGGTTTTGGGATATTAATCCTGCATTACCCCGTTATATGGAATATACCATAGTTCCCAGAGTTTAGGGTCCTTAAGGTCAGGCAGGATTTTGTCCATCAGCAGGGGCTGCCAAGCAAATATAAGGGATCTAAGGACTCATATATTAAGGCCTTTCGGCCCAAAGACCATACTCTCTAGGGCTTTTGGGCCATTTTGATCCCTACAAAGAAACGCGCAGGAGTTTCCTTCGTCGGCCGATTTGGGAGCGATGCGCACGCTTCCTGGTGGCTCGGAGTGCGGGTTCAGGGTTTAGGGTTGACCCTAAGGGTCCAGGTATCTCCTTAGGAGGGTCCGGAATCTCCTAGGGAGAGTCCTTGGGTCTCTTTGGGGTCTCAGAAACCCTGCATTTTGAGGTTCCCCAATTTGTTAGGACCTTTAGGGGAGAGTTTACCCATAGGCTCCAAGTGGTTCCTTTTTGGGGTTACCGTATAGGATTCTAAATATGAACCCCAAAACGGAACTACTATGAAGCCTCTGGGTAGGGCCCAGGGTTTAGGCCTTTGGGGATATAGAGTTGAGGGTTTAGGTGTTTCGACTTTTGGGGTGTTTTGGTTTCATAAAATTCGGAGACCCTGCAAAACAAGGGAGTCTTGTTGGTTAATACCCTATAAGGGTCCTAACACTTTAAAGAACCTCAAAATCTAGGATATCTGAGACCTCAAAGAGACCCAAGGGCTCTCATTGGGAGATTCCGGACCCTTCTAAAGAGATACCCGGATTGTTAGGGTAGTAAGACGGGTGTCTAAACACTTGATAAAGCGCCCTGCACCGTCTTGCCGCTTGTCAGAAAGCTGTTGACACACAGTGTATGAAGCCTTGTGCATACATACATACAGACATACTTGCATAGACACACACACACAAGCTCGAACACAATTTTTTGTTTGAGTACTGACTGTGAGGCTTGCGCAGGTCCTCCGCGCCAACGGCGTGGATACGTCAGGCTCTAGCCACTCCCAACTGGGCAGCGGGCGACTGAGCTGCCTTTGTGCCAGGGGTTCAGGGGCCCTCAAAGGGGGTTTTGGGTTTAGGGCTTAGGGGTTTCGGGGTTTATGGGGTTTAGGGGGGCTTCGGGATTAGGGGTTTAGGCTATAAGGGCTTACCCGAAGGGTCCAGGTATCTCCTTAGGAGGGTCCGGAATGTTGTAGGGAGAGTCCTTGGATCTCTTTGGGGTTTCAGATACCCTCAATTTTGAGGTTCCCCAATTTGTTAGGACCCTTAGGGCTTGAGGATTGTTTTGTGGGCTTTGCCGAAGATTCCATCAAAAGGACCCTTAGGGGGGTAGGGGGAGGTGGGGTAGGGGGCCTTAATGCCCATCATCAGGACTAAACAAACAAAGTCCCCCCCTCCCTCCGAGTATCAGGCCCCGCAGAACTTGAAAGGGTTTGCCCTCAGGGTCCTAAGACATTTGGGAGCCTCAAAATTCAGGGTTTCCGAGATCAAGGACTCTCCTTAGGACATTCCGGAGCCTCCTAAAGAGAGACCGGGACCCTTAGGGTGGGCACCTTGAGTCCCATTATTCGGGTACTTGGACCCTTACTTTGAGGATCACGGCAGTTAGTTAATTAAGGACATAAGTGACATAAGCATAATCTTGGAGGGATATCACTGCCTTATGCGGCTACATTATGAGGGGACTTGTATGGAATATCACCATCCTAGCTTTGCTTCCATGCTTGTTCAGGGTCCCATTAGTAAACTTAGTAACCCGGCTATTGGTAGAATTAGGAGAATCTTGAAGAATCATAAACTTCCCTCGGACATTCTACTCCGCTATATCTCCCACACCCTGTTCCAATTATGCAGGCCCCCGACCCCCCAACCTCCCCAGGCCTTCAAAGAAGTGGCAGATTCCGCAAACTTTCCAAGACTCCTTATCCTCGCCGTTGAAAAAGCCAGGGAAAAGCCGATAGGAACGGTATCAGCCCTCAATAGAACCTTGCATTGCTTCTACTACTGTTACTGCTACTACTACTACTACTACTACTACTACTACTACTACTACTACTACTACTACTACTACTACTACTACTTCGACTACTACTACTACTACTACTACTACTACTACTACTACTACTACTACTACTACTACTACTACGACTACTACTACTACTTCGACTACTACTACTACGACTACTACTACTACTACTACTACTACTACTACTACTACTACTACTACTACTACTACTGCTACTACTACCACTACTACTACCACTACTACGGTTGATGATATAAACCCTGCATTACCTGAAGGGCCCTAAGCTATGGGAATTATGGTATATGCCTTATTATGGGTCATGCAGGATTTATATCATCAACAGTACTACTACTATATTCATGAGGCAGGGCATCGTCATGTTGGACTCTTCCGGCTCCGCCTCTTCCGTGGTTGTCGGGGGATCCAACACCGCATCCCGGTCGCACCTGGCCTTGGGATTTGGAAGTTCCCGAAAATTAGGGGTACCTTATTTTGGAGTCCTTATAATAAGGGTCCTACTATTTAAGGGTACGATATTAGGGTCCCCCTTCTGCAGAAACTCTGGAAGTTTTAGCTTCTATACAAAAAATCACGGTGGATGATGTAAATCCTGCATTACCCATAATAAGGAATATACCATAATGCCCATAGTCTAGGGACCTGAAGGTACTGCAGGATTAATATCATCAACAGTATTAGTAAGTGTTTTAAGTTGGGGGGTTGAGGGCGGTTTAAGGATTTAGGGCAGAGGTGCAGGGTAATTTTGGGGTTCTCATATTGGGTTCCTTTGTTTTCTATGAGGGGGTTATGGTTTGGGTTTAGGATTTTGGGTTTCGGGGTTAAGGTGTTGATACGCAGCAGTCTTGCAACTTCTATCACTATTCGGTGAGCAGGCATTACGGTCTTGACACCAGTTCTTAGGTTGTTTGGCTTTTCTCCTAAAACTACTGAACTACTGGTGCTCTTACTCCCCTCAACCCCAAAACCCTAAGTAAACCACTCTTTCGATGTTGGTAGGTTCAGTTGCTGTTGCTCTACATCTGACAACGACAACGATACTTCTCGAAGGACTTCGGCCTTTTGAGGGTTAATGTCTTACACAGTTTGGGGTTTCTCCAGACCCCCCCCCCCCTAAACCCCACAACCCTTCCGCAAACCCTACACCCTCAACCTTACCCTAAGTCTTAAGACCTCATCAGAACGCTTGCTTTATTGATTCAGACCTATCTTAACTTACCAAAACCTCCTTTTTTGTAGGGTCTCCATGATAGAATTCCCCGCAAGGATCCTTAGTCTAGGTATTCAGACCTTTGTATTCTCCTTGGTATTGTGAGGATTGGCCAGCCCTTTCCCACTCGGAGCTGTCTCGGCTGCTCCAAGGCACTTTTTGGAGCTTGTCGATGGTTTGAGTGGAATTTTTCCATGTTTTGTTAGGTGCGTTTTCTGGTTTCTTGAAATGGAGTCCCATACTTCAATGTTTTCTTTTCTGGGACCTGCTATCATAGGGCCCTTAAGCCCCAAACCCGAAACAGCCTAGTACAGTAGGTCACCTTTAACACTTTTCGGGTACTATAGTCCCTATAGTCTATAAAACCCCAAGAAATTCCGAAAGGTCAACCTTTAGTTCCCAAGGATAGAGGGACTGCTTTAAGGCCAAAGTCTAAAGCATTTTGGTACACGGACCCTGCAGTATTCAGTACTTGGAGGGTCGGGGGACCTAGTACATAGGTAATAAGTAGAGATATAAAAGCCTTCACACACCTGAAAAAACGCTGGAGGCTGAACCCTAACCCAGCGACTCCAGTATCCCTGAATCTTGGAAATATACTTAAGTTATAGTAGGACCCCTGATATGGCTCAAGGTGTAGTTGTTCGTAAATTAAAGGATTTGGGAGCCCCTTAAACCCTAAACCGTATAGATCCCTTGTAGATCCTTTAAACGAACCCTAGGTATTCCTTAATTACGGGGTAGTTTCTTGGAACCCTGGCCAGGTTCCGCCGCGGTCCTGCTTCAAAGGGAGATTCCCGAGGAGGTGCTGCAAGATATGCAGTACTTGAAGTGGCTTGGGGTTGAGGATTTAGGGTTGAGGCCAGAGGTGCACACGGGCTGCGGGTCCCAAGACTACCAAAACCCTAAACCCCCCGAAGCAAACTTAGGGTTTAGGGTTTGGGGTTTAGGTTGTAGGCAAGTGAACAGTGAAACCCCAAACTCAAGAAACGAATGAGGTTGTACAGCTACGGCGAGGGGCACAGGTATCTCCTTGGTATGACCGAAGTACTCTTTGAGCCTTAAGAAGTCCCCTGAATTCAGGAGGCACCGGAAGTCTCGAGTTGCCCTAAACCTCAATCCCTAAAGCCTACCCTAAGGGTTCAAGTACCTAACAGTCATATACTCTCCAAAATCCTAACCTACATAACTACAATCCTAAAACCGAGTACCTAATTGTTGGGTCCTTTGGATCCTAAAGCCTAGGTTTAGTTAGGGTTTAAGGTTCCCCAAGATCCTACCCTAAGGGACCAGGTATCTCTTTTGGAGGATCCGGGTTTAGAGTCTACCCTAAGGGTTACTCCTACCCCCAAGAGATGCTACTATTTCATCCCTGAGCCCTGCGACCCAAATGTTCCCTGCCCTTTTCACCAGATCCCCCCCTTCAAACAACATAAAACACAAAAGCGCAAGGGCTTCTGATGATAGCCCCCCTCCCCTTGCCGGCACAGGTGAACATTGCGTTCGCGCAGGTGGGTTTGCACTTTTGATTCGGGAGGATTCATGGCGGCTGAGAGCACTAAGCTTCCGGTTTAGTTAACAAGGTTTTAACGGTCCACAGGGCCTGACAATTATGTAATGTAGGAACCTAGTTAAGAAACCTTGGGCCTAATTGGGGTTCCTTATATGAGTCGTATTATTTTGGAGTTATAGGCCCAGGGTTCCCTAATCAGGTTCCTACATTACTTGGGTTTAGAGCGGTATTTGGGAGAGAATATGATTATTGGGTAATTCGGTTGATGATATACATCTTGCATGACCCATAATAAGGAATAGACCATAATTCCCATAGTCTATGGTCCTTCAGGTAGTGCAGGATTTATATCATCAACAGCTGCACCCTTCGGGTTCGGATTTAGCACTGGGCTTGGTTTACGGCTTTAGGATCTTGGAGGCGCAAGCCCAATAAGGTTACAGCGAACCCCAGAACGTTGGAACATGGCTTTAGGATGATAAGTGCTAGAATCCCCTTTTGCTTTACCTCAAGGCTACCAGGATAATGATGTCCCAGCTTTCTTGAACATGTATGACTGAAGCTTCTGTGCTTGCAGGCTGCGAAAGCTGCGGGAGCCCGAGTCTTCCTGGATGCCGGCGGGCAGGCGGCTTGCCTAAACCTAAACCTCTCCATCTTATGTATTTAAATAGTTATTCGCTGGCAATGACGATTTCCAGTCGGTTTTCGTCATGCAAACAAATACCGGTTGTATGTCAGAAAACCGGTATTTATTCGCGGGCAACGACGATTTCCTGTATTTCTTCGCAGACATCGACGATTTCAGGCAAAATCGTCATTGCCCGTGAAGGGTTTCTTGTTTTCCTGCACAAAAACGGATTTATATGGGATCTAGAGTCCAGGGTTTGGGCTTTAGGATTTAGGGCCTAGGGTTTGGGCTTTAGGGCTTAGGGCCTAGGGCCCCAAGGTTTAGGCCTTTGGGTTTAGGATTGAGGGTTTGGGCTAGCTTTGGGGTTTAGGATATAGGGTTCGGGCTTAAAGGTTAAGCAACTTTTTTATATTATGGGATTCAGGGGTGGGTGGGTGTTATTTCAAAGTTGTAAATACAACTGCACCGTAACACTTCCCGGACCGGAGCTGCTGAACCCTAAACCCTAAACCCTTAATTCCTCTACCCAAAACCCTAAAGTCTAAACCGTTCAATGTCATGTTCGTTTGAGGGACCCTGGCCCCTGGATCTCGTCTCCCCATCTCACGATACAGGATACCTTTTTGGGGTGTCTGTTCTTGAGATCGTGGAAGGGTCCAGGAAGGTTCAGGCTGAGGGTGGTAGATAGACTCCCTGGGGCTGACTAGGCAAGCTGTAACTTTTGGAGTTCATATACGTAATCTTGCCATACTTGAAATGGATAGCATTTTGGGGTACGTTACTTAGCCCTTAAGTTACCTCCAACCCTTTGCCTTCTTTCAGGATGCACCAATCTCCGATTCCTTGCTTCGCCTGGTTGACGCTCCTGGCAGAAATTAGTGTGTGTGTGTGTGTGCCCAGAGGCTCTAAGATCCCTTACTTAAGGAGCATACCTTGAACCATGTTAGGGATCCTACAGTTTAAGGTACATTCCTTAATTAAGGGATATTGGAGTCTCTGTGGGGGGGGGGGGTGTTCAGGGATTGTGTTTCCGAAAGTCAAACACACTCTCATTCCCCTCTCCCTCCCTCTCTTCTCGTCTATTTCAACACACGCGCACACAAACACACATACCTACACACATACATGCAGGAATGTACGCATGCATGCAAGCACACATACATGCATACATGCATATATGTATATATGCATAATATATATATATATGTGTGTGTATATATATACATAGATACAGACACTTACTAACCGTTCACATATACCTGTAGAGATATGTTTGTGTGTGTATTGAACGAAGTGAGTAGGTACTTATATGCGTATATGTGGATGTATATGCAGAGATCTAGATTTTCATAATTCAGGGGGGTAGTTTTGGCGAGTTTGGATAATGCTTTGTTTCGGCAAGATGGGGCTCCTTTGCGGATGTTTGCCACCCACCTACACAGCCCGTGAGCGGTTGTGCAGGGCAGGGCTGAGACAGGACTGGGGGGGCAGTGAAGGACAGGCATACAATGTCGCAAGTCAGCCACAGGTTGTCCAAAATGGATCATAAGTTAGAAGGGGCCCCCACCCTGTAATAGTGGTATAATTGGAACATAATAGGGCCCTAATATAATTCTTATAGTCACTATTACAGGGTGGTGGCAGCTTCTAAACCATAAGTCCGAAAGCCTAAACCGCAAAAACGTAAACCCTGAACGCCCAGACGCGGAGACCTGAACGCATCCTGAAGGCTTGCACCCCCACCCTATCTTGCTAGAGCCTAAGGTCTTTGTCGGGTCTCCCCAGTTGTGAAACTTACATCATTCTTGTTTCAAGACCATGCAACGAATGTTGCGGTTAATATCTGCCGATCTCGAAAAACGGTCTTTGACAACCGAAAAGTGAACCCCAAAACCATAAGCTCTATTCTTAAAGGTCTTGAGCCTTATCGAATCCTGAACCCGCTCCTTCTTAATGCTAAACCCGTTGGGGCTCACCTAGCCCGCCCATGACCCTCTGTTATCGCCGAAAATACTGAACCCAAAACCCCACAAACCCACTAAGCGGTTGAGGAGTTTATGTTTTTTTACACTGTAAGTGAGGTCTTCTGCCCAAATGAGTCAGAGCTGCAAAGACTCACGGGCCTTTCGACATCGACGAGGTGCGAGGGTTTAGGGCTGGGAAGTCTCAGAAATCCAAAATCCTAGTCTGAACCGCAAATAGCAGGGATAGTGGGATCTTACCACAAGGACCTCGACCTCATGTTGAAAAAGCCCTAGACCCTTAACCCCAACCACCACTTCGATGATCGACCTTAACCCTCATGGTCCTAAGTCCTCAATACCTATCTGCAGGATACTTTCCCAAACCATTTTCATAGTTCCTACTGCAGAGACCCTACATTTTACTGTGGAGGTACGTAGTAGCCTACACTCTCAGAATATCCTTATAGGCTCTTCCGGTACCCTTATGAACGGAACCCTGATCGTACCTTAAAGGTGGGTACTTACGATCCTTTTTTGTAAGGCTTGGCTGCCAAGCTGAGAGATCTGGTTGGTTTTCGTGTCTAAAGCGCAGAGGGTTCGCCAATAGTTTCAATGGGCTCCAAGGCTGGAATGAAGCTACAGTAGAAGCCTAAAAGTTGGAACATCAATAACCTCATGCCCTTAAAGTAAAGCACAGGGAAACCTAGCATGAATCATCTCGATGTTCCAACTTTCTGGGGGTCACTATAGGTGGGGTCATCCACAATGAGGGTTCGAAAATCAGGGATCCTTCGTCCCACCTCATCCCACCTTTTGAGGCCTCCAATAAACACGGCTTAGGGTTTCGGGGAGGATCTGGGTTCATAGGGCTTATAGGACTGAAACCGTAAAGCCCAGTGCTAAAGGGTTTCATGGTTTTTCAACCAAAAGAAGTTTGATGGGCATTGGGGTGCTATAGAAAACTCAATAATTAATTAGCCATGCCATCGCTTTTGTCACTATGTAACCATACCAAATGCCCCAAATCTCTATCCTAAGTATTCAGGCCATATACTCTCAACCTGAAGCCATTTAGGAACCCTTACACGAACCCGATTACTACATCACGGTCCATCGTTCGGAAGGCAGTATGGGGAGAATGGTGTCATGCCAAGTCGTTGGCAGTCGAATGGGTGTAAGGTTCAGGGTCTAGGACTTTTTAGTCTAAGCCCTTCTTGTTCAGCATTGCTCTGGTCTAGGTCTCGTGTGCAGGCTTCAATAATTTCCGGCCGAAGTCTTTGTGGAGCTGCCCATCAGGAATTCAGGGATGAACGGTCGGACCGTTTAGGGTTTGGGGTCGGTGGGGCCTTAGGGGTTCACCGTTTACGGAGCGAAGGTTTATATGCTCCATGAAACCACAAGGGTTGCATCCCCCAAAGCCATGCTTTCCTGGTAGCATCAGTGTAGGTGTGAACCTTATTTCTAAAAGGATACTTGGGTTCGTGTTCAAGGATTTCATTCCAGTTACCATAACAGGGATCTAGAGCAAATAATATGGTTTCTTATTGCTGTTGCAACTTCAATAAAAGATTCGAGGTCTCACTGATGATGCAGATTGAACGATAAGAAAAGATCTTGATGCATTACGAAGGAACATAGAAGGAGCCTGAGTATACCAACGGCCCCAGGTACGAGGATCCTTGTTGCAATATAACCCTAAGGGTCCAAGTACCTAATAATCATATACTCTCCAAAATACTAGCCTACAGAACTACTATCCGAAAACCGGGTACCTAATTATTGGGTCCTTTGGAACCTCAGGGATAAGGACCGCCAGCTAGCAAAAGACCCGCAGAAGTTGTATTCCAAAGTCCGCGAGTCGAGCCCTGGCAAGGAGGACCTAAACCCTAAACCCCTACAGGGAACTCCAGAAAGTTGGAATATGGTTTCATGGTAGGATACCCTATAACTTACCATAGAAGGGTTAGGATAATCATATTCCAACTTTCTGGCTTTTACCTTAAACTCAGATGCATGCGAGAGTGCACTCAGAGAGTTCAGCCATCCATTCCAAAAAAAAGCCCTAAACTCTAAACCCTAAAAGGACCTATGAACCCCACCATGGGGGTTTCCGAAAATGTGGGACCCTAAATACAGTACCTTGAATAGTACCCTAAGGGTCCAAGTACCCAAATAGTAGGGTTTCAAGGTCCAAAATCCATTCAGAGTATGGATTTGGGGACCTAAAACCCTACTAGTTGGGTACTTGGACCCTCTGGGGTAGGATCCTTATTATAAGGACCCCAAAGTAAGGTACCCCTAATTTTCGGAAAAAACCATCCAAATGATCGATCCCCTTGCGTTCCATGGTCAGGGGCGACGTTCTCGCAGCTGCGAAAGCACTCCGTGCGCGAGGTGCTGCCGCCGTGTGACCTGACCTGGTTTTAGGATTTAATGTAGGGGCCTTACTAGCCAGAGTAGGTTTGGGGGGGGGCATTATACTAGAATTATAATAATAAGGAACCCCCAAAATAGTATAGGTGATTTTGAAGGCCCTATACTAATCCTTATAATACCTAATATAGTAATCCTTATAGACCCTCTTAAATGGAACCCTTAAAGCCTAGATTAGGCTTCAGGGTTGTGGGGCCGGGGTCGCCTTGGTGCAGGCGGGAATATCCGGTTGAGGGTGTCGTATAGGTGCTATACTATAGGGGCCTTAATGCATAGTTACCTATACTATTTTGGGGCTTTCCTTATTTTATTTTTTGGGGGGTTCCTTATTACATTCATAGTATAACACAAAACGCCGTCGAATTGTTAGGGCCCCTATATTAGTCATACTTTACTCGGCCCAAAAGATCCGATTCCGGTTATTAAGGCTGTTACAGGATGCTTCGGGAATTCTAGAGCCCCCAAGCGGCACGTAAACCTAAGCATCTAGAGTCTCCCCTTGAGGAGTTAAGGGTTGCTCTTGGCTGGACTTTCAGCTTGTGTGTAGTCTGCGATGTGATGTGAGGCGAAAAGTTTCGACTGTAGGCACTCATAATTCCATGTGTAATCTAAACCTTGTTCTAAGGGCCCATGTATCTCTTGAAGATGGTCCGGAATGTCCTAGGGAAAGTCCTTGGGCCTTGGGTCTCTTTGGGATCTCAGAAATCCTCAATTTTAAGGTTCCCGAATGTGTTCGGACCCTTGGGGTAAAACCCTATGAAAAGGCCCCAAACCCTGAGACGTCAGGCTAGTCACGCTGGGGGCGCGGGGAGCTTTGCTTGTGGCCGAGGCGAGTGGGAGGCTAGGGTTTAGTAGAGTGTTCGGGTTTGGGATTTCCTTTAGGAGTTCAGTTTAGGGGTTTAGGGTTTAGGGATTTAGGGGTTAGGGGTTAGGGTTTAGGGTTTAGGAAGGTTAGTGGGGTTCGGGGCCCGCGGGGCTTAGTTTAGGGTGGCAGGGAGTCAGGGTTTAGGGTCTTAGTCTTAGTCTTTTTGGCATTATAGTGTTGAGGCATGACCCGACCCTCCAAGTAGGGGCTGTTCTTTTTTCGGGTTCTGTAATCTGGGATTACTTCAACGAACTGCCTTGCACACTGAAGTGTGAACACGCTTCAGTGTGTGGTGTTTGGGGCCTGCTCAGCCCTAAACGATTGTGGTTTGCAATAGCCTTGAAGGTTGTTTAGCGAAAGCAATGCTAAAGATCTGTCGCTTTAACTCTCCATCCTCAATCCTAAGTGCGTAGTGTAGACATCAATATTGAAAGAGCTTCGGATGCTGGAATCTCACGTCCACGGCTTTATGTTAACATTTTGCTTACAGATCTCATGGTCAACAGGGACGCTTTCTCTATAGAGTGTAAGGGTCCCTAATCGCGGTTGATGAGCTTCACAAGCACGAATGTGCTGCTTTAGGCACTGTACCCAGAAAGCCCAGTACCCCTCAATTTAAACCGCATATTAAAGTCTCTATAGTTTATTCGTATCATTACTACTACTTAACTAGAGGATATCGGGCTCTCTGGGTGGATGGGCTCTCACTAGGTTTAGATGAGACGATCCCGATGTGATAGGGCACCGTCATCTTTCGCAAATACCCTCTTCCTCAACGCTGATACCCAAGCTCCCTGATCCCTAAGACCCCAAACCCTAAGACTCTAACAAGCTAGACCACGAAACCATACCCCTAGTACACTAAGCCCGAACCCACGGCTGCATCAGAAAGGGCCAGAACAATCCTGAGGCAGGCAGTGACTGTGAATCAGCAGACATGACATGAGAACGCCTGTGTAGCTTCACGGTTTGTTCTTCCCGCTGTTGCACTGCATATGGCTTTCACAATCGTCCGCCGTGTGAAGAAGCATGCATCCTCTTCGTCCCGTGTTCGAAGGTTTCGCCCTTTGCTTCGCAAGCCACGCCCACGCTGCTAAAGGCCGAGCGCTCCTGCTATCTCCCTCTCTCTGCATGATCACATGCTCGCCTGAGGGCTTTGCCAACGCCAGGCCAGCGCGGCAACCTTCATGCCGAGCGCAACAACGTTTGCAGGAGGCACGCATGTGGGCGTAAGGCGCATAGGGTGAAGCTGTTGCCATGAGAACTTGCTAAGAAGCCTGAAGAACCCCAGCCCAAGGGCAAGCAAAATTAGTTGCGGCACCCCCACCCCCCCCGGGGCCCGCCCCTTCAGCGACAGGTCATTGAAGCTGCCCAGCGTGCAGCGGAGGTGTGGCTGTGGTCTGTGTTTCCCCGTTGCAGTCGCACCAAGCAGATCCAGATGAAAAGCGTTTCACTCCTGGCTTCATCGACAGGAGCGTGTGAAGGGGGAGCGTCTGCAACTCCAGATCCTCCTGGCCCAGACCTTGCACAATGCTCAGGCATCTGTCCAGCGAACAGCTCCAAACTGCTGGACATCGAACGCGCAGCGGTTGGCCTGCAGCCTCAAGCGGCGCTTGCCTCATTATTCCTTCATATACACCTGTCATCTGACCATGTCACGTTCTTATCGCTGTCCTGAGCCACGCCTTGTGAACCAGGAGATGCCCCAGTCCATCTCCTCCTCGCATGTATCCCTCATTGGTCCTTCCACGTTCTTGTCACTCTGCTGGGCCACTCTTGTGCACCAGAAGATCCAAATAGCTCATGTTGGAACGGTCTTCTTTATCTGCAGTTTTGGACGTGCGGAGAAGTGTTTGTGTTATTCCGTTGTTCCCACACTTATCTGTCATTGGTCGTCTCACATTCGTGTCAGTGTCCTGTGCCACCCCTGTGAACTAGGAGATTGCTGGGACGGTTTCATTTGGTCGGCGATCTTCTGTATTCACAGCATGCGTACCCTTCATTGGTCTTTTCACGTTCTTGCCCCTATTCCTGGCAAAGTCCTTGTGAGCCACCGCATGCACATGCAAAGCCAAGCTTCATCAACTCTGGAGTGATTTTGAGGCGCAAGTGCTGAACACCTTGGCCCGAATTCGATTTCCTTTACTGCAAGAGCGCCTAAGAAGCGAATCGGTGGCTCTGGGTCGCTCGCCTTGCAGTTATTTTTTTTGCTAGCTCCCTCAGGGAGCTTTCGGACTTTCACTTCTTTGTAAAGCAATCGTCACCCTGTTGCAAAAAAGGACGATCAAGCGGTTCCGGCAAGAAGTTGCTCATGCATGCTATCGTAGACCCATTACAGTGAAAGACCACGTACCATGACCACGGCGACCGCGACGACCTGGACCACCCAAACCACCAGGACCACCAAGACGACCTCGAGGACCGCGACGACCACAACAGCAGGACTCAGGACGACCACCATAACCAGGAACACACGGGAGGTTCCACGACAGCTGGCATCGCTCATCAACATGCTGTATTGGCTCGAGCAAGCATGGCGCGGGTGCTGCATCATTTCCACCGTGATGTGGGTCTTCGGCCTAGCTATTTTTGGTGCTGCAGTGGCTTTGTTTGCCTTGGTTCCAACAGCTTTGCGGCTGCTTCCGATGACTTAGAAATACCCTAAAAGGGACCCTAATTGGGGTTATGGTACGTATAACTCTCTAAAATAACTACTTAGTAAGTCCCCCGACCCTCCAAGCACTCTAAACCCTATACCCTTATAGAATCCCTATAGATCCCTTTAAAGGGGCCCTTAAGGAACCCATACAGTTCCTTCGTACGGAAACCAGAAGATCCAGGGGCAAGAGCTTGATGCACCGGCTCTTTCCGTGCCGGGAGGTCGAGTCGTAGTGTCTGGGCTGCACCTAGGGCTGTTAAAGGGAACTCCAGAAAGTTGGAATATGGATTAATGGTAGGATCCCCTATAATTTTCCTTAAAGGGGTTACGATAATGATATTCCAACTTTCTGGCTTCTACTGTATAGGGTTTAGTTAGCACCCAAAGGGTCCAAGTACTATCATAGTAGGTACTTAGTAAGTATTTGGGACCCCAAAGTATATACTACACTATTACTTGGACCCTTTGGGGCAGCTTTGTATTTAGGGTTTGGGGCCAAGGGTTTACAGTTTCCTCAAAGGTATGTAAAACGGAAGTGACTGGGTGTTGCGTATTTTAGAGGGTTTTGGGATGCAGGCAGGAGCACAGCAGCCTTACAGATTGACATGGGTATTTGCGTGCTATCGGTATATCGGGGCATATTCACAAGTGGACGATAAGCAGATAGTACAGATAGTATTACCCTACGGGTCCAAGTACCTCATAGTCATATACTCTCCAAAATCCTAACCCTACATAACTACAAGTCTAGAACCGAGTACCTAATTATTGGGTCCTTTAGACCCTTGGGGTTACTGATGTTCTCGGTTTCCATTTTTGACATGGGGCTTCGAGGTTCTGCAGATTGATTTGATTCGGAAAGCTCTGCGAGGTTTGCTCTTCGTTTTGGGCTGCAAGTTTGTATACGTAGTCATAGCGTTTTGGGTGGGTTTCAGAAGTTTTCGGGTTGGAAGGGCCGGAAAATTTGCAAATGCCATCCTGGCGGCTGCTTTGTACAACTAGAGTATAGGACGCCCCAAAAACTCTGTGTTGATTTTCAATCTTTTTATATCATAGAACCGTCACTGAACCCCACAGTCAGTAGCCCCTACCGACCTTTTCGAAAGGACCCCTTAAAGGAACCCTGTTCTAACTACGAAGGCCCCAGGCCCTAAACTCTACGGGCACCT
The DNA here is from genome assembly GCA_905221615.1 of Symbiodinium sp. CCMP2592. Taxonomy (NCBI): domain Eukaryota; class Dinophyceae; order Suessiales; family Symbiodiniaceae; genus Symbiodinium; species Symbiodinium sp. CCMP2592. The sequence continues at coordinate 1,775,538 of CAJNDT010001113.1, forward strand.
AAACATGTGACTCGAAGAGACCCCACTGATGTTGAAGATACCCTAGGGGTCCATGTGCCCATATAGAGTCTATAGAGATACATGGGCCCCAATGTACCTATATAGGGACTACATTAAGGCCAATGTATATACTATATGAGTACATGGACCGTGCGGGGATAAGGAGGCTGCTTTCACTGACCAAGGTGGTGATAATGGCGCTGACACATTGACAGCAATGACGACATGTTGCCGAACAACCCAAAGCCAAACCCACGTCAAAGCTTGAACCATTGTCTTAAACCCCTAAACTTCGTGAAAGCCTGAACCCTTCTAAGCGGTAAACCTTATGACTGCGTGTGCGACGGCTTCGAGTCGATCTCCAATGTTGTACCCCGAAACAAGGTAACCCTATTTTCGGAAACTCTAAACCCTAAACCCTTTATAGAACCTTTATAGATGCACCCAACTCACATGAAGCCACCCTGATCACCTTGAACCTCCGAATCGAAGAAGACCTTGCGAAATTTCAGGATTCAAGGCTTTAGTAGGGATGGTTTGGGTATGAGGACTTGGGTTCTACGGGGTTTTAGTGCCGGGGGGGACTTAGCCAACTAGGGCTTTATTTCTGGTTTTAGTGTTGAAGGTTGAGATTTCAACCCTACCCCTGAACCCTACCAAAGGACCCAATAGTTAGGTACTTAGGTTTAGGATAGTAGTTATGTAGCTCAATATTTAGGAGAGTCTATGATGATTAGGCACTTGGACCCTTCGGGCTATCCCTGAACCGTAAGCCCTAAATATCTTTCAGAAGGATGCGACCGCTGCCGGCGACGCCTTTCGCGCAGCCGTGGCCGTAGCGCCATGTCCGACGATGTCTGAGCCGCCCAAAAGTAATGGCTTTATCGATAGTCTCCATTGTAGTTCCTTTTTTTGGTTAACCAAAATCTCAGATTATAGGATCCTAACCATAAAACTGGTTAACCAAAAACAGGAACTACAATGGAGACTATAGGTAGAGTGGAAAGGGTTTCCATCGGGTTTTCCGATAGGATTCTAATCATAGGGCTCCTTTCGGGCTGGTGTTTCCTTATCAAGACTGAATGCTGTACGAGGAAATGGTTAATCTAGGATGCCCAGTAGTACCCTTATTCCCTTTTTGTAGTCCTAGGTTCCTTATAAAGTTACCCAATACCAAAAAGAGAGGCCTTTTTGTTCTTAGGTTACTGGGTATCCTAGAAGACTGAAAGCTGTACGAGGAAATGGTTACTATAGGGGTCGGGATTTTACAGGTGTTGTAAAAGTGATTGATAGGGCTTCGGGACTTGATTTGGTGAGAGTAGGTTATCATTCTTTGGGGGAGTATATGACTATTAAATAGGTACTTGGATCCTCAGGGGAAGGGCATACAAGCTTTGAGGAATTCAAGGCGTCTTGAGGGGTTTCAGGTTTCTTCGGATGCTATAGTCTTTGTCAGAGTTGGCTAACATTTTGCATTTTTATGGGTACTTAAACCCAATAAGGAATAAAAATACAGCATTTTAATCCTATCCCAACCATGAACTAGTAGTCAGGACGTTGAACTTCCCGAAAGCCCTAAACCCTCAACCCCTGAGCCCACGGGTCGTATAGGATTCGAAGGGTTTCACGTCAGTGGGGTGTGATCCGACTGGGGGTCTGCGCGGTATTCTAAGCAAGGCATCCTGTGGCATGCAAGTTGACCCTAAGGGTACAAGTGCCCAAAATTCTTATAATCTCCCAGTAGTGTCCCCATATTACCCCAAGAGTCCAAAGGACCCAATAATTAATTAGATACTCGGTTTTCGGATAGTAGAAATGTAGGTTACTATTTTGGAGTTTATATGATAATTAGGTACTTGGACCCTTATTGTTAGTTGCAGTCCAGTATTATTCAGAACCCTATTCGAATCATGAATGAAGGCGCCTATATTTTGTACATCCAACAATCTTATATCCCCACATAAGTACACCCGAAAATCCTAAACCTGTAGACTCAAACCTCACCCGAGACTTGAAACCTTCAACCAGTACCCAGACCCGCGGGAGGATCTAGAAAGTAGATCCCCTGATTTGGGGCCCTATACTACTAAGGCTACTTTATAGGAACCCCCATTAAGGGATCTACTTTTTGGATCCTCCCGGGGATCTGGGTACAAGCAACAAGCTGTCGAACGTCACCATCCCAAAGGGGCCCAAAAGGGTCCTAAGTACCTCCTTTAAGGGTACCATAAGCTAGGACCCAGAGTAAGCCCTTATTCCCTTTTTGGGGTTCAGGTTCCCTTATAAACCCCCTTTGAACCAAAAAGGGCACCCTTTTTATTACCAGGTTACTCTTGGGTCTAGTAAGGGTTCCTTACGGGTTCCTTTTAGTCTGGGTAATGCTTAGCACCCGGGGCCCGTAAAGCTCCAGAGGCACTGGCGGAGGGCCAGGCCCTGTCCTTCGCGTTGCCAGCCTTTTCTGAGTTTCCCTAAGGGTCCAAGTACCTAACAGTCGTATACTCTCCAAAATCCTAACCTACATAACGACTATCCGAAAACCAAGTGGCTAATTATTGGGTCCTTTGGACCTTACAACCCCAATATAACTAATATAATATAACCCTAAGAATACCCCCTTCTAGAACCCTTATAGAACCTTCTAAGAGCCCGAATTATTGGGTCCTTTGGACCCTTGGGGTTTGGTTCTGGGGATTCTACTAAAGGTTTGGGACTCAGAGACAATAGGGCTCGTTTGAGGGTCCAAAGTACCTAAATAGTAGGTTCTAGGGTTTCTACATTCGGAATGACTACTATGATTTGGGGAAGTAATCCCAGTGCCAAGGACCCTTTGGGTAAAGGTTTGGGACTCAGGCAAAAGAGGACTACCGGCACTTTATGCGCATTGGAGGCTTGTATAGTGGACGTTGGTGGGTGTACATGGGACGGTCTAGGATTCAATCTTTCGATGTGGAAGTGTAGGTTGCATGCTTGCTGCCCCAGATGCTAAAGCCACAGGAAGATCATCTTCAATGCGAGATGCTGTCCTACACGCCCTAGCTTGGGGGATCCGAATAATTTGTGGTTGATGGTCCCTTTCATGTCCTTATATAAGAGTGTAGATGATCCCCCAAGCCGAATTCTAACTACCAAGGCACCCATATCCCAAATACCACACCCTCTAAGCCTTGTGCCCGAGCACTGCATCAACCTGTCAGTCGAGCTTTGAAGTAGAAGCCGAGAAGCCGGAACATTCAAAGGGGAAAAGGAGGGACCTTTAATGGGGACCCAATACTCTATAATGGGCTATATAGTGGGTATATAATAGCTATATTAGGGGTATGTACCTGGGGGTCCTTATTAGGGGTCCCTCCTTTAACCCTTTGAAACATAATCCTGAAAGGTAAAATTTGGGGAATCCCACCCTCCCGGTTCGGCTGTGTTTTGCTTGCCTTGTTGCATAGTCTATTTGCGAGAGCTCTCTAAGCAGGGTTTTTTCCAATTCCACCAGATGCAATGTTAAATCCATGTTCCAACTTTCTGGGGCTCACCTTGCAAACCCTAAACCCGATATCGTGAACCTCTGAACCCCGAATCCCTAATTAAACCCCAAACCCTACGTAAACCAACAACCCCAAAACGCCTAAACCCCTAAACCCTAAACTCTACCGCTGGAGGGCTGGAGCCACGTTCTTCGTTTAGCTGCCGCCGCTGGGGCCATTGCCGTGGCCACTGCAGGTGGGGGTTAATATAGGGATCTCAACAACTAGAATAGGGTTTAGGGCTTTGGAAGTGTAGGGCTTAGGGAATTTAGGGTTTAGTGCTTTGTTTAGGGTTTAGGGAGTTTGGGGGGGGGCGTGGTCTATTATGTTTTTTTTGCAGGCATCACAAAAAAACAATGTTTTTTGGTGATGGGTTCTTGGCCTTAACCCTAAGCCTTAAAACCTAAACCCCAAACTCCAGGTTGGAAGCCCTAGCACCCTAAACACTAAGCATATGCCATTCTACTATTTGGGTCCATGTAACCGAATACTATATACTTTGGCCTTAAAAGTACTCCCTATGTAGGTACATTGGGCCAAAATTATATACTATTTGGGTACATGGACCCTTAGAGGGTAATGTGGGAACCTGATTAAGAAACCTTGGGCCTTTATTAGGGTTCCTTATATGAATCCTACTGTTTTTGTGTAAACGGGTCAGGATGTCATGATCCGGTTCCTACAGTATCCTTAAACCCTTGACCCAGACAGTGAACCCCAGTTCCCGGAAAGCTAAACCCTAAACCCGAAACCCTAAACCCAAAGCCCTGGATTGTTAAACCGTAAACCCGGTAAGGCCTAAAAGCCCTTGCACCGCTAAGAACACCAGATCCTACACCTCCACTCGAACCTTATAACGTAGGGGTACCTAGAAATATGCTTAAATCTTTGGTTATTATCATCCCCAAGAAACAGCGAACATTATAACTTCTGCTAGGGGTCTAAGATCAGTATAGAAACCTTTGAGCCGCGAAACCTCATCCTCATGAACCGCAAGCCCTGACACTACCTGAATCCTGAAACCTATGTTCGTCAGGAACCATAGGCCTAGCAGGGAGGTGAAGGAACCCTTAGCACGGAGCCCTGCCCCAATCCTTGCCCGAATCCTTCAACCCCCTGAGCCCAGAGACTCCAATATCCCTTAGCTACGGAATATGCCTTAAGTTATAGTAGGAACCCTAATATGACTTAAGCCATCTTCCTTAATGAAGGGGTATATTGGAGCCTCTTAAACCCTAAACCCTACAGATCCCTTTCAGGAACCCTTAGGGGTATAGTCCTTAATGAAGAGACATATGGACGCTGCCCCCGGTGATCGACGAGGAGGAAGAAGTCTACAGCAAGCTGCCCGAGGCAGGTGACCCAATCGAGGGACCAGTCTGCGACTCCAACACTGCCTATAGTCTCCATTGTAGTTCCTTTTTGGGGTTACCTTTTAGGATACTTAATATAAAACTGGTTAAACCAAAAAAAAGGAACTACAATGGAGACTATAGGTGGAGCTGAACTGGACCTTGAGAAGGTCGCGGCAGCAAGAAAGGAAGAGTTGGACTGGGTTTAGCGACAGAACCTTTCTTAGGGGTACTTAGAAATGATTTTTCATTTTTGGTTCTTATAATTTCTAAGAAACAGCTGAAATTTTAATTTTTGCTAGGGTACTAAGTTCAGTATAGCTTTACGAGAAAGTTCCCGAGGAACAGGCCAAGGCAGCAGGCAAAGTGGCAAATACCAGTGAAATGGGTTGACCGCAACAAAGGAGATCGTGATCTTCCCAACTATCGCTCACGCCTCGTCTGCTGCGAGGTAAAGCGAGCGAAGAATGCGGATGTTATTCCGGATCACGATGCCACCATTGGACCCCCTCTCTGAGCCCTGAACCCTAAAACCCTGTATTCCTTCGTCTCAAAACCGTTCTAAGCCGTACACCCAAGACCCTGAACCCTAAACCGGATCCTCCTTTGCTTTGTTTGTTAGGCCCCCATAAGGGTCCAAGTGCCTAATAGTCATATACTCTCCAAAATCCTAACCTACATCGAACTACTATCCTAAAACCCATTTCCTGATTATTGGGTCCTTTGGACCCTTGGGGGACGGGTTTGCAAAAGCGAGGCGCCGAGCCAAGCTTGCCCAACCGTTCGGCATGCGACGCTTTGGCATTTGGTGCGACTCTGAGGACCCCTCCGTTTAGGGTTCGGGGGGTTTCAGGGTTTAGTATAGGGGTTTAGGGTTTGGGGTTCAGGGTTTAGGGTCGAGGGTGACACGGGGTTTAGCGAAGTTTGGGTTTTAGAGAGGGATACGAAGTGTCCTGTTTGGATTGCTGGTTCCTCTGTACAATCATTATTCCTGGACTGGGCAAACTTGGTGAGTCTGGGTTTGACACGCACGGTGGAAACGGGAGGATGCAGATGTACAAACATGTAATTATGAACGTTGGTACCATAGTGCTTTCAGCTGTGATCTCCAGCAGACGGTGGTAATCTCTAAACCCTAATTAAACCATAAACCCCTAGACCCTTTTGCCGAAGCCTGCCCAAGGGGCCGATCTCTTCACACTACCTATAGTCTCCATTGTAGTTCTTTTTTTGGTGTAACCACTTTAAAAATTTGGATCCTATAATGTCATCCACAACAGGCAGATTCGCCATGGAGACTATGTAGTTGCCTTGATGAGTGCCGGGGCAACGCGGTCGCCGTTTGCAAGCTGACTTTCTTTGCAGTGGGTGGGGAACCCTAAGCGCTATAGCCCCTGAGCCCTAAATCCTTTAACCCCTACACCCTTAGCCCAATATTCAATCCCTAAACCCTGGATTCATACTGTTGATGATAGAAATCCTGCATGACCTTAAGGACCCTAAACTATGGGAATAATGCTATATTCCTTGGTACGGGTAATGCAGGATTTATATCATCAACAGTAATTCATTACCTTACCCTCAGGAATGGTTAGCCCAATAATTAATCCTCCTAAACCCTAAACCCTAGACCCTGGAGTCATAGGATAGCCGCCAGACTGGCCTTCTTTCTGGAGAGAGCATCTGCAGTACTTGTAGGAAGACAGGCGGTGCGGAGACTTCAGACCGAACCCCCCTAAGCCTTACCCTAAGGCTCCATGTCCCCATCTAGTATATACTTCGGCCTTAAAGGGAATCCTATATGGGTACTTTAGGGTATAAGTATTATATATACTATATGGCTACATTGAGCCTTTGGGTTAAGAGCACATACAAAAGCCTCCAACCCTTAAACCCGTAATCTCCGAAACTAGGAGGAGGATCATAGTTCGACTGCTGATGGATGCAACTTCTGCATCACCCATCTTAATGGCATATACATACAGTCGTCATATTCTTGAGGGTTCTAGAAGGACTACCACCCGAAATGAGAGGGAACATCATTCAGTGTCAATTAGGTTTGGTCTTCAAGATGTGTGGACTTTAGGTCAAGATAGTGCAAGTTTTTCCCAAGAACCATGGCACCAGGAGTGTGGCGGAAGAGCAGTGTAACGTGGCTGCTGAGGCCGATGGGCACAACCCGGTCCTAAACCCTAACCCTAAGGGTCCAAGTACCTATAAGTATCATATAATCTCCAAAGTAGTAGCCTGCATAACTACTATCCGAAAACCGAGTATCTAATTATGGGGTCCTTGGAACCTTAAAACCCCAATATAACTAATGTAACCCTAAGAATACCCCCTTATAGAACCTTCTAAGAGCCCTAATTGTTGGGTCTTTTCAACCCTTGGGGTAAATGGTTTAGTCTACTGAGTGGCAGCAGCCGAAGAGTTCTTACGACACCGCTAAGCCCTAGCCTCAGCTAGACCCAAAAAAGCCTAGTAGAGCCCGAAAACCCATAAATCCTAAACCCCAAACCCTTAAGGACCCAGTCTTAGTCGCTGAGTGGATACACTTTGCACCTTCTTGGACTAATATTCCCCATTATAAAAAAGGTGAAAGTGCACACTTTGGGGGGCTTATGAACTCAGCAACAAAGTACAGTAAACACCATAAAGTTGGAAACCGGATTAAGGCCCAATCGCGCTGGGATTCCCTATACATTACTCTTAAGGATTGAGGCTATTGGGTTTCCAACTTTTAGGCGTCTACTGTAGTATACTGCCCCATACCTAAACCCCCACTTGGAGGGTCGGGGGACTTAGTAAGTAATTAGGTAATAAGTAGAGTTATGAGTACCCTAAAAGGGATCCTAATTGGGGTTATGGTACGGAAAACTCTCTAAAATAACGACCTAGTAAGTCCCCCGACCCTCCAAGTAGGCTCCCACAGAGGTTAGGAGGGCGCTTTCCGGTTGAGAGTTAAGGGTTTCTAGGGGTTAGGGTTTAGGATACCTCAAAATTGAGGGGTTCTGAGACCCTTTGGGGGTTTAGGGTTTTAGGGTTTAGGGCTTAGGTTTTACCGGGTTTAGGGTTTAGAGGGGCTTATAGGGTTTCGGCAGCTTGGGATTTAGGGATTTAGGCGCTTCAGCGTCAAAAAAAGTACAGGTTCCCATTCAAAAAGAGTGTTTGTATAGTTGGAATGGTGCTTCTGAAGGGAAGGGGGTCGGGGTTCAGGGTTTCAGACATTTTCGGGCATTTGCATTCAGGGTCTTAGAGCTCAGCGCGTGGCAATGCAAATGCATCAACAAAGCTTACAATGTACCTTAACCCACCAGAACCTACTTTGTTGTAGGGTCCCTGTAAATTCCATATTAGGATCTACAATAGGAACCTACAAAAAAGTAGGTTTTCGTAGGTTAAGGTAGGTTTTTTTTTAACTGCCCGGCCTAGGACTTAAGGTTGTCCTGAATTCGCTAGGGCCGCCCTTCGGTTCGATGGTACGAGTCTTGGGAGTTAGGATTAGGGGGACCCTCGGGGATACAGACCCTCTCAATAAGGTCCAAGTAGGGTTCAGAAGGGGTACCCTTTAAGGGGTCTCCCTCATCATGCTACCCAAGACTATAAGTCTATAAGTCTTCCGTGAGATTGTACAGCTTATAGATGCTTATAGGGACTGTAGTAATGCCCTAAAAGGTCCAGGTATCTCTTTAGGAGGGTCCGGGATGTCCTAGGGAGAGCCCTTGGGTCTCTTAGGGGTCTCAGAAACCCTCAATTTTGAGGTTCCCCAACTTGCTAGGACCCCTAGGCCCTAAACCCTAAACCCTAAACCCCCAAAACCCAAAACCCTAAACCCTAAACCCTAGGGTAGTGTCTAGAGTTACATTTGAGCAACCCGAGCTTCTTAATCCAAAGCCCGAAACCGCAACAGCGCGGATGCCGGTGGCTCAGCATCCTGCTCGTCTCGTGTAGGGTAGTCGCTTATCTACAACCTATAGTCTCCATTGTAGTTCCTTTTTTTGGTTAACCAGTTTTATGGTTAGGATTCTATAATAGAGATTTTGGTTAACCAAAAAAGGGAACTACAATGGAGACTATAGGAAGGACGAGAAATCAAGGGCCGTAAAGCAGACCTGGAAACAGAAGCAGCCTTACGCTAAATCCTGAGACTCCGACACCCTCTAAGTCTAGTTAAAGAGTGTATGCCTCAGGTCATACTAGGTATCCCTCACTGACTGATCTAAAGCAGGGTTTAGGGTTTAAAGCCACGATTTAGAGCTTACGTGGCTTAGGTTTAGGTTCTATTCCGCAGTTAAGGACCTAAAGCTCTGAAGCCGCCTTAAGGACGAAATGAACCCTAAAAGGGTCTAAGGTTCATCTACCATATACGGGTTCATAGTATATGGGTATAGGGCCCTTACTTTTAAGGGTCATTTGGTCGTTCAGGCGGAGCTTTGTTTCAGCATCCGCGGAAGCTTTAAACCCCAGTCCACCATGGCCTTGAACCCGAAGCGAAGTTTCCGATTCAATTAGGTCTCAGTTGCAATATAGTAGTCGCAAAGTCAACTTTGCCTTTCTTCGTGCTACAATTCCTGGGGGTCCATATTTTAAGCATAGTCTATGAGGTTAAGGCGGTTGACTTTTTGATTCAGCGCCGACCGCTAAGGTTCCTAAGGGATATACAGCGGGTAGTAGGGGGTGACTGTCAACCCTTCCCAGATCCCTCGCGAATACAGTGGTCTGAATTGTTAGCAACGGTGGTCTCTGCAGCAGTGTACTACTGAGTTCCCCTTAAGCAAATTGTAAGTAGCCCCTTATAGCATAGCCCCTGAGCAGAAATAACTCTACAGGGCATACCTGGTATACTGAAGTACTTTTCCAGATGTGACCCATCTACGCACCATTTGAGCACTGAGCCACCCTTATAAACCCTAACCTTGCCAGGTGCCTGGTCAGCTCCGTTTCGCTTCACGTCTCAACTCCATGAAAGCGAGGTCCGCATGTCAGTATGGGTAACACAGCACCAACTATTCCACAGCATATTGCGGATTGTCTTTATAATGCTCAAGCCCCCCATTCTACTCATTTTTTCCCCCAGGTTGGTGTTGTTGGGTTTCGTGGCGTTGGTCGTCGAGGTTTGTTTCCGTACATAGGGCATGCCTGTCTTGGGGTTGAATGAACCCTAAACCCTAAAACCCTACCCGACCATTCCGATCACATTTCATGTTGTTTTTTATTGTTCGGCGGCATGTTCAGCCCTCAACCTAAACCTCAGAAAGCCGCTGATGTGTTTCGGGCTCCTTATTATGAGTTCCTTATACAAGTCCTGAAGCAGTTCTGCTTTAGCACAGAACCCATTTGAAGACCCCTCTTTTGTTTGTCTTTTGTTGTTAATGTCATTTCGATTGTTGTGATTGTTAGTTGTACTAACATAATGTAGTTGCCATGTCTCTAGGCTTGCACTCGTCGGGCTTCTTGTAATCTCGCAGTATGCTGGTGCTGCCATGGCGCATCGACGGAGCAGAGGTAGCATTGCTATTGCCAGCCTTGCGACCCTGCTGACAGTCATTCAATGCTGGATGGCGGGAGTTTTCGCGCCGGTGCTTGTTGCAACTCGCTGTTCAGCTAAGCATCCCTCCTGCCGTCAATTCAGAAGGGTTTCGTTAACTGGTGTAGCCAAGCACTCTGATGAGCCACGAGGGGAGGGGGTGCAAAGTCCTTCCGACGGCAAAGCCAAGGGTGCTGGCGAGATGTTGCTGTTGGTACGCGGAGGCTGGCAAGGTGACTTGTACAATTTGGAGCTGTCTTCTGCCCTAGAAGCAGCAGGCGTAAGATCGTCAGGTGGGAACCTAAGCCTTCTTGGCGCAGGGGTTTGGCGGCTTTATTGGCCAACTCAGTCCTCATTGGCTGTGCAGCAAGCAGCGGAGGTTCTCTACACAAGAAGGCCGGTCGGATTACTTGCAGGTCCTTTTCAAGTGCTCCTGGGGCCTGCGCACTCATGCAGATCTTTGTTAGAGGAAGCGCAGGGTGCTCGGGGCGCTGAGGATGCCGTTCTGGGAGCAGAGCTCCTGAAGAAGGTGGAGGAGGGACTTGCTGAAGGCAAGGAGGTCAACGAGTTCAACCAAGCCAAAGAGGTTACCTGGTGGATGCGACTGGTACAGCATCATGGATCCAAAACAGGGACTCCACCGTTTCTGTTCGACGAGGAGTTTCCTTCGTTTTTGGCCAGGCTCGGCGCGAGTTTGGGCGCCGCTGGAGCAAAGCTAGCTGCTGCTGAGGAGCAGGCGGATGTGCGATTGGTGCTGTTGAGGCTTCGTCTGCGCTCATGCGATGGGCTTGCTTGGGTTCGCTCTCAAACAGGTTCGTGTAGAGACCAGGAGGAAGACGGCGACGGCACCACCTGGGCTTTGGCAGCTACTGTAGGGCCAGACATCCGGCGCTCCGCTTGGCTGGAGCGCTGGCAGCATCGTCCGTGGACTTTCACAGGTGCCATGAAGGGACCAGAGTACTTATATAGCAGAATGCAGGTTCTATAATAATAGTAATTATTTTTATTGTTGTGATTTGGGGAAGTATCCGTCGAGGTGCTATGGAGGGTCAGCTGGCGTCCGCTGCCGCCAGAATTGCGATTCTCTCGCACTGCGCACGCGCGCAGGTGAAGGGTGCACTCAATGTGCTAGATCCTTGCGTTGGCTCTGGGACACTGGCTGTGGCTGCAGCCATGGAGCCTGAAGTGACGAAAGTCTTCTGTGTTGACATCAGAGACTTTGCGGAACACTTGGAGGCAAATTTGCAGTTTGCAAACGTGCCTGACATTCAAAAGATGACGCTGTTGGAGCCTCAGGATGTCGCGGACCCTTTACCAGAGTTAGTGCTGGCCGCGACAGATATCGTTCTGGCAAATCCGCCCTGGGGCAAAGTTTGCAAGACTGCTGAGGATGGAACGGCAGTGATGCAAAGCTTGATCTCACAGGTTCCTTGGGCCACATTTGCATTTTTTGTCAGCACAGAAACGTTGAAAGAGATCGAGGACTTGTTGGATGTGCATGAGCAGGTGACTTTGGGAAGCTCGTCTCGCCCGGGGCAGTTCGTTGTAGCAACAGTACGTGACCAAAAGGAGCAAGAACGCTGCAAAATGACGTCCTCTTGCCGTCTGTCATAGGTTGTCGAGTTTGAAAACCTTTAATCTCCGACAACGTATAGTGCAGCAGCTAACTATCATATACTCTCCAAAATAGTCACCTACATACCTACTATCCGAAAACCGAGTACCTAATTATTGGGTCCTTTGGACCCTTTAGGGTAGTGCACGGAAGGCATCGGATGCAAGTTTAAGCCGAGTAAATACTGTAGCAAAGTATCGTGCAGTGTACTACAAGGGTCCAGGTATCTCCTTAGGAGGGTCCGGAATGTCCTAGGGAGAGTCCTTGGGTCTCTCTGGGCTTTCAGAAACCCTCCATTTTGAGGTTCCCCAATTTGTTAGGACCCTTAGGGTAGTGATGTTTTGGAGTCTCTGGTTTCGGAGCTTAGCAAGCTGCGCTCTCAGAATCCACAGAGGAGCAGCACAGCAGGCGCCACCTTCTGATCGGGTTTGGGCTGGAAGGGTTGGCCATGATGCTGTGCTTCCCAAAGGCTCCATGTACCTTTATAGTAGATACTTAAGCTTTAAAGGGTTCCCTATATGGGTACGTTAAGGCCTAAGTATATACTACATGGGTACATGGAGCCTTAGGGCTTGGAACAGTGAAAGCTGAAAAGCTACGCAACATGCAAGGAACCAGAATCGATGCTTTACCTTATTGCCTAGACTCTAGCCCCAAATCCTGAGCCCTAAACCCCAGACCCCGCAGTGACGTGTTGCCTGCAAGCGGTGTTGAGTTAATTAGCCTAAATCTCGCACGGAATGAGCCAATAAAGTGTTGTCTGTCATCTGTGACAGGCAAACATGACGGACCTCCTGAAAGATGTAGCCACGTCCAACTTGTAAGCTAGAGCTGCGGGGCATTCTGATGCTTGTAACAGCGGGCTAGTTTCGCAGAAGTTGGTTGCGAGGTCCACCCACAACAGACGTCTGGATATGATGTATGGGCAGATATATGATTCAAACCCTAAACCCTAACCCCAAACCCAAAACCCCAGCTGCATTTTGGTCGTCAACCGAATGGCTCAGCAACACCGAAGATCTTGGAAGGGGAGGACGGCCAACCTCACTGCGAAGATTGCCAGCATTGCGAACCATACTCTACCCAGAGACTCCACTATCCCGTCATGAGGGAATGTACTATAATATACCTTAAACTATAGTAGGATCCCTACTATAATGTACGGTATATTCCTTAGTTCAGGAACATCAAAGTCTCCGAGTGGTCGCAAGCCCCGAGCTGCAGCCCCAATCAAAACCCAGTATACAATGATTGAAAGCCTCATGAATGCCCTCCCAACCACATAAAGCCACCATGCCCAAACCCCCCAAGACCCGTACAAGACCCTGTTATTGGTTTGTGTTTTTGTTGTTGTTGTTGTTTTCTGTTCTTGCTCTGTTATCGCTTTGCTTTTCTTTCTTTATATGCACACATATATTCATGCATGGGTGGTTGTCAAAATAACTGTGCTTTTGTGGCTAAATCATGATACGGCATCTAATATTTAGGATACCCAAAAAGGGACCCTAATTTAGACAGCCACCCATATGCACACGTATATTCATACATGTTGTTTTTCTCTTCGGCGTGGCAGGCCCGACCTCTGGACGGGATCTACCGATACACTGGGACTGCTGCAGCGCCAGGGCGGAGTACGAGGCACGGCCCACGCTTTGCTAGACGCTTTCAGCTCTTGGGGGTTTTAGGGCTGTCGGTGTTTTCGGGTTAAGAATTTGAAGTTTATGGGTTTTTCTGGTTGAGCAATTTAGGGGCCCCACTGATTGATTTGAATGGGGTTTCGGGGTATAGCGTATTCCAGTGATCTAGGGCCGGCAACGGCACTAATGCGCCTGAAACTAAGTATACGTATTGGGACTTGACGGGAATACGGCTAGGTTGGGCGTTAAGCTAGGGTTTAGAGTGCTTTGTGCTTTAGAATTGACGGAGCAGGCTCGGCTAGGGTTAAGTCAGTTTAAGGGCGTTAGGGCTCGGGTGAAGTTCTAGTTTAGGGTTTCAGGGACTGGGGCTAGAGTGTTTTTGGGTTTTGGGTCAAGGGTTTCTGACGGTTAAGGACAGGTGGCAGACAGAGTATGATAACGTGCCTTGCTAGGGGAGTGCACCCAGGAAACCCGCAGATCCTGAAGACAGTCCTTCTAGAGAGTCTTTTAGGGGCCTTAATATTTAGAATCGGGGTTGGGGTTCCTTGATAGTACTATGTGTATCTAGCATAAGGAACCCTAAGAAGAATAGTACTGGTACTTATCTAGGCCTACGCAGTAGCGTTCTGTTTGTACGAAGGGTCCTTGTTTCTCTCTGGCGGATGTTTCCAGGTCTAGAGTCAAGCTGCTTCAAGATAATGCAGAGTATGCTGAGATCTGTGTAGTCTCACCATGTATTCTTTCGAAGCCTGTACTGCAAGATACCCGCGAAACCCATTCCAATACTAAGGCTCCTATGGCTCAGGATTCCATCATGCACATAATCTGTCTTCACATGCTCAGATTAGTGCTGTCGAGTCTAGGTTGGATTGCTCTTCTCATTGTTGCTGTTAGTGCGCTATTGCTGAATTTAGTCCTGTTGTTACTAGCTACCTGTGTGTCGGAGGTTTAGATATGGTCTACTTCAACTTCCCCCAGCATCTCGAGGCAGGATGCAAAGCTTACTTGTCAGAAGACCTTGCAGCCTTCATCTCGGGAGTAGCAAAATACAACCCCAAAGGGTCCATGCACTCATATAGTATATACATTGGCCTTAAAATCCTATGTAGGTACATTGGGCCCAAAGTATATACTATTTGGGCACATGGACCCTTAGGGATTCGCGATCCTGACCAGGCTTTAGGTGCGTCACGAGTTGCGTACTCTCGGATTCGGGCTATTTCAAGGAACGTACCATCAATCGGATGCTGCACGGCTACACCTCGTCCTAGAGTATCATGCAGGAGCCTGTTCTACTCTAAGGGTCCTAACAAATTGGGGAACCTCAAAATTGAGGGTTTCTGAGACCCCTAAGAGACCCAAGGGCTCTCCTGAGGACATCCCGGACCCTTAGGGTAAGGATAAAGGTTTCACGGCTTCGGGTTGGGGTTTCCGGTTTCAGGGTTTTGGACTGCTTCAGGCCTAACGTTTCGTATGCACCAACAGCCCTAAAATCTTCGAAGTTCCCGAAGCCCGAATAGCCTCAACCCCAACACTTGCCGTTTAACATGCTGATTTCGGGCCGTTTTTGAGGATTTGTTGTGCAGGGTTATCAGGGTTGCTAAACTCTTTAAACCCTGCTTAAAGCCTTAAACCACGAGACGGCAAGCAGCGGAAACACAAGGAAGAGCCATGCCTCGCAGAAGGCTCCTAAACCTAAGGCTCCTTGTAGCCATAGAGTATATACTTGGGCCTTAAAGGGGTTCCTATATGGGAGTTTCCGAAAATAGGGGTACCTTATTTGGGGGTCCTCATAATAAGGATCCTACTATTTAGGGTACCATATTAGGGTCCCCTATTTTCGGAAACTCCCATATGGGTACTTTAGGTATAAGTATATACTATATGGCTACATGGAGCCTTTGGGTAAAGGGGTCATGGGCCTTCCGGGAAAGGCTTTAGAACTACGGCTGATGATACAAATCCTGCATTATCCATAATGAGGAATATACCGTAGTTCCCATAGTTAAGGGTCATGAGTCATGAAGGTATCTTCTGCCGAATCGTCTTCTCAGTCAGTTTCAGAACTTCGTCTTGCATTACTACTACTACTACTACTACTACTACTACTACTACTACTACTACTACTACTACTACTACTACTACTACTACTACTACTACTACTACTACTACTTCTACTACAGATTACGGGTTCACTTCAGTAGTACTGTTACTTAGTAGCTAAGTGACTACACTTTACACTTTTGGGGGTATTATTTCCCACTATAAAACTGAAAATGTACATGTTTTGGGGCTTATGAACTCAGCAACTAATGTTATGATTCCAATCTCGGTCTCGCCCTGAACCCCAAACCGTAAACCCGAAACCCCAAAAGCCCAAACCCTAAATCTCAAACCCCAAACCCTAAACCCCCGAATCACAATCCAAGCCCTAAGTCCCAAACCCTGAGCCCAAGCCCCTGGACACATCACATGTTGAATCCAAAGGTAAAAAGGAGGGACCCTTAATAAGGACCCCTAGGTATGTACCCTTAGTATAGCTATTATATACCCATTATATATAGCCCATTATAGGGTAGGGGTCCCCATTAAGGGTCCCTCCTTTTCCCGTTTGATTAAAAATTCGCAAGCTCCAATATCTATTCCCCAAACCCAAGCTCTAAACTCTGAACCTTCGACTTCAGCAAATGTTCAATAACACTGAACTCTAACCTTAAACCCTAAGCCACCTAATACAAGGGGCTTGATAACTACCTATACTATTTTGGTGGCTCCTTATTGTAGTTCTGATATAATGGGCCCCAAAACCCTATTCTAATCATCAAGGCCCCTGTATTAAGCCCACCAGAACCCGCGGACGATTTCATGAAGCCCTAAACCCTAAAGCCCTAAAGCCATAGACCCTCAACCCCTAAACCCCTAACCCCTAAAGCCCTAAACTCAAATTCTAAAGAACGCCCTAAAGCCATGAAGCCTAAACTCTACACCCTAAACCCTAAACTCCTAAACCCTAACGAAAGCCCTAAACCCTAAAGCGCTAATCAAACCCTGAACCCGTAAAGCCCTGAAGCCATAAACCCTAAACCCCAAAAGACCCTAAACCTCAAAAGACCCCAAAAGACCCAAAACCCTTAACCCCTAAAGCCCTAAACAGCCCTAACGCCATGAACCCTAAACCCCTAAAGCCCTAAAGCCATGAACCCTGAAGACGGTTTCACGACGAGCTCCAAAAAAAATAAAGAGACGGTTTCGCGAACATAAACCCTAAACTCCTAAACTCGAAAAAAGCCCTAAAGCCATGAACCCTAAAGAAAGCCCTAATTCCATAAACCACAAAGAAAGCCCTAAACTCCTAAACCCTAAACTCTACACCCTAAACCCTAAAGAAAGCCTTAAAGCCACAAAACCTAAACTCCTAAACCCCAAAGAAAGCCCTAAAGCCCTAAAGCCATAAACCTTGAACTCCTAAACCCTAAAAAAGCCCACGGTTTCATGAACCAGGGCCTGACACCGGAAGCGGTCCGGGACGCCCTGGCAGCAGCCGGGCTTTCCGCGTCGACCTCGGACTTCAAGCAGGGGGTTTCCTTTAAAGTTTAAGGGTCTTAAGAGGTTTAGGGTTTCCTGTAAAAGGTGCTTAGGGTTCCCTGTGCTTCCTCGACCATAGTTTTTGGGGTGGTTGCGAACCACCTTGTTTCGCCCCGGAGCGCCCCTACTTTTCCCCACCTGATGTTGTAGATCATGTAACCACAACTTTATGGAAACCACCCTATTTTGCCCCGACACAGTAATCCACAATATCAATGTAAACCACCCCGTTTTACCCTACACCGACATAATGGAAACGACCCCGATTTATCCCACCAAGCGACCCTGATTCTACCCCGTTTAATGTACTTATATTTGGCTCGACAACAACAGCCCCAAATTTGTCATAACCCATGCAGCCCCCTGAAGCCCTAAACCCTAAAAGCCTTATGTGGAACCGGCGCTTCTGCTCAAACCACTAGGTTTTGTTTTGCAGATTCCCCGGGGCTTACCTGCGACCTGTCCTGTTTGCCATGCACACGTACAGCCTGTTCAAGTACCAGGACATGCGTCACCTGGGGCGGAATGATGAGTGGCTCATTTTGCGCCACGACGGGCAAAATTTGGGCCACGTCTTCTTCCGTCGTCGAACCCGGACCAACAGAAGGGCCTATGCTCAACAAGGTTTTTGGTCCTTCGACGTCCGGGACAACGCAAATTGCATCACTTTGATGGACTTTGCATGTTGCCCGGATCAGGGCGTACGTCGGCATCCAGAGCTGCAGTTTCGTGAGCTCCCTGGCCGGGTTCACGGGAACCAGGTGTTTCGGACTCCGGATGGCGCCCGTGCGATCATGTTCTCTGTTTCATGGCGGGGGGTTTGCTTGGTCCCTAATTAGGTGGTTCGGCCACGATTTCCCAACCACGGGAAAAAGTAGGGTGGTAATGGCAACGCCCTAGGTTTCTAGGGTGGTTGGAATCATAGGGGTTTAGGGTTTCCTTTAGAGGGTCTTGAGGTCTAGGGTGCTTAGGGTTTAGGGTTTCCTTTAAGGGGTCTTAAGAGCTCTAGGGTTTAGGGTGTTTAGGGTTTAGGGTTTCCTTTAAAGGGTCTTAAGAGCTCAAGGGTTTCCTTTAACGGGTTTCAGGTTTCTGGCCTCCTATTATAGAAAAGCATATACTTTTCCCCAGTGGGTTACTGAACAGCCTAGTGAGAGGTCGTGGGTTTCGTTTAAAAGGTCTTTAGGGTTTGGGATATCTGTAGAAGGGTTCTCAGGGTTAAGGGTATCTTTACATTGTCTTAAGAGGTCTAGGGTTTCGTTTAAAAGGTCCTTAGAGTTTAGAGTATCTTTCGAAGGGTCCTTAGGGTTTAGGGCTTCCTGTATTGGGTCTTAAGAGGTCTAGCCTCGGGTTTCGTTTAAAAGGTCCTTGGGGTTTAGGGTATCTGTAGAAGGGTCTTGAGGGTTTAGGGTTTTTTTTAAGAGTCTTAAGAGGTCTAGGGTTTCGTTTAAAAGGTCCTTAGGGTTTAGGGTTTCTTTACAAGGGTTCTTAGGCTCTATACTAGTATGCAATCTCTCAACCCTTAATTATAAGAACCTTGAAACCCTACTTGCTAGGTTCTTTGGACCCTTAGGACTAACTTTCCCAGGCAGGCGGCGTGGCCTTGCGCTATCCCGAGAGTTTCCGGCTCGGCGGATTCACGATGCTTGTCTTCTACCCTAAGGGTCCTAACAAATGGGGGAACCTCAAAACTGAGGGTTTCTGAGACCCCAAAGAGACCCAAGGGCTCTGAGTAGGAGATTCCGGACCCTCCGAAGGAGATACCTGGACCCTTAGGGTACTTGGGATCATGGGACAACAGTTATCTGATTTATTACCCAAGTTCTAAGTGCCATGATCCTTCAAGTAAGCTCTTTCAGGGTTTCTGGGGCTCGTCAGGGTTTTTAGGGCAGGGTTTCCAGATGCTACAAGAGTTTCATAAGGGTTTTCGGGTTTAGCGGTTGAGGGCTTAGGGTTTAGGGACTTATGGGTTTCCATAGGCTTGCAGACTTAAGGGCTTGACGGCTTGACAGGGTTCAAGAAGGGCTTCGTCGCATGGTTTATCATTACCCTAGGGGCTCCTGGACCCTTGTAGCGAGATCACAAACCTCAGCCCCAAAAGCCCAAAACCTTTCCCCAGAAAGCCCAAGACCCTCTTTGGTGCCTTAGGGTAATCAGTTGGCTTACGCCACATAGGTCCAGGTATCTCCTTAGGAGGGGCCGGAATCTCCTAGCAAGAGGCCTTGGGTTTCTTTGAAGTCTCAGAGATCCCGCGTTGTTAGATTCACCAAGGTGCTGGGACCCTTCGGGCAGGGATGTCAGCCAGGATGAGGGGTTTGAGCTTATTCAGCAGTTTCCCAGGGACTCCAATGTCCCTTCATTAAGGAATATACATTCACGTTTTCGCAGGATCCCGAATGACCTATAATGTGATTTAACTTAGATCCCCAATACCCAACCTTTAAACTTGTTGGGTTCTTATAGTTTAGTAGGCATCGGAAAGTTTAACCTTTCATTTCTGTGGCTTATTGGGGGAGTAAGTTAAGGTACTATAGGGGCCTCTTGTAGAGTTATAATTACCATAACCCCAAATTAGGATCCCTTTTAGGGCACTTATAAGTCTACTTATTACCTACTTGCTAAGTCCCCCGACCGTCCAAGTAGGGGCCTCAAGAACTGTCTTCATGGCATTCAGGCCTTGGGGCTTTCGTGATACACTGGCGTTGCATCGCATTTGAGGTCGGCTGGCATTGTTCAAAGACTCCCTCAATTAAGGAATATAAAAATGTATACCCGAAATTGTAGTAGGCTCCGTACTATGATTTAAGGTATATTCCTTAATTCAGGGATGTTGGAGTCTCCAAGTGTTCTGGACGCATCGGCTTCCACAGCCAGTGCCAAACACAAGCGCAGCTTGACACAAATCCAACCCTTTGCCTGCGGCCTCACCATCCCCAAAGGGTCCAAGCACTAGTATAGTTTGGGTACGGCCCCCGCTCAGTAATAGGTATTCATAGTATAGATATAGTAGGACCTTTATAGTAGCCCTATTATAGACTCTTACTGTATGGGGGCCGTACCTAAAGTATAGTATATACTGTTGGGGCCCAAATGCCTACTAAGTACCTTCTAGGATGGTACATGGACCCTTTGGGATCATCGGGGCAGCCGATCGGTGCGCAAGCGGGCAATTCGCATCCAGTTCTACGGTTGATGATATAAATCCTGCAGTCCCTTAATGACCCTAAACTATGGGAATTATGGTATATTCCTTATTATGGGTAATGCAGGACTTATATCATCAACAGTAGGACCCACCATGGCGAGAGCTTGAAGATGTTCCTTGTGAGGAACTCTCCAACAGCTGCGGCTGCCTGGTTCTTAGTAGGGAATTGGGGAATGGATTCTGGAGGCCACTGTTGATGGACAAAATCCTGCATTACCCGTTATAAGGAATATACCATAGTTCCCATAGTTTAGGGTCCTTAAGGTCATGCAGGATTTTGTCCATCAGCAGTATGATTGGGGATTATATAGGGACTACCGTAGGGATCCATTCCCCCATTCCCTATTAAGCACCAGGCAGGTGATGGCGGAGGTTTCGCTGTCTCTGCTCCCGAGCCAACCACGCCAGAAGCTGGAAAGCACAACCCTAAGGGTCCAAGTACCCAAATAGTAGGGTTTCAAGGTCCAAAAGCCATTCAGAGTATGGATTTTGGGACCTGAAACCCCACTATCTGGGTACTTGGACCCTCTGGGCAAGTCGTTGGGGCCGGAGGAATGGTAGGCAAACGTGGTCCCCACCACTTCGTGCCCTAGACCGTCAAGGCTTCAGATGTAAAGTAAAAGCCAGAAAGTTGGAATATGGTTTCAGGGTAGGAGACCTTATACTTTACCATAAAGGGCTTAGGATAATCATATTCCAATTTTCTGGCTTTTACTTCATGGGAATATCCCTGAGGGTCCATGTGCTCATACAGCATATACTTGGACCCCCAAAGTATTTAAATAGGGACTACATTCAGGCCAATGTATATATCGTATACCATATGAGTCCATGGACCGTTAGGGCAACTTTTCACAGTGAGTCTCAAGCTACACAGTCTTTGGGCTTGGGTCTTAGGGCGAAGGTTTGCGACAGCGCAAGCCACATCCCCTGCCTTTTCACCCCCAAACCCCGGCCGGGCCCACGCCTAAACTAGGCCCTAATCCCTAAACCAACAACGCCACACCCTACACTGCCCTAAGCTCTAACTCTAGTTAAGCCCTAAACCCTAAACCCTCAACCCAAAGCCCTGAAACCCCAAAAAAAGGAATCCGGACCCAGCCTACAGAGCGTTGGCTGTGAATCTGACCGTGGAAAGCTGCCGC
This sequence comes from Symbiodinium sp. CCMP2592, assembly GCA_905221615.1. NCBI lineage: Eukaryota > Dinophyceae > Suessiales > Symbiodiniaceae > Symbiodinium > Symbiodinium sp. CCMP2592. The sequence continues at coordinate 1,797,119 of CAJNDT010001113.1, forward strand.
TGGGCACAGGACCTGACTTGGGACTTCCAATTTCGGCTTTAGGGTTTGGGGTTCCTTTAAGGGATCTATAGGGGTTCCTTAAAGGCTCCTTTAAGGGCTCTACAATAAGGGATCTTTGGGATTTAGGGTTCGGGGGTAAGGGTGTAGGCTGTGGGGCGGGGCCTTAATGCTTGGAATAGGGTTCCCTTTCTGAACAGCATACCCCCAAGACCTATTCAAATTCTTGAGGCCCCGAGTCTATGTTGGTTACTGGCTTCTTAAACAGTTGCTTAAAGGAGGTGTGATAGGGTTTCATGCATGTCTGTCATGAACTCCTTGCAGGTTGCATGTGAAATTGGCGAAGTGCAATTACCCCAAGGGTCCAAGTGCCCAAATAGTACGGTTTCAAGGTCCAAAAACCATTCAGAGTATGGATTTTGGGACCTAAATCCCTACTATTTGGGTACTTGGACCCTGTGGGCTAGAGTTTTAATATGTTATACTGGAGGAAGATACTGGGTTCTGGATGCGGCGTCCTGAAAAATGTGTGCGTCGCCCACCCTTTCCTCATTAATACAAGCTCCTGAACCCCAAACCCAAGACCTAAGCTCTAAACCCCGCAGCAAAAACAAAACGAAACCACAATACCTGAAACCTCCAACCCTTAACCCCGACAACTGCAAACCCCAAAGCAAAACCCGAGCAACGTTCAGCATGATTCGACAAGCGTATGAACCAGCAATACGCTGGGGTCGTTTTCCGACCTCGAGCTGTGTTGGGATATACGGTGTATTGAATGGCTGTTATCAAGATGCACACGAGTTTAGGCGTGTTACATTAGGAGTCCGTTTTGGGTGAGCCCTTTTCTCCCCCATTCAGGTCTATATGTGCCTGAAGCTCTCATGTAGGTTTACTTGGACCATGTGGTTCAGGTGTTGGTGCTCTACATTAGCTTGCGAGCTGTTGTTATGCCGAATTTCCCAGACCCCAAAGCTCTATAAGTCTGAACCCTAAGCCGTATCTAGATGTTGACTGGGTACATCGGGCTGTTCGAGAAGGATCTGGATTTTGAGGGTAATTCGCCTCTGCATGACCTGCGGCTGATTCCTACAGCTTCCTTTACAATGCCAGTAAAGCCAGAAAGTCCTCACCTCACTATTTTGGCTATATTATGCACGAGCTTATCCACCAGCACTCACTTTGGGCCGGGCATACCCATAGAGGCCCCCTTGAACTTAAAATATGGCATTCTGTCTTTGCGCAAGGAGCTAAATGCAGACGAAGTGGTCGCACCCTGGCCAAGCATGGTAAATGCCAATAGACCCGCAACCCGAAGCAAACGGCGCGCCGGCCCGCATTCTGGGCAAAATCCTAGGCCCTACTACAGGGGCCCTAATTAGATAATTGCCAATACTATCTTTGGGGGTTCCTTATTATAACTATAGTATGATGGGACCCGGAACCCTATTCTAATTATTATACAGCCCCTGGATTACCTTACCCCACCTCTGTTCTTGGGCGCACGCCAAGCTTTGTTTGTGGATCTAGGACCCTATAGATCGCATTCAGTGGGACCCGTCTGGTGTTGGCGGAACAGCCCACAGGACTCTCCGTCGCATCAGTAATAAGGTAACTAGACTTCTGTCTGCTTGTATTCCTAATCCATCAAGTATCCCTACTTCCTGAGTCCCAAAGATCCTCCAAGTATTTTCTATGAAGATTGATTTTTGGATCTTTTCGGGGGGCCCTTGTACATGGATTTCAGCAAGCCTTGATTCTGAGAGTCTTATGTATGCGATGTTTTTCGCGGGTCGCGTGAAGAAACGGCTCCTTCCTTGCCCTCATCCTAAAAGAGTGTAGGATGTAGGGTTTAGGGTTGGTGGTTGGCACGCTGCAGCACCAAAGCAAGGTGTGGCCACAGACGGATGGCTACGACTACTCGTTCCAGGTGGACTACCCCCTTCTTTGGTCACGCAGCCTCGCTGCCTTCCGTGGCTTTGCTTCAGATCAAGATGTGGAATGTATTCGACCCCTCAAACAGATTCCATTCGCTAGGATCCTGTGGGATCCTTGCTAGAAGGGTCCCTCACTGGTGTACTCCAAATAAACCCTAAGGGTCCAAAGTTTCCAAAGGACCCAATCATTAGGTACTTGGGTTTAGGATAGTAGTTATGTAGCTCAATATTTAGGAGAGTATATGATTATTAGGTACTTGGACCCCTAGGGAAACATGACTCGCATGTCAGGGTTGAAACACCCAGAGGGTCCAAGTACCCAAATAGTAGGGTTTCAGGTCCCAAAATCCATACTCTGAATGGTTTTTTGACTTTGAAACCCTACTATTTGGGTGCTTGGACCCTTAGAGACAGGGTTCAATTTTTGGGGGCGCCCCAAAACCCCCTAGACCCGCAACCCTAGACCCATCGTCTCCTTAGGAGTTTTTTGTTCACATAAGCCCCAAGAGAATAGTAAACATAGTATTCTTATTATTGTTATTGTAATTTAATTATAATCATATTTAGTATTTATTATTATTATGATTATGATTATTATGGTTCTAAGGGGGGGTATAGAGACTGAGCATTGGTGAGGGGTCGACGTTTTGGGATGGAGTCATGGGTGTTGTTGGCCAGCAAGCTTCTGTGTTGCTGGCTCGGGTAAAGCTTAAAGGGTTCGACAAGGGATCTATAGGGCTTATTTGGAGGGTCGGGGGACTGGAGCTATAAGTACAATAGCCCCCACTAGGATCCCTCTTAGTGCACTTATAACTCTACCCATTGCCTACTTACTAAGTCGCCCGACCCTCCAAGCCTATAGGGGGTTCCTTACAGGGTTCTGTAAGGGATTTATGAGGGTTTAGGGTTTGTGCTCTACTTGGAGGATCGTGGGGCTATTCGTATGTGAGGGTATAAGTACGCCAACAAAGGTCATAAGCGATTGTAAGTCTACAGTTACCGTATTTTTTAGGGCTTGAGGTAGCCGATCTTCCTTTAGTTTTTAGCCGGCGGCACTTGGGTTTACTGTTTAGTTTCCCTTGTTCAGGTCTTGCTATGATCCCGATATGGTAACTAACCTCAAGCCCGCCCAGAGTACTGTCGTCCCTGGGGTTCCAGCAGTATTCACCATCACTAGTTTCAGGTGCGCTGAAGCTAACAACCCTAAACCCCTAACCCCTGAACCTAAACACTAAACCCCTTACTTGGAGGGTCGGGGGACTTACTAAGTAGTTTCTTTTGGAGAGTTATAAGTACCATAACCCCAATTAGGGTCCCTTTTAGGGTACTTCTAACTCTACTTATTACCTACTTACTAATTCCTCCGACCCTCCAAGTAGCCCCTTAACCCCCAAGTGGGGCGCTCCGAGGGGCTGTGCTGGACGATCCCCTCTGCCGGCCACTGAAAGTCTCCATCGAGTTCAAGCCAACCGCTTTCTGCTTGCACAGAGGGGTTTAGGGTTTAGGGTTCCTTAGAAGGCGTTCCTTCAGAACCTGGAGGCTGTCATCGGGCGTACGGAGCAAATTCTTCTAGCTTACCCAAAGGGTCCTAGGTATTGTTATGGGGAATACTACCCCAAATCATAATACTAATTCCTAGAAAAGTGCCCCTACATTCTACTATGTACGTACTTTGGACCCGTTGTGTTACCCCAAGGGTCCAAAGGACTCAATAATTGGATACTCGATTTGCGGATAGTAGTTATGTAGGTTACTATTTTGGAGAGCATATTATGATAATTAGGTACTTCAGACCCTTAGGGCCTTAACCCCAAACCCCTAAACCCCAAACCCCCAAACCCTAAACCCTAAACCTAGGAGTTAGAGGTATTTTGAACCCGTTGTGTTATAGTTTTGGATCAAGCGGCCGAGGACACCTGGTTTTTCCGGGTTTACCCTAAGGGTCCTAACAAAGGGTTTGGGGTGGGTTAGGGTTTACATAAGGGTTTAGGGTTCTTTTAAACGGATCTAATTATAGGGTTTAGGGATTAGGGTTTGGGGGGGTCCAGGTTTAGGGTTTTTAGGGTTTTGGGGTTTACCCTAACGGTCCTAATTAGGGAACCTCGAACCAGACCCCAATGACACCCAAGGACTCTTCCCAGGACATTCCGGACCCTCCTAAAGAGATACCGGGACCCTTACCCAAAGGCTCCATGTAGACATATAGTATACACTTAGGCCCCAAAGTACCTATATAGGAACCCCTTTAAGGCCTAAGTATATACTATATGGGTAGGTGGAGGTTTGCTGTGTATCAGGCCCTTCTGGCGATCCTTTTCGTCCCTCTATGGCGATCTACTGTAGGTAATGTAGGGGCCTTCACTTAAGGATTACCTTTCCTATTTATTATTATTATTATTTTGTATTTTTTTGATTTTTCTTTTGGATGCGGGGTCGTTATTCTAGTTATAGCATAATGGGCCCCAAAAAACCCTATTCTAATTCATTTCTGAGGCCCCTATATTGTAGGGTTTAGTCTAGGGTTCAGGGTTTAGGGTTTGTGGATACCCCGAAATCCCATTTCCAATTAACAGGGCCATTGCATGATGCATTACGGCCCTAAGTTTTGCAAGGTCATCTCAAACGTTGTAAGGCTTGATGGTGCAAGAGTGTCAGTCAGGCCGGAGAGGGGTGTGGCGAAGTTCTCGGGTGAATCCGTTTGCCGGCTTCAGATCTTTGGAAAACTACCCTGAACCCTCAACTCTAAACCCTAAACCCGTCTTCTGGTTTATCTAATTTTGGACATCTGGTCTAGGCCTTTATCAGAATCATCGGCACACTGTGCCCTGCACCGGCCCAGGACGAAATTAGTCGATTCGCCGCCGTGCCAAGCACGGCTGCAGCGCTACTGCTTCTTGGAGCAGTTCTGCTCAGCCTGACAGGAGAAGAATTCTTGGAGAGTCGGGGGACTTACTAAGTAGTGTTTTATAGAGTTATAATTACCCTAACCCCAATTAGGGCCCCTTTTACGGTATAATTACCATAACCCCAATTTGGGCCCCTTTTACAGTATAATTACCATAACCCCAATTTGGGCCCCTTTTACGGTATAATTACCATAACTCCAATTAGGGCCCCTTTTGGGGTACTTATAAGTCTACTTACTACCTACTTACTAAGTCTCTCGACTCTCCAAGTCGGCTTCAGGGTTGCAAGACCATAATGGGGCCCTGAATACCCTAAGGGTCCATGTACTCATATGGTATATACATCGGCCTTAAGGTATTCCCTATGTAGGTACATTGGGCCCAAAGTATATACTATTTGGGTACATGGACCCTTAGGGATATGTATTCCCTTCATTGTCCGCCTTCCTTGTAGAATTATGACATGCCAAGAGTCATGTATAATACCATCAAGGAATTAGGCTACTTGCCTGCTATGCCACTTCGCAGGCCCTTCCATGGTCCTCCCCTACTACCAACTTTGGGGAATATATGCCGTTAACCTATATAGGAGGCGTACCTTTTAGTGCTAGCCGCTTCGAAGTGACCGGCTCCTGTTGGAATCCTCCTGCAGCTGTCGCTTGCTCTTCTTTTTTCTGAGTCATGTTTGTAAATTCTGACCTTCAGTTTGGTGGTTTGGGGGCATAGGGTTGATGAACCATAAATCCCATAGTCTAGGGTCACTAGGGTAGTGCCGGATTTATATCATCAACCGTCGCGGTGTAGTTATCCAGGGTTTTGAAGGTCAGGGTGCAAAGGGTCCAGTGCTCGCCTGCATGCTCAAACGCCTGAGTTCTATGCGTTGTTGCATGGCTTGGCCCTGTGATCATGGTAGCCTGACAACACAAGCAGGTACTGGTGGAGGGTCTGAATGATAAGTAGTACTATCGCATTAGCCGCAGGTGTAAGCGTCCAAACAGGCCAGGGCTGCGTGTTGGGGCTGCGAGAAAGGGTCTAAGCTGAATCCAGGGACCTACCCTAAGGCTCCCAAACCTTAGCCCCGAAAGCCCAAGCCCTCCACCAGAAAGCTCATGACACACTTAGGAGGCAGGTTACATGCAGAGTTGTAGGTAGGTTACCAGCAGTCAGGGTACGTCTAGCTCTACTAATTACCTATGTACTAGCTCACCTGATTCCCATGATACAGAACTTTTAGGCAGGCATTTGGGTCAAACCGGCGGTATGCTTGTGGGGTTTCACAATACTTACCAACCGTGTGAACCGTACGTTCTGAATCGCCCAACACCGTATAAGTTTCGAAAGCTGGAGCCCTGCCCAAGACCGAATAAGTTTCCAAATCTGGAGCCCTGAATCTATTTGAGGTTACCTTATACCCTTAAGCGCCCCTAGAATCCGCGCTAAAGGCTTAAGGATACTCAGAACCTTCGAATCTAGCCACTTGATAGGTAAACCCTAGACCCGAAACCCCAAACCCTACACCCTATCCCTAAACCTAAACCCTAAAACCCCCGGGCTGCGGAGCGCAGAAAGAGCCGATGCACCTTAAAACAAAGAAACTAAACCCCAAACCCTGATCCCTAAACCTACCCTAAGGCTCCATAGTAGTTCCTTTTTCGGGCTCATATTTAGAATCCTATAAGGTAACCCCAAAAAGGAACTACTTTGGAGCCTCTGGGTAAGCACTTGACCAGGTTTGTGGCCCAAGTGGACCGACCCAACTTTGGCGTCACCTTGGAGTCTTGCCAGCGGTTGGGGGGTTCGTTATTATAATTATAGTGATATTTTACCCCAAGCCCTGTTGAAACGGTGGACCGGACCGAATACTTCAATTGAGGAATGCAGGGGCTAGGGCTTAAGGATGTAGGGTGAAGGGGCTTCGGGTTTTAGGGTTCAAGGTGTGTAAGGGCAAGTATGTCTTGAGTTGCGAGTTGTGGGGGAAGCCCTAATACCACTTATCGGATATTCCTTAGTTGTAATTTAGTTTTTAGGGTTTAGGGACGTTTAGGGTATTCCTTGCTTACCCTAAGTGTCCTAACACTTTGAATGTACGATTTCTGAGGCGCCAAAGCCCTCCATTATAACGCTTCTATACGGGCTTGACAGGGGTTTCAAGAGGTTTCAACCCTGCATTTTGCAACCTCCACTTGCACCGTACCCCGTAAATCATGCAACTCTCCAGGCGTTTAGGGAAGAAAGGTTTCAAAGGTTCAATGTAAGGGCCTCAATAATTACCTACACTATTTTTGGGGTTCCTTATAATCATTATAGTAAAAATGGCCACAAAATCCAGATCGAATTATAAAGGCTCCTGTGCTAAAAGTTTAGGGCTGGCTGAAGAAGCGTTCAGAGTTTGGGGTGTTTCGGCTTGAGGCCGAGCCTAACAAGCGAGGTTCGTCCCGAGTGCTCTAGCGTAACATACTAATTAGAGTAGGGTTCCTTTTTGAATGGGATATTATAAGGGTACTACAATACAGGGGCCTTCATAATTTGAATAGGGTTTCGTGGCCCATTCTTATACTAGAGTTGTAAGAAGGAGGCCCGAAAGTAGTGGTGGTAATTATTTAGGCCCCGATGGTATCTTGCTTGGAGGGTCAGGGGAATCAAAAAGGTAGGCTTTGTGTAGGAACGAGCATGTAGGATAGCCGAAACGAGAGTACTTGCAGCTCTCCGTACCACCACTTACCACCTTAAAGGAACCCTTGCTGAAACCCCTTGACATCCCTCGTAGAAACCTTCAAGGACCCCTCATCAAACCCCTACAAATCCCTAAACCCTAAACCCTAAACCGTAAGCCCTAAACCCTAAACCCTAAACCCTAAACCCCTAAGCCCTGAGCCCTAACCCCTAAACCGTCTTCAGGCCTTCAGGGTGCTAACTTGGAGTTCCAACACTGGTGGGATCCGGCAAGTGTAGGTTTTTGAGGCCCCAAAGAGTCCACAGGGCTCTGCTTGGGGGGTTGAGTGTTTAGGGGCTTAGGGTTAAGATGTTGGTTGAGGGATTATAGGGTTATGGTGGTCATTGAGGGTTTAGGGTTTAGACATTTAGTGGTTTAGGGCTTTTGTGATACATACTGGTTCAGGTTTAAGGTGCTTAATCAGCGTTTAGGATTTAGGGGCTTTGGGTGTTGGAGATTGCAGCTCCTTCCAGAAGATGAAGCTTCGCTGTGCGGTTTAGGGTGGAGAGTTTGATCATCATCAGCAGTTTGCTTGGGATTTCGTCAGTTCGGGTATAGTATAACTTGATTACGAACTTTACCAAGTGGGAACGAGCTATCCTCGTTGTTTGGGTGATCTGTACAGTATGTCGTGCATTTCTGGATGACCTGACCCGCGCTTGTTCTCATGTCGATTACGGTGTCAGTTGGATTGCTCAGTGGCAAAGCAGCCACTGTGAAAGCCGGCTTGGATGAAGAAGTGGGAACACTGAAACGCCAAGCACAGACGGCACTTGGTGTCGGAAGGGCACGCCTGCTGGACGCCTCAGGACTTGTGCTAGATGTAGGTGAGCCGATCAAGCGTGCTAAGCTGCAGGAAGGGGATACATTGACTTTGCACATAGGAACACTTCAAGTTCAGGCCTCTGGCCGCGCTTTTGCAGCGATTCTTGGCGATGGCTCTGTCTTGACCTGGGGTGATGCTAGACACGGTGGCGACGGTGCTGCCGTGCAAGATCAGCTGCAGAATGTGCAGCAGATCCAAGCCTCTTGTGGCGCTTTTGCTGCCATTCTTCAAGATCGAACCGTCGTGACCTGGGGTGATGCTCACAGCGGCGGCAATAGTAGTGCTGTGCAGCACCAGCTGAAGAATGTGCAGCAGATCCAAGCCTCTGTCGGCGCTTTTGCTGCCATTCTTGAAGATGGATCCGTCGTGTCCTGGGGTGCTGATCGCCACGGTGGTGACAGCAGTGCTGTGCAGGGTCAGCTTAAGACGGTGCAACAGATCCAAGCCACAAGACACGATTTTACAGAGAATGGTGCATTTGCTGCCATTCTTGGTGACGGATCGGTAGTGACCTGGGGTGCTGCCAGCCAAGGTGGCGACAGTGCTGCTGTGCAGGATCAGCTGAGGAATGTGCAGCAGATCCAAGCCTCTGTCGGCGCTTTTGCTGCCATTCTTGAAGATGGATCCGTCGTGTCCTGGGGTGCTGCTCGCTGCGGCGGTAATAGTAGTGCTGTGCAGCACCAGCTGAAGAATGTGCAGCAGATCCAAGCCTCTGTCGGCGCTTTTGCTGCCATTCTTGAAGATGGATCCGTCGTGACCTGGGGTTATGCTGCCCATGGCGGTGATAGTAGTGCTGTGCAGAACCAGTTGAGAAATGTGCAGCAGATCCAAGCCACCAAAGTCGACGTGCTTGTTGAAGAAAGCGCATTTGCTGCAATTCTTGGCGATGGCTCTGTATTGACCTGGGGTGATGCTAGACATGGTGGCGACAGTGCTGCCGTGAAAGATCAGCTGCAGAATGTGCAGCAGATCCAAGCCTCTTGTGGCGCTTTTGCTGCCATTCTTCAAGATCGAACCGTCGTGACGTGGGGTGATGCTCGCCGCGGCGGTGATAGTAGTGCTGTGCAGCACCAGCTGAAGAATGTGCAGCAGATCCAAGCCTCTGTCGGCGCTTTTGCTGCCATTCTTGAAGATGGATCCGTCGTGTCCTGGGGTGGTGCTCGCCGCGGCGGTGACAGTAGTGCTGTGCAGGGTCAGCTTAAGACGGTGCAGCAGATTCAAGCCACAAGACAGGCTTTTGCTGACAGTAGCGCATTTGCTGCCATTCTTGGTGACGGATCGGTCGTAACCTGGGGTGCTGCTCGCGATGGCGGCGACAGTGCTGCTGTGCAGGAACAGCTGAAAAGAATATGAGGTTCCTGTACCCAATATAAAACTGTAAATATTTTCTCTACCTTCATCCCACCTCCGAGGACACCTCCAAGTACCATGTTGAGTCCGAAACCCCTAAACCCTGAACCGTATAACCAACGCCCTACACCCCTAAAAGCCGTAAATCCCTGAAAATTTGAATTCTACAACCTATAGTATAACCTTTAAACCCTACATGCCTATAAACCCTAGACCCTGCACAGGGAAACCGGGTTCAGGGCTTTGGGTTTAGGGTTTATGTCTAACCCAGCCCATCTTTCAATGCGTGATGACACTTCAATAGGTTGCCGGAAAGCGGAATCACTCTACGGCAATCTCACATCACCGGAGAACCACTGAAGTAAAAGTATCCCCCTGTAGCCTCGCTGTAGTTTTTGCGTCATATGCTCCCCAGACCCTTCCTGCGCGTGTTGCTTCTATGTTCCCTCTCTCTCTCTCTCTCTCTCCCTCTCCATCTCCCTCTCCCTCTCCCTCGTATACTTGTATACTTGCTCTGGCAGTCGTGAACACGGCAGAGCTTTCCTGAAGTCCACTCATGTCATCATCAGAATGAAAGCATCGCTACTGGTTCTCCTACCAACTCCCTCTGATCTCCGCCTGACTAGACGATCGCTGTCAGAAACAGGGTTTAGGGCTTAGGGTTTAGGGTTTCCGAAAACAAGAGGTACCATTGTTTTGGTGTCATGAGAATAAGCATCCTACTATTAAGGGTGATATATTAGGGTCCCCTGTGTTCGGAAACCCCCATATAATGTTGCTAGTCGTACAAGACAGGTAGCGCAAATGGTTCCTTAAGTATTCACTTCCTTGAAGCACCATTCCCTAAGGCTCTAAGGACTCATATATTAAGGCTTCTGGGCCCAAAGACCATACTGCATAAGGCTTTTGGGCCATTTTGAGTCTCAGGGATCGCAGCTTAACAACCCCGGAGACCTAAATTCCTGAAACCCTGAATGCTGAAACGCCGACTAAATTCTCAACCTTGTGCACTCAAGCCATTCTCATCCTAGGGTTTAGGGTTTTGCTTTAGGGTTTAGTCGTTAGGGGTTTAGGGTTTTAGGGGTTTAGCGGTTTAGGGTTTAGGGTTCCAGACAAGGATTTGGGCCACCTTCTCATGGCTGGGGAAAATCCTGCACAGAGTGTGGCCTTGGCAGGATGGATGCGGGTCGATTTCACTTTGGGGTGGGGGGGGGAGGGGGGGGGTTGCAATGCGAAAATACGTAGCCCTATGAGCCCAAGTAGAATACAAAGACCTATGGGTCCAGGTATTCGATTATCACATACTCTGCAAAATACTAACCTGCAGAACTACAAACCTAAGCCCGAACACCTAATCGGAGCCTTGTGGACGGTTGTCTTAGTTGTTTGAGGGTTTGGAAATGCCTAGGATGCCCAGTAGTAACTCAGTAGTACTCTTATTCCCTTTTTGTAGTCCTAGGTTCCTTATAAAGTTACCCAATACCAAAGAGAGAGGCCTTTTCATTCTTAGGTTACTGGGTATCCTAGTTGTTTGAGGGTTTGGAAATGCCCATACCTCAGCCTTCTGGAGGGATCGATCTTAGCAGCTCCGGACTCATCAAGCCTTTGTAAATCCTAGGACTTCGATGCCGAATCCCCGAAATCTAAGCCCAGAATCGTAGATTTCAAACCCAACCTCCTGAAGTCCCTGAAATCTCCAAAACAACCCAATTTACGTAGCCTTCGACCTAAAATGCACCCCAAGAGGCGAGAAGCTCTTTGGCATCCATTTGTGCCTCGTCGATGATCTCCTGATACGCCGGTACATAAGGATGGGTAACGATGAGAGAGGGTTTAGAAGGGTTTCCATAGCTTCATAGTTGTAGAAGGGTTTTACAAGGCTGTACGGTTCCAAGCAATCCCAAAACCCTAAACCCCTAAACCCTAAACCCCTAAACCCCTGAACCCCTAAACCCCAAACCCCTAAACCCTAAACCCTAAGGATCTAAGCAAGTAGCGGATGGACGGGGTTAGGGCCTCCCTAGACCCGTCAAAGTAGGTATCTAGGATGCCCAGTAGTAGCCTTATTCCCTTTTTGGTGGTTTCGGTTCCCATATAGAAGACCATTCACAAAAAAGACAAACGTCTTTAATCCTAGGTTATTGGGCAAACTAGGTAAAAAAACACCTCCAAAGGCCATTAGTCTACATGCTTTTGGGGTATCGATAGAGTTTAGGGATTTCTCCTAACCACAAGGGTCCAAGTACCTAATGATCATATGCTCTAAAATAGTAACCTACATCCTACATAACTACCATCCAACACTCCGGGAAAGCTAAATCTAAAGTAAACCCCATAAAGTTGGAAACCGGATTAAGGCCAAATAGTGCTGGGATTCCCTATACATTACTCTTAAGGATTGAGGCTATTGGGTTTCCAACTTTTGGGCTTCAACTGTGAGACTCAGCTCCCTCGCAGAGACTCGGGGCCCTGCTGAGGAGATACCTGCACCTTCGGGCTTAGGATTTGGGGCTTAGGGCTTTAGGGTCTAGGGGTTGAGGGTCTAGGGGTTTAGGGTATACCTGGACCCTAAGAAATCTACCGTTTTAGGGCTCTTTAATATGATTTCCTTATATAAGTCCTTAAAAAAAAGGTAGGGTATTTAACGTTAACGTAGGCGTTAAGGGGTTTAGGGTTTAGGGGCTTAGGGTATCGGGTCTAGAGTCGGCGTTTTTAGTCTGCCTGACACTAAAGTCCAGGTACAGTATCCTTGGCGTTTTTCTGGTTGGCTCTTAGGACTTTAACCTTTTTGGGTTTTCTACATGAACTATAAGAAGGAGATATAGGGAGGCTAAAAAGTTTATCTTTTAGGATGGGTTCAGAACCCAGAGGGTCCAAGTAGCCAAATAGTAGGGTTTCAGGTCCCAAAATCCATACTCTGAATGGTTTTTGGACTTTGAAAACCTGCTATTTGGGTACTTGGACCCTTAGGTGAAGTCAGCCAAGTATCTTGACACGCAGCAGAACGTCAGAAGTATTTGCTGCGCGATGACAGTATGCAGCAAGGCCCCCCACGGCAAATATGGTACTTGGAGGGTCGGGGGACTTAGTAAGTAGATAATAAATAGAGTTATAAGTACCCTGAAAGGGACCCTAATTGGGGTTATGGTACTTATAACTCTCTAAAATACCTACTTAGTAAGTCCCCCGACCCTCCAAGTAGCCTTTCACCCCAGATAGTCTCCACACGCAATAGCCCTGACAAGCCAAGGAACGATGGCCATTCTCGCCTGGGCGCCGAGGTTCGGATGTTTGTGTTTGGGATTGAGCCGGGAAGTTAAGCCCTTAACACAGTTCACCGTTCTCGAAGGATTACATAAGTTTCCTTAGGCTTCTGAAGGGGGTTCCTGGTTTGAAGGTGTAGGGTTTTAGGGTTATGATGACGGGGTCTGAAGGACCGGACAGGGCGAGGTACCACGCTGGATGCAGAAGCCCTTCGCAGGCTCATCAGGGAGAACGAGCTCAAGAGGAGAAGGAGTGTCAGGCCGCACAGTCTGAAGCCTCTACCAGGTACGGACGGAGCGAATCTGTGGCACTTTTTCAGCTACGGACTCGTGCACCGCACTGACAGCAACGGCCAAAACATGTACTCTACCTACGACGACCCTCTCGTCAAGATTAACTCTTGGAACAACATGCCGGAGTCTGTGCGGACGCTGCTGGTGGCGACTATGACGGGATTTCTAAGCGCCATGACGTGCTGACGTAGAATCGAAAGCATCTGGGCAAGTTTTGAAACTAGGTTACAAGGGCTTTTTGGGGGGTTTTGCCTGGCCTAAACCCTAAACCCTAAGCCCTAAAACCTCAGCGAACGTGGGCAGTTTTCTAAACTAGGGATCTAGGGTCCCTTTACAGGTCCCCAAACCAGTGCACCGTTCTTATGAAAGGGACCCTAATTTAGAGAATTACACATGTGAGAACTGGGAGCTTTGCAGGCTGTTCGGGTCTTTCGTCTTCTAGAAATTAGGTTTCCAGTAGTACCTTCTTGCTCTTTTTGTTTGTAGGTTCCCTTACTACTGTACGGTTGATGATACAAGTCCTTCATTACCCAGAATAAGGAATATACCATAATTCCCTTAGTCTAGGATTTCTTTAGGTAATGCAGGATTGATATCCTCAACCGCTGTAAGACCAACTTGTGGGAACAAAGGGGGAACAAAGGGTACCCTTATTATTATTAACGGGCTACTGGGGGAACTTCGGAAAGCTTTGGCTTTGGCTGTATTGTTGCAATGCCTAGCCTCGGGAAGCCTCGCAGTACTTGGTCTCTTCTCGAAGGGTCCAGGTATCTCTTTAGGAGGGTCCGGAATCTGCGAGGGAGAGCCCTTGGGTCTCTTTGGGCTTCAGAAACCTTGCATTTTGAGGTTCCCCCATCTGTTAGGGCCCTTAGGGTTCAGATTATGTCGGAGCCCCGTACATGTCGTATCCATGCGTATACTTTCTTCTATGAATGAAAGATTTCCTGTAGTCCACTTGACCTACTACCATAGTTTGTAACTCAGCCTGAAAATAAAGCCTTTCAAAGCACTTAAGCCAGCCCGTGGGTGAGTTTGGGATGTAAGGTTGGCATCAAGACCCAAGTAAATGTGAATATTGCTCCGTAAAGCTCCTTATCAGAGTCATGGCATAATATACCTCAACGTCTTCTTGAAATTGCTAAGGCGATTATAAGGCTCCAGTCATGGTTTAGATTTCACTGCATTAGCCTGAGTTCAAGCAAGCCTCCAAGGATTCCAAGGGTAAAAGGAGAGACCCTCAATAAGGACCCCTAGGCATATACCCTTAAAATAGCCATTATATACCCATTATATAGCCCATTATAGGGTAGGGGTCCCCATTAAGGGTCCCTCCTTTTCCCCTTTGAAAGATTGAACCCGTAAAACCCAAGCTCCAATGGTTCAAACAGCTGCTCATTTGGGCTACATATCCTAGGATGCCCAGTAGTTCCCTTATTCCCTTTTTGTAGTCCTAGGTTCCTTATAAATTTACCCAATACCAAAAAGAGAGGCCTTTTTATTCTTAGGTTACTGGGTATCCTAGTATCTAAGCCGAATCTAAGCGCTGGCCTCCGACTTCATAGAGAAATCTAAGACTCGATTCTCAAACTTTTATGATGAAGGGTCTATTAGATTTAGCTCACTATAGGGCCCGTATTAATTTCAGTCTTTTCTGCTGGTAGTATGATAGGGATCCTTGAGGAGCAGCATTAGTTGATACTTGTTCTGGCCGTTGTTCGGGTTTCCCGATTCACTCCTAAATCGTAAGCTGTGCGTTCAGTCAGAAAAGCTTCCTGTAATCTGCTCACTTTTCGATATTCTTCCCGAGGCCTTTAGGCATCCTTGTTTTTCAATTATACTAGAATATTTCCCGGAACCTTCTTCCAATTTCTGAGATCTCGACATTAGCCAAGCAGGATGGGTTGATGTTTGGCTCCGTCCACGAGAGAGCCGCATTGGAGATTCGTTCAGCATATTCGTACGTATATAGCAACCAGAAGTGTAGAGTTTAGGATTAACGGGTAGGGATGCATGCTAGGTACATGGAAAAGTCTTAATTGTTGGTTAGGGTAATCCTTACGAAACAGCTAAAATCACCTTTTTGCAAAAAGGTACCAAGTTCAGGTATAATTTCAATTAGGGTTGAGATTTTAGGGCTTAGGGTTGACCGTGTAGCATTCAGAGGTTTATGTTCAGAGTCAGAAGTACGGGTTTAGGGTTTAGGGTTTAGGGTCCCATCACGTACTCAGGCCAGAACATATGGTTGATGTCGCAGGATTTGACGCTGGCAAGATCTTTGTCGCCTCAGTTAGTGGCGGTGCTAGTACTGCTAGTATCATACTCGAACGGCTGCGCTGAGAGCTTGAAGGCCCCTGTATTAGCACTTCGGGGCCTTTGGCCGGAAGGTTAATCGCTGTTCAACCTACTTTTTGGGGTTCAGGGCTCCGGTGATACGGACTCAGACAGGATGTACGGCCGCATGAGAAGTGGGAGGGTTTTTTGCGTTGCCGTTGGGACGTAGAGTCGTAGAGGGTGAGGAAGCAGTCTTGAGGATCCGATCGGGGGTTTTGTGGGCCTAGGGATCAATGTCAATGTAACACATGTAAAAACGCACAAGTCCTAAAGTCTAAAGCCCGGGTCTTGCCTACAATTAAGGAGGTGGTCTTGTGGCTGCAGAAGATCAGCTACAGAGGGAGCATCTATTTCGACACCTTCCCACACAACGAGGACACGTTTTAGTGCGGAAGGGCTTGCCCCTGTAATCTCGGTCGCAGGATTGAGTTGCAACCGACAGAATCGACATGCAGCAGCAGCAGCAGCAGCCATGTTTATAGTCCGTGAAGGCTACACATCCCTAAACCCTAAGCCCAAACCTCTATAAACCCCAAAACCTAAGCTGTGCACCCTAAACCGTAAACCCACCCCTAAACCCCTAAACCCCCCCCACACCCCTAAACCCCTAAACCTTAAACGTGCCGTTGTGTTCGGCGGTCTTTGTCTAGGACCCGGTGCGGGAAGCTGAGTACAACATCCGAAAGTTCACGCGCCTTGGGGGTTACGGTTTAGGGTTTCAGGATTAGGGCTAATGTCAGGGTTTAGCCTTGTAAGTCTAGGGTTCAAGGTTTAGATTGTTGAGGTGTAGTTGTGTGGTTTTTAGGGTTTATTGTAGTATCCTTAAGGGAGGGGGGTCCAAGGGGGGTATATAGCCTAGTGATCCCTAATTCTCCCTAGTACTCCCTAAGGTTCCCTTACAGTCCCAGAAGGATTCCTTATACCCTCCCCCCTTGAACCACCCTCCCTTCAGGATCCTATAGGTTTATCGCCTGTAGGGGGATTCGGGTTTAGCTTTTAATGTGTAGGGTAGGCAGAGGACGGATTTTCGACGGCACATGGAGAGTTCCATACACTGAAACTCCAGCCCCGAACAAAACACGGTTTCGGGTTAAGGGTTTAGGATTTCGGGGTCTAGGGTTTTGGGGTTTTAGCGTTTCGGGGTTGACTTGAGGGCTTAGGGTCACCTTAGCCGTCCTTGCTTCCTCGTGGCGAGGTCCCTGTGGCAGCGTGCAGAAAAACTGCGTGAAGCTGGCTGGGACCTTAGTTCGTGTTTGAAACAGAAGATGATGTAGGAGTATGAACTGTGAAAGCCAAACCCTCTTAAAACCTCCTAAACCCTAAATCCCTAAACCGTAATCTCAACCAAGAGCCCTAAGGCTTGGACGATTTTCTGAGTGCCCACGATGCGCTCGCTTCTCTTGAGCTTATGGACAGGCTTTAGGACCCTCTAGGTAGGCTACTACAACGGTTGGGGTACTGTAAGGGGTCGAGGGGATTGCTGGTGTAGGGGTCGGAATATTTCGAATTAATTAGCACATCCCCGTATAGTCCCCTGAAGAAGTTAGTATGGTATGTTAGACACATTTCTATGTCTAAATTCCAATATGTATGTATAGATATACACATACATAAACATAGAAACATAGAAACATATATATATATATATATATACACATATATATGTATATACACATCCCGAATCTTATCCCAACTGTTGGGGCCGGTACGGTTACGCTAAAGCCCCACTGCTCGCAAAGCTGTAAAGCCTGAACCGAGGAACTCGGAACCGCACATTCCAAAAAGCAAGCGATCTAAATCTAAATTCTGTAGCCCAGGCCCACCAAGTTCTTCTTCCAACTCATTATGGTGCACCGGTTAACGACCAAAACACCCTCCAGAAGGATTTGGAAGGGATCCTAGTGTTATGGTCTTTCAACTGGGGGAGACAATTAACTGGAAGCAGCAGAACTCTACTGTTGATGATATAAATCCTGCATGACCCATAATAAGGAATATACCATACTTCCCATAGTTTAGGGTCCTTAAAGTAATACAGGATTTTTATCATCAACCGTACCTGTAGCACGGAAGACCCTCCAACCTGAGGTTGTTCTCGGATACCCCTGCTAAACAGTAGGCGTTGTGGGGTTTTTACAGGTATTCCCGAACGACATTGCTCAAAGGCAGGCTGTGGATAGAGGTTCTGCGAACATTATGCTATCCAGACTGCGGCTGCTGCAGCAAAGCGCGAAAGAGTGCATTCAGGGTTCGGAACTTCGGGCTTCTTAGCTCGGGGCCCTTTTGGTCAGGATCCCACTGTCTAGAATGTACCCAGGGGTGCCGCTGATTTCCTGAAATCGTTGTCTAAGCGGTGAAGTTCGGATTCCCTAAGGGTCCAAGTAGTCCTTACTTTTGGTTTTTCGTACCCAGACAGGACCCAAAGTCTTATAATAGAGCCCTAAAGGTCCAAGTACCCAAATAGTAGGGTTGCAAGGTCCAAAAACCATTCAGACTTTGGATTTTGGGACCTAAATCCCTACTATTTGGGTACTTGGACCCTTGGGGAGAGTACTTGGACCCTGTGGGATTGTGGACTTAGGCCAAACCGGGATCCTCAAAGGACGCACAAAGGAAGCCCTTAAGGGGTGCATTAAGCGCTCCTTTCTTGGGTTCCTTTAGCGGGACCTAGAACCCTAGGGAGAGGTTACCTGGAGGTTTAGGGGCACTTAGTAAGCAGGCAATAAGTAGACTTGTAAGTACCCTACAACGGATGCTCATTCGGAGTGTGGTACTTTATAATTCTGCAAAGTAACTACTCAGTAAGTCCCCCGACCCTCCAAGTAATTAACGATTCAAGGTTTTGGGTCCAAAGCTCGGTTGAATCGACGCTTCAGCCGTTTAGGGTTTTAGGGCTTTCGGGCTATTCGGGCCAGGGTACTGTATAGTAACCCTAAGCCCTAAACCCTAAACCCTAACGGGTTTTAGGCCTTAGCCCTCAACGTACAAGCCAAGATGCTGAACGATGCATCGCTAGTTGGGTCGAGCCTCGGTTTTTCCATGAGGGAGTTTCCGAAAATAGGGGACCCCAATACCCTAAATAGTCGGATCCTTATTATAAGGACCCGACATAAGGTACCCCTAATTTTCGGAAACTCCCATAAGGGTCCAAAGGACGTAGTACTTGGTGTTTTAGGGGTTCCCATGAGTCGTAAGAATTCCAAGGACCTCATAATTAGGCATCGGGGTTTAAGATAGTAGCTTTGTAGGCTACTAGTTACTATTGGGCGAGTATAATTATGGCGTGCTTGATTTCGCAGGGTTTTGTTTAACAGTTCATGTCCCCCTCCTGAAGCATAAACTCCTCTAGTTTAAGAGTGGCAATCATGGGGATCCGAAACCCTAAACCCTAAACGCCCTTAAAAAAGCTGTGTCAAGAACCAGGGGTCTTAAGGCTTATATAGGGTGTGGCGCTTAGGGTTAAGGGGTGCAGGGTTAGGGTTTAGGCCCTAAACTTTAGGGTTGTGTTAAGAACCAGGGCTGTGCATTCAGTCAGAGGGTTCAGCACTTCGGGTTTACAGGTGAAGGGGCTCAGGGTTTAGGGGATCGGGGCTTAGGGTGTAGGGGTTAATTAGGGTTTAGGGGTTTGAGGGTTGCTTTCATGCTCAAGACATGGCTCAGAGAGTGTTGGGCTACTTAGTAAGTTTAATGCCGATGTCGTTTTGAGTTTGGCGCTTTGTTTTTGAAGTTTTCGTGTGTAGATGCTTGGTGAGTCAAATTCCTGAGCCACTCCACCCTACATCCTGCACAGCTTCTGAACCCTATAAGCTCTTGCCGCAACTACCTGCGCCTACTTCTTGTAGGATTCCAACAATTTCTAGGGCTGCATCGCAACCCTAAGCCCTAAACCCCTAAACCCTAAACCCTAAACCTAAACACCCATATTCTGAAAGCCCTACGCCTTGAACTCGCTTACTAAATCCCTACGGCACGGAGGGGCTCCTGCGGAAACCACTAGCCCGGCAGCTTTTTGTTGCTGGCTCCAAGATGTGGGGGTTTCCGAAAATTCGGGGTACCTTATTTGGAGGTCCTTCAAATAAGGATCCTACTATTTAGGGTACTGTATTAGGGTCCCCCATTTTCGGAAACCCCCATGTTAAGCTAAGGGTTTAAGGGTTAGGGGCCTTACTCTGGTATCAGCACGTGTCACTTACTGCAAGCACAATATCTTTCGAGACCTCAGTCATACTACTCAGGCATTCTTGTATCAACCCATAGGACAGGCGATGTGTGATTCAATGTAACTTTGTTCCTTGATTCAGTGCTTCGGAATTTTCTGGGTCCAATCGTACAGATGTTTGAATACGTAGCAATACAATAACATCCCTTCTAAAGTTACTTTTTGAAGTCCGAGAAGAACCCAGCAGACCTCTACAAATAAGATTCTCAACGAACCATTTAGAGGAGCACTTGAAAGAGCTCTGGACCTTAAGCCGTAGAACCCTAAACCCAAAGCCCTGGAACGACAAGCCCTAAGCCCTAGAGCCCTAAATCCTCAGCCCTGAAAGCCTAAGCCCTAATGCCCTACAACCCTAAAGCTCTAAAGCCTTAAAGTCCTAAAGCCTTAGAATACCCTTTAAAAGGGGGTTTAGGGTTTAGGGGACCTTGTTATCGTACCCCATGGAACCCCTCAAGCCCCGAAGCCCTGAGCCTGGACCACTTGGAGGGTCGGGGGACTTACTAAGTAGTTGTTTTAGAGAGTTATAATTCCCTAAGGGTCCAAGTGCCCAAGTAGTAGGGTTTCAAGGTCCAAAAACCACTCAGAGTATGGATATTGGTACCTAAATCCCTACTATTTGGGTACTTGGACCCTCTGGGATTAAGTACCATAACCCCAATTAGGGTCCATTCTAGGTTATAATTCTGCTTATTACCTACTTACTAAGTCCCATACCTCCCCTCCCTCGTAGATCCCCTTATGATCCCCCTATAGAGCCCTTTAATAAAGGGCTCTATAGGGGGATTTAAGGATCCCTTTAAGGGTCCCTTTAAGGATCCTTACTAAGTCCCATACCGACCCTCCAAGCGGCGCAGGAGCGAAGTCCGGTGAAGCCTGGAGCTGCCTCTGGCCAAAGTGCTTCGCCCAGTAAGCTTAGGGGTTTGGGGGGGTTTAGGGTGTTTTGTTGGGGTTTAGGGCTTACAGTTTAGGCTTTGGGGGGTTTAGGGTGTTTTTTTTGTTTAGGGTTTGAGGGCTTAGGGTTTAGGGTTGAGGATTTGGGGGGTTTAGGGTGTTTTGGATTTAGGGCTTAGGGCTTAGGGTTTGGGGTTTAGACCCCAATCTACCCTGAGGGTGGCTTCCTGCTTTAGGAGGGCCCGAAATCCCCTAGGGAGAGTGTAGTTTTGCATCGCAGCTTGCGTAGGAGTTTGTATGGTCGTGTACAGTCATCATGTTGTGTACTATATACCGCTGACTATTGTGCCCAAGCCCTCTGAGTAAAAGGTTAGCGCGACCGCTCATGGCTTAACGGTTTTGGTGTATTCTATAGGTTGTCAGCCGTATTCGCTGACTTTGTCTCCGTGGTATTCTTACACTGGTATTCACACTGGTACATGAGTACTTCGCCCTCTCTGCTCACTACTGAGAAGGGAGAAACAACTGAAGTATCATCGGACGAGATGGACGACGAAACAAGAGATCGACTGCTTGATGAACAACTCACAGCAGCTGGCGCGGGCCCTATTGCATCGAGCTCAGGATCCCAAGCACTTGATAGGATCTTCGGTCCAGTGGGTCCTACCCTATCTCCATTTGTCTCAAATCCAACGGTCGACATCTCAAACGTGCAATATACCTTGTACAATGTTGTGAACCAGGGTGAAACAGCCGAACAGCAAAGAATGGCAATAGAGCGAACGGAGGCAGATGCTGAAAGAAGACACGCAAGCATTCTGAACCAACAATCGCATGATAATCTTGTGAGAATGGCTGGCATGGCTGAACAGGCCGAGCGCCTTCATGAGGTGAAGATGGCAGAATGCGAAGCACAGTTTGCGGAATTTGAGTTCAACGCATCCCAAAGGGAAAAGTTTTTGTTGAACGAAGTTGCAACATGCAGGAATGAAATGAACATTCTGGAATCAATTTTCCAACAACGACATCAGTCGGAAATCGCTAAGCTCAGAACCACTCTGATTGCTGAGAGCGAACGCAACAAAGCACAACATCTTGACTTTCTTGGAATCCGATTCAAACAAGTCCTTGAAGAAACCGAAGCGAGTATGGAACGGCGTTTCATTACTGAAATCGCCGAAATGAGTGCACAAAACGACAGACTGCAGGATGAACTGGCTGCCGCAGAACGAGCCTTAAGAATGGAAGCCAATGCGGACGAAGCGGGCAAACAATATGCCACGCCGAAGCCAGGACCTAATCCTACTATCCCGTTCTCCAATCCATTTGAGATTCCCGAGAACATGAAGGACATCTTCGGAAGAACGCCGCAAGCTCAGGAACCTCCGCAAGGAACTTCTGTACCACCTGGGTTTGAGAACAGAGAGCCACAAAAGGAAAAGTCTCCTAAAGCTGCCCAAACTGGTAAGCCGGCGACTGTTGATCCAGACGGGGTTCCACATGTTGATTTCGGAGCTGAGGCATTGATTAGGGCAGCACGCTTGCTTACCCCTAAGACCGAAGATGAAGAGGGCAAACCAAAGGTGAAAGAAGCCGAAAGCATCAAGCTTCCCGATTACCCTAATCCAGAGACCTACCGATCGTGGCGGATCTCGGTCCGCGAGATTGTGCGGGCTGCGAGCGATCGCCCGGATGAGGCATTTCGCTGGGTGCAGGAAGTATATGATAAAGAGGCTACCCTCAAGTCCTTACATGACACTGGGAAATTCTTAACATTGGACACGAAGTTGTTGGCTGCACTTACCAGAGTCGCTAGAGGAGAGATTTCAAGGCAAGTCCTAAACTTCAAGGAAACAGAGGCCACAGGAGGACGTGCCGTCAGGGGAAGACAAGTATTGTGGATGTTTCACCAACACTTTAAGACTAATGAAGAAGTCGGAAGCCTCTATAGCGTAGAGGACCTTTTAAAAGTGAAGTTGGTTGGGGACGACTTGGCTACCTTCCTTTACAACTTCGAGTCGGTGATTGCTGGAATGAGTCATGTTCCGGATGAGGTTACTTTGAGGGACATTTTGCTGAGGGAAATTCGGAAATCCCACCACATCAAGTACGATCTTCAGCTGTACGACAGGGCAAAAGAAGGAAACCCCGTACACACGTATGAATTCCTCGTCAATGCCATTAGGGAGCATCTGACTAGAGAGCGTATGCGCAAGAATCGTGATCGCATCGCTAAGTCGCATGGCGATAGATACGGGGCCCCAGCGTACGGATCTGAACGTCGCCCCTCTTCGCGAGGAGGCCGTGGAAGAAGCATGTCCCGAAGTAGCTCAAAATCCAGAACAAGCAGCAAAGGATCGAGCCAACGAACACCGCCTAGATCTCAGAGTCCCAAAACACAACAGGTTTGTTACGACTTCCAGAAAGGGAAATGCACAAGAGGCGACAAGTGTAAGTTTCTCCACAAACCAAAGTCAAGATCCCCAAGTCCTCATCGAACGCCTCAGAAGAAGATCAACGCGATTTGCACCTTTTGGAAGAAAGGTAAGTGCAACAAAGGCAAAGACTGTAGGTTCCTGCATCAAGATAAGCCCAATCCAACTGACGCCGCTCCTACCGAGCAGGCCGCCCCTGCGAAGAACGATGAAAAGCCTAGGAGCCCGACCCCGGATCCTAAAGCAAAGAAGGAAAAGAAACACAGGGGCAGGTCCAAGAGCAAGGAAAAGTCTGGCGGACGCACGGCAGCTTGTTGCATTTCGTATGCGCTGGCAGCTGTGCCCAATGGGCAAGGCGTTAAGGGTGATGCTTCAGGAACGTTCAAGAAACTAAGGTTCAAGGAGAAGCCAAGCATTCGGGAGATTCCATTGGATGGTAAGGGTAAGAAGCATAGGACCAAACCGCGAACTTTCGAAGTTTGTTACTTGGATGCTGAAAGTTGCCCAAAGCCTCCAGTTCAGGACCTAAGCACGGCCATAAGAACAGCGAACGAGCTTGCCAGGATCATGTCCTGTATGCTCAATGGGATTGAAAGCCACTGTGAGTACGAGTGCACAGATGACTGCGAAGAGGGTGAGATCCCAGTTGCAGTGTTGAAGTGCGAGCTGTGTTCTAGCGTTGAAAGAACAGCATGCTCTAGCTTTAATGCGGGATTAGAATTCCTCGCCGATACTGGCAGTGAAGAAGATCTGATCAGTAGGCACGATCACTCTATCTACTATCCAGAGGCTCCCATCGAAAACGCTAGTAGGCCGGTCAACTTGATTACAGCTAATGGTCCAGTTCAGGGAATCAAGTCAACCAACATCCCGATGCCTGAACTGAAGCAAAACATTGAGTGCTATCTACTGGAAAGCACGCCACCGGTTTGTTCTGTTGGGAGAAGATGCATGGACGATGGATATGATTTCCATTGGCCTGCGGGCAAGGTTCCATACTTCATAGCTCCCGATGGTAAAGTCATCAAGTGTAAGATGAAGGGTAGAGTCCCAGTGATCTCGAATGATGACTCGGTAGCGAGCCCAGCAAGTGCTGATGATTCCCAGAAATCTGCTGGAACTCAGGTGTTTAACGCCGGTACAGTCAAGGTTGAACTGGCGGCACCTGCGGAGGACGAGTCTTCGGGTTTCCAGTAGAAAGCCGTCCGAGAGGACCGGCCGGGGATGAAAGAGTCGTTCATAGCGACTCCGAGATAGAAGAAGCAATCAATGCCGCACCACCAATTGCAATCAAGCCTAAAGATTTAGCCAAGCCAGGTTGGATCACTAGCAGTGAAATTGCCGCATCAAAGATCATTATTGGTCATCGGCCAAAGGCTTTGCGAGTACCTGCACCTCGTCATCCAAGGTTCGTGCTAAGGACCACTTGGATCTACAAGGACTCTGCTTGGAGCAAGATTGAGGATTCTGTTGACATCAGAAGTCTAAGGGTTAAAAATCAAAAGATTGATGGATCGCCAATTCTGTCGATTACTGCTTTCAAAAGACCCGAAGACGACCCCTTAATCGAGCCCGATAGTGACAAGGAAGAAGATGAGGGAAGGGAAATTTCGCAAGAAGCCCGGCTTCGCGCCGAGGCCGAAAGCATCCATCATCAATTCTGCCATCGTCCTAAGAACCCATTCTGCAAAGTGTGCCAAAAGGCGAAGATGCTATCTCCCCAAGCTCGAAGAAAGGGGGGATCTTCGACCATACACAGTGAAAAGTATGGGGATCATGTTACCATTGATCATCTCGTGACAAGAGATTTGAGGGACTTTGGATTTCAGGATGAGAGGGTGGCGCTTGTTATCAAAGATGTGTTTTCGCAATTCAGGTATGTGTATCCAAGCACAACAAAATCATCGGAACAAGTGCATGAGGACCTTCTGCACTTTTTCGGTACGCAAGACGAAGTTGGGGTTATTTACTCTGACAACGCGCCGGAGTTGGGAGCAGCTGTGAAGGAACTCCGATGTAGGCACAACACCTCTAGAGAGTACGTGGATGAAACTAAGGCCGTCATCGAACGGGAAATCCGCACCGTACTAGAGGGTACGCGCTCGAACTTGGAGCAAGCCGGTCTTCCAGAACGGTTTTGGCCTTTAGCAGCTCAGCACCACTCCATTGCGCTCAATCTCACAAAGCGAGTGGATACTGGTGAAATCCCATGGGAGGCACGCTTTGGGGAGTCCTTTGCGGGATTGATTGTTCCTTTCGGAGCTAAGGTCTTGTATTGGCATAACCCTAAACAGAACGTTCCGGAGACTTCCAAGTTTTCGTCAACTGGGGTTGAAGGGATCTTCCTGGGATACCATATCCAACCAGGGTTTGTTTGGAAGAAGGAGTATTTGATTGCACCCGTGAAAGACGCACAGTTTGCCATTGAGGACGGAAACCTCAAGGTCATCAGGGCTAAGCGTGTTGAGTTGATTGAGGGAAGTTTTGAGTTCCCACTTCAATCGGAAAGGATCAAGGATCGCGAGGCACACGAGGTTCCACAGTTGGATGATCAGAACATTCATGCTTCAGATGAAGAAAAGGAACGGGGACTTCGTGAGGCAGGCGAACTTCTTGATGAAATCGGCTTATCCGAACCCGAACCCGATGACGATCAAAGCCCACCGAAAGGTGAGGCCGCGCCTAAGCCCAGTGAGCCATCATCTAGTTCCAAAGGTGATCTGTTTGATCCCACGAAATATCCTGATGGTAGACCGGTCCCTGCTGGTTACAATTGGGATGGGGTTAGACTTGTGAGGAACAAGAAAGGCTCCAAAAGACCTCCTGATGTCCCGTCTGAATTCTGGCACATGTATTCCGCACAACAACGAAAAGAGGAAATCGAACGATGGGAGAAGAAGGTTGCGCGGGAGGAAGCTAGATTAAAAGAAGAACGAGAGAAAGAAGCTCCCGCTATGCCTGTTCTCCTTGGACATCGAGAACCTCATCGACCGAGGACGCCTGAGGATGGGAAGAGGTTGCACGGTTTATTTCTGGATAAGCTAGAGGAAACTTGCGAGGATCTTTTCGCTGCAGTTGCCAAGCTTATCAATCAGAATGATGTTGCCAGAAACCCTGAGGCTCAGGCTGCTATGGACAAAGAATGGAAGAAACTTCTTGATAAAGGGTGTTGGCTTGAGAAACAGGTTCGTGAGTACGATGACGTCTTGTCTGAAACCAAGGCAAAAGGCGAAAAGGCTCACTTCGGGAACGTGTTCGAGATTTGCAGCCTTAAGGGTTCCGAGTTGCAGGATGGTAATCCGCTTAAGTACTACAAGGGACGCTCTGTGTTCCAGGGGAACCAGGTTCGAGATGAAAATGCGGATCACGCGATCTTCGCCGAACTGGGTTCTAGCCCTGCAAGTATGGAAGCGGGTAAAATCATCGATGTGTTCGGAAGCCAACCAGGCTATGCAAAACAGCAAGCTGATGCCCGACAAGCGTATACTCAAGCTTTGTTCAAAGGGATTGCGACTTGGGTTCGACTTCCCAAGAATCGTCGACCGCCCGAATGGCGCAACTTTCGCGACCCAGTTTGTCCTCTCAGACTTGCTTTGTATGGACATCCTGACAGTGGCGGCATCTGGGAACGACACTGCACTGCCCAGTTGAAGAGCATAGGGTGGATCCCGGTTCTTCCAGATATATGGCAAAGTATCTTTTACCATCCTGAATTAGATCTCCTCCTCGTCGTCTATGTCGACGATTTCAAAATGGCAGGACCAAAGGACAATCTTGCTAAGGGATGGGAGGGGATTGGGAAGGTTTTGGATATGGATCCTTCGGAACCATTTGGGAGATACTTTGGTTGCAATCATCGAGAGCAGAACGGTGTTATGCTTGACCGTAGCGCACATCCTTTTGCTTATGTCTTCGACAAGAAAATTGCAGCACCAGCAGCCGGAGGAAACTCCAGGCCGAGTAGAACAGAAGATTATTGGGAGGTTGATCCGGATGCTGCGCTTGCAATCAGACATCACAGGTACCCCAGAAAGCGTTTGTACGTACCAAGTGAAGACGACATGAGACAGTTTCCCACTCTGGGAACTGAACGCATAACAGAGTTTGAGAATGGAGATCAGATACAGGATGATTCCAATCAGGGGGGCCCTGCTAGGCGAAACGAGTGGTGGACGGGCAAAACAATCTTCTCTATCATGCCAACGACGGCAGACGACTTTAAGCTCGCTGCTGCCGCCCGAAAGGGCAGGCCGATGAGAAGCAAATCAGACGCTAAGCGCGAAGCTAAGCAGTCTAGATTTAAGAGCACTGATACGATCATCAAGGAACCCGTCCCCGCTATGACTAAGCCTGTCAACGTTGTGACGTATGACATGAAGGACTTCCTGGTCTCCTGTGTCGACAAGTATTGTGAATTAGCTAAAGTTTCACGTGATTCCCTGAAGTTTGCAGCTACGCCGTTTCATGAGAACAGAGTAGCCAAACCTGTGGAAGGCAACGAACCCCAGGGGAGGTTGCAACCGATTGCCAGTCGGGTCCTCATGAAGGTGTTGTTTGCAGCAAGAATGGCAAGGTGGGACTTGCTTCGGTGTACCCAGTCGCTGGCTTCTAGGGTCACAAAGTGGTCAAGGGACTGCGATGTCGGTTTACATCGGCTGATCTGCTACATTAATTCGAGCTTGGACATCACGATGCAGGGTTTTATTGGCGATAAGATTTCGGACTGTAAGTTGTGGCTCTTCTGTGACGCCGATTGGGCAGGAGAATTTGATTCCAAGTCCACATCAGGATGCGCACTGTTCTTGGTTGGGCCCAACACTTACTACCCGTTGAATGCTTTTTCAAAGAAACAGACCAGCATCACGACGTCTAGCACCGAAAGTGAAGTAGTTTCAGCGAATCACGGCATCAGAGCACAAGGCCTGCCTAGCTTAAGCTTGTGGTGTTACCTTTGGGGAGAGGTTACCGCTAATGCAGCCGGTCGAAAGACCAGGCCGCCGGCGGAATCACCTAAAGTCACGGAAACAATCGTTGCAAGGATTGACCCGGAGCTTGATGAAATCAGGTATGGTGAACTCAGTCATGAAGGACGCTCTGTCGCGGATATTAATGGCTTGGATGTTCATCTTTCTGAAAAGTTTCAGGTTCAGTTCTTAGAAGATAACCAAGCTACAATCACCATCATTGCGAAGGGTGACAGTGAAAAGCTTCGTCACACCGATAGGACGCAACGACTTTCGTTTGCATGGATGAAGCAACAGTTCGAAAAGGGCCATTTCAACATGATTAATGTTGATACCAAAGAACAGGTCGCAGACATCTTCACAAAGCCGTTTGCTGAACGTGGTAAGTGGGAACACGCGCTTAGGCTCATCAACCATGTACCTGATGCGCAGAATGCGAAGCCGGCTGAAAAGCCAGGCCGCTCTCCTACACCACACGAGGTTCAAGGCAAACGTGCTAAAGCAGCTGCTGCCATTCAGGAGGTTGAGATGGTTGCTTCAGAACTTTCCCGCCTGAAGGAGTATGGCTGTGATGCTTTGGAAAGGTTGTGTGAAGAGATTGCATCAAATCATACAGCTAAGAAATCCAAGCGACCTCGCATTGCATCAAAGAAACAAGGCTATTATCAAGTGTACGGAACTTGGACACACGGTGGAATGCAAGGTGTTACCAGAAGCACCACTAGGTATCCCGCAGTTGCCAGGTACTTGAATGAGTTCGTGAAAGCTCATTCTCCTGACTCAGGTTTTACATGGACCTCAGTGGTGATTAGCAAGGACAACATGGCAAAAGTTCATGCTGATTCCCATAACTTAAAGGGTTCTAAGAACCTGATGGTTAGCTTTGGTGACCACAAAGGAGGTGGATTGTGGGTTGAAGATCAGACTGTTTCGGATACTAAGGCGCAGTTCCAGAAAGACGCTCAAGGACGTTCCATCAAAGGGGATGTGCATGACACCCATTGCAAACCTCTTGTCTTTGACCCAGCCAAGAAACACTGCGTGTTGCCTTATACCGGAAAACGTTTTTCGATCACCGCGTATACCTCTCGTGGTTTTCCCAAGCTTTCCACAACTGACCTTGAAACCCTCAACAAACACGGCTTTAGGCTCGGGTCTGCGGCGGCCGCTCCTGCAGACGCCCGGCTCGCGCCGAGGCCGATGGACTTTTGCAGGGTTTTGCTTGACTTTGGGAACGCTAATGAAACCACCTTGTCAGGAAATAATTCCTGTCGTGTTGTCCCTGTCCCGAACAACCTTGAAACTATGAATCCGAAAGCAATGTCAAAAATCGCTAACAATCTTCGTGCCCTCTGCGACGAGGGGGGAAGCACTAAACCGATCCTCTACTTTGCATCGCTGCCGGACCACGAATGGAATAAATGTCTGAAATCGTTGATGTCGTTGTGCCGATTAACCAAACGTCTTAGGCCCCACCTGCTGTTGGAAGCTTCAGCTAACAACGAGATGTGGTGTATGCCTGCTGTTGTTAAGTTGGCACACGATTTCGGTCTTGAGAAACACAAGAGTGGGTCGCTGATCTTTGCATCGTCTTTTCGATTGAAGCGGCTGCTGCTCGAAGCTACCCAGGACTGTGGACGACTAAGGACATCGAAAACCAAGGTTTCGGCATTGCATGCTGATTGGCAATTGCATACCACTAAGGATAATGATGGACCTAAGGTACATGAAGGACTGGCATGCGCAGCTTTGTCATCGCTTTACTGTACAACTAAAGCCCAGCTAACGCTGAGGCCGGGTCCTAGTCCCGTGGTAGCAGCTGAGAGTAGAAGAGCGATGGCGACCTACGAAGAGCAGTTGGCCGATTTTTGGGGCCGCCAGCTTTGGGCGGCCGTCATCAGTCACGAGTCGATAGGCTTCCAAGAGTCGATTGACGAAGGAGAGTTGCGAGCACTTTTTCAGTACATGCCGGTGCAAGTGGCTGCTCACAACTGCTTTGAAACGGATCGATATCCAGGGCTCAACCGAGTGGCAGCATTGACGCAGTCTGGCATGTCGCAGCTAAAGCCCGATGAAAATCGAGGCCGAAAGCGGGTGCTCATCCTCCTCTCCGACTCTACGACTGTTTTCGTTGCTGGCAAGAGAACGAGGACAGACCTTTCCTCGGATTTGAAGGCAGCGAGCTCGGGGGTCTATCTGCAGTACAGGGAGATAATTTACGAACCCCTGTGGGGCAAAACATTGTCCGAACTTCGGGAGAGGGCTCAGATCCTCTGTGACCAGACGGCTCTGCGCTACTCTGGCGACCAAGAGTTGCTGGTGGACGTGCAGATTGTCTGGATGGCGAATGAGATCGTCGGCAGATACGGGATATTTTGCAGCCCCGGCGTCCCGACGTGGTGGGACCATCAATCGCCCATAGAGGCCCGCGGAGATTGGCAAAAGATCTGTCGGAGAGTTTGCCAAAATCTTGAAGCGCTTGCAGACCTGCAGCGCCGTTCTCCATATGTGGGGTCCATTGTGATATGCACAGGAGTTCGCAGCTTCGTCTACGGGTTGCCAAAGCAGTTCGATGAATGCATTGCGCGATTCAAAGACGAAGCGGTCCGTAGAGGACTCGCCGCCTGTGACATCCACCCCTTCCTTGGAGATTTGGCGCTCTATAACGACAACGTCCATTTCCGCGAGGACAGTGAATCCCGCCGCAAGATGGTTTCGGGTTTAGCCCACATCATGCAGATCGAGATCGCCGAGCGCTACGCCTCCAGAGCGATAGCGAAAATGGGCGAAGCCGCCTTCCAATCACTGCTTGCTGACAATTATTTTGATTCCCGTGGTCGCTACGCAGTCGATAACCATGTCCTGCAAGCGGCTCTTGCGAGGATGACGAGAAGCAAGCAAGTCAAGGCGGAGCCAACGGAGGAGGATCCGTGGGACGACGCATACTGGGAGGAGAAGCGTGACGAAAGTCACGCCGAACTGCCTGCGCCTGAGGTCCCCGACTTCCTCAAGGAGATGAAGATTCAGAACGTCATCAGCGTCGCACCCGGTGTGTTCGCAACAGAAGAGGAGATCAATTCGCCGGAATGGAACAAAGCCCCACCTAAGGTGGAGGCCGTTACCCCGGCGAGTACTGCAGCTTCGTCTTCTGGCGATATTCGACCGATGCCGATCGACGCATCCATTTATGGTGGAGGCATTCTGTCTGGCGACTCTGGCACCGAGCACGCTGCAAAAAGAGCTCGCCTCGCAAAGGCTGAGGCCGACAAGCAGCGATTGACCAAGCTCGCAGTGCAGGGATCGCGCGGAATGAGGTTCATGAACGACACCTATGACTTCGCCGAGATGACTGGCATTACCCTGTATGATTACTGGAACGAATGCCCCTCGCAAGAGGAGGCCGACCAGTACATCGAAGTGTTCCAAAAGGACATGACGCCAGGCCTACACTACCCGAGATGTGATCACAAAATGGTTACATTCGTCACTGGACTCATCAGAGGAAACTTCGAAAACAAGGGTAATCAATTTAAACTGCGATCGTGGAGCGGGCCATGGGTATTGGCCATGGAAGTGCTTGAGGTTGCCAATCGATGCAGACCTGGAAACAACATTGGTCTGGGAAGCCTCCTCGACATGATCGCTACCGACAACAAACAGCGCCTTATGTTTCGCGGGCCAATGGACAGTGCTGCCGATGCAATTGGGCAACCGGCTTTTCCGGTCTACGTCGGGTGTACGCAAGGCCACTCCAGCAATCTGCAGCTCGACAATGCCTCTATTGCAAAGGCATATCTTACGCTGCAGCGTTCTGATGAGCTGGCTAATGCCGCCCGAGAGGGCAGGCCGTTGATCCCGATTGACAAGGCGCCGCCCAGGCTCTATCACCGCACAACACATGATGCGGCGTATGCGATTCTGGAAGATCGTTTGTTGCCGGGTTTTGGGGGTTCTGAGAAGGCGCATTGCTACTTTGCGCCGCTGCCGCTCGAGGAGCAGAAGGCACGTTCAGGACTCCGTGCGAGCTCACCGATCGAGATCGTCTTTGACACTCGGGAGGTCCTGGAAGCTGCTTGCGATCTATTCGTCACGGAATCGGACGGCATATTGTGTTCCGAAGCAGTGCCAGGATCAACAATCCTATTCATCAACGATACTCAGCGCGATGTCGTACTCTGGTCCCGTGCAGGGGGCACTGTACCTCCTGACGAAGAGCAGGGAGAAAGCCCAGCTAACGCTGAGGCCGGCATCGACATCGTTCTTGATGAACCCGAGCCCGAGGAGACGACTCAGGACAATTTCGCACCGCCTATTGATGAAGAACATGGTACCCTTCCAGCTGAGGAAACGTCCCTGCCGCCTATTCCAGATGTTGCTGATGTGCTTGAGGGATCGTTGGCTATCACCGATGCCCCTGCAAAGGCTGACGACGATGAAGCCCCTGATGATGAGCAAATGCCCTCCGTAGAGGAGAGGCCGCTTGTTGAACCAGGCACCATCATTGCACAGCCGGGTCCTCCAATCAGGACTGTGTACATCGGTGACGGAATGGCGACAACGGTGACGCTGGATGCTGAGGGTACACCAGTTGAAGCAATCCAGGAGCCGGTGGGAAGGCCAGAACCAGTACTTTATGCTGGTAGTGAGACCAAGCCATCCGCCGCGTTTTTGGAGAAGATCAAATGCTACCACTGCAAAGCTGAGTGTCTTCAAGGCCAAAGGATTTGCTCTCAATGCGGAGGGCCAGTTCGACCAGGTCAATTGAAGGCACAGGGCAGACGGACGCTGTTGGCACGTGGGCGTGAAGCTCTGCTTCAGGAGATGGGTGATGCCGCTGAACGAGTGGGAGTGAGGCCAAGCCTTCAAAGCGCATCGAAAGATGTCGCCGGCCGTGGCATGAACTCCTTAGAAGGCGAGGTTATTCGGAAAGCCAAAGTGGCAAAGCAGAGAGCCGTGAAAAAGGGCTACACTGATTGCGTAGCGAGGTTCAATCATGACAATGAATACGCAATTTCAATGGCCAAAGAGGGATACACACGCAGAACGATCCGTGCCCTCGACTGCCTCTGCTTCGCCTACCTTCCGAACCCTGGCCGCACTCGATCGCAACGCATGCTGGCTATTGGATCCTCCAGAGCGGCGAGTACCACGCACCAGATCCGCACGGACGAGGTTCCGGAGTGTCGTATCGTTTTCTTTACCGGAGACGATGGCATTGGCGGCAAGTTGTGCGCAGCGGGACTAACGTCCACGCCGGAGGATACGCCAGTAGCATTTACTTGGTACGGAGCCATCCTTTCGTTCCAAGATTTTGCTCACAACGTCGCCAGGCAAAAGGGGGGCATCCGTCTACAGACTTTTGGCCACGGCAAGGTGGATCTTCTCAACTACGATCCCGCTGCAGTGGGTGCGGACCTACAGACCGTTTTGGCAAAGGACCTACCCTTCATGGTGGAGACGGTTGATGAGACCATCAAAAAGGCCAATCAAAGTCGTGCTGCCCAGCCGAAGTATGCCCAGCAGCATCCGCCAGGTGGTGGCAAGGGCTCTACGTATGCCCGAGCAGCAGAGAAGGGAAAAGGCAAACGCCCGGCTAACGCCGAGGCCGCCGATCGCACCAATCGCGACTGGGACTGGGATGATCAATCCTGGTGGCAGAATTGGTCTTCGTCATCCTGGGGATCATGGCGCGGCCAGAACTGGGACAACCAGGACTGGCGTGAGTGGCGCAATCGCGGATGGCGTTGGTACTGATAAGCCGACCCAGTAGTCTGATTCTTTCGAGCAAGAGGGATGTTCACCCGGCCTGTGATATTTTTCAAGTGGCTGTGCGGCGAACTCCTATCGTCCTTGCTCCACGCTGAAACCAGCGTCTTGCATTTGAAGAAAAGCTCGTATGCAGTTTTCGCACCCTTCCTCGAGGCACACGATAGTCACATGTACTTTTGCTGATACAACTGATGACGCGGGAGGCAACTCCACGCCGATCGTCGAACTCCGAGCCGAAGCGCTCTTCCACCTGCAGGCGAAGGTATGCTGTGTTTTTGAATGCAGTGACCGTGCCTTTAGGTGAGGGGGGTGTAGTTTTGCATCGCAGCTTGCGTAGGAGTTTGTATGGTCGTGTACAGTCATCATGTTGTGTACTATATACCGCTGACTATTGTGCCCAAGCCCTCTGAGTAAAAGGTTAGCGCGACCGCTCATGGCTTAACGGTTTTGGTGTATTCTATAGAGAGCTCTTGGGTCTTTTTGGGGTCTCGGAAATCCTAGACCTTGAGGTCCCCCAAAGTGTTAGGACCCTTAGGGTAGGGTTCAGGATTATCTTAGAGGTGATTAGAAATGTGTTTTCTGTTATTTTTTTAAATCTTTGGGTACAAGAATCCCTGAGCGCAATCCCTGAATTAAGGTTTTAATTTATTGCAAGGGTACCATATAGGCTTTGGGGTGTAGTTTAGCCCATGCAACCTCCAAAGATTCTGAGCTTTTGGGGTTTGGTTGAAGACCTCAAAACTAGGACCTAGAGTAGGCCCTTATTCCCTTTTTTAAGGGTTCAGGTTCCCTTATAAGCCCCTTTAAACCAAAAAGGGCACCCTTTTTATTCCTAGGCTACTCTGGGGTCTAGAAAAGGTTCCCTCGGGTTTCGGGTTTAGGGTTTAGAGTTTAGGGTTTCGGGTTTAGGGGTTGGAGTTCAGGGTTTAGGGTTTAGAGTTTAGGGTTTCGGGTTTAGGGGTTGGAGTTCAGGGTTTAGGGTTTAGAGTTTAGGGTTTCGGGTTTAGGGGTTGGAGTTCAGGGTTTAGGGTTTAGAGTTTAGGGTTTCGGGTTTAGGGGTTGGAGTTCAGGGTTTAGGGTTTAGAGTTTAGGTTTCTGTTGGGGCTGATTCCAAGTCGTTGTAGGGGTTTGGGCTCTCACAGCTACTATAATTAGGGGCCTCTGGAAACGATTTCTAGTTTTTTGTCATAATTATAGTCCATAAGTAGACACAGTCAAGCATCACAGTTGTTCCTGAAACCCTAAACACCTCTACCCCTAAACCTCTAAAGGGTACCAAGTTCCGTGTAGTATAGATCCTACTCCAAAATCCTTTCGCCAGCCTTAAAGGGAACTCCAGAAAGTTGGAATATGGTTTCAGGGTAGGATACCTTATAATTTACCATAGAAGGGTAAGGATAATCATATTCCAACTTTCTGGGTTTTACCTGAAACCCTGAGGCCCCAAACCCAAAGGCCCTAAGGCCCCAAGCCGTAAAAAAAAAAAAAAACCTTAAACTCTAAAGGTTTCGGGTTTGGGGAGTATAGTTCTTCTTTGCAGATCCTCTTCTTGTTCAGCTACAAAAACTCTTATGTAAGGGTCCTACGCATAAAGCTTCGATAACAAAAGAGGAATTACAATAAATACTACATGTAGTCCTGACATGATTCAAGGGTATCGGATTCCTTAGGCCCAAATTGTCGGTAAAACTTACTGTAAACGTAAATCAAAACAAGACGTATTTAGGTGTCTCACGGGGATATAGTTACTTGCTTTCACTGTGAACACTGCTTCTCCCTTCACGTGCCCACCTATGATTCAGGTCGCGCGGGCAAGACGGCCGGGATCTCGTCACCGTGTTACCCTTCTGGCCTTCGGGGATTGTGAGGGGCTTTGGGTTTTCGGACAATTCCCTATTCCTCAGTTGCAATGTAAATAGCCTTAACCCCCTTGCATTTGAAATGAGAAGATTCTATCTCATAGGATTAGGGCTTTAGTGTAGCTGCGCAGAGGACGGCTAGCACAGCTTCAACTTTTTCAATCCGAACCCCAAGCCCCAAACCTTAAGCTGAAAAGTACCGAAAGGTTAAACCTTATACCGGGACTTGGAACGGGATTGGGCTCCCAGATCGCTTAATTAAGGACTATAGTTTACCTGAAATTAGGTATATTGCTTAATTAAGCGATATTGGAAGGTCTGGGAGCATGCCATCAACCACGAAGCTTACTTTCATTTTCAGTTCCCATAGCACTTGATGAGTTAGAGCAAGTCACACTGTTCTAACATTTTGAGGAACCTCAAAACAGTCCAACGAAATGCGACACGCCCACTCCTCACAATTCATGGCTGAACCTGCACTCACAACCAATCTAGGATGCCCAGTAGTACCCTTATTCCCTTTTTGCAGTCCTAGGGTCCTTATAAAGTTACCCAATACCAAAAAGAGAGGCCTTTTTATTCTTAGGTTACTGGGTATCCGAGTCATACTGAACCCGAATCTCTTTTGAGGACTCATCGAAGCTTAAATCTCCTCAACACTGGTTCCTCTGCCCTCGACTCCTTGTAGTATCCTTAAGGGAGGGGGGTCCAAGGGGGGTATATAGCCTAGTGATCCCAAATCCTCCCTAGTACTCCCTAAGGTTCCCTTACAGTCCCCTAAGGATTCCTTATACCCTCCCCCCTTGAACCACCCTCCCTTAAGGATCCTATAAACTCCAATTCCTCAACCGGGTCCCAAGACGAAACTCCAACTCCGAAGCTTTGTTCCGTAAACCCTAAACTCTATACTTCTGCATCCTAAGCCCTACTTGAGCCTTTATTTGAAGAAGGTTTGTTTTTTTTGGTAGTCTCTCCATGATCACAACACGAATATACACTCACCAAAGTCCTCTGCAGCCCTACATACACTCACCGAAGTGCCTGGTATCAGCCCCACTTCATGCAAGAAACCTACAGCACC
The DNA here is from genome assembly GCA_905221615.1 of Symbiodinium sp. CCMP2592. Lineage (NCBI taxonomy): Eukaryota > Dinophyceae > Suessiales > Symbiodiniaceae > Symbiodinium > Symbiodinium sp. CCMP2592. Next base: position 1,833,954 of record CAJNDT010001113.1, read on the forward strand.
CTATGCGAAGCCTCTGAGACCCTTCTAAATCCCCTAGACACCTTAGAACCGAAAATATTGAACCTGAATTCCTACATCCTAAACCCAAATATTTCAGCCCGAAAGCACCGAAATCCTAAGCCATCTTCGACCTGGATTCCTACATCCAGGTTGAACACGCTCCGGTGCGGAAGGCCGCAGCAAGGCCACAGGGCCCGAGACAGAGGGTGTGACGTAGGGTTTCGGGTTTGCATTTAGGGTTAAGTTTTTGGGTTTAGGGTTAGGGTTCAGGGTTTCGTGTTCGGGTCTGGTCTAAGCCATTTACAGGTGGGTAGTTATTAGGTGGGTAGTTTCCCATAAGGCTCCCATACCACTCCTATAAGGTAAAGGGGTCTTATGGGAGTACTATGGAAGAGGAACTACCCACCTGCAGTGGGCTTCTATCTGGGGTTTAGGGTGTAGGCTTTGGGTTTGGGTTTACGGGTTTAGGGCGTAGGGTTTACTTGCTTCGTAAGGGGGGGGGGGGTTCATGAGCTCTATTCGGCACAGGTTCTCGTAATGGTAGTACCCTTTTGCACTCTCTTTTGCTACTAGGAAAAGGGTAACTACCTTGTTATTGAGGGGCTTCCAATATCGATTAATTAAGGAGAACATACCTTAAAGTATCCTTAAAGTATATCAAGGATCCTACTGTAATTTGAGGCACATTCCTTAATTAAGGGAGATTGGAAGGTCGGGGTATTTAGGGTTTTTAGGCTTTGGGATACTTTCGATATACTTCTGATTCCGGCTTTCATGCTTAGGGGAGGCCATTACAGGTGTTTGTTGGTTCTGGGTTTCGAGGGTGTGCAGAGCCTTTGCCTAGAAGTTTATAGGTCTCCAAACGCTTTAGGCTTCCACGGGGTGTAATTCAGAGCTCAAGTTTGCGATGGACCTTCCACTTCGTGCGAATGCCTCACGAGTTTTCGCAGTGATGCTCATTTCGCTGATCCCAAGTTATTCATAGTTGCCGATTTCTGCCGCTGGGCTGAAGTCATTTTGTTCGCGGCTGCACGGCTACATGTTAGTGAGTGTTCCGCCTAGAACCCACAACTAGTCAAGCCCTTTCCTGAACCCCATCAATCTCTCAAATGCATCTCTACAGACTTGACGCACGTGAAACTCTCTGACCTCAAAGCAGCCTGCTGAAGACCCAAACCCGCTTCCTTTCCCTTGAGTGAACCCAACAGCCCTTGATTACGGAATTTACCACGAGTCTTCTATGCAATTTGAGGTCTACTTTAGAAATCCGCTTCTCATGATCAAGCGTTGCAGCTTACTAAGTCCTGCAGAGATCAAGGTGAACCGGGATCTATCGACAACCCAATAAGCTAAGGTTGTCTTCCTAAGCCACAATTTAAGAACTGACGCCCTGACACTCCACTAACTACCCTGTACTTAAACCTTAAAGCCTTAAGCATGATTACGCCTCAAATGCAGAGTACTTAGCCTGAATATGACTTAAAAGTACAGGTACAGTCTTTACTTAATCACCCAATGGAAATGCCACAGGATTCCGATGAAGTCATCAGAGCCAATGAAGTGTTCGGAGTCTTTGGTATTCTTCAGGTAGGGATCTCGTCAATTAGAATCCACTTAGACCCTGTAGAAAGCTGCATATGGGTAGTTATCTAAACTAGGATCCCTCCTGGGGCCCTTTTTATAAGGGTGCCGCACTATGTTTGGGACTGACAAGGGGACCCTTATTTAGAGAACTACCCATACACGCCCTTTTAAACACAACCCACGAAATGCTTGTTGCCCCTAAAACCCAAAACCCCTAAACCCCTAAACCCTTACCCCTAACCCCTAAACCCTTCACCCCCCCCAACCCCTAAATCCCAAAGCCTAAACCCCCCTAAACCCCTAAATCCTTTAAGCCCTAGCACCCAAAACCCCCAAATCCCTAAGCCTAAGAGCCCTACATCCCAAAACCCTTGTGGAGGAAGCCAGCCTCGGGAAAGATCGGGCCTGCAGCAAAGTCAGGCAAGACGTCCCTGGAGGGTTTTGGGGTTTAGGGATTTAGGGGTGTTCTGGGTTTGGGTTTAGGGTTTAGTGTTTTGGGGTTTAGGGTGTAGGGATTTGGGGGTTTGGGTGTAGGGGTTTAGGGTTACGGGATTTACCTTTGGTCACCATACCAGAGGGTCTAGCAAGACGGCCCCACGGCTTTCGTATTTGTTGGGTTACGTGTTAGGGACTGTTAGGGTTTTGTGGTCTAGGGTTTGGGTCTTAGGGTTTTGGGGTTTTGGGTTTGGGGTTTAGGGTTGCTTATGGGGTTTGCTTTCGCAGGGGCATTCTTGCGGTAGTAGTGCGATGAGGTTATCAGTTGATTTAGTTTGCTACTATTGTTTTTTTAAATAACCTGGTTGCGATTGTTGTTATACGATTGCCAGCAGCAGTATTGTCATCAGCGTCAGTGTTATTTTCATCCTTATAGTACTGTGACAATATATAGCAGATATAGCATCATCATGAACACGTGATCAACAATGTGGTTCGGCTTCTATTACTGTTGTGCTTCGGCGGGGTTGCAAGGGTTGGCCCCACGTGTTTAGCTGAGTTTAGAGGGCTGGAGAGTTTGGGGTTAGGTCAGGTTTTAGAGTTGAGGTACAGGGTTTATGGTTGGAATTGTTCCATAGATTCAGGGTTTGGATTTAGGGTGTTTGGCTTGGGGTTTAGGTTCAAGATGGTATAGTTTTCTGCAGGCATGCAGAGGAGGGCCTTCGCATTAGATCGGTTTATTATGGATGTGTGTTTACAGTGTCAAACGCCGACGACTACGACTTCCCTCTACATCCTCAAAGCGGCGATCAACACATACTCCCTCGAACCCAAGCTTCCGCAAGACTTTGGGGGCCACAAGAGGCCAAGGAGAGCAACATCTACCTCCCGAAATCAAATCACAAGGGCCAAGATCCTCCTCAAAGAACCCACCCCCTTTCTGAAAAAAAAAAAAAGACACCCTCAAAGCTTGTATAAGAACCCCCCAAACCGTTAAGCCTAGAGCCTCACAGACCCCAAAGAGCCCTGCACCCTGCGACCTCAACACCCGAAGGGCCTTAAGCCTCAAGACCCTATACCTTCAAATCTGCGGACTCCCCGACACCCACCTACCTCCCAGTGATTTTCGTCATACCTACGTCTAAAATTTGTAAACATCGAAAACCACATTGTTCTGACCTAGACTACCTATGACTACGCCCAACTAATAAAAACTACTGCTAGTACTGCTGCTGCTTCTGCTACTGCTACTGCTACTACTACTACTACTACTACTACTACTACTACTACTACTACTACTACTACTGCTAATGCTACTGCTACAGCGTCTCTCACTACTACTACTACTACTACTACTACTACTACTACTACTACTACTACTACTACTACTACTACTACTACTACTACTACTACTACTACTACTGCTACTGCTACTGCTACTGCTACTGCTACTGCTGCTGCTACTACTACTACTACTACTACTACGACGACGACGACGATACAATTTCGACCATTGCGACTGCTACTGCCACGACGTTGACTACGACAACAACTGCTACGACTAGTATGACGACCACTGCGACGACGAGTGCGGCGACGACCTACCTACTACTAACATTAGTCGAAATCTTGAACCCTGTCTGTACACCCAGAGCCCTAAACCCAAAAGCAAAGAAGCGGAGCTTTGTGCAGGTGCCAAGCCGGGGCTGAGCCAGCAGACGCCACGCCGGCCAAGTCAAGAGGCGCGGTTGTGAGTGTTGGGGATCGGGATTTACAGGGTTACCATAAGGGCTACTTTAAGTGTTACTATAAGGTCTACCAAAAGGGTTGCTATAAGGATTATATACTATTATATGGCTTACTATAAGGCTTGCCTTTGACAAGCAGCTGAAAGGCGTGTAAAGGGTTGCTACAGGTTTTTGCCCGGTTGATGCAAGTTTTAAGGGTTTTGCGTTTATTCGGGTTTTGAGATCGCACACCAATTCCCCTATTCAGCTCTTATCATTCAGCCATTATATTTAACGGCAAACAGAAGGTGACTGCTGGCATTATCCACAGCTGCGTTTGTTTTGGGGTGGTGGACGTCGTAATCAGGCGCAACACCGTGCAAGAGCTAATGCTTTCAACATACCCAGAAACCCGGAGGACTCCGGAACCCAAACCCAGAGGGTCCAAGTACCCAAGTAGTAGGGATTTAGGCCATACTCTGAATGGTTGCTGGACCTTGAAACCCTACTATTTGGGTACTTGCACCCTTAGGGTAAACAATCGGCGCGAAGCATGTAATCCTAAGCCCCTGGAACCTCAAGAAGCCCTGCCTTAACCGCACAAATCCCAATCCCCAAGACCTTAAATAGCAAGCTTTCCCGAAGCCCTGAAGAAGCCCGCCACCTGAAACAAAATTTTTGTAAACCCCATAGACACCCCAAGAACCAAGACCCTAAAAAAGCCCGAGACCCTAAATAAGTATAGTAGGAAACCCTCATACAAGCCCAAAGCCCACATCGAAAATGCGTAGCCCTCTTCAAACACGAAACCCCCATGTCACCGTTCATTCCATCCTTCATTAACGGAGTCTTTTTGAGCCCGCACCCTAAACCCGAAACCCGAAACCCTAAACCCTAAACCTTAAACCAAACCCCAACCGTTTAAGGAACCCTTGAAGGAACCCTTTTGAGAGCCCTTAAGCTGCCTCCAGATCGCCACCTTGGGCTTCCGCTGGCGGGAGCCGCCCTGTGAGTTTTTTTTTGCGGAAGTTAAGGGTTTAACTAGGTAGGGCTTTGGGACTTTTTCTATTTTCCATTATTGGGCTTAAGAGGATCTTCTTTGCTAATATTTTTCAAAGGCTCTAAAAGCCCCACCTAGTCTAAGCCTTGTTTATGGGGGGCCTTTGGGGTTTCTAGAGGCTTTGTCATCGCTTATGGGGGTCTTTTGTGTGTCTAGTCTGTTTATCAGGGTTTGTGGGGGGGTTTAGGTGCCTAAGGGTGCTCTTGAAGGTTGTGAGGGTGTTGTTTAAGGGCTTTTTGGGTTTGTGGGCTCAGGTGTTTAAGGGGTGTTCGTTCGGGTGTTTTTAACTTTACGCGCCCAACCCCTTCTGTATGAATAACTTTTTCCTGCAGCGCAAGATGTATTCCGGTCAGGGGCCGAGAGATTCCCCTAACTTTGAACGCATACAAAGACCGTGCCCCTAAACCCCAAACCCTCCTGAACCGTACCTGGGATCCAAATACCTACTGTTTCGAGGGTTTATACCCTCTAATTCAGAAACCATAACCCACAATTCTGCAGGGTGTAGTGATACAGGTAGCCCCAAACCCCCAAAACCTTAAACCCTAAACCCTAACCTCAGGCCCATTCTCTGCCCTAAGGGTCCTAACACTTTGGGGGACCTCAAGATGTAGGATTTCTGAGACCCCCAAAAGACCCAAGGGCTCTCCCTCGGAGATTCCGGACTCTCCAAAAGAGATACATGGACGCTTAGCCCTAAACCCCACACCCCCCAAACCCTAAACCCTAAGCCCTAACCCCAAGGGCCCAAGTATTCAACAATCATATACTCTCCGACATCCTAACCTACATAACTGCTATCCTAAGACCGAGTACCTGATTATTGGGTCCTTTGGACCATTGGTGTAAACCCTAAACCCTAAAACCCCCACCCTAAACCACCTAAACCCTAAGCCTACAGCCTACACCCTAAACCCTAAACCCTAACCCTAAATCCTAGAACACCCTAAAACCCCTAAACCCTAACCCTAACAGGCCCCTTCTCTAGTTAAGCCGTAAACCCTAACCCTAAATCCGAAAGCACCCTAAATCCCAAACCCTAAAGCCCTAAACCCGTTCTCCAGTTACCCCAAACCGTATTAGCCCTAAGCCCTAAATCCCAAACCCTAAGTTAAGCAGCCCTAAATCCTAAAACACACTAAATCCCAAACCCTAAAGCCCTAAACCCTAAAACCCTAAGCCCTAAACCCTAACCCTAAATCCTAAAACCCTTAAATCCCAAACCCTGAGTTAAGCAGGAGGGAGCTCTGTACGTCCATTCCCGGGAGCCGCTGATGGGAGACCCCCTGGCCCGAAGCACAGACAGGGAGTTCTCAAATTAGGAGTTTAGGGCGTTTAAGGAGCCTTTTTAATGAGTTAGTTCTGGTTGAAGAGTTTAGGGCCTTTAAGGAGCCTGATTAATGGTTTAGGGCTCCTTAATGGGATCTAAGTGGGGTCTAAGAGTTTAGGACGCTACTGAGAGCCTCATAGCACGTAGCAAGTGGGGCTACACATAAGGTAACCATATTTATAAGTACTTATAAACCCCAATTGAGGTACTCATATCCTTACTTACTATCTTCGAAGTAGGAGTTGAGGGCTCCTTAATGGTTTAGGGCTTCTTAATGGGATCTAAATGGGTTTAGGGCTTTGAAGCTTTCTGCTTTTGGCGAGGCGTCCATGTGAAAAAGGGGTGTAGGGTTTTGAGTTCAGGGTTTAGGGGGTTAGAGTTTTAAGCTCTTTCGAGGGATCAGGCGAGGTGTGCATGTACAAGGAAAGAGGGAATATGCCCAGGTCGCTGCACTTGCATGGTCGGAAGAGGTTTAGGGCACTGGAAGAGGGGGCAGTTGGGGTGCGGTTATGTCCCTCTTCCTTGGAGCCTGGAGGTGTATGAGTGGGGTTTACAGTAGAGGGTTTAGGGTTTCGGCGTCCAGTTGTGTCCCAATTCCAGCACAACTACAGAGGTATAGTCCTGGCCGTGTCCACTTAAATCCCTGAACCCTAAACCCTTAACCCTTAGTTTAGGGACCCAATAAGCACATAAGCATAAGCATTATATGGGGATATCCCTACCTTATTGGGCTTCATTATAAGGGTGTTTATGTGGGATAGCCCTATCCTATTTTTTGCTTATGTGCTTTTTTGGGGCCCTACTAGTGGCTCCAGTGAGTCGAGAACCCAATGCCCTAAACCACAGATCCAAAATCTCTTACCCTAAGGGTCCTAACACTTGGGGGAACCGAACTGCAGGGTTTCTGAGACCCCAAAAGAGACCCAAGGACTCTCGCTAGGAGATTCCGGACTCTCCTAGGGAGATACTTGGACCCATAGGGCAGACCTAAGCCCAGAAATCTAAACCCTTGCAGTTAACCCGACATCCTCGTACCTGTTGCCCAAAAAATGCTCAGATTTTCAAGGGTGCGGAAGGCGTCCTCAGATGAGGAGGCGAAGCCTGCAGCTGCCAAAGTGGGGTTTAGTGTAGGAACCTGATTAAGAAATTCTGGGTCTTTATATGGGGTTCGTAATAATCTGGATCCTAATTTTCTTTGGGTTTACAGGGCCAGGGTTTCTGAATCAGGCTCCTACATTAGGGTTTAGGGTTCCAGGGTTGAGGTGCTGGCAGACACCCAAGCGGAGGACGCTGCGATTGAAAGGGCCAAGGAGACGTGGCGCCGAGCTCTTTAGTGTTGATGGCCTGCGACAAGATTCCGTGCCTGCGATGTCCAGGTCATTTCCAGGTCGATCCCCTAAGGGTCCAGGTATCACTTTAGGAGGGTCCGGAATCTCCTAGAGAGAGCTCTTGGGTCTTTTTGGGGTCTCAGAAATCCTACATCTTGAGAGCTGTAGCTACTGTACGATACCACGAGGGTCCTAAACTCTAAACCCCTGGTTTTAGGAGGTTCTTGGAAGGGGTGCATTGGCAAGCTTGAGCCTTTTGACGGCTCTGGGTTCAGGTTGACTTGAATCCTAGACTTCAACAAAACCCTAAACCCTAAACCCTAAACCCTAGATCCTAAACCCTAGACCCTAAACCCTAAAACAAAACGTTCAGGGTTCACCTGCAGCTCCAGGCTCCTGGACTAGGTCTAGAACCCAGAGTAGGCCCTGATTCCGTGTTTTTGGGGTTCAGGTTCCCTTACCCCAAGGGTCCAAAGGACCCAATAATCAGGTACTCGGTTTTAGGATAGTAGTTATGTGGGTTAGGATTTTGGAGAGTATATGATTATTGGGTACTTGGACCCTTGGGGTTATAGCCCCCTTTAAAGCAAAAAGGGCACCCTTTTTATTCCTAGGTTACTCTTAGGTCTAGAGGTAGGCCTTTGGGACATTTTCTATGTTCCCTCTTTGGGCTTAGGAGGATACTATTTACGAATATTTTTCAGAGGCATCAATTAGGATCCCTTTCAGGGTACCTATAACTCTACATATCGCTTACTTACCTCCAAGTAGAGGAGGGTCGGATTCAGGGGATGCAGCGATGAAGGGAACTGACCTCAGGTCGCGGTCCGGATCGCAGACGAGGCAGGGTCGGAATCGTTGACCCCGAGCCCCAAGACCCAAATGCGTGTTTCCGAAAATTAGGGGTACTGTATTTTGGGGGTATCTAAAATCAGGACTCTACTATTTCGGGTACTATATCAGGATCCCCTATTCTCGGAAACAGGGCCCTCGATTCTCGGAAACTCCCAAAGGAGCCTTTCTTAGGCACCCCAAGAGGATATAAGCATAAGCAGTTGACAGGAATATCCCTACCTTATTGGGCTTCAGCTCAAAGGGGTGTATATGGGATATCCCTATCCGTCCCTATCCTTCTTTTTCAACACGTGCTTTTTTTGGAGCCCTACTCATGAGGCAGGGGAACTTATAAGTGTAGCCACATTCCAACCAGGGATTATCCTGACTAAGGCCATACACCAACATAAGCTACATGGCAACTCTCCAAAACGTTAAGGTGCCTATTTTAGAAACCCTACTTCTATTGTAAAGGTGCTTTGGACCCTTCGGCTTAGTCTACTCTAAGGGGGGGTCATGGGACTTCGTAGTTCAGGCGTGACCTCCGGGAAGAAAGCCCATAAGTACCTGCAAGATCGTATGAAGCCACTACAGGATTCCATGAAGCCCTATAGGATCTTGGAACCCTCTACTGTAGCAGCTGATGGGAGGCGGATGGCATCCGTGTGGTGGCGCGCCTCTTGTGTAGCGGTCGGCTGACAGAGGTGTGCTTGGGGATTTTGAGGTTTAGGGTCAGGGTTTTGGTTTAGGGGTTAGGGTTAGGGCTTAGCTAGGGATTGTTGAGGTTTGGGATTTTGGGTCTTTATAGGCTTTGGGGGTTCACGGCTGCGTTCATGGAGACATCCCCCCTCTCTCACTGGACGGGGATCGTCTTGGCTGGACCCCCAGCTGGCTTGATCGTGATCTTCTCGGTCCGTCTGGTGTTGCCCTTCCTTCGCGCATACCAGGAGCCGATTCGCGAGATCCGGGGGTCATCTCCGCGAACGGCGCCTCATATTCCCGAGCGAAAGCGGCGGTTGATTCATCGAATCCACACAGAAGCATTGCTCGACTATCGACGTGTACGTAGTGAAGGGAGCCGCCCCGCCCGAGGTCAAACTTGTCAAATTCGAGCATAACACAATATCCGTGCTCGCCTTCGTCAGTGCCGGCGTCGTCGCCCTCTCTGACTCGGATGGGTTACTCGAAGAGACCGTGCGCGGTGTGAAGGGAAGGCAAAGCGGTCGTCTCGACGTGCGAGGACAAGGGGATATACTCATCGCTTTGATCGGATGTTGCCCGTGCGATCTCGCAATCTCAAGCTCGCTTCTTGCGGGCCACGGTTACCAATGTTCTGCGCTCAGGGTCAGAGATTTTTGGTGGAGGGTTGAGGGTTTTATCCTGTTGCAGCGTCTTGCAAGGATGCACTCGGCCTTCCCAGATTGTCAATAAGTTTCCACTGCGGGTTGCTTTTCCTTGCGGCTGAAATGTGACTCACTGTGTTTAGAGGGGTTAATTTAACATAATCTAGAGGTTGTAACGGGTGCTTGGACGTGTCGTTCTCAAGGTTTCTGTTCTGTACCGCACATTTATGGGTTCTACTGGGGCTGCTATCGTGCATGACTTGGGGTCTTTATCCTTCCTTTTTCAATAGGACCTTGTGTAGCGGGTGCAGTCCTGAGCCCTCAACCCTAAACCCTTCTTTGAGTAACAGGTAGTTAGGGCCTACAAGAAATCAGGGGTTTAGAGGCTTAGGGCTTGAGGTCGGGGGTTTCTCAGGGTTATAGAGATCATCTTCAAGTCCGGAAAACCCTAAACCCTATAATCCCCTAGACCCTAAACCCAACTCCCTCGATGAATGCCTTCACCCCAGACGCTCAAAACAACGTAAACAAGCAAAATAAGAACCTAGCACAAGTCGAAGCACCGCAGACGAAACACCAGGCACATAAAGTTCTAGTCTAGACTCCTAAACCCCATGCCCGGAACACTCAACAACCCTAAAGCAAGGACAAACACAGCAAGTCGTGCAGGCAAACCTTAACCTAGCTTAAGTATTAACCCCCCCGCCGAACCCTCCCTCAATCTACCAAAACACTAAACCGCAAATCTTTAAACCTTAAGACCTCAACCGCAAATCCGAAACCACTAAAACCTAAATCCTACACTCCAAGCCCTAAACCCTAAACGCCAAATTCTAAATCTCCCTTAGAGACCTCTTGAAAGGAACTTTCAATAGATCCCGAAAAGGAACCTTAAGTAGATGCCTTAAAGGAACCCTGAGTAGATCCCTAAAGGAACCCTAAGTAGATCCCTTAAAGGAACCCTAAATAGATCCCGACCCGAAGTAGATCCCTTAAAGGAACCCTAAGCAGATCCCTTATTATTATATAGCCCATCAAGGAGCCCTTAAGGAACCCTTATAGATCCCTGAGAAGAAGCCCGAGCCTTAAACCTTGTAGATCCCTTAAAGCACACGCAAATAGATCCCTTAAAGGAACCCTGAGCAGATCCCTGCAAAGAGCCCCAAACCTTAAACCCTAAACCCCAAAACCCTAAGCCTTAAACCCTAAACTCTAAACCCTAAACCCCTAAACTCTAAACCCCTCAACCCTAAACCCCTAAACCCTACACCCCTAAACCCCTAAACACTAAACCCCTAAACCCTAAACCCTAAACGCCGAAGCTAGCTCCAGGTGCGAGGCCCGGCTTTGCAGCCGCTCGAGGTCCGACCTGGACGTGCCAGGGTCCCCAGAAGCCGAAAAAGGGTTCCTTAAAGGGTTCTATAAGGGGTTTAAGGAGTTTAGGGTTTAGGGAAAAAGGGGTTTAGGGAGTTTGGGGTACTCTTTAAAGGGCTCCTGAAAGGGTTCTATAAGGGGTTTAGGGAGTTTAGGGTGCTCTTTTAAAGGGCTCCTTAAAGGGTTCTATAAGTAGGGGTTTAGGGAGTTTTGGGTACTCTTAGGGTGCTCTTTAAAGGGCTCCTTAAAGGGTTCTATAAGGGGTTTAGGGAGTTTTGGGTACTCTTTAAAGGGCTCCTTACAGGGTTCTATGAAGGGTTTAGGGAGTTTAGGGTACTCTATAAAGGGCTCCTGAATCCATAAGGGGTTTAGGGAGTTCAGGGTTTAGGGTTTAGTTTAGGTTCTATAAGGGATCTATAAGAGGGCTCAATACTGTTGATGATATAAATCCTGCATTACCCATAATAAGGAATATACCATAATTCCCATAGTTTAGGGTCCTTAAGGTAATGCAGGATTTATATCATCAACCGTAGTATCAGAAGCCAAGCAAATCAAAGCAAGGTAGGTTTAGAAGGGAAGTTCCGGGTTCAGGGTTTAGGCATGTTTAGGGTTTTTAGGGTTTAGGGTTTAGGGTTTAGGGTTTAGGGTTTAGGGTTTAGGGGTTCAGGGTTTAGGGTTTTTAGGGTTTAGGGTTTTGTTCAAGGTCTGTAGAAGCCAAAAAGTTGGAACATCATTATCGTCGTACCGTTAAAGTAAAGTATAGGGAGAAAACACGCTAATCCTCTTAAATCCATGTTCCAACTTTCTAGGGTTAACTTTTGGGGACAGGGTTTAGTTCGGGGTGTTGAGGTTTATATAGATTTTTGGGCCTGGTTTAAGGCTCATAGGTGTAACTCGTTGCCATTTGTTAGGCATTTTGGATGCGGACTTAGTTGTGGATTTAGGGCGAACCCCCAGTCCCGATGCAGAGAAATCTGGACTTCTTTGAAAGTGTTTCAAGATGTGCTATCATCGTCTTCGCGACGTATTTATAGGCTCCCGCATCCGGTTCACGCTGAAGTATGGTTTCGAAATGCTCCCATGGTGCCACAGGAGGCACCTGTATAGACAACCCAAGAATGCAAAGAATAATCCTGAAACCATTCCAAAGCCCCCGAACTCAACGCCCAAAGCCATCCCAAGCCAAAACGACCTACAACATCTTATAACAACAGGTCATGGCTCCCGATACAACCTACAACAAGAGTGCGCATAGCCCTGAAAAGACTCCAACATAGCGATCACTTGGGGGGTCGGGGGACTTACTAAGTAGCCATTTTGGAGAGTTAGAAGTACCATAATCCCAATCTCTCTACTTATTGCCTAGTTACTAAGACCCTGCAAGCAAACCTTTTTCCTAAGCCCTAAAAGCCTTAAATCCTGAAGCCTCAAGCTCGTGAATCCTAGTTTAGGGTTTAGGGTTTAGAGTTTAGAGGTTTAGGGTTTAGGGTTTAGGGGTTTAGGGTTTAGGGGTTTAGGGTTTAGGGTTTCCCTAAACCCTAAACCCTAAAGAATGATGCCTTTGGCTAAGGCCTCCAGCAACATCGCTGCCTTAGCAGCTTTTGAGGCCGACATTGCAGCAGGGGTTTGCATGCGAAGTCATGTAGTAATAAGAGGAGACATGGTTGACTTTTGCGGCATTGGGATACTATTCGTCCGGGTTCCAAACTATACTAGTATAGTAGACTCTACCCCAAGCCCCCTATAATTGTACTGGAATTATTCAGCCGCCTCTTCCAGGCTTTGTATTGCAGTTCGATCGATGGGTTTAGCGCTTTAGGGCCGGGCTAGAGTTTCTTAGCAGCGTGACAAAAAGAATAGGTTTTGCCTTTCGTGGGCCAGTGAACGCAGCAACAGGTAGTTATTGGGTTTCTAAATCGCCGGGGATTACCTACAAGGGATCGTTTATGGCTTCGACAAGGGAAAGTTTAGGGTTTAGATTTCAGAGTTTTAGCTGACATGGCTTTGGGAATACAGGTGGGTATGAAACAGGGTTTCTATTCGGGTCACCGTATGACTTCTTATGCGGAAGGACGATAAGGGTTGATGAAGTGTGATGTTTTAACAAATATGGTGTAGGTTTAGCCCTTTAAAGCCGTTTTAAGAAACCTTTATGTAAATTCTGGACTTCGATGGATTCTTGCGACCTCTAAGAGAGCGATGACGCTCGCAGCCGAGCTGAGCGAGCAGAGGACCTACTGGTGCAAGCTCTGCGCCGCCGTTCGAAGTCCAGGCGCAGGAGGAGCAGCCCAGAGCCTCCCAAAACCCTGTAATCAAGGAATCTACCTTAAAGTTTAATAGGACCCCTAGTGTGATTTAAGATATATTCTTCAACTGAGGGATGTTGGAGTGTCTGGGGAGCAGCTCATCCGATAGGGATCGATGCCGGCGTCGCGCTGAACGATATCGGGACCGAGAAATGGAAAGAGCAGACCCAGAGAGCACAGTGAGTGTGACGTTAGAGCCTTGACACCAGGATGACCTTTATTATTGAGGAATAGACATCTATCTTCAGTAGCTGTGCAGGTAACTTTTAACATTTTGGAGTTTTTTCCTCTCTTACCGAAGCTCAAGAGGCTAGCCTTTTTGGGGGTATTAGTGTACTCAGCCCCAAGGTAACCTTCTTAGATACCTTACTCCGGTAGATGTAGATTCCTTAATCGAAGGCTCGTGGGTTTTCTTGGGGCTAGACCCCGTGTAAAGCATCATGCAAGCCGTGTGGAGCCCTGCAAAGCCCGAAACCGTGAGCCCTAAATCCGAAACTATGAACCCTAAATCTGAACTTTGCCTCCTTGACCCCGAGGGTCCAGAGGACCCAATCATCAGGTACTCGGTTTTAGGATAGTAGTTATGTAGGTTAGGATTTCGGAGAGTATATGATTATTGGATACTTGGACCCTTGGGGGACAGGAAATGTTCTTCATCGGCGATCCGGAAGAGTTATCACAGGCCGGGCAGCTTTAGTGAGTGAAGTCCTAAGGTGTCTGTTAGGTCTAGAGTTTGGGAAAAGGGGCTTAGTAGGTACTTCTTAACGGAGAGATTCTACACATCGTGACCCTCAGCGTGATCACCATCACCATCATCATTATCATGTTCATCAGAGACCCAAGGAATTTAGGGTTTAGGGTTCAGGGCGCTCTAGATCTTCCCCAAATACTAACCATAGTTCCTGTGGGCCCTTAAACAACTTTACGACTATGAAGCCCGTTGTAGACCACCTACAAGTTAGGACTTTTGAATCCTTAGGGTAGCAAGCAAAGCCTCCCATATGTCCCTGACCGCAGGGGTCCATGTACCCAAATATTATACTGTGGCCTTAAAGTAGTCCCTATTTAGGTACTTTGGGGCCAAAGCATAATGTACTATTCGGGTACATGGGCCCTTAGGGTAAGGGTTTAAAGCTTAGGGTTTAGGGTTATATGGGCTCCTACTCAAATTAAAGCGATCTTGTTTAAAGAAGGGGTTTTGGAGTCTCTGGGAAACTACCTAAGGCTCCATGTACCTGTATAGCCTATGTAGGAACGCCGCTATACTAAGCCTACACTACATGAGTACATGGAGCCTTTGGGTGTAATGTCTAAGCACTAGGGGTTAAGGGTCTAATAAGGTCTAGGGCTTCATGATTTCCGGTTTCGGCTCATCACTTACTAACGGTGCAAGAACCGAAATGGCAAGGCTTCAGGCTTTAGATGTGAAGAACCCATTCATCGTATAGTACTTCGGACCCAAATCCCTGCTGCTTGGATTGTCAGCTACTACTGTTGTTCCTTTCGCCTTTTTGTCGAGATTTGTAGTATCGCACTCACACAAGAAGCCCTAAAGGTGAGTCTGGACTTGCGTAAGGCATCTTGGGATCGCTGGATCCTGGATTCTACAAAAGCCTCCTTCAGGGTCCAAAGGACCGAAAAACTAGGTTCTTGAAGGGCTCCTTCAAGGGTGCCGTAAAGGTTCCGCAGTAGTAATTACCCTTCTCCCCTTTGTATTTGAGGCCTCTTATGAAAGCCGAATACTAGGAAAAGGGCACCCTGATTGTTAAGGGGTTACTTGAGAACATAGATAATCAGGTACTGTGGCTTAGGATACAGTGAACCCCATCAAGTTGGAATCCGAGTTGAGGCCAAATAGTGCTGGGGTTCCCTATACATTACTCTTAGGGATTCAGGATATTGCGTTTCCAGCTTTTTGGCTTCTGGGGTAGTAGTTTGTAGACCGTATAGAAGCCCGAAGCCCTTGCTTGAACTGGATCCCCAACTCTCGGCTCTAGATCCTACCCTAAGGGTCCTGGTATCTCCTTAGAAGAGTCCCCTCTAGAAAACCCCTGCAAGGAAGCCTTTGAAGATTGAACCCAAGCAGCCCAAGCCCTATCCCTGAAAACGCCTAGGCCCCAAACCCTAAACCCCAGGCCCTAAACTCTAAGTCCCAAGCCCTATCCCCCAAAGGAAAGGGTCAGCCTGGTGAAGCCTCCCCACTCGGAGGGTCGGGGGACTTACAGTCGTATGTAATAAGTAGAGTTTTAAGTACCCTAAAAGTGATCCTAATCGGGGGTTATGGTAAATTCGTATAACTCGGTAAAATAACTCCTTAACAACTTCCCCGACCCTCCAAGCAAGTCCAGGGCGCTCCGAAAAGCTTCGGATGTGTGGAGCTGGGCGAGTGCTCCGGCCGAACATCTTAGGGTTTACGGCAAGCCCCGTTGGAAACCGGATTACAGTAAGGACAAACAGTGCTGGGATTCCCTATACATCAGTCTTAAGGACTGAGGCTATAGGGTTTCCAACTTTTGGGCTTCTACTACAGTGTTTATTGTTTAGGGTTCAGGGTTTAGGGAGAAGTACTGCGAGGATTTTGTTCGGCATAGTCAGTTTTTGTTTGTCTGGTCTGCATGGCTTTATCTGGGTTGTAAGAGTTTAGTGTTACAATGAGTTTATACCTGTCCTACCAGGGTTTCTAGGGACGGTGCAACACGGAATTTCATCCGCTTTGTGTGCGAAGGTTTTTAGCGACGGTTCAATATGGGTTTCATGGGGGTTTCAGAAGGGCTTCTCGAGACGGTTTAGCAAGAGTTTCATATGGGTTTCTAGGCACGGTTTGTGTATCAGGGGCTACATCAGGTAGGGTACCGGGAGTGTTGATTAGGCAGCCCAGGCTAAATCCCAAGCCTTGTTCCTTAAACCCTTATGTGCAACTTGAGGTGTTAGTGTTTAGGGTCGTTCTGCAACTTTCGATGCTCTGAAAAGTGCGATTTCGGAGGCTTCAACTACGACGAACAATTCTCCCGAAAACCCTCTATCGAAGTCCCGGAACGTTTGTTCCCTAACCCGACAGAAGGCATAACTCTAAATCCTATGCCTTAAAGAGAACCGTGTATACCCCAAACAATCCTGAACAGAAGCACCCAGTTTAAAGCATGGCTCAGCTCTAAACCCTGTACTTGTACCCTAAACCAGACAGCCTTAAACCCTAAGCCCACCTCAAAGACCAAATGACCCTTGAAAGGAAGGGCCTTTTACAATTATACTATGAATTCTTATATGGTAGATGAACCTTAAACCCGTTTATGGTACATTTCGTCCTTAAGCCCAGCCTATAAGCATGGCCAAGGTTGACTGCGAAGGAGCTCTCCACTTGCCTCGCTGCCTCCTGGCACGCGTCCCGGGAAGTCGCCGTGGATGCGATCCCAGAGGGTCCAAGTACCCAACTAGTAGGGTTTCAGGTCCCAAAATCCATACTCTGAATGGTTTTTGGACCATGAAACGCTACTATTTGGGTCTTGGACCTTTAGGGGATGTGTTTATTGAGGGGTTCCCTAACGGTCCAAAGGATTTAATAGTACTACGAGCATAAGGGCCGTATTAATGTCAGGAAGGGCTTTAGGGGTTTAGGGTTTAGGGTATACCCTAAGGGTCCCTATGAACTTAGTAGCTGAGTGGATACACTTTGCACTTTTTGGGATAATTTTTCCCTCCTATAAAACTGAAAACTGAAAGTGGACACTTTTTGGGGCTTGTGAACTCAGCAACTAGGATTAGATAGGGGTTCCCGAAGGGTCCAACGGACCCAATAGTGGGCATGTGGGGTAAATATTAGGGGGTAAACCTAAGGGTCCAAAGGACCCACTAGTGAGCAGTTGGAGTAGATTAGGGGGGTAAACCCCAAACCCTAAACGCTACGGTTGATGATATAAATCCTGCATTACCTTAAGGACCCTAAACTATGGGAATTATGGTATATTCCTTATTATGGGTAATGCAGGATTTATATCATCAACAGTAGTTGGGGGGTCTAGGAAGGGGCTCGGGGTTGAGGTTTTGGGCTTGGAAGCTTATTGGTCCTAGGGTTTAACCCAAAAAGTCCAAAGGACCCAGTAAAATTAGGTACTCGGTTTTCGGATAGGTAGTGATGTGGGTTACTATTAAGGTGAGGATTTTTTTTATTCTTGTTCCTATGATCGCAGCGCTTTGTGCCCCCTCCCTTTTGCACCCTTGCGCTGCGCAGCTGAGCGGCTCGAGCTTCGGTGACCGACGTTTTGCAATCAAAAAAAGTTGTCAAAGAAGACCGTGCAGACCCCGTTAAGACTCCGCAAGTTGCCTGCCCTGAATCCTAGACGCTAAACCCTGCAAAGCCAAAGCCCCTGAAGGGAAAGCTTAAACGCCAAAGCCCTGAACCCTGAACCACAGAATCGAACCCCAAAGTCCTAAAGTGTCAAATGCAGAATCGTGGGCCAAGCTACGTACGAGGCAGGGTTTAGGGGTTCAGGGTTGAGGGGGGAAAGCTTAGGCTTTACTTTAAGCCACAGCCCCAGCAACGGTTTAGGCCCGTTTACCTTCAGCACCCAAACTCAGAATCGCTACGCACGGCCTCGGAGTTCCAAAATCGAAGCTTCCATCCCCAATACCAAACCTTTAAACTCTTTAGGTTCTTATCGTTTAGTAGGAGTCGGTTTAGGGTTTAGGGTTTGCAAGTTTAACCTTCTATTTCTGTGGCTTATTGGAGTAGTAAGACAGCCAAATACAACGCAACAAGCATGAACTACAGAATGCTGGAAGCCCGCCAGACCCAGCGTCCTTGCACCGGGTTGTGTTACGCTCCAGGATGTATGTGTCGGGATCAACGATTAGAGCTCAGGAGGTGGAGATGAGCAATTTGGGCCTTTAGGTTTCAAGGTTTAGGGCTAAGGGTGTGGTTCACGGTTTTTGCAGCTTGTGCGATGGACAGTCAATTCTGCTGCCGCCGCTGCGATGATTACTGCGTGCACACTGCGATATCTACTCGTTCCTTGGCCGTGGGAGGGGCACACTTGGAGGGGCGGTGGACTCAATGTAGGGCCGTAATAGTTTTATTTTCCTATATACTATGTTTGTCTTTTTTGTTTTGTTTCTTTTGGGGGGTCCTGATGATAATTGTTGTATCGGCCCCAGACCTATTCTAATTATTGAGGCCCTTGTAGTAATTAGTAAGTAGGTTGTGAGTCGACTCGGCAGGCGGTAAGGAATATTACTATTTATTGAACTATCCTTCTATCCAGAGGTTATAATGGCATTCCTTGTTCAGCTTTCTGATTTCCTGAAGCTTGGTGGGGTTTCGATTGCAACAGCTGCGGGGGCCGCGAAATGACGGCAACGAGCATTACTGAAGTGTTCCAGGCTTCAAAACCCCAAACCCGGAAGAGCCAGCTTTCGCCTTTCGTTGTTTTTTGCGCGCGGAGTGACAAGCTTCAGGGTGGTGAAGTTCCTTTTCTGGAAGCCTCAACCCCAATAAAAAAGATCTACAGACCTTAAACCCACAACCGAACACTCCAAATCCTGGAATCTGAATCCCGTAATTACATCTTAAGGCTGCAAGCCCCAAATTTCAAGAACCCTAAACCCTAAGCCCCTACACCCTAAACTCAAAAACCCTATACCCCTAAATCCAAGGACCCTACACCCCTGAACCCTGCGCCCTGAACCCCTAAACCCTAAATCCCAAAACCCTTGAACCCCTAAAAACTTAAACCCTAAACCCCAAAGCCCTAAACAGCTAAATGCCAAAACCCTCAACCCTTAATTTCAATTTCGCCCCTGCCTCAACACTTGCCCTAATAAGGTTGAAGTCAGCAGGGTCCGAAAATCCCCTAGCTCATGAAAGCCCAGGCTGTTCAGTGGTACACTTTTTTACTTTCAGGTTTCTGGGTTCCTATTATGAAATCAGAAGCCTAAAACAGTATATACTGTTTCCCAGTGGGGTACTGAGCAGCCTAGAAGCCGTCAAAGAACACCTGCAGGAATCCTCCAAAACCCTTCATATCTCCCTATCACACTGAATCAAACCCCTAAGGGTCAAAAGGACCCAGTAATTAGGTGCTGGGTATTCGGAGAGTAGTTACGTAGGTTACTATTTGGGAGAGTATATGATAATTAGGTACTTGGACCCGTAACGGATCCTAAACCCCAAACCCTAAACCCCTAAACCCTAACTAAACCCTTTTCGACTCGAGGTGTGGCTGCCTATGGTGACGCCAAGATCCGATGTGCTCCCTTCCCTCCTCACCTTCCCAGCCGCAGAAACCGGGCCGAATATGTAGGGTTTTTAGGTATAGTATATACCCTAAGGAGCCCTTGGGTCTTTTGGGGGTCCCAGAAATCCTACATCTTGAGGTTCCCCAAAGTCTTAGGAGAATTAGGGTAGGCTCTGGAGGAGTTCTGGGAGGCTATGTAAACTTGGCGTTCTTTTGGTTGGCTCTTAGGACTTGAACTTTTTGGGTTTCTATACGAAACATAATAAGGAGGCTAAAAGTTTAACTTTTTGGAGGGGTTCAGAAGTCTGCCAGGTAAAGGCCCGGGTTTCTTGAAGGTGCTATAAGGTTAGCTGCAAGGGGTTCTGTAAAATGCATTCAGGATTCTATTTTGTATAAGCAGGGCCTTTTACTCATGGTGTACCGTTTCGGGTGTCAGGCTTAGAGCCTAAAAGCTTGAGGGTTTTGGATCTGAGGGTTTGTGATGTTTGGGACTTAAAGCCCAACTGATCCAAGCATTCACCCGTTTGCTTTGGGACCCTGAATTCCTGGCATGTCGGATGTCGTGAAATGGGAGATGGGCTTCAGGGTCTTGAGGTAAGGCTAACCGCCAAATCCTGGCTTAAACAATTATGAAGAGATCGCTTTGTCCGCACATAGTCATGCTACAATTCTCTCGGCACCTCATGTTCATCATTATGCCCGGCATTCTAGTCGACAACCAAACCCCGCACCTGCCCAACCCGACCCCCTAAACCATAAACCCCTAAACTTCTAGAACCCTAAACCCCAACCCTAAACCCCTAAACCCTGCCTAAGTGCGTCGGTGTTTGATGCTTTCCTTAGGAGCGGTCTGCAGCGCAGGGCCAAACTGCCTTGGCCCCTTGGGATCTAGGACTCAGAGGTTTTGGGTGTTCGCAGGGTGTGGGGTTTAGGGCTTTGGGTGTTTACAGGGCTTCTAGTTTCTGGGTTTGTGCACATCATAGGGATCCTTAGGGGTGTAGGGGGGAGGGGTGTAGGGGACTATATTTCCTTAAATAGGCCTTATTAGTCCTTATTATGGGCCTTAAGGCCCCCTACCCCCCCTCCCCCTACACCCCTAAGGATCCCTATGATCACAGTATATGCAGCGTCTAGAGGGGCTCAAGTCTCGGATGAAGGATTCTCGAAGGTGTTTCCCCGATTTTCCTGACCGCATCATGGAACGATACTCCACGTGTTCTTGAGTCGTGAAGGGTTGGGGTTTTAAGGTCCAGGGTTGAGGGTCTAGGGTTTAGAGCGGTTTCCGGTCTACTTAGAGGATCATGCGACCTGGTTTGGGTTTATAGATAAGGTACCCATACTTCTAAGTACTTATAACCCCAAGTAAGGTACTTGTATCCTTACTACTATGTCCCATGATCCTCCAAGTAGGGTGTCGGGTCGACGTGCATCTTCGCCGTGCAGGCTATGCTTATGTGAGCTTGTCAGCGGAACAGTGAAGCCTCGATTGTGTACACGGCGTTCACGCTTGGAGCTGTAGGGCTTTAAAGTGCGGAGTTCCATAAGCCTTCTTCTACATGATATCTTGTGCCGTCCTTCGGCTTCTTTTGTGTTTTAAACCTGGCCAATGATGATACACGCAGCTCCGCAACCTTAATATGTCGTTTCGCTTCTCGGGTATTGGTGGTTCAGTGTATAATGCCAAGTCCTGAGTAAACCTTCCTTGTCTCGATCAGGACCGTATTCGGGGTCCTACTTTCTAGTCTAGCCCCCAGGATCCCAACACTGTTCGTGTTCTGCCTATCGTTCCTTTTTTTGGTTAACCAAAATCTCTATTATAGGCTCCTATGCCATAAAACTGCTTTACCAAAAAAAGGAACTACACTGGAGACTATAGGTGAACTTCGCACCTCAGAAGATGCTGAAGCCGAAAGGGGTTTACGCATTGAAGGCTTGAATGTCTGGGGATTTCGGGGATTCCTTGGATGATTCGGGTAGTGCTGAAGCAAGGTAACTGGCGCAGCAGGCTTCATCGGGAGCCATGTAGCTCGGAGACTTGGCAGCAGGAAGGAGTTTTGCCCAAAGCCATACTTGAGCCTTACCCATAGGCTCCAAAGTAGTTCCTTTTTTGGGATTACCTTATAGTATTCTAAATATGAACCCCAAGAAGGAACTACTGTAGAGCCTATTGGTATTGAGTGGGAAGGCCTCTTTTTCGGATTTGAGGCTTCGGGTTTACCATAAATCCTCGACCTCACAGCCTGTGTTCTAAGTCATAGCTCGTTCCAACACAGAGGCGATTAGCCTTGTGGGGGAAGGTCAGAGCTTTTTTGCGGCTTCGTGGGTTCAGGGTTTAAGGGAGGAGGGCAGGGGGTGGTAGTGTTGGGATCTACTAGGGTCTAGTTTGGGGTTCGGGGCTTGAGGCTTGGGGTTTAGAGTTGAGAAGGGTTTAGGGTTTAGGGTTTAGGGTTTAGGGTTGAGAAGGGTTTAGCATGTATAGGCTCAGAGCTTAGAAGGATTTGGACTTTATATTCGGTTGTTGTGCGTCTGCCTTTCGCCATTCGCGAACGTTACATAGCTCCGCCGACTACCCCCCCCCCCCCCCCCCCCCCCCCCCCCCCCCCCCCCCCCCCCCCCCCCCCCGCCCCCACCACCCACCCCCCCCCCCCCCCCCCCCCCCCCCCCCCCCCCCCCCCCCCCCCCCCCCCCCCCCCCCCCCCCCCCCCCCCCCCCCCCCCCCCCCCCCCCCCCCCCCCCCCCCCCCCCCCCCCCCCCCCCCCCCCCCCCCCCCCCCCCCCCACCCCCCACCACCCCCCCCCCCCCCCCCCCCCCCCCCCCCCCCCCCCCCCCCCCCCCCCCCCCCCCCCCCCCCCGCCCCCCCAGGATGCAATTTGATACCGACTTTTCGGGAACAGAGTGCTACTATGTCGGTATGTTCAAAACTCCTCGTACTGCGCAGTAGCTCCCACCTTGAAGGGAGGGTGGTTCAAGTGGAAAGGGTACGAGGGATCCTTCGGGAACCTTATAAGGGAACTCTGGGGAGGACTGGAGAGAGTTACAGACTACTTGAGCGCATTTCCCGTAAGGATCCCATAGTTGACGGAGCTCTGGAAAGCATGGCAGTGGCAAGTCTTCAAACAAAAAAGCACGCGTCAGACTGCAAAACGCTGGAGCACCCTCCCTGCCCAAACCCAAAGCCGAGGCACTGCCAAGACCTTGGTATGACGGTTTTAGTGCCTCGGACTGGCTATCTCTTGACTTTCCCTGATTTTCGTCAATCCGTTTGCCAAATACTCGCCTACATGGCTACTCCAGTCGCAACGCTTTACAGTACGTTTACAGAACCTTTCTAGGAACCTGTGTCTACCCGAAGGGTCCAGGTATCTAATTAGGAGGGTCCGGAATGTCCTACGGAGAATCCTTGGGTCTATTTGGGGTTTCAAAAACCCTCAGTTTTGAGGTTCCCCAATTTGTGAGGGCCCTTAGGGTAGGGTCTTGGTGTAGCAGGACACCCTCAAGGTTGAACAGCATTGAGCTCCTTCGCGGAGGAGATTTAATATAGGGGCCTAAAGAATTACCTACACCTTTTTGGGGGGTTCCTTATTATAACTATAGGAAAATATACCCCAACACCCTATTCTAATTATTAAGGCCCCTATGTAAGCTGTTAATCGAGGGTCTGGGAGTTACAGTCATCCACTGGGTGGACCAGGGTTAAGGGCAAATCCACAACAGCCGGAGCCCCTACCCTTCTACTTTGCATCCCGCTTGGGTAGTTGAACCGTCAACCAGCTCAAAGGTAGATCTCGTCTTTAAACCCTGAGGCTGGCAGGTAGAGAGAAACGCGTTATGAGGCGCTAGACTCTGTGCTTGCAGCTCAAGACTTTCTATGTTTGTTTGCGCCCCAAGGCCGAAACCAATGCTAAGCCTTCGAACTTTGCCCGAAACCCACACCTGTAACCCTAATCCCCTGTGCCCTAGACCCTAATAAACCCTAAGCCCTAAACCTGAAATACTCTCGCTTTAGTGCAACATGTTCTGAGTGCCAAGTCACCTTTTCTGAAGTGGCAGGTGCAGAAGTCAGGCAAGTCAGCTCAAGCGGAAGCTGTATTATCCATACCTACAAGAACTGCCACAGCATAGAACGGCAAGTCTCCGCTCAAAAGAAGTTGACGGCATTGCCGGTTACCTAGGCACCGTGTAAGAAAGCCCCAAACCCTGAGCCCAGAGCCTTAGCCCAAACTCCCAACCCCTCAAGCCCAAAAGCCCATAAGGTAAAAGCCAGAAAGTTGGAATATGATTATCCTAACCCTTCTATGGTAAATTACAGGGTATCCTACCATGAAACCATATTCCAACTTTCTGGAGTTCCCTTTAACCCTT
Source organism: Symbiodinium sp. CCMP2592 (assembly GCA_905221615.1). Taxonomy (NCBI): domain Eukaryota; class Dinophyceae; order Suessiales; family Symbiodiniaceae; genus Symbiodinium; species Symbiodinium sp. CCMP2592. Next base: position 1,857,870 of record CAJNDT010001113.1, read on the forward strand.
CAACTCCGAACCATCAACCCAGAGGTTCCGATATCCCCTAAGTAAGGAATAGACCTTGAATGATAGTAGGATCCCTAATATGATGTCAAGTGATATCCCTTAATTGAGGGATACTGTTGATGATGTAGATCCTGCATTACCCATAATAAGCAATATACCATAATTCCCATAGTTTAGGGTCCTTAAGGTAATGCAGGATTTATATCATCAGCCGTATTGGAGTCTCTGGGACCCCTAAAGCCCACACCCTGGCCGGAACTTTCAGCTTTTTCCCCAGGCCATGGACGACCTGTCCGGCGGATTTGAATCGAACATCCCCACGGGTGTGACGTTTATTCAAGGAACCAGCTGTGGGGCTGAGCCCCGATAATAAGGCCTATAAGCCGTTTAAGAGTTTGGGGCTTTACGGATTGGGGTTTGGGGGTTTAGGGGTTGGTGTGTTTTTAGGGTTTAGGGGAGCATCAGGCTTTAGTTCTTGAGCCTTGAGGAAGCGTGAGGTTTGATGCTTTGCGGTCAAGGTCGGGTCTAACAACCTAAGCCCTCACCCGGACCCGAACTCCAATCCCTGAAGTCCTGGCTAAGACCCGAAGCCGCAAACCCGACCCGAAGTTTACCTATAGTCTCCATTGTAGTTCCTTTTGTGGTCAATCAGTCTTATTGTTGGGATCCTATAATAAAGATTTTGGTTAACCAAAAAAAGAACTACAATGGAGACTATACCCAGAGGTATGCAGTACCACTATGGAATTAGGCCCCCAAAACCATAATGGGGATGGTCTCTTGGGACCTAATTCCACAATGGTAGTGTATGTGGACCCTCTGGGATAGGTCGGAACTCCAATCCCTAAAAGGCACCAACTGTTTCACGGACTCTTGGGGCAGGCCTTGCGGATCCTTCAAACCTCTACAGAAACCTTCTGGGAATGCTTCCAAGAACGCCTAGTTTACTACGGTTGGTGATATAAGAGGCATTACCCATAAAAAGGAATATACCATATTTCCCATAGTCTATAAGGTTTTTAAGGTAATGCAGGATTTATGTCATCAACCGTAAGCCCCTTATAGAACCCTGATAGATCCATGTACAGAACCCTTATTGAGAACCCACGTTTCTGGCTCGTGTGGACCCATAAACCCCGTCTTGAGCCTGTAGAACATCCCTCTACTTGGAGGATCATGGGACCTAGTAAGTAACCCCAAGGGTCCAAAGGACCCAATAATAGGTACTCGGTTTTAGGATAGTAGTTATGTAGGTTAGGATTTCGGAGAGTATATGATTATTGGATACTTGGACCCTTGGGGGTAAGGGTAGTAGTACCTTAATTACGGTTGTAAGTAGCCAGGAGCATAGTGGTTTTTCACAGCTGGGCTACTTACTAAGTGCCATAAAACCCTAGAGATCACTGATAGAAACCTTATCGATCCCCAAAAGGAGCCCTTTAAGGAGTCTTCGTTACTAAGTCCCCTATAGATCCCTGACAAACTTAAGGAACCCTTTAGGAGCCCTTTCAGTTACGGTGTCCCATGATCCTCCATGCATCCCATGTCACAGCTCTGCCAGGAGATATCCGCGATGCCGATCCTTGGAGCAGATCTGAGCCTTTTTTTTTGTTTTATTTTTTTGTATTTGGGGTTTAAGGTGTTAGGATTTCGAACTTCTGGGTTTAGGGCCTTGAGGGCTTAGCGATGTAGGTTTTAGGGCTCAGCTAGAGGCCAGACATATTAGTCGCAAGTATTCGTAGTATGTCAACTCCTACAGCCGTAGCCACCAGTGTAATCATTCACCGTTTTGGTTTAGGGTTTCCCCCCTATACACCCTAAATCCCGAGGAGACCATAAACCCCTTAATCACCGGATGAGCCCCAACTTGCATGAACTTCCTTCAAAGGAGCTTCTGGAGACCATTTTCCGTGACCACAAGATCAACTTCGTCTACCATTTGGCGGCCTATGCTGCCGAAGGCTGAGATTTCAAGCATGCTCTGTCTCTCTGTCTGTCTCTCTCTCTCTCTCTCTCTCTCTCTCTCTCTGTCTGTCTGTCTGTCCGTCTGTCCGTCTGTCCGTCTGTCCGTCTGTCCGTCTGTCGGTCTGTCGGTCTGTCGGTCTGTCGGTCTGTCCCTCCCTCCCTCCCTCCCTCTCTCTCCCTCTCCCTCTCCCTCTCCCTCTCCCTCTCCCTCTCCCTCTCTCCCTCTCCCTCTCCTCTCCCTCTCCCTCTCCCTCTCCCTCTCCCTCTCCCTCTCCCTCTCCCTCCCTCTCCCTCTCCCTCTCCCTCTCCTCTCTCTCGCTCTCGCTCTCGCTCTCGCTCGCTCTCGCTCTCGCTCTCGCTCGCTCGCTCTCTCTCTCTCTCTCTCTCTCCCTCTCTCGCTCTCTCTCTCTCTCTCTCTCTCTCTCTCTCTCTCTCTCTCTCTCTCTCTCTCTCTCTCTCTCTCTCTCTCTCTCTCTCTCTCTCTCTCTCTCTCTCTCTCTCTCTCTTAGATCAACGATAAAAGTAGGTTCTAAGTGGATAGATAGATGGACAGGTACCCAAGACAGACAGGTAGATAGACAGACAGGCAGATAAGAAGGCAGACGGTTAGGTAGGTGTGTAGGCAGGCAGGTAGGCAGATAGGCAGGTAGGTAGGTAGCTTGGCAGATAGCGAGACAGAAAGACAGATAGAAAGATATAGATGTCTAAATAGGTAGATCGTTAGATAGCTAGTTGCCTGGATAGGTAAACAAGCGCGTGCAAATGTGGGTTGGTGTACATTGTACATGTGCGTGTGTGTGTGTGTGTGTGTGGGTACATACAGATGCCTTTCATTTACTTGGGTTTAGCAAGTTAATTTGGCCGTGATTGCCTAGTTTAGGTTAGTATGTGGGACGTTTCCGATTTCCGAGTATTATTATGAGTTTGTGGCATCTGTGGACGCGAATACTCCCTCCAAGTACCATAGTCATCCGCCTAGCAAGACTGACTAAAAGCATGCACCCTGAACCCTACATACCAAGTCTAGGAAAGAGTGCGTCAATCCTGACCGTTGAATCGTAAACTGCATAAAGCGACGGTCTGTCAAAGCCCAAGCTCGAAGCCTACGTGAAACCCTCACGAATTCATTGGCTCAAACATGGTGCTGCATTGGGCTCAAAGCCCACAGGCCTAAACTCTATGCCCTCGCAGGCTTTCTGTTTCAATCCTTCTCTTACAACTACCGAGAGTCTTAGGTGATCACTAACACCAGGTCCCGAAGCCTTCACTTCCCTTCGCGGCAGGCCTTTCTCATTTCATCCGTTCCTACAACTACCGCACCAACCTCGTCGGATCGGTTGCCCGGCAGCAACAATCCGCCACATGCCCGGCAGTCGTCTAGTGGGTTCCTTTTTTTTCTAGGCCATAGTAACCCTAAACCCGTAAACCCTAAACCATCCTAAGCCCTTAAAATTAAAGCCCTGAACCCCAAGCCTATGCATGAATCAATCAGAGGTCCAGGGGGCGAAATTCAAGACGTGGGGTGGTTCCCCTTGATATCTTTACTTTCCTTGCTGTTGAAGGCAATGGAGGTTCAAAAATGTTCGTTGTTTTTGTCTGTCGGTTTGGGGTCCGGTCTAGAGCTTTCCACTTTGTTTCATGGTTCAGGGTGTAGGGTTTAATTCGTGTTTAAGGTTTGGGGTTCATGGTTTAGTAAGTTGAGTATTTATTTCTGGGCTCGCAAAGCTGGCCCTCATCTTCAGCCAACTCCAAACCCAGGCTCTTGAATCCCAAACCCAGAGGCCCTAAATCTGGGACTGACAGCTTAAAGTAAAAGCCAGAAAGTTGGAATATGATTATCCTAAACCCTTTATGGTAAATTATAGGGTATCCTTCCCTGAAACCATATTCCAACTTTCTGGAGTTCCCTTTAAAACTTTACGAACCCCTGAGCCTCAGGCCCGAAACTTGAAATCCCCAAACTCCTCAACTGTCACACCCAAATCCGAATACCTAAACCCTAAAAGCCCGAATCCCGAAATGCGAAACCATAAACTTTTTCTAACCATGAAAGCCCTAATCCAGAAATCCGAAACCCTGAACCCTGAAGCCACTCGGTTCTCGTCTCTGTGTTGCTGCTGATGAGGTGGAGCTCCTCAACCAGGCCCCATCAGGGCCGATGGCTTCGGGTTTGGTGTTTTTGGGCGTTAGGGTGTAGGGTTCGATGGCTTAGCATTTGGTGTGCTTTATCAATGTATGTAAGTCTTCATAAGCGGGTATTGTGTTCAGGGACTCTGCAGCAATAGACCTCACGGTAATGTATCTTGATTTACTAGGGGCTTTAGGGGTTTATTATGGGGTTCAGCCTCTAGGGTTCGGGTTTTAAGTTGTCCTGGGTTGTGCTTTGGGATAAGTTTTGATTTCCCTTATCTCCTTACAAAGGGAACCTATTCATAAGTAATTTTCTAAGGGTTCAAAGCACAACCCAGTTTCGGGGGCTTACTATAATCCCTTAGACACATAACCCTAAAACCTAAGAATCCCTTGTTTTAGATCCCTTAAAGGAGCCCCAAAGGAAACCCTTTATGGGGTTTACCGTAAGTTTTCGGGGTTTAGGTTTGAGGCTTTGCCGGCTTTACTCTGGGTATATGGGAGTTTCCGAAAATATGGGACCTCATATAGTACCCCAAATATAGTAGGATCCTTATTATAAGGACCCTCAAACAAGGTACCCCTAATTTTCGGAAACTCCCATATAACATTTATTCAGACCTTATCTTCTCAAACTCCGGCTCAAGCCTTCTCCAAACTTGGCTTCGGAGTACCATACTTCTGCTGATGGACAAAATCCTGCATGACCTTAAGGACCCTAAACCATTATGGGAACTATGGTATATTCCAGATAACGGGTAATGCAGGATTTTGTCCATCAGCAGTTTAATACTTTTTTCTTAAAGAAACCACTACGAAATGCACGTTTAGAGATTTTTTCTCCCTGGTTTCTTAAAAGCACATGAGATTGATGTTGCAATCATTGTCGAGGCCTCCGGCAGGATGTAGGGGAAGGAGCGGTTTAGGGGTTAGGGTTCAGTGTTTACCCTAAAGGTCCTAACAAATTGGGGAACCTCAAAAGTGAGGGTTTCTGAGACCCCAAACAGACCCAAGGACTCTCCCCAGGACATTCCGGACCCTCCTAAGGGGATACCTGGAGCCTTAGGGTAGGGTCGAGGGTTTTTGGAGGCAGTGGATTTCAGGGGTAAGCGGTAAGGTAAGGCACACCTCAGGATTGTGGGCCTAGTGCGCCAGGCCATCAAACACCACATCCAGTGCTTCATCTTCACATCATCCATCGCCGTCTACGGGAGCATCAATGCCGTCGGGCGCCATTGTGCAGGGTTTATGTTTTGGTGTGAACCTTCTTTGATCTGACTGTTGGTAATCTTCTGCTGCCGGCCCCTTACAGATTCAAAGCTTTGAAGCCTAAACCCTAAGCCCTAAGCCATGCACCTCGCTGCAACCCCGGAAATTTTAAGGATTCACTTCCATCGCTGTCTGAAGGTCGGGGACAGCATGTTTCGGCCATCGGTATCACCTTAAAGCTCCGAGTTCCTAATTATCATATACTCTCCAAAATTGTTTAGGGGTTTAGGGTTTAGGGTTTAGGGTTTTGTAACCTACATAACTATTATCCTAAACCCAAGTACCTGATTATTGGGTCCTTTGGACCCTTAGGGTCATGTCTTCGTTCTGAGCAGCTGAGGATCTCTCACAGATGCAGAACCCCAACCGTTCTCTGTCCACTTCTGGGCGCCGGAAGCAGTCCCTGCATTCACCAGGTGGCCTGTGGCAAACATGCAGGTTCAACTTGGCCGAAGGGTCCAAGTACCTAATAAGCAAATACTCTTGCCAACATAAAGCTACGTAACTACCATTCGCATTTCCTAAACTGAACAACCCTGAACCCTAAGTCCTAAACCCTAAACCCTAAACCGTTGAACCCTAAATCCTAAACCCTAAATCTAAGCCCAAGTAGGGTTGGTTGTCGCGCTTTAGGCTCTGCACGGGTCGGGATCTGAAACGGTGCCCGCCGAAGCTGACAACCTAAGGGTCCAAAGGACTCAATAATTAGGGTTTAGGGTTTAGGGTTTAGGGTGCTTAGAAGGTTTTATATTGGGGTTTAAAGGTCCAAAGGACTCAATAATTAGGGTGCTTAGAAGGTTTTATATTGGGGTTTAAGGGTCCAAAGGACTCAATAATTTGGGTGAATAGAAGGTTTTATATTGGGGTTTAAAGGTCCAAAGGACTCAATAATTTGGGTGAATAGAAGGTTTTATATTGGGGTTTAAAGGTCCAAAGGACACAATGATGAGGTACTCGGGTTTAGGATAGTAGTTATGTAGGTTACTTCTTCGGAGAGCATATGAGTTTTGGGTACTCGGACCCTTAGGGTAACCATTTTTGGGACCTGTTCCTTCAGGGAGTGATGATGGGCGACATAGAAGGGTATACTATACTTTGTTCTCCTGATTACTTCAAGCCCAGCTCAGCCCCTGAACCCTAAACCCCAAGCCCCCAGCTCAAACCCGATGCCCGATGCTCTAATTACGAACCCGTCTTTTTCCTTGAGCGGCAGTGGATGTGAGTTGCAGGGAGAATAGGGGGGCTTCAGAGTTTCGGTGATGCGGCTTCGGGGTGCTTAGGCTTTTTTGGGTTATATAGGGGCTTCGGAGTTCACAGATGTCTTCTGTAATTGAGGGATGTTGGGGGTCTGAGTTCATGGCTTTGCAGGGCTTGAATCCTAAATCATCAGGTAGGTGGTGGAATCTGAGCTTCAGCTTGTACCAGCACCCCCAACTATCCCTCATCAGAGCCCCAAGTGCCCACTACTACAAACGATAAGGCCTCTATTAAAGGGGCACTTGGGGGGTGATGGCATGCAGGCCAGTCTTTGGGGGGAGCTTCTGACCCTCAGCTCGTTGACTCCTTCAGGGTTTCGGGTTGATTTAGAGGTCTTCATAGCTACCATTACTATTGTGGGAGTTCCTTACTATGGTTATAGTCAGTTACAGTATAATATACCCCCAAACCCTATTCTAGTCATTAAGGCCCCTATATTAACGTTGTGCCTTGGGTTCAGGTAACAAGTTTCCGCAGACTCCAAGCCCGAAACCCCAAACCTTATGCCCTAAAACCCTTGACCCCGAACCCTTAAACCGTAAACCGGAATTCTTGAAGAGGCCTTCACGAAGAGGATCGCCCGACGCCTGAAGATCCCTATGGAATCGTGGCCTGGTGCAGAAAAGCTGTGCTGATCGTCATTCCTCCTGTGTACTGTTGTTGTTGCTGCTGTTCTTCTCGGTGTTGTAGGCTTTGGCGATCATGGTGTCTGCATAGGTCGGCTCAGAGAACCCATAGCACGTAGGTGATATACCCCTCCCTCCCTCTAATGATTAGGGCCTCTATCCTTCTTCCGCTTGAAACCCTAAGCTCAAAACCTTTTGGGTACGGCCCCCACTCAGTAATAGTTGAATAGTATTCATAGCATAGATATATTAGGACCTTAATAGTAGCCCTATTATAGACTCTTACTGTAAGCGGGCCGTACCTAATCTAAACCCAACACTCTTCAACCCGAAGCCCAAAGCCCCAAACCGTTATGGTAAATCCCATAAAGTTGGAAATTGGGTTCAGGCCAAATAGTGCTGGGATTCCCTATAATTTGCTCTTATTAAGGATCGAGGCTATTGGGTTTCCAACTTTTGGGCTTCTGCTGTAACTTTAGACGGTAATGCCCTAAACCCTAAACCCTAAACCCTAAACTCTTAAACATAAACCCCAGAAGCCCTATCTCCGAAACTCCTAAACCCCAAGAGTCCTGGGCATCCACACCGTGAGGTCCCCAGTCTCTTAGGGAGATCCCTTGGAATTGTTGGGGGTCAGAGAAGCCCTACTAAACGAATCTTGGGAGCTAGTAACTAGGTTTAAAAGGGTTATGAATAAGATAACTAGCTATACTTATGACCCAATTCGGGTACTTAAAACCTTACTTACTACGTCCCACGGTCGTTTAAGTAGTTATGTAAGTCAAAACCAGGACGTTGGGATCTTCTGGAAAAGTGGATCCTTACTAAATATATACCTCAGGGTCCCTTAATTTACAGCTATACTGCCGCACAATATTATGTTGTACTTTCCTATACTGTACTGTACTATACCCCCCCGTTCAAACATATTCACTCCGTAGTTGCCCCTCGTCTCAAAAGCATCTCAGGCCAAATACGCGTTTGAGCTGGATCTACATGCCGCGCGCGAACTCTTCGGCATAGACTTTGTGATCTTTCGACCACACAATGCCACCTGCCATGAGAGGGCTTATGGTTTATAACGTCTCTGTTGTGATCTTTGACTCCCAAACTCCTTTCCTCAAGTTAGCCCGTTAGTATGCACGCAAGGGTCCGAGGCATCTCTGCTGGCAGGGTCCGGAATCTCCGAAGCTCAAAGGGGAAAAGGAGGGACCCTTAATGGGGACCCCTACCCTACAATGGGCTGTATAACGGGCATATAATAGCCACATTAAGGGTAAATACCTAGGGGTCCTTATTAAGGGTCCCTCCTTTTACCCTTGGAGGAGCAGTTTTTGGGGCTTCGCCCTTCTGGCCGTTTAGGGGTTCAGGGTTTTGGGTTCAGGGGTTTAAGGTTTTGGGTTTAGGGGTTTAGGGTTTAGGATTTAGGGTTTCGAGATTCTGGCTTCTTGTTTTCTGGCGAGGTCCTTCTTGGACTTGAATACTCAGTCGGAACGAGCACCCTCATGTTGAAGGGAGTACTGGGGAACCACGACTTACCGAAAAACCACGACTGATGGTTTGGAGGGTGCCAAACCCTAAGGGTCCAAGTAATTAGTCCTTATTTATGGTTTTGATACCTAAAAAGGCCCTAAAAGTATTAAAATAGGGAGTACTTGGACCATTTGGGAAAACCATTATGATCCCTTGGGTAAGCTGCAAACCCTTAACCCTAAACAAACACCCACACTCCAGCTCCTCAGGCCTTACCAAGTCCCTTGTAAAGCCTAGGCCTAAACCCCAAAGCCCTAAATCGTACGCCGAGGTATATGGTCCACACCAGAACATGTTCGACAAGTATCGCAATGTTGTTGGCATCTTCATCAACCAGTTGCTTGGTTCGCAATCATCGTGTTTAGGGTTTGGGGGTTTCGGGATCGGTGGTTTCGGGTCGATCGCTGTTGTTTCCTTGTGTTTAAGGCCTTTCGAGAAGTTGTCTGGAAGGGTCCTAGAAGAGTCTCTTGTTTTGCAGTGTCGGGGTTAAGGTTCATTTCAGAAATTCAAGACCTTTCTGAGCGGTTCTTTGAGGGTGGTTTGTGGTTGATGATGGTCCTTTCCCAAACGAGTCTCAGTTCCTATATCCGCTAGAAAGAAGGGCTTCTATGGTAGGGGTCATGGTTTGGTAATGTATCCGCCATACGTGTACTTGAGACACTTTGGGTTTTGGAGGAGGAGTCAACCTAGGGGACGCGACTCAAAGCCGCAAATCTCTGAGCCATACATATATCCATACCCTAAACTCAGCTCTGCATTATAATCCTGCGCTTGAGCCTAGAACCTATAAGCCCTGAGCCCGATCCCGGTATTCGCATGTGATTCCGGACCCTCCCCTACACTGACACTGCCTTTGGGGGTTGCAACATCATAAATGGGTGGTTGTCAAAATTAGGATCCCTTTTTGGGTATTCTAAATATTGGGTGCCGTATTATATTAGGGACCCTAATTTTGACAACCACCCAAATATGTGTTGGGACGGTTTAGGGCTTGCGGTTTGTAGAGTCATAACCCTGAGAAACCTCGGTTCACTTGCACAGTTCCTAAACCCTAAGCCCACCGCTGGCTGCAGGATTTTCCACAGATTGCCGATGACCATCTTCGGATCCGGTCGCTCTACTTTGGTTGCGTAGGGTGATGATATGAATCCTGCATTACCCATCATAATTACAAGGAGTATACCATACTTATCTACAAGGGTTCCTTTAAGGGCTCTAAAAGGGATCTATTTTATGGTTTAGGGATGCTTAGGGCTTTGAGGTCCTCAAAGGGTCCTACGGTTGATGAATGTTGATGATATAAGTCCTGTATTACCCATAATAAGGAATATACAAGAATTCCCATACTTTAGGGTCCTTACGGTAATACAGGCTTATATCATCAACAGTAGGCTTTCAGTCCTAAGGATCTTTAAGGGTCCTTGAAGGGTTGAAAAAGGCCCTTCTAGGGTTCAGGGCCTTAGGTTTGGGGATATAGAGTTGGGTTTCGGATCTCGGAAACACAAATTAAACACTAAACCCTAAACCGCAATCTTCTTTCACAGTGTTAGGACCACCAAAAGAGCACAGAGACATGTTTGAGGTATTTGCACAAGAATGGAGCGCATTGCTGGCAGCCTTAGTTGTGAGTTTTCTTGTCCTAACACTTTGGGGAACCTCAAGATGTAGGTTTTTTTTCAGCCCCCAACAAGACCCAAGGGCTCTTCCTAGGAGATTCCGGACCCTCCTAAAGAGATACCTGGACCCTTAGGGTAGTGGTTGGGGCCGAAGCCCTCAGCCGCTTTGGTCTACTTTGAGGATCAGCGGTTCGCTTTACTCTTCAATTCACTGCAGATCAGCAAAATCCTGGTTTGTCCACAAGGAGCAAAGACAAGAATAGGTGTCCCTCACCCCATCTTCGATGGGTCAAAACACGTTAGGTGGAGTTCAGGACACTTAATTAGCCGCTGGTAGGGCTTGTTGCGGCTTTACGAAACCCCAAACCCATTTTCCTGAACCCCAAACCCTATCCCCACCCTAGGCCCCAAACCCTAAACCCTCAACATAGAGCTTGAGGGAGTCACAGCGGCCCATAGCCAAGGCGAGCAGATCCGAGCCTTCAGCTACATTGATGATGTGGCCCCGATCATCGCGCGAGGCCCTTTAGTGCCAAAGGCGCGTACCTTGGTGCGCAAACGGTAGAAGGTTTAGGCGTTACCGTGCCAAAGCCTACATGTTTGTAGGTTCTGATTACGAACCTCAATATAGAACCCCGCATAGACCAAACAAAGAACAGTAGGTTTCGGTAGAGTAAGGTACGGGTTCAGGGGCTTGTCCAACTGAAGAGGGTTTAGGGTTGAGCGGTTTCGGTCTAGGGTATGTGTGTGTGTGTGTGCTCGGCCTTGAGTTCAGCCCTTAAGCTAAACCCACACACCCTCTCTAAACCATATCGAGCCCTATAGATACGATACCGCTCTCTGATTTTTCAAAAGGAGTGCGGCTTTCTGCACCATGCGCAGCTTCGAGGTAGACGGCTCAGATCAAGCCTCTAAGGGTCCAACTGTTGATGATATAAATCATGGGAATTCTGTATATTCCCTATTATGGGTCATGCCGGATTTATATCATCAACCGAAGTACATAATTATCATAAACTCTCCAAAATAGTAACCTACATAACTACTATCGAAAATCGATTACCTAATCATTGGGTCCTTTGTACCCTTAAGGTGCGACCCAAGCCTGCGTTGCCAAGGCAATGAAATCTTCAATGTGGGGGCGGACGTGCCGTACACAGCGCTTCGGCAGCGAGAGTTTGGGGGATTCCCGATACCTAGATACCGAAGAGCCGCAACATTCAGAGGACCGAACAACTAGTAGTGCTACTTGGAGGGTCGGGGGACTTACTGTAGTTACTTTATAGAGTTATAAGTACCATAACCCCAGTTAGGATCTCGTTTAGGGTACTTATAACTCTACTTATGACCTACTTGCTAAGTCCCCCGGCCCTCCAAGTACCCCTCTATTTTCAGTTGCAGTATAGTTCATCCCGGAGATGGATTCTAATGACTCGTGCATCTCGCAGTCAAAAACCTATTCAAGCCTTGCTCTTACAAGTCAGTAGCTTTCGGTGGTTGCAGGAGTTGCTTTACGTAAGGTTCAGCAAACCTGCCACAGAACGGAAGAATGGGCCAGCTGACTCGGAAAGCTTAAATTAAAAGATCCTGAGCACGATTTCGCTAACGTCAACAACATCAGGACCGCTTCTGATTCGGAGGCAGAGGCGTTTACAGTGAGTGCGAGTGTAGGATTTGGTATTGTTGTTTCGATGCGATCGGCCTTGAATTCAGCCCTTAAGCTAAACCCACACACCCTCTCTAAACCATATCGAGCCCTATAGATACGATACCGCCCTTTGCACTCAACCTTCGGTGGGGAGCTAAGCCCAGAGAGCCCACTACTCCTTACTTGGCGAAGATACTGGTTTTAAGTGTATATAGCTATATAAGCTATAGCGGCATCAACACGATTATGCTTTGAGAAACATCTCTTAATGAAGGGGTATTGGGTTCCCTGGGTTGGCTAAACCCTGAACTACACCGTAAACCTTGGAAGGTGAACAAGCTTGCTGCGGCCGTCGCAGACGCCATGGGATCACCAGGGCATGACGTCGAGCTGTCCCTTGCCTAGGGTCATTTTGGGTTCCACAGACAATACATAAAGCATGTCATGCATTCAGTATATTTCTGTCCAAACCCGCCCCAGAGATTCAGGAGAAGCCGAATATCGCATATATCAGGCTTTCGGATTTTGGGTGTTTAAATGTCGGGGCTGCTTTTTCGCAGTAGACTTCAAAGTGTTCAGGATCATCCCGGTGGGGCTGCATTGGAAGTAGCAAGACAAGGAGAGTTATACGTACATTAAATGCAGTTACAGGTTGATGCACTTGCTTTACTTCCATGCTTAGCGGCGTAGCACTTACGAAGTCCCATGACCTCACCCTAGACCCTAAACCCAGCCTAAACCCATGACCCTGTCAATGAGGAAGTCAGCGGGCTCGGCGTTGCCTCAAGGGTTGCTTCAAGGGATCCATAATGCTTCAGGGCTTCACAGTCGCTTTTTTGGTTGTTAGGGACTGTTCTGTTAAGGCTCCAGCGCCAAAGCAAGTAAGGAGTATACATGGGTAGTTGTCAAAATTAGGGTCCCTTTTTGGGTACCCCTAAATAATAGGTGCCGTATTATGATAGGGACCCAAAGAGGGACCATAATTTTGACAACCACCCACATGTACACGGAGCCTTTCGCTTGGGACACTTGGCATAGATTCTAGTGTTGTTCTGTTGGTTCATTCAGGGCATTCATGCAGAGTCCCTAAGATAGGGCCTGTTTTTGTTAGAGCAGGGCTTTGTTGCCCTAAGGGCCCAGGTACCAAATTATCATATACTCTCCAAAACAGTATCCTACATAAGTAATATCCGAAACCCGAGTACCTTACTATTGGGTCCTTTGGACCCTTAGGGTTGTGTACTGCAACAATACTGACAATACCCGTGAAGATCCTCAGCTCTTCATCCCGGGAGCCCGAATGGAATCCCGAAAGAACCCCCCTCCAAATCCGTCGTAAGAAGCACCATATAGGTGTTCTACACAGCTTAGTAAAAGCACAGCTCCATATGACTTCCTAGCAAAACTCACAAAATTCCCTTCCGACTTCCTGTAAGACCGCATAGAAGCCCTTTTGGGTTTAGGGCTTCGGTCCTAAACTTTCCAGAAAAGGCCCAACTTGCAAGCGTTCAGAGCCCGAAACCTTGAACCGAAAAGAGCGCCCAAGCCCAACTTGCAAGCCCGAAATCCAAAGCCCTCAACCCCAAACCCTCAGACCTAAGGCCTAAGCCCAAGCCTTTAGGATTCAGGGTTTAGGGGCTTAGGGTAGAGGGTTTAGGGTTTAGGGGTTTAGGGGTTTAGGGTGTGGGAAGCTTGTGGGTCAGCTTCCGAGAGCTTGCTTCCCAGGCAGCCTGCTAGATTCGAAGCCGAAGTTGCGGTGCCTGGGCTTGTGCCAAACGCGTCGGGTGTGGGGTTCCTACTTAAAGGACCACGGGACGTAGTATCCATGGTCATAATTCGGATAGCGACAATTTTCATATCATATATCATCTTAATTATAAGTGTACTCATATTCAAATCCTTACAAAGTCCCATGACCATCCAACTATAGGGGGATTTGGAGATCTAGGGTTAGGATTTAGTGTTGGGAGGTTTTTGGAGTTTGGGGGCTTTTCGGTGGGGTTTCGGGGTTAGGGCTTAGGGCTTGGGGGTGTCGTCTTTGGGTCTAGGGTTTATAGGGGTTGGGATCAGGGTTCCTTTAACTTGGGGTTCTTCTGGTTGGCTCTTAGGACTTTAACTTTTTTGGGTTTCTATACGACCCACAATAAGGAGGCTAAAAGTTTAACTTTTTGGAGGGGTTCAGAAGTCAGCCAAGTTAAGAAGAGGGCTTGCAAGGTTCCTTTTGGGGTTTCTACCAGGGTTCCTTTCATGGTTGCTATAGTGCGGTCACTTGGTAAATGCGAGCTGTTTTGAGGGTCATAAGCAAACCAGAAGACCTTTCACCCGGAGCCTGTGGCCCGATATCATACACAAACCCAACCGCACCACTGATGTTTACTAAGGTTGACTTGAAACCCAGCCCTAAGATCCTTCAGCCGCATACAAACGTGCAAAGCCTAGATCCCTCAAGCCAGTCCGTGTACAGTAGAAGCCCCTCAATCCTTAAGAGTCAAGAACAGGGAATCCCAGCATTAGTTGTCCTCAATCTGGTTTCCAACTTTTTGGGCGTTTACTATACCTAAACCCCAAACCCCTAAACCCTAAATCCTAAACCCCAACCCCCTAAGCCCCTACACCCCAAACCGTAAGTGTACCTGCCGAACCGAGAGATGGCAAGTACCTGGGATTGTGAAAGAAAACACAGGAAAAACATACACACACACACACACGCACATACTGCACTAAGACTTGGTCGACCCTAGAAGACAGCGTAGCCACAAAAACGTGCTAAGTCCTTGAACTCCCGACAGACCCCAATGCCGAAGAAAACCGTTGCTACTCCAAAGAAAGCCGCAACTCCCCCGAAGACAAACGTAAGCACACCTTCCCCGGTTGAACCCGACAAATAGAGCGCAGAAAAGCGCAGACCCCAAGAAAAAGCGCAGACGCCCGAATGCTGGAGTACTACCCTGGCTTCTCTCAACAGAAGCCTGGGTTAATTAATCCGGACTACCCTGAGAAACTGCAGTCTTAGGATTCCCCAAACAGGGTGTATGTGATTCGGGCATCAGGCCATGATGCGACCGGGGCTTGTAGCACATGTCTGCCAAGCTTGCGCATCTTCTGGCCATATGCCGAGACTGTAAAATCGTCTTTCTTAGGGCCCTGCCAGCAGGGTCCAGAAGTGTTAGTAATTAGGTACCTGGGTATAGAATAGTAGTTGTGTAGGTTGGGATCTGTATGCGATTAGTGAGTACCTGGACCTTTAAAACTTTGTATACCCTTATAAAACTCTATAAATCCGTTAGACCTCGTTTAGAACCCGAAGTAAGATAGGGCCGCATGGGCTGTACGGGTACGGCCTAGAGCGACGAGGTTTCCAACCATGACAAAGTCAAAGACTACTTTGCCATCGCCAGCACTGTCGGCTTGGAGGAAGGTCTTGACAGGACCTGCATCTAAGCCCTAAACCCTGATTAAACAAACCTCAACAATCTCCCTTAATTAAGGAGTATACCTTGGGTTATATTAGGGCCCATACGAAAAAACAAAGTATATATTCCTTATGAAGGGATAGCGGAATCTCTGGGAAGTGAGTCTGCAATGTCCTAGATATGCCGAACGCTGGAACCCCACGCGCCCGAAGGACCGTCCGGTGGTATCGCGAGGAGGGGCGGCAACTCAACCTGGAACGCTAGGGTTTAGGGTTTCGGGTTTAGGGGTTTTGGGTTTAATAAGGGTTTATGGTATAGTATAGAATTTAGAGCAGAGGGTTCAGGGTATAGGGTTTAGGGTTTAAGCTGGCAGGTTTAAGGGTTAGGGTTTGGTTCAGTTTACCTTGCCAATTAGACGAATGTTACCTTTTTGAGTCACTTGCATGCTTTTTGGTTAGGAGTTTCTGCTTTGTGTTTCCATAATACTGCAAATAAGGATGCTATTCATACCTTGCCAATTGGAAGAGCGTTGAGCGGTTGAACTACTTGCATGTCTTTTGTAGAGGTTTGGAGTTCTTGCTTTTCTCTATCACAATATTAAGAATGGTAATGGTAACGATGGTAACCGTAGTAATGTATGTGTGTCCGAAATCGAATTGTTCTTCGCCGTGGTCCCTGAAGAACAGCGTAGCTGCGAACTGCAGACCCAGTACCCCAAACAACCCTCACCCCTGAACCCTAAACTAACCCAAACGACTTATAAGCCAGCTTGGCAAGAGCCCGTCACGACAAAAGCCACAACCTCAAAACCCCTTAAAACCCTAAACCCCTCCTCCCCTAAACCACTACACCACTAAACTCCTAAACCCCTAAGACCCCTAAGACCCTAAGCCCCTAAGCTTTCGCAGCCCTTAAAGGAACCAACAGGTCCCAGGAATTTATGGAAGCGCTCTGGCAACCAAACCCAAACTCCAAGGGGAAAAGGAGGGACCCTTAGTAAGGACCCCTAGGTATATACCCTCAATAATATAGCTATTATATACCCAGTATATAGCCCATTATAGGGTAGGGGTCCCCATTAAGGGTCCCTCCTTTTCCTCTTTGACAAACGTCCCGGTATCTCCTTAGGAGGGTCCGGAAGCTGTTAGGGAGAGTCCTTGGGTCTATTTGGTCTCAGAAACCTTCAATTTTGAGGTTCCCCGAAGTGTTAGGACCCTTAGGGTAGGCGTAAGCCCTTTCAGAAACCACAAGAACCAAGAGTGTCCGAAAATAGAGCTATCATGCAATTAGGCCCCCCCCCACCCCCAAACACCAACAGAAGGATGGTCATGTGGGACTTAACTCCCCAAAGGGTCAATGTACCCAAACTTGTCTACACTTTGGCCGTAAAGTAGTCCCTAGATGGCCCTACTTAGGTACTTTGGGGCCATACTTGGGTACATGGACCCGTAATTAGGGATAATCGTCCCGGAATAGTATGTACTTGGAGGGTCGGGGGACTTGGTAACTGGTTACTTTGGAGACTTATAAGTACCATAACCCCAATTAGGGTCCCTTTTAGGGTACTTATAACTCTATACTTACTACCTACTTACTAAGTCCCATACCTCCCCTCCCCTGTAGATCCCCTTATAATCCCCCTATAGATCCCTTTAAGGAGCCCTTTAAGGATCCCTTTAAGGATCCCCCCACCCTCCAAGTATGGACCTTCTGGGGAAGAGAGGCTATTTCGGCCCGTGGAGTTCTCCTCCGTGGAGGTGCTCGAGACGATGGGATGGTTTGAGGGTTTAGGGCTGTAGGGGTTTATTTAGGGCTTAAGGGGTTTAGGGCTTTAGGGGTTTATACAGGGCTGAAGGGGTTAGGGATTTAGGGTTTAGGGCTTTAGGGCTGTAGGGGGTTCGGGTTTAGAGCTTTAGGGCTTTGAGGTTTAGGGCGGTAGTGGGTTAGGGTTTAGAGCTTTAGGGCTTTGGGGTTTAGGGCTGTAGGGGGTTAGGGTTTAGAGCTTTAGGGCTTTGGGGTTTAGGGCTGAAGGGGTTTAGGGCTTCAGAGCTTTAGGGCTGTGGTTTAGGGCTGTAGGGGTTTTAGGGCTTTAGAGCTTTAGGGCTGTAGGGGTTTAGGGTTTAGCTTTAGGGTTTAGGGCTTTAGGGTTTAGGGTTTAGAGCTTTAGAGCTGTAGGGCTTTGGGGTTTAGGGCTGTAGGGGTTTGTTTTAGAGCTTTAAGGCTTTGGGATTTAGGGCTGTAGGGGTTTAGGGCTTTAGGGGTTCAGTGCTTCAGGGGTTTGGGCTTTAGGGGTTTAGGGCTTTGGGGTTGGGGCTTTTGCTTTATCTTGCATCGCTTGGTTTTGTACACCGTGATCCGCATGCGCGTAGATCGGATCTTTGGGGGGAGCCTGCGGCTTGAATTCTTTTAATGCTGTCGGTATGTGGCTTCAAGGTGTGGGGTTTTCGTGGTGCTTTCCCTAGCCTATAAGCGGGTTTCGAAGCAGTTAGTAGTTACGTACTTGGGTGTAGGAGAATATTTGCAGTCCTTGTGGAGTTTTGCAGTCGATGATCAGATGTAAGGCCTAGTCTAGACCTGGGTTGTCCTTTGGGATCTTTCTATTTTCCCCTGCTATTTTGTAGAGAACCATAATAGTAAATGATTTTCAAAGGGCTTAAAGGACAACTCAGAGACTGCAAGACTAAGCTTCAACAATCCATACGCGTAAGCCCCAACCAAACTACGCAGCTACCAAAAGCCCACTCCCTTTATGGGCTCTACCTAGAGGATCATGGGACTTAGTAACTAGGGTTATTATTAGGGTAACTATACTTATAACCCGAATTAAGGTACTTATAACCTTACTTACTAAGTCCCATGATCCTCCAAGTACCACCCTTCGTCTCGCAAGCTTCAGTTTCGGCACAACGCCTTTTGAGCTCCAAGGCCCAAAATTACATTGCTCTTCCCACGGCATACCCAAAGGCTCCATGTACCTCAAAAGTAGATACTTAAGCCTTAAAGGGGTCCCTATATGGATACTTTAAGGCCTAGGTATATACTATATGGGTACATGGAGCCTTGGGGATACCTTTCAACACAAAACCCCTAAACCCTTAAACCCTAAGCACACTCCCGTCGCAGGTCATCGATCGTCTGCCGCAGGTTTGGAGGAGAAGTGACCTGCAGGAGCACCGCCCAAGCTGCCTTCGAGTCTTAGTAACTAGGGTTCCTTAAAGGGGTCCTTAAATGGATCTATAGGGTTCCTTAAAGGGATCTATAAGGGCTCTGCAAGGGTTTTTTTCGGGTCTTTAGCTCTTGATCATGAGGGTTTAGAGTTTAGGGTTTAGGGTTGAGGGTTTGGGGCATTGAGGGTTTAGGGTTGGGATTACCTGGACCCTCCAACCACCAAGCCCTCAGACCATAAATCCTAAACCCCTATAGTTCACGATCAAAGCATCCCTGAACACCCTCAGCCCAAAACCCCAAATACCTTAAAACCCCTACATCCCTTCAAGAAACCCTTGCTGCAGGCATCCTAAACCGTAAAGGTTGCCCCTAAGGGTCCAAGTACCTAATTATCATATACCCGCCAAAATAGTAACCTGCATAACTCCTATCCGAAAACCGAGTAGCTATCTATTGGGTCCTTTGGACCCTTAGGGTGAAGG
Organism: Symbiodinium sp. CCMP2592; assembly: GCA_905221615.1. Taxonomy (NCBI): domain Eukaryota; class Dinophyceae; order Suessiales; family Symbiodiniaceae; genus Symbiodinium; species Symbiodinium sp. CCMP2592. Next base: position 1,876,977 of record CAJNDT010001113.1, read on the forward strand.
TTGCTGTCTCCAGGAGACCGCCGTGTGCAAAGGGAGCCGGACTGATCCGACGGCCCAGGTGTCCGAGGAAGGAGAGCTCTAGGAGATTAGGGACCCAAAAAGCACATAAGCACGAGCATTTGATAGGGATCTCCCTACCTTATTGAGCTTCATTATAAGGTGGTTTATACAGGATATCCCTATGCTTATGTGCTTATTGCGGCCCTATTAGTAAGGGGGCTTCCTTAAAGGGATCCATACGGGATCTGTAGGGGTTTAGGGTTTAGTCTCTGCTTGGAGGGTTAGGGCGACTTAGTAATGCTCCTTAGTCCTAAGGGCTCCTTAAAGGGAGCTATAAGGGCATTATAAGGGGCTCGACAAGGGTGGGGAGGTATGGGACGTAGAAGTAGACTTATAAGTACCCTGAAAAGGATCTTAGTCGGGGTTATGGTACTTATAATAGTTCAAGATAACTACTCAGCGGCCCATGCTCTGAACCCTAAACCCCGAAACAGCCGACTCCTAACGCTTAAGACCCTAGACCCTAAACACCCAAACCATAAACTCTAAAACCCTAAACCCCCAAACCTAAACCCTAAAGCCCTACAAGCTAAACCTCCAGTAGGCACCTCGTCGCAGAGACTGCGCAGAAAGGGCCCCGAGCCTGCACTTGGCCCAGCGGTTCCGATTGCCCGGCAGGCATCAAAAGACTGTCTGGTTTTTAGTAGGGAATGGGGCTCCTTTAAAGGGTCCTATAAGGGTTGTTGGGAATGGGGGAATGGGTTGTTGGGACTGCTATAGGGAACTTTAAGGCACTATCATGGGGATCCATTCTCCCATTCCCTACTAAGAACCAGACGGAAGAGAAGAGGTCCCCATGTGTCTTTCTTTACCCCTAAGAGTCCAAAGCATCGAATAGTTCGGTGTTTAGGGTAGTTTGCCTTTGGTAAAGTATATTATAGATTTTCATGTACTTCGACCCTTAACAATCACATACATAACTACTACCCTAAAGCCGAATGCCTGGATATTGGGTCCTTTGGACCTTACGGTTAGCGTATTAGAAACTCGGCCTCTCAGTGGGCCTTGTGTTCCCTTTTTGGGGTCTGGTGTTCTTTATAAGACTGTGCAATACAAAAGAGGGGGCTTCCTAAGTTACTGGACATCTTAATTATCCCGAAGTTAGGTCCCTAAGCTGCAAAAGGACTTTGTGAGACGGGTTCTATAAAGGTTCTATTCGGGCGTTGGTTGGAAAGGGTTTCATACAGTATGGCTTTAAGGGTCCAAAGAACCTGGCATGTACGATCGTAGTTTTGTAGGGTAGGGTTTATCAGGGTGTCTGATTGTCGGAAAGCCTAGGCCTAGACCCTAAAGGTCCAAACGACCCAGGAATTAGGTAATTGGGTGTAGGATAGTAGCTATGTAGCTCAATATTTGGGAGAGTAAAGGACTATTAGGTACTGGCACCCTCAGGGCCCTAAACCCTAAACCCCTAAACCCCTAAGCCCGAAACGCCTAAACCCCTAACCCCTCAACCCTAAACCCCTAAAACCCTAAACCCTAAACCTTAAAACCCCTAAACCCTAAACCCTAAACCTTAAAACCCCTAAACCCTAAACCTTAAAGCCCCTAAACTCTAAACCCTAAATTAGCATTTAGGAGCTCAAGTACTGGACTCCGTTCAACTAGGTATGTTTTTAGATGGGTCGAGTACTTTATTAAAAAACCAGGCTTTAGGGTTTAGGGTTTAGTATTCAGGGTTCAGGGTTCAGGGTTTATGTTTTAGGGTCAAACCGTTCACTAACTGTCAAGGCCATTGTATGACTGTTTTCCCATTTCTTGCAATGTCTGATCCCGACTAGGCTCCAGCCTTTGGCTTAAAACCCACTTCCGGTCTGAGTCTAAATAAACCCTGAAGCACCAACGTCAGGTATTTGAGTGTAAGATAATCGTTTTGCAGGTTAGTGCTGGGGACAGTCTATGATTATTCGGCGCTTGATCCCTGATGCTAACTACTATCCGGAAACCCGGACATTCAAGTTCTACATGCACATCTGGCCAGGAAACTGCTTACATCAAGCCCACCATGCTTTAAATCCCCAAACCCCAAAACTACATATCGACATTTAATGTATAGAAGCCAAAGAGTCCGAGTACCGAATTATCACATACTCTCCAAAATACCTTAACCTACTATCCTTAAACCGAGCACCTGATTGATTCGGGACCCGCCGAAAGAGATACCTGGACCCTTAGGGTAAACCCTGAACCCTAAACGATTCTACTATTGACAACCCCAGGGTATGAGAACACAGGCCGCCCGAGCAGCCCCTGCCGATTCGTGGCCTCATATGGGCCTTGAGGCCGGTTCTGGCTCTAAAGTAGGGCGGTCCCTTTGTAGGGTTTAGGGCTTCGGGTTCCTTAAAGGGATCTAGAAGGGTTCCTATAAGGGTTTCTGTAAGGGTAGGTCTTTAAATCATAGGAGGCCAAAAGGGGTTTTAGCTTAGAAGGGTTTTGTAGGATTAGGGTTTCCATAATCGGGTTCAGATTAAAGAATCCCCACCCCAAGAATGTTAACCCCCACTTATGGCCTCCCATCAGCGAGGCAATCATGGTTCTGCTGCGGCGGTGGCGGCGCTTGCCGAACAGGAGGTGTTTTGGATCATTTTGGCGATGGTGGTGATCAGGGTCACGCCTTGCATCATCCCTGTTTTCGCAACACCGTATGTTGGAACTGAGTGCATCCAAATGGATTGGTTGCATGTGCTGGACATAGGAATTGCTTTGCAGTTCCTGGGATCCATAGCGAAGTACTTCTGCTCGAAGTGTGCAGGGACGTTTGACGAGCAGGTTCGAGATATGTTCCGCTGCTATGATGTCCAGGCCGTGGAATATAGATTGGATCATCTAAAGTCTTCAATGATCAAGGATCCTAAGAAGAAGTTCCCCAAGCTTAGAGCAAAAGCTGTGGAATCGCGATGCCTGGTGCCTTGGGCTGTGCAGATGGCTGATGCCCTTAGGGATGGGGTTTAGGGTTTAGGATTTCGTGGCAGTTTGGGGCTTGGGGTCTGGGGGTGAGGGTTTGGGGTTAAGGATTTAGGGTTTACGATTTAGGGTTTAGGCTGTAGGGTTTAGGATTTAGGGTTGAGGGTTTTGGGTTTAGGGTCTTAGGGCCTAGGGTCCTGTCTAAGCGGGCGCTAGTTGCTTTATGGAGGGTCATGGGACTTAGGACGTAAGAGCACATTAGTACATCAGCTAGGACTGAAAGTACTTGTAGGAGTAGTTACACACACTCTTTATAACCCTGTTGTTATGTGGTCCCCATGATCCTTTAAGCAGGGTTACGGGTTAAGGGTTCGTTTGAGGATCCCCGGATTTGTGTCAGGGGTTCCTACAGGGATGCAAGGGGTTTCGGGGTTAGGGCTTAAAAGATTTAGGTAAAGGTAAGTAGAATATCCTAGTAGTAGAATAGGTAACCTTTAATTTTTTTGGGTAGTATAGTCCTTATATAATCGCCATATGGCCCTGGATACCCAAAAAGGTTAACCTTTATTTCCCCATGATACCCGACAAGTAGAACATGCCTAAATCTAGAAGGGCCCCAAGGTCTGATCCAAGATCTGTCGCAATGTCACCCTGTTGCCGAAAAAAACCTACACTTTCAGGGCTCCGTTTTATGGTTTCCACATATAGTTCCTTAAAAAAGGTAGGTTTGTGGGCCACAGGTATTGCTTAAATCTAGGTTTTGGAAACCCGTAATACAGAGGGGCTTTCATAATTACTTATACTCTTGAAAGAGGTTTCTTGTTATAACTTTAGTAATTGTCATGTTCCCCAAAACCCTATTCTAATTTTTGAAGGCCCCCATAGTAAATAGGTTAAGATAGCTCTCCTGAAGGGGCCGTTCTGTGCACAACAGATCCCATGTGGGAGCGCAGGTTTCTCGACCCAGCGAGCCACAAAAACCCCCGACCTGGAATACCAGGGTTTAGGATACCTTAGATCATGATCGTAAGGCTCCTCTGGTTGAGGCACATTCCTTGTTCTAGGGGTATTGGGGTTTCTAGGTTTGTGCAGTTCATTTCATCGTCGCTGAAGCCTCGACTCAAAATTACCAAACCCAGGGGGTTAGATGCCACAGAGCCTGTATTCAGGGAACCTGGAATATCCTTAAATTTCTGTTGCAGCGCCCTAAACCCTATAAATAACCCCTATACCCTACACCCTCACCCCCAAGCCCGCAGTCTTGAGAGTCAGAAGTGGCATACATAAACCCTAAGCCCCTAAACCCTAAGCCCCTAAACCCTAAGCCCCTAACCCCTGGAATCTATACCCTGAATCAGGCCGTACTTCATTGATTGGCTGCAGCGGCGGAAGAGGCCCTGGGTTGCCAAACACACCATCAGCTCAGGATGTTTGTGGTGTGTGTTTCGGTTCTGGTTTTGGGTTTAGGGTTTAGAGGTTTAGGATCTAGGGTTGAGTTTTCATGGGTTTCGGATGGGTTTTGGGGGTCGCAGTTGACACCTCGAGCCACTGCCCAACACGCCCATCCGTTAATTCCATTAGTGCCTGTGCTTTGTCAGGACATGGCATCGTTAACATGTACCAGACCCCATGTCCCTATATAGCTGTATACTACGATACACCCCGAAATTGAGTATAAGGGCATATTTACATGTCGAGGTTTTGGCACCCAGCACCTCCGACTATCGCGCAAGCACCACCATCGGAACGATCGCTTATTGTGGACGACTTTGTGTGCTATTGTCGGGTGGGTTTGTGGTTCCCTGATACTTTGGGACAGAGTTTGTCAGGTTTTAACCAAGACACTAAATTGCGGGAAGGTTTCCACTAAGTTTTCAGCTATCTGTTTAGGTGGTTCGCGGCTTAGGGAATATACCCCAAGCCCTGAACTCTTGACCCCAAACCCTAACCCCTTTAAGCCCTGACTCCGGCACGCGTAACCCCGAACGGCCCGAACCCTGTTTCCAATATTGGAAGGCCGTCAGCACTTATCGGAATAATTGCACTTTAAGATGCTCCTTCGGTTGATGACATAAATCCTGCATGACCCATAATAAGGAATACACCATAATTCCAATAGTTTAGGGTCCTTAAGGTAATGCAGGATTTATATCATCAACCGTTGTGCTCTTCTGCAAGATAGGCTGTTTCCTTCAACAGCAAGATCTCTCGAAGCCCCTTTCGTAGCTACGGTGTTTGGACAAAAGCCTCAGAATATCGGTGGGGTCCTGAGCCATAAGGTTTAAGACTTCTTAGCTCCGGAGGCAGCGACTAACTATTGAAAACTCAAAGACTCAGAGGCCCTGTCTTTCAACCATAAGGCCCTTATGCTTAAGCCTGGAAGCGCTAACCTTAAGGGTCCAAACAAATATGGGAACCTCAAAATTGAGGGTTCCTGAGACACCAAAGAGACTCAAGGACTCTCCCAGGACGTTCCGGACCCTTCTAAGGAGATGCCTGGACCCTTAGGGAAGCCACGAAACCCCAAACCCTTAATTTCCAGGATTCCAAGACCTAAGCTCCGACATGCTAAGGCTCCGAACCTTCAGCCTCGAAAAACCCTAAACGCTGCAACCCTAAACGCTTCACGATTCTGAAACCTAACTGTAAGCGCTTTAAGACTCTGAAACCTAACTCTAAGCAGTTTAAGACTCTGAAATCTAACCTTAAGCACTTTAAGACTCTGAAATCTAACTTTGAGCACTTTAAGACTCTGAAATCTAACTTTAGGCACTTTAAGACTCTGAAACCTAACCTTAAGAAGCAAAAGGCTGCGACTGTTTACCAACTTGGTCATCTCGCTGCCCGACTCAGCGCCAAGCCCTTGGAAGCTTTTTTAGGGTTTAGGGTTTATAAGGTTTAGGATTTAGGGTTTAGGATTTAGGGTTTAGGGTTTATAAGGTTTAGGATTTAGGGTTTAGGATTTAGGGTTTAGGGTTTATAAGGTTTAGGATTTAGGGTTTAGGCTTTAGGGTTTAGGATTTAGGGTTTAGGGTTTAGGATTTAGGGTTTAGGATTTAGGGTTTAGGCTTTAGGGTTTAGGATTTAGGCTTTAGGGTTTAGGATTTAGGGTTTAGGCTTTAGGGTTTAGGATTTAGGGTTTAGGCTTTAGGGTTTGGGGTTATTGTTTAAGGTTTAGGGTTGAGGGTTTAGGGTTTGTTTAGGGTTTAGGGGGTGGCAAGGCTCCGTTTGGGGCTTTCATGTAGGTTGTAGCTTTAAGTCCTTACCCAGACCCCCCGGAGGATCCAAAAAGTAGATCCCTTAATGGGGCGTCCTATAAACTACCCTTAGGAGTATAGGGCCCCAAATCAGGAGATCTACTTTCCAGATCCTCCCGGGGTCTGGGTAGGAGGGCCGGGTATCTTCCATAGCCTGAACCCTATAAACGCGAAACCTCAGACCCTAAACCCTAACGGCCCCGGCATGTTTTGTAGCAGGGTCCGGAATCTTCTGGGGAGAGGCCTGGGTGTTCCAGAAATCCCACATGTTGAGGTACCCACAGTGTTAGGACCCCTAGGGCCTTAGGGTTGTGTAGGTTCCATTGCAAGGTTTATAGCGAATCCCAGAAAGTTGGAACACGGGTTTAGGAGGATTAGTGCTAGGATCCCGTATACTTTATCTTAAGGGCATGAGGATACTAGTGTTTCAACTTTCTGGCTTCTACAAAAGGATACAGGGTTTCAGGAAAGCCTCTGATGTTTCAGGGTTCAACGCATTGGGCCCGAATGTTCGAAAGAGCCCCTCTGGTGTTGTGTACATGATAGGGTTCCCTGAACCTTAAACCCTTGAACCCTGAGCCCAAACCGGGACGGTTTTGTGAAAGGCAGCCTTCAAGCCTCACGAACCTGCGGCCTCAGTCTTGTCCGTGTCGTGATGATGAGGTAATGTTCAAGAAGGATCGCGATGACAAGATGCTCTCTGTAGATGGTGCTGGACACGTGTCCCTGCGCTCGCAAGTTGCAAAGGTCGACGCCGATGTGTCGTCGGACCTCCTGCTGAAGTTGGCATTGACCCGTAGGGGTTTGGCTCTGGACCAAGCAGGGGTTGTCACCTTCTCGGAGCACCAGCGGTGGGTGGAGACGCTTTTCAATGCTCGCTCCAGGGATCCGCCCGACAACTATGCTCGTGTGACACTGCAAGCTTATGCAAGCGGATCGCCAGTTGTTCGTTGAAGCAGCTGACCGGACTCGTCATGGCATCGAACTCATATATTAATGCTTGTGTGCCCAAAGATCATACTATGTAAGGCTTTTGGGCGATTTTGATCCCCAGGGTTAGGGAATGGAGAAGTATTAGGAACAAGATGTTCGCAGCAGAAGCGGTCTGCTTGCCTTTCTGGGCTTTGCTTTTGTGTGGGCCTGGGTGTAGGGTTTCAGGGTTTATAGGTTTATAGGGTACAGGACTCTTTTTCAAGAACTCTTAACAGCATCCCTTTAAGGCGTCGTTTCAAGGACCGCTTATAAAGCTTCCTTTAAAGGATCTTCTCTTTAATCCATAGATGGCCCCGGGAGTCCTAGAGGGACCCTTTGAACGGGACTTGAGCTTCAACGTACCCACACAGGACCAATTCCTAAACCCTGGTATGGGACCGATTAAAGGCTCAAAGGACGCTTTAAAGGATTCTCGAGGCGCCTTAGGTACATCGCAGACCTCGACATCTTTTCTAGGTAGCAGCAGGGAGACCTTTGCAAGGGGACCCTTCTAAACCCTACTTCTGGCTTTCTTAACAGGGCCCTATTGAGGCTTGAGAGGGTTCATATCCACAAGGGCCCCCCCTAATCCTAACTCCCAGTCCCTAGCCCGCTTTCGAGAGCTTTGTATATGAACCTGCATTGCACCTCTAGTCCCCAATGTAATTGGCTTCCGTTTTGGTGGTATAATGAAGCTAGAATTTATAGGCAGGGTCCTAGAAGGTGGTCTAAAAGAGGCACTACAATGGAGACGATCGGTAGAACTCCTACAGGGCCCTTTAAACCCTAAACCCAAAGCCCTAAACCCTGGAACTCTCAAAGGGCCCTTTAAACCCAACCCTAAACCCCCCAAACCCAACCCTAGAACCCCGAAAGGGCCCTTTAAATCCTAAGCCCTAGAACCCTCCCTAGAACCCTTAAAGGGACCTCTAAGCTTTAAACTACTTTAAGCCCTAAACCCTAGAACCCTTAAAGGGCCCTTTAAAGGATCTTCAGGGGCATCCTTGCCCTGGAAAAACCCGCTAAGGCTCCGGCGCTTCTCGGCGCAGGGCGCCGAGTCTTCATCGCTACAGGACCCCCGAGGGTCCAAATAATCAGGTACTCTGGTTCACCCTAAGGGTCCGGGTATCTCCTTAGGAGGGTCCGGAATCTTAGGGAGAGTCCTTGGGTCTCTTTGGGGTCTCAAAAACCCTCACTTTTGAGGTTCCCAATTTGTTAGGACCCTTAGGGTAGTTATGTACGTTTATATTTGGGAGAGTATATGATTATTAGGTACCTGGACCCTTAGGGAGCTGCCTGGGCTTTAAGGTCTTTTGGCTCCTTTGAGGGGTCCTTCAAGAGGTTTAGTTTTTGGTGACAGCGCTTTGAGGTCTCATGGTTTAGGGTTTTTTATAGTTTAGGGTTTTAGGGGTTTAGGCGGGTTTTTGAGGGTTTTAGGGTTTAGGGTTCATGGCTGTCTTGGGGATTCAGGGTTCGTGGCCCCTAACGCCTAAACTCTGATCCCGGAGCCTTCAACCCCAAACAGATAATATAGCCCAAAGCCCCCTTCTAATTATTTAGCCCCTCCGCCACATTAAACCCTGGGGATCAAAATTGCACCCGAAAGCCTCAATATATGAGTCCTTAGAGCCCAGGGGAAAGAGCATCTGGCCTTATGACAATGATAATTTTGAATGGGTAGGGTATAGGGTTTAGGGTTTAGGGGGCTCCTTCCCTTAAGCTCACAGGTTTCATCAAGGGCCTCTCTAAAGGTTCCATGAGGGCTTTATGGGTTTCGTCGGGTGCAAAGAATTAAAAGTATCCCTATGGGGGGGGGCTCCAGGGGGGTAGATGACTTGCTAATGCCTAGTTCTATCTAGTGCTACCTAAGGTTGACTTCAGGTTCCCATGGATCCCTTGTACCCTCCCTCCATGATCCACCCTCCCTTAAGGACCCTATAAAAGAAGATAGGGGCCTCAATGGTTTAGGGTTTAGGGTCAACAACTAGAGTGAGATTTTGGAAACATCATTGTCGAGTTTTGTGAGGACTATAATGGGACTGCCGAATAGGGCCACTAGTACAGATCAGAAGCTGCCCCCACCCTGTAATAGTGATATAAATATAATGGGGCCCTAATATAATCCTATATAATCCATATAGTCACTATCACAGGGTGGGGGCAGCTTCTTTCATTCATTCTCTGCGGTTGAGTCGGTAAACGACGCTCGCCTAGCAAGGTGAATTCAAACTGCATTTAATTGAAAGTGGGGTGGCGCAGAAATCTATTGACATAGTATGCGCTCACCGGACAGGGGTGGGATGTAACCAGCAAACGGAAAAGCTGTCCCAACCCCACAACAAAATCAAAGATGGCGCATGGAAGAATGCCTGAGAATGCACGGCAAACAAAGGATGCTTTGTATTCCGTAAACGGCGATCAAAGCATCAGACAACGTACGATCCACATATCGGACCCAAGACGTGCAGGATCTTCCTCATGGGTATCAGCTGAGGCCATTCCTACACGGTTACAATACCCAGGATGTCTAACACCTTCATCGAGGTGATATCGGGACATCAAACTCAACCATAGCATGAAGGCCATAGGACCTCCACACGCAAATCTAAAGCGCTCCAGCATCACTCACTTACATGATCAGGAACTGCTAAGCCAGGATAGCGGAGTCAGCGTCATTAGATCGAAGGCCTGACGAGCCTCTGTTCTGCTTGATGGCGCACTGCTGGAAAGCCGACGTCTTCATGCAGCCAGCCGCAAATTCCTGACGAGCCTCTGCTCTGCTTGATGCCTCTCAGCTGAAAAGCCGGCGTCTTCTTGATGGCAGCCACAGCCATCACGGTGAAGTGTGCGAGCATTGTCCTCCAAACCATCTCCACACACATGTTCAACATGGCCACCTTGCGCAGCATGTCCTTCGAGCCCATAAACACCATCACATCGGGTGAAGTGCATGAGCTGCCAGGTTGCCGCTTGGTGGTGCAAACGCCCTCGCCTGACGAGCCTCTGCTCTGCTTGATGCCGTGCGGCCTGAAAGCCAGCGACTTCTTGAAGCCAGTCACAGACTCCTTTATGGTGAGTGGTGCGAGCGAGTCCTCCCAGCCCATGTTCAATATGGCCACTCTGCACAGCATGTCCTTCGAACCCGTATACACCATCGCAACAGGTGAAGGGCATGAGCTGCTAGGTTGCCGCTTGGTGATCCATTCTCCCTCGCATGACGAGCCTCTGTTCTGCTTGATGCCGCGCAGCTGAAAAGCCGGCCTCTTCTTGAAGCCAGTTGCAAACTCATCTGCTGTGTGGTCTGCGAGCATGTCCTCCGAACGAATGCTCAACAAAGTCACCTTACACAGTGTGTCCTTTGCGTCCATGATCGCCATCATGTCGGGTGAATGCAAAACCTGAATGCCCAGCTTGTGCATGGCACACTTGCCGCTATGCACTGCTTGCCCGTAGCCGGCAGACGCACCCATGGCGGGTGCTGGGGCCTACAATATTCCTGCCCTGCGCAGGCGATTTGGGCCCTGGGCAGCTTCTAGAGTACAGACAAAGTCCTTCTTCATCTTGGGGTTCTTCTGGTTGGCTCTTAGGACTTTAACTGTTTGGGTTTCTATACGACCCATAATAAGGAGGCTCCCACAAGTGTTTTTTTTCCCCTGCGTCTAGCCCGAGGATGTTGCAGGACCTTATGTTCCGAAGACCTTACAGGCTAAAAGTTTAACTTTTTGGAGGGGTTCAGAAGTCAGCCAAGTCATGAGCCCAAATCCAAGAGAAAGGCTCGGGTTTCTGAGACCGAGTAGTGGACCAAGCGCAAGATGTCTCGCATCGTCAGTGTACTGTAGGGGCCTACATCATTACCAATATTATGGTGGGGCTTCCTTATCAAAGTTATAGTGGAATGGACCCTATTCTAATCATTAAGGCCCCTATATTAAAGCTTGAAGGCCTTGAATCTGAAATGCAACATCCCCGAAAGCTGATGCCAATTGACACCCCCAGGCCTTATACAAGCTTCAACTAAAGCCCTACTTACAGCCCCACGCCCTAAACCCTGAATCACCTTCTGCCTACAGAACTCAGAACTCCAAAACCCAAAGACAACAAAGCAACCAAGAAGCCCTAAACGGCCGTAAAAGTGGAACTGCAGCACCAATGAGCCGTAATCCCACAACGCAAACGCTCTGGCAGTCTCTTCTCGACCTCACGGAGCGAGATTTGCTGGTCGCCCGCACCCCAGTTTAGGGGTTCAGGGTTTTGCGGATGGGATTTGCCCAGCCGGCACAAAAGCCTTCAATGAATGAGGAGTATTGTACGTCAGGATGTAAAGGTTGTAATTCATTATTAATTAAAGGTATTAGAGCCAGAAGTAGGTACTGCAAATGCCTGACACGACGGGTCCACCCAAGAATGAGGATGTTACAGAGTCTTGCAAGAGACACATAAGGGTGTTATAGGGCTGTATAGGTATCTATCAGGACCCGAACCAGGGCCACTTTCTTGCGGGTCTTTTTGCCCCCCCCTTGTATTTTTGAAGTTCCCACAACATAGAACAGATCCTCAACTCCGTCGGCCCTGGGAATCAGAACAGACTTTATAGGGCTATATATATATATATATATAGATATATATATATATATATATACATATAGATATTTAGGGCTTATAAGGCTTCCTTCAAAGGGTACTATAAGGGGAAAAGCAGCCCCTCGCGAATGCTTATCAGGGCATTTGATGATTAGAATAGGGCCATCGGGTTATCGTACGCTTCTGCATGTCTCCCAAAACCGCGAACGCTAGAGCGCTTAATCTTACCTTTGGTTAGTAGGTAATGGAAGAATGGTAGCAATAGTAGTTATACTTGTACCCCATTCCTCCATTCCCTGCTAACCAAAGGTAAGTTAATTTAGGATGTCGTGCTGCCAACCTTAGGCCCTGAACGACAACAGACCCCATGCTTTGCCTCTAGTAGAAGCCAGAAAGTTGGAACATCATTATCCTCGTGCCCTTAAGGTAAAGTATCAGGGATCCTATCAGGAATCCTCCTGAAGCCATGTTCCAACTTTCTGGCTTCTTCTGTACAGTAACCCAGATACTCCGCAATGCCTCAATGGATTAGCCCCTTCAGGAATCAGGAAGCAACCACGTTTTAGAGAGTAGTGTTGTGCAAGCTGCTTCCAGTATCATCCCGTGCCAAGCAAGTTGGCTCATAACTTTTACTACTGCTGATGGTATAAATCCAGCATTACCCATAATAAGGAATATACCATAATTCCCATAGTTTAGGGTCCTTAAGGTAGTGCAGGATTTATATCATCAACCGTACTGCTGCTGCTGTTGTTGCTCCTGCTCCTACTAATCCTTCTGCCTCGGCATCTGCGCCTGTCGAAGTGCCGGCTCAAGTTGCACTTTTGCAATGAACAGTGCATGGTTTAAGAAACAGGGTCTGCTTAGAGCCCCCAACTACCCTCGAATATATTCTACTCGTTCTTTCAAGGTGTCGAAGGGCGGTAAAAAATACACTTTTGAGGGTTCCTGGTGCTGGTGTTCAGAGTGCAGGGTTCACGTGTCGGACTTGCATGGGGCCTGCCGGGGCTCTAAGAAACCTGAACACACAATGATTTCTTTGTACAGGTCCTTAACAATGTGGGCTTTGTGGGGGAGTTAAGGTAGAGCCGACGACTCTACTGGCGAAATATAGGGGTCTTAGTAATTAGAATAGGGCTTTGGGGCCCATTATACTATAACTATATTAAGAAACCCCGAAATAGTAGAGGTAATATTAAGGCCCCGATACTTTAGTATCCTTATAGTAGCCCTTATATAGAACCCTTTTAAGGATCCCTTTAATTGGACCCCTATAGAACCCTATATCCGTGGGGGCCTAAAGCCGAATCTGCGATGGCGGACCTCTCCAGCCCCTTGCACGAGTACATCCCTGCTGGCCGAGGCAACTGTTGGAGTCTTAGTAGCTGGGTGGATACACTTTACACTTTGGGGGATAGTATGACCCCCACTATAAAACTAGACGTGTACACTTTTGGGGGGCTTCTGAACACAGCAACTAACGACTTCCTGCCCCCAGAAGCCCAGATAGAAGTACGTCTACAATCATGGGTTGTGTATTTTTGTGTTGAGATGGTTTCTTTGGGCTTGTGCAAAAAGCCGTAAGGTGCGATTCCAGGCAACCCTATGGTTTCCGTTGTGGAAGCCGTTACAGATCCGTTTAAACCTAGCCGTCTAAGGAACCCCTGAACCAAATCGTAAAGCCCGTCAGCGCTAAAGCCACAAACCGCAAACCTCCATCCGAATTGCGGACAGTGGAAGGCCATTTTTGGGAGCTCCACCGGCAGCTGGCAGAATGCTTCTCGGCCGTAGGCCTTGCGGGGGTTTAGAGTTGTGAGTCTCAGGTTTAGGGGTTTAGGGTTTTAGGTTTGGAGTTTCGGGTTTAGGGCTCAGAGTTCCGCGGTTTGGGTTCAGGGTTTAGGGTTTGGGGCTGAGGGTTCAGGGCCAAGGGCTTAGGGCTCAGGGTTTAGGATTTAGGGTTCAGGGTTTCGGGGTTAAGGGTTGCAGGTGCAGGTTTCGGGCTTCACGGGGTCAGGTTTCCAAGTCCTATATTTTTTCCTATTGGGGCCCCCCAAACAAATCACCGGGCCGGAATAACTCAGAAAAAAGTTTTTCCTATTGGAGGGTATCAAACTAGTCAGATCCTCACATTACCAGGGTGCCTGCACCCTGGGCGCCAGTTCAGCTTATATAGGGCGTCTTATGCTTTATAGGTGTGCCTGGGATACAGAAATCCATCGAACCCTTGACCCCGAGCATTTAATCCCTAAACCAAAACCTACCTTAAACAGCCATTTTTCTATTAACTGACCCTCAACCCTAAACCCTAAACCCTAAACCTAACTGAGGCTACACAAGCGACATGGCTGCCTGCGAAGGCCGCAGAAGGAACTCCTTTAACCGACAGATACTCGGCTGAAACGGTTTAGGGTTAAGGGGTTTAGGGGTTTAGGGTTTGGGGGTTTAGGGTTTAGGGTTTAGGGGGGGTTTAGGGCCTAAAGTTTAGGGTTCAGTTTGAGCAGTGGACGCTTTAGTCTTGTGGTGCTTAGCTTAGCCCTCTCGGATGGCTTTCTGGCTGCCACCACACAGGCTAAACCCCCATTCCAAGTAGACCGCCCTACATAATCCTTAGAATCCGCCTTTCCGGCAATCAGCAAGCCTTATCTAAAGTAGCTCAAGAGCGTACAATCCTACAAAGGACGACGGTAAACCCCCTACAACATCGTACAAAGCCGCCCTACAACCCTTCTAAAAGCAAAAATTGCCACAGAAGCACAGCATGAACTTCTGGGTATGGGCATTTTTCCCTATTCCCTGAACCCTGAACCCTATCATCCGAACGAAGCTCTGCTTTTTCCCCATCCCAAGGGGCAGCGCTGGCTTCTCCGATCGAGCGGCCCTGTCAGCAAGCTGAAGGGTTCGGCTCTGATCTGCGGTTTTGGGTTTTTTTCGAGCATAGGAGCCTCCATCGTAAGCCCTTGTCTTTTGGTTTATTCGCACCTCTGCAGCGCTGGATGTTGATTTAAAATAGCTTCAGGGACGGAAGCCTGACTAGTCAGATAACGCAAGGTCTCCAGAGTTTGTTTTGTTTATAGCATATAGGTATAGGTTTTAAGCAGTAGGTCTCAGTAGGTAAACCCCAATCTTGACAATCCCTACGCCTTACTCCAAAGAATCGCGAAAGGCAGGTCGATAAGTTGATCAGAACAAAGTCCTGCTACAATGGCCGGTAGAGGCCGCAGAATTCACTTGCATGCAGCGCACTGCCAATCCGGACGCTGGGTCTTGGGCGGTTTAGGGTTTAGGGTTTAGGCTTTCTGAGCAGGCCGTCGACAGCATATGACAGCATCGGCCCCCAAAAACGGCGTGTCGACCCGGGTATGGACTGCGGCTTCGGCAAAAGGAAAGCGATGCGACGGGTGCTCATCGGCGCGTCAGCCAACCATCTGAAAAGTTCGCACTGGCCGTGCTGTCGCGCCCCCAACGTCAACCTCTGTTCTTGGCGCCGTAATTAACCAGGATCCGAAAGCACCTCTACCAAAAGCTACATGGGTGGTTTTCAAAATTATGGTTCCTTTTTAGGTCCCTATTATAATGCGGCACCTAATATTTAGGGACCAAAAAAGGGAACATCATTCTGACAACCACCCACATGAATCAGCCCAACACCCTACCCTACCGGTCCTGACAAATTGGGGAACCTCAAAATTGAGGGTTTTTGAGACCCGAAAGATTTTCCAAGGACTCTCTACGAAATTCCGAACCCTCCTAGGGAGATACCTGGAGCCTTACCCTAAGGGTCCAAGTACCCAAATAGTAGGGTTTCAAGGTCCAAAAACCATTCAGAGTATGGATTTTCGGACCTGAAACCCTACTATTTGGGTACTTGGACCCTCGAGGTTAGGGTAAGCCCTAAAGCCAGCTCTTTGACACCCAGGCAGCTCGAAGTCTGTGAAGGTTTAGGGTTTAGGGTTTAAGGTTTAGGGTTTGGGGTTTAGGGTTGTAGGGTTTGAGGTTTAGGCAGGGGAACTCTGACTTGGTCGGAGAAGCCTACCCGAACCCCAAAACCTAGACCTCTAGGGTTTAGGGTTTATTATAAGGTGTAGGCTGATGAACCCTGCATTACTCATGATAGGGAAGTCATTATGCCCTGTTCCAGCGTGTTAGTGCCGGAGTTCGTCCGTCCGCCGTAGCTACAGACTTGCCAAACCCTACGTTTCAACTGCCCTGCATCCTTCACCGCTTCTTTATTCGGGTTTAGGGTTTAAGTCGGTATTAGGGTCCCTAAACCATATAGCCATCAGCTCCTGAGGGGGGCATGGTGATCTCTTCGGCCATGGCGGTGCCAGAGTTGTCACCACCGAGCCCACAGAATCTGAACTGAAGGAGTGTTAACTGCGTGTGTGTGTGTGTGTGTGTGTGTGTGTGTTTCTCAGTGTGTTGCGTCTGGTTTTATGTGGGGGGGGGGGGCGGTGTGCAAGGGTTTCACAAGGCTTCATCGGTCTGTAACGACGGGTTCTATGATTTTGGGGATTTATGAGGGTTTGCTGTTCCAGAGGTTTCCTCACGGTATACAACAAAAGGGCTTTACAAGTTCTTGTAAGGCATTGCAAGGGCCGCCTCGCATACAAAAGCTTGAAAAGAGCACAACCACTATTTTTCGTTTAGAGCTAAACCCCAAAATGGAGACCTAAACCCACCCGAAGTCGGTAAACCAATGGCCCAACACCTATAAAAGGTTATTAATCTACATACCTTCTGGGTCCGGGTATGTTTCGTGGTTTGGCCGCCTCCGGCGGAATATATTTTCGCCTATGCGCCATTCTACAAACCCCAAGCCGTAGAACCCTAAAGCCCTAAAGCTCTAATCCCTAAATCCCAAACCCCTAAAACCCTAAACCCATGTTTGAAAGCTTAGGAACCCACAAGCTGTGAAGCTCCCTAAAGCCCCAAAGTTCCAGCGCCCTAAACGCCCTGACTCCTGGGTGTAGGGTTTAGGGGTTTTGGGGTTTTGGGGTCTAGGGCCTAGGGTTTAGGGTTTAGGGATGTTTAGGGCCCCGTCAAGTACCTAATTACGATATACCCTCCAAAATATCAACCTACATAAATACGATCCGAAAACCAAGCACCCAATTCTTGGGTCCTTTGGACCCTTAGGGTTAAGCCCTACTACCCTTAAGCTCCTAAGCCCCTTCCTAGACCCCCCAACTACCCCCTAATATTACCCCAAATGCCCACTATTGACATTGAACAAGATTAAACTTAAGCCTCTATGAAAGGGCCCTTGCAAACATCCCTAAGCCCCTTCACCCCCGAACCCTAAACCCCCCAAACCCCGAAGCCCCCTTGTTCAACCAAGGAGCAGCCATAACCTCGCACCACTTCGGCCTGGGGTCGGCCCGCCAAGCGTCGACCGACTGGAGCGGCAACACGACAGCGATTCAGAGCTTCGAGGGCTTCTGGGTCAAAGGCTCTTGGTATCTCCTTACAGGGTTTTGGGTGCTTTTTTGGGGTTTTGGATTAGGGTTTAGGGTGTAGGCTATAAGGGCTGACCCTGAGGGTCCAAGTATCTCCTTAGGAGGGTCGGGAATCTCCTAGGGAGAGTCCTTGGTGGGTTTTTGGGGTCTTAGACTCAGAAATCTTACATTTCGAGGTTGTACTTTATTATCGCTTCTACCAGAAAACATACGAAAAGCCTAGACCCAGGCCCAGGAAAGCATATACAAAGCTCGGAAACTCTTTGAAGGGAACGCTGGAAACCCCCAGTGCAGTGGATCGTGTTTTTGACATCACGGGGCCTGCAGCCCGTTGGCCACTACATGGCTGCAGACTGCCTTCATGAGGTGTGGTTTGCTAAGGATTTAGGGGTTCGCTGAAGGCTATGTCAGGTTTTTTGACTTAAGGAAATGGGGCACGGAGTTCAGAGAGATGTTGAGGGTCACATTAAGGGATGCAATGAAGTTCCGGTCTGTGTGGCTTCTGGTGATGAATTGGAAAGGGTCTTCGAATTCTATAGACACGATAAGTCGCACAAAGACTTCTTACGCACGTGGACATTCGTTCAGTATCATTTCTGCAAGATACAGTCAAGGCTTGCTTAAGACGAGTGTGAGCAGGCAACACGTTTCGCCGTACTTTTAATGTTGGTTTTCGTTGATGTGTGCTGTGCTTTTCTCTCTCCGACTGAGTGCCTCGAGTTTAGCGTACACTTGCGTACACGCCTCAAGCATGCAGTCTATGAGCCCTATGCGGCCTAGATATACTTCACTGCTCAGCGCCCAAAGCCTTCCAACGATAATATAGGGGCCTAGATAATTACCAATAGTTTAGGGGGTTCCTCATTATAAGTATAGCATAAAGGGTCCAAGTACCCAGTTATCATATACTCTCCCAAATGGTAACCTACATAACAACTTTCCGAAAACCGAGTACATAATTATTGGATCCTTTGGATTCTTAGGGTATGGCTGCAGCCGCTTCTCAAGGAATCGAGCGCCGACTGGCAATTCCAAAGGGAAGACCTTGCGCACGCTCCTGGATGTTCAAGGCCGTAAGGGTCCCGGTATCTGTTTATACGAGGGTCCGGAATGTCCTAGAGAGCCCCCTTGGGTCTCTTTGGGGTCTCAGAAACTCTCAAATTGAGGTTCCCCAATGTGTTACAACCCCCTCTGGTTCTGTAATTAGTATATTATAGCATAGTATAGTTGACGTTTTTAATCTCATAGAAATTGTTAAGTGTAATATGAAACACTATGGTATAGTATTTATGTTATTATATCAAAGTAATATGTTGTTTCAGACCGGTACAGTATTTACATGTATATACATATATACACACAGATGTGGATATAAGCTTTCAAAGGATACTACAGTATGCTGAAGCATAGTAGTCGTACGTTACAGTGTGGTGTAGCATAGGGGTTCACTAGCCGGACATCTGGACACTGTCTATTGCCCCTTGCTGCTTGCTGGGTTCCAGATCGAGGTAAGCGTTTCAGATGGGTTGAGACTGAGAGCCAGTCTAATTGGGTTTGGGAGGCTTTGATTCAGGGGCTTGATGGGTGATGGGTTAGGGAGTAGGTGGGGTTTAGGGTGTAGTGCGTAGATGTGGTTTGGGGTGTAGTGGTGTAGATGAGGGGTTTAGGCTGTAGGGCTTGTTAGGGGTCTTAGTAACGGCTTTCTAGCCCCATGGTGCAACGGTAACCTAGACCGTGAACCCAAAACCCTAAGCGGATCCTCAGTTAGCTGCAGAATTCTGTGCTTCCTTGGGCTGGTATGCAGTTCAGCTCCTCACGTTTAGGTTTTTATTGTCTGCATGCGTCTATAGAGCACAAGCCTCTACCAAGCCTTGTGCTCAAGTTTTTTTAAAGACTTATACAACCCTTCGTCAAGCACTACAGTATATATAAACAGCAAAAGCCTAGTTGCGGGAGAGTGAAGTCAGTTGAAGTCAGATGTTCTACAGGAGCTAAGAGTCTGGGTAGACCTGTCACACGCTACCCGAAAGCCTCAAACCCTCAAAAACCGCTTCCCTAAACCGTAAACCCGGTAGGTTTCTTCATTCCCACAGCCTCCCCAACCTTACCTTTGGATAGTAGAGAATGGAAGAATGGTGGTAATAGTAGTTATAATTGTACCCCATTCCTCCATGACCTACTAACCAAAGGTAAGCAGCCTCTGAAACCCCCACAGACCCCCCATGCCTCCAATCTGGCGACGTCCGTCGTTCATTGAAGAACCTCAAAATTGAGGGTTTCGAAGACCCCAAAGAGACCCAAGGACTCTCCCTAGGACCTTCCGGACCCTCCTAAAGAGATACCGGGATCCCTCGGGCCGTTCCGCTAAGGTTAGCATGGAAGCTAGGGCCGGTACCACTACTCTTCCTGCAAATTCCTGAGCCTAAGGGTCCAAAGGACCCAATAATTAGGGTTCTTAGAAGGTTCTATAAGGGTTCTAGAGGGGGGTATTCTTAGGGTTATATTGGGGTTTTAAGGTCCAAAGGACCCAATAATTAGGTACTTGGGTTTGGGATAGTAGTAATGTAGGTTATTACTTTGGGGAGTGTATGATAATTGGATACTTGGAACTTCTTGGCTAATAGTCCCAATATTTGCCATACCGGTCATAATTACTAATATAACCATAAGGTCAAAAACATGTTTTAATAACTGCAAAATTATTGCATCATATGTAAAAGTTCAAGATAGTATACAGTACCCCACACCTCAACTTGTGACGGCCCGTATGTTACTGATGCCGATGAGGTTTGGAAGACTGTTTCAATTCCTTGTGCCAAAAAAACATATACTTCCCCAATACGACCCGGCTTTTATGTGAATGTGTACATTCAGGTAAATTATTTACAGCGTTTAGTAAAGTTATAGACTGTGAATTTAACTGCTCCGGCACCTCAGGCCATAAGGCCTGAAGCCCTAAACCCTAAACTTACAGCCGAAAGCCTTCTGAACCCTAAACCCTCGAACCCGCACCCAAAGGCCCTAGGGCAATCAATCTACAAACTCGCTTTGGGCCAGCCAGAAAGCCCGATACCCTGTAGATTCAATGTAATACAGAAGAAGCCCAAAAGTTGGAAACCCCAGAGCCTCCATCCTTAAGAGTAATGTATAGGGAATCCCAGCACTATTTGGCCTTAATCCAGTTTCCAACTTTTTGGGCTTTACTGTAGTTACGTGGAGGGTCGGGGGACTTAGTAACTTTGTCATAGTTGGGTAGCATTTTAGATTTTTATGGGTACTTAAACCCAATACATGCCCGGTACTAAAGTTTCGTCGCATCCGTTAGCAACACTCAACGGAGTACGCGGAGTCCGGGCTGTGAGGAATAGCCTGGCCTGGCTAGCGGAGGAATTATCACCCGGGAATGAAATTATAGTACTATAATTGTTCCCGGCGGAGGACTTCTGGAGGAGTCTACGGGGAAAAGGGGTCTTGACTATATATGTTGTAAGTCGACATGAGAGAGTGCGACAAACTTTCGGACCGGCGCAGCGTCATTTCGGGGGGCCACAATCCAGAGCAATAGTCAAAAGGTATTTGTCGCAGTGGATGTTGTTATCTTTCCATAAGGCTGGACTGCAAGCCCCGAATTGCCCGCTACCGCAGGACGAAAGTTCGCCATACAACATGAAGTTGAGAGATCACCACATGTTCTCCCCTTTTCCCCCGTAGAATCCTAGCACAACCCCGCAAAGCTCTCCGCCGGAAACTATGTAATAGTATAAATTTATTCCCGGAAAGTAATTACTCCGCCACGCTGGCCACGTAAAATGGGTCTTGGGGCTCTCCGCCTCTCCGCGGCATACATCATATGTTATAAGCTGCATGTCGAAACTTTCGGCCCGGTGGTGATTCTGGAATCATGGCTGATCCTTGCAACCAAGCCAGGACATGTGGCTTTAAGGTCGGGGTGAGGCAGTGTCATTTGCTGAGAAAAAGTGTCACGGCGAGGCATGCCCGGTACTAAAGTTTCGTCGCATCCGTTAGCAACACTCAACGGAGTACGCGGAGTCCGGGCTGTGAGGAATAGCCTGGCCTGGCTAGCGGAGGAATTATCACCCGGGAATGAAATTATAGTACTATAATTGTTCCCGGCGGAGGACTTCTGGAGGAGTCTACGGGGAAAAGGGGTCTTGACTATATATGTTGTAAGTCGACATGAGAGAGTGCGACAAACTTTCGGACCGGCGCAGTAAGGGATAACAATGTAAATTTTTGATCCTATCCCAACCATGAGCTAGGTAAGTAGGTGAGAAGTAGAGTTATACGTACCCTAAAACAGACTCTAATTGGGGTTATGCTACTTGTAGCTCGATAAGATAGCTACTCAGTAAGTCCCCCGACCCTCCACGTATCAAAGAAGGGATGTATGAGCCTCATCAGAGAAAGCTACAAGCCCCCTTCAGATTCCTATCCCTAAGCCCTATAAACCCCGAAACTCTTACACCCTAAACCCCTAAACCCGAAACCCCATACCCCTGCGCCCTAAACCCTAAAACCCATAAACCCTAAACCCCATAAACCCCTAAACCCAAAAACCCCACACGCCACACCCTGAGCCCTATAAACCCCGAAACCCGAAGCTACTGGACCAGGACTGGACTTGCCCGAAGATGCTTCGTTGACGGATCTGGTGCCTCAGCACACATAGAGCTATAAGTACCATAACCCCAATTAGGCTCCCTTTTCGGGTACTTAAAACTCTGCTTATAGGGCCTTACCTTAAGGGTCCAGGTATCTGTTTAGGAGGGTCCGGAATCTCGTAGGGAGAGTCCTTGGATCTCTTTGGGGTCTAAGAAACCCTGAACTTTTGAGGTTCCCCCAATTTGCGAGGACCCTTAGGGTCAGCAGGCTGCACCCCCTTTGAGCAATAATCTTAAGATCGGGGTTAGGGTTTGGGGGTTTAGGGGTTTAGAAATTCGGGGGTGTAGGGTTTGGGGTTTAGGGTCTGACAGTTTGGAATTTCGGATGTCATAAGTTGGGTTGAAGGGGATTGAGCTACATTCCTTAACTCTGATTCGGGTTCGTCAGTGAGCGGCATCTCTGTGTTCACGTATATAAGAGCGCACACACACATGTAATATGTGATTCGGTGATAACCGAAGGAATACAGCTGCAGTTCTTCGAGAGGCCAGCTGGCAGCAGCTAAGTATGCACACGTGACCGTCGCGGTGCCAGTGCCTAACAATCATACACTATTCCAAGTTCTAGCTTACACAACTATTGTCCTGAACATCTTATGCTATGTTTGTTCCTTGGTATATTTGCAGGGCCTGATATCTAGGGGTGGAGGTGTTTACTACCCAAACACTCCTCCTCCGGAGATTTTACATCCATAAGACGTGGGTTGAGGGTGCACGAAATCGGGTTGCAGGGACTAGGTTCTCGGCTGAAGGGCTGTGGGTTTAGGTTTTAGGGTTCAGGGCTTAGGTTTGTATTTGCAAGGGAAGCACTTGGCT
The DNA here is from genome assembly GCA_905221615.1 of Symbiodinium sp. CCMP2592. Taxonomy (NCBI): domain Eukaryota; class Dinophyceae; order Suessiales; family Symbiodiniaceae; genus Symbiodinium; species Symbiodinium sp. CCMP2592. The sequence goes on from CAJNDT010001113.1 coordinate 1,899,705, forward strand.
GATTGCTGTTGGTCACCACAGTTAGCTATCCAAGCTGGAAATCGGTTGAAGGCGAGAGAATCAGCCAAAACCCTAGAAAACCTGAGAACCCAACACCCGCTTCGAATCTGATTACGCGCTGTGACTTAAAATACTTAAACTTTCTTCCTTACCCTAAGGATCCAAGTACCTGTTTGTCATACACTCTTTCGAAGACCAACCTGAAAAAAACACTTGTCTATCCTACACCCAAGTATTTGGACCCTTGAAACCCGATACACCCCGTCACGCCCTAATGCAGGAACCTGATTAAGAAACCCTGGCTCGTTAATCCCCAAGACAGTAGGATTCTCAAAACGAACCTTGATAACGGCCAAGGATTTCTTAATCAGGTTCCGACAGTATGAGCTACCCTTGTCGAACAAATATACCCTCAGGGTCCAGGTATCTCTTCAGGAGGGTCCGGAATGTGCTAGGAAGAGCCCTTGGGTCTCTTTGGGATCTCAGAAACCCTCAATTTTTAGGTTCCCCAATTTGTTAGGACCCTGAGGCTGGGCCTGATCACTGGGTCCCTTGGACCCTTCGAGTTACACCCTTGCCTACTAAGACGATTTAGGTCTAGTGTTGTGTGTTTTTTATCTTTAGGACTTTAGGGATTTGGGTTGTGGGTTTTGGGTCTGGGGTTTAGGGTTTTAGGGTTCAGAGTTCAGGACTCTGAACCCTAAGCCCCAAACTTCCGTGATCCTCGCAGAAGGAACTGAAGATGCACGCATGCTGGGCAGATTGGACAGGCCTCCGGAAGGGCATGGCGGGGTTAAACAGTTCTATGGCGTGGTTTAGATTGCATGTCGCACAGTTTGACTCATTTCTCGGATTGTTGTGGGACCAGAGTTTCAACTTGTTTGCAAGTGTTTTTGCAGCTATGAATATATAGGTTTTTGCTGTTACAGGGTTCGCACCGGTTGCGGCATGAGTCTACGCACGGTTTTTGTGTGGCAAGGCTCGGTATGTACAGAGTCTGAGGGTTTAGGGTTTAGGTTCAACTTCAAGCCTAAAACCTTTCACCACATTGTCAAATTTATGTTCCGTTTTGGGGTACCCTAAATAATAGGTGCCGTATTATAATGACCCAAAAGTCAGATCATCATTTTGACAACCACCCACATTTACCTTAGGACCCTTAGGGGCGGAATATTTGGTAAGACTATCCCTGCGAGTCATGAAACTAGGGTTTACCCCGCCCAACAAAAAATACTACGGACTAGCAATTAAAATCTAAATGTATGGCTCCTGGCTGCCTATTCACACGGTCATATATTTACCTCCCACTCTAATTTTGACAACCACCCAATTATTGAAAGTTTCTGTTCTATCACTTTTGCGTGTGTTCGCTCGTTGTCACAGGCAGCTTCCGAGCCTTCAACTCGAAGATCTGTATGGGTTTAGGTTGGGTACTGCCGCACTCAGTAGCAGTTGGATAATCTTTATAATATGGAAAAATGAGGCCCTTAATAGTATCCCTATTCATAACATAGACTGTTACTGTATGGGGGCAGCACCCAAGGTTTAGGGTTCATGTTTCAGGTTTACGGTTTCAGGGGGCCCTTTGAGTCTTTGGGTTGCAAGTTTTTTTGAGCAGCCCCTGGATGTTATGTGGCTTCCTTAAGCAGGAGGGGAAATGGGGGCGGAAACGAAATAGAAGAAAGCTGGATCAGAGCAACTGTGCAGTTGCCACTGCTGATGCGAAGTGTAAGTGGTATGAAGTGGTATGACGATCATAGACCATGCTGTTGGTGGGGTGGCATGGTTCTTTCAAGATCCGGTTCATTTTGGCAGTGTTGTAATACATTCAGCATCGCACGCCCCATCCCCAAAAACCTAACCCTAAGGGTCCAAGTACCTAATAATCATATATACTCTCCTAAAGATTGGGCAGATTGGGCTACATAACTACCATCCTGAACCCAAGTACCTAATTATTGGGTCCTTTGGACCCTTAGGGTAATATCCTCATCATGGTCTCCAGTCTGGGGCCAAAGACCCGGATCTCGGACTCAAGCTCCCTAAGCCGCAGAGCGAGGATCCAAAAATCTCCACCATGCGACCACTCGCAGCCGTCGCGTTACGTCCAAGTCGGCTTCAGCGCACGATGGTCACTTCGTCTGCGATTTTCGCTCTAACTTCTCCTCCTGTAACAGTTCCTTCAGGTTCCTTTGCGGGCTCCGATGGGGCTTGGCTCTAACGAAGCCAAGGCCTTGAGAATCAGAGTAGGGTTTGGGGTTAGGGCTTAGGGTTTAGAGTTTAAGGTTTAGGGTTTAGAGTTTAGGGTTTAGGGGTGTACGAAGGCACCACAGGGGAATATCTCCTTCCTAGCTGCTCAGACTACTAAATTGTGGAGAATAGGGCTTCCGGTATAGGATTTAGGGTTTTTTGTTGGGGATTTTAGGTTTGGGGTTTACCAGGACCCCCCAAGCACCCTTTGGTAAAGCCCTTATGGTCCTTAGTAGTGGGTATTTAGGGTATATTAAAGGGTGGTTGGGAAGTCCAGGTAGGGTTTGGGGTTTAGGGCTTTGGGACGGAGATTGGTTTTGGGCTTGGGGTTTACTACACCCTAAACCCTAAACCCTAAACCCTAAACCCCTAAACCCTAAACCCTTAAACCCTAAACCCCTAAACCCTAAACCCTAAACCCTAAACCCTAAACCCCTAAACCATAAACCCCTAAACCCTAAACCCTAAACCCTTTATGGCTGGAGGATCTAGGTTGAGGCCCTCGGGGAACTCTCACTTCGGTAGTAAGGTCGCAGGGGCTACCTGGGGTGGTTGTCAAAATTGGGGTCCCTTCGTTGGGTACCCTAAACATTAGGTGCCGTATCATGTTAGGGCCCCAAACAGGGGCCCTAATTGTGACAACTACCCACCTGAATCCGACCCAAACGGTCCATTTACCATTAACGTCGGTAAAGTCAGTAGGTGTTGCATTTGGGCCCCGAAAGTATATACTATAATAACTATTGCTTGGGCCTTGTGGGCCATAAGCCGGAGGGAGGCAAAGTCCTCTGTACCTTAAACAAAAAGCCTTGTTCGACGTCATATGCTGTACATTCAGGCAGACGGAAATAGACACATACATCCATTTTGTACATAATATGCATAAATCTGTGTTTCTAACTATTTATCGATCTACCTATCTGTCTGTCTACACGACGCGCAGAGGCTATGCCTACAGAGCCACAGAGCCGTAAGCTCTTCACCACAAACCCTTAACCCCCAAACTGGCGTGGGAACGGTGAGTTAAGGCTTCCGGATCCTTAGAGACCTTATTATTGTAGTACCATTATAGACCCTTAAAGGATCCCTTTAATGGGATCCTTGTTCTAATGGTACCCCCGCAGTAGACCCTTAAAGGATCCCTTAACAGGAACCCTTATGCCTTACAGATCCCTGTTTCACCTTTATGCTGGTTTGCACACATGTCAGCAACAGATCACAGTCAAAACCTTGGCTATTTCCTAGTTGGGTTTGGGAACTAAGATTTGACAGTCGGCTCATAGCATTAGGATTTAGGGTTTAGTGAGCCCCCCCGCAAGAACGACCTGTCTGAGAGATTCCAGAACCGCAATTTGTCAGGTCCATGTGTTTGTCCTGTGTGAGTAGTGTTTGTTGTTTTGTGGCAGTGTTCAGGAGTTCAGGAATTACAAACCCCCAAGCCCCAAACTCGGTAAAATGCAAATTAGGAGGTAGAACCCCCTAAGCAATGAATCTAGCAGCTAGCACTGTAACGTAACTAGCAGCTTGTAAATGCAGGAACGAAATTTCGAGTTGAGGGCTTTAACTGTTGTAGGGCTCGTTTCAAAGGGCCAGAGATGTAGATCAATACAATAGTCGTATATGCCCATCCTAGAACCCACATCCTAAGCCGAACCCGCGACTGCTTGCTCCTCAACCTCGTCCTGTCCTATTGACGGTTTAGGGTTCAGGGTTTAGGTTTTGCTACTACTCCTGAGGGTCTTAGTCTGTCTTCTGTTGTTCGTCGGCCTTGTCGCAAGTGTTACAATTCCACTGCGTTTAAACAATCTCCGAAGCCCTACCTTAACCCCAAATCGCCGATAACCCATACTATTTCCGCGTATATATATATATATATATACACATATACATATGTCCTTAGGAAGGTAGGTTACTCAGGGTCCAGGCCAAACCCAAAGCCCTAAACCCCTAAACCTTAGACCCCTAAACCCTAGACCCCTGAACCCTAGACCCTGAAACCCTTAAGACCTAAACGCCTAAACCCAAAACCCTAAACCCCCTAAACCCTAAAATCCTCAACCCTAAAACCCCGAAGCCCCAAAGCCCCCAAAACCCTAAAACCCTAAAGCCCTAAAGCCTCTAAACCCTAAAACCCCTAACCCCTAAAAATCCCTAAGGGTCCAAATGCCCAAATAGTAGGGTTTCAAGGCCCAAGAACCGCTCAGAGAATGGATTTTGGGAGCTAAAACCCTACTATTTGGGCACTTGGACCCTCTGGGAATACCAAACTTCAACAGTTCAGGCGACATCGAGACCGACCTGAACCCTTCTCTGCTGTCGCGCTGCGTCATCCATCCTGGTGGCGCCTTCAAGACGCCCATGCCCTACTGTTTAGGGTTTTAGGGTTTAGGCTTTAGGGTTTAGAGTTTAGGGTTAAGGACGCCCATGCCCTACTTCCTTAAGGACGAAATGTACCATACAAGGGTTTAAGGTTCATATACCATATAAGAATTCATAGTATGAGGGTAAAGGGCCCTTAAATTTAAGGGTCTAGCATACCCAGACCCCCGGGAGGATCTAGAAAGTCCTAGAAAGTAGATCCCCCAATTTGGGGCCCTATACTACTAAGGGTACTGTGTAGGAACTCCCCATAAAGGGAAAGGCGGGCACGAAGGCACCCTACCTCAAACACCAAATGACCCTTAAAAGTAAGGGCCTTTTACCCGTATACCATGAAGTCTTATATGAACCTTAAACCCTTTCATGGTACATTTCGTCCTTAAGGTACTTAACGGATCATGGGACGCAGCAAGTAGAGTGACAAATGAGGTGTCTATACGTATAAGTAATAGTTTATCCTAGCTATGATACGTATTTCCGTCCTCACTAAGTCCCATGATCCTCCAAGCAAAGGCCCAGTCCAGTTCCATTCTCTCTCTCTCTCTCTCTGTCTTTGTTGGGATCTAGCCTCCTTTAGTGTTTGGGGTCCTCCTCCTGTCCAATCCCGCAACCACCACTCCGTGGTTCTTCGTATGGAATGGGGGGAATGAGTTACAGGGGCTACTAGAATGAGGGACCGTAGCATACCCAGAGGGTCCAAGTACCCAAATAGTAGGGTTTTAGGTTCCAAAATCCATACTCTGAATGGTTTTTGGACCTTGAAGGGTACTTTGGACCCTTAGGGATGGGATGCATTGATGCATTCCCCAATCCGCGAGAACTTCATTAGATCGTCACCGAAAACGCTTACGAGACTCCAGCACCTCCTTTTGAAGACTATACTGTACCCAGAGGGTCAATATGCGTTTTTTTTTTTTTTTTTATGGAATTCTGTCCCCCTAAGACCATCCCTATTATGGTTGCGGGGACCTAATGCCATAATGGTAGTGTATATGGACCGTCTTGGTTCGAACCCGGAAAAATCACAAATGGTCGTCTTTCAAGCTCCTTATTGCAACTCTAACTCGACTATAACTCACCACAGACATGCTTTGTTCTAGTTATGAAGGCCCCTACTTTTATCGAAGACAAGGCAGAATCTTCAGCCCTGCGCGTCCAGAGAGCCTAAAAGGCCATTTACTAAGGAATAGGGCTTCTTTCATATTACTGTTATGATGGAAATGGAATATGCGTCATTAATGCCATGGGTTCGTTGGGCTCCCTGGGACAAGCACCCTTAAAGGAAAGATTGAAGATAATTTTAGAAGAGCCCGTACAGGCCCGTTAAAGGAAGTCTTAAAGGTTGCCCTAAAATAACCCTTACTACGACTCGCGGTTACCCCCCCCCAGGTTCTGTAAATCACTGTAATAACGTAAAACTGAATATGATTAACTATTCCCCCAGAAGCCTGATTCCAGTTCAGAAGGCCCCAAACCCCTTCACTCTAGACCATGTAGCCTTTTGTATAACTTAGCTCTTCCTCAGGTTTTGGAACTTCATCGTCGCCGTCGGGGTGTTCTACGCGCTCCTGCGAGTTTGAGCATTGTTCTTTAGCCCTAGTAGCTTCCCCGGGCATGTCATACGGTTTCGGGCTTGGGAGTTATAGGGGGCGTTTAAGGTATTTTCCTGAATAAATATACTTACCCAAGTACACCCACACCCACACACACACACCACACACATGCATATATATATATATACACATTTGTATATGTATATGTACATGTATGTGTATGTACACATATGTGTATATATATATATATATATATATATATGTATATATGTATCTATATATATATGTATACGTCTACATATATACATAGAGACACATATATGTGTATATGTATATAAACATATGACCATACAACTAGGTATATATATATATATGTGTGTGTGTGTATGGTGATAGATCTATATGTATATGCATTTCGTCATTCAGTTGCTGACTCATTACTTTATTTGTTTATCTATGCTAGTATACATAGATATTGTACAGTACGAAATAATCTAGAATAAAGCCATATAGAAACACTACAACACAACCTAGCAGGACATATCAAACCAGATCAGAACAGAAGATAACATGACATAGCATAGCAGAGCTTACATATGTACACATACATATATATATATATATATATATACCGCATACATACATGATATGTGTATATCGCGTAGCGTAGACCCTTGACTTCCCTGCAAGGCTGTTACTATTCAAGGGCCATGAGAAGTCCTGTGGCCAGGGCTGTCCAACGTCTACTCGCTCACTGCGGTTCTTCTAGTGTTTCTTGCATTGAGTTTCTGTAGAAGCGCGAAGCCCTTAACCCCAAACCCCTGAATCCATGAGGGGTTTTCACCTTTCAGAGCTCAGGGTTTGCTCCCTAAACCCAATCCCTACACCCCGAATCTCCAGACCGCATGAACCCTCAACCGGCCCTGCAAGTTTGCATAAGTTCGGGTTCAGGGTTGCCGTGGATGCAGGGGTTGAGGGTTTGGGATTTAGGCTTTCAGGATTTTGGGTTTAGGTTTTCGGGTTCAGGGTTTTGGATTTGGGTCTAGGGTGTTGGGTTTATAGGTTTCAGAGTTTAGGGATTTGGATGTTGGATTGCAGGTTCGGGGTTTCGTGAAGGGTTGTAAGTCTCAGCCCTTTGGGCTTGAGTATTTGGGGTTCCCAGAGAATCCAATACCCCTGGATGAAGGAATTTTTACCTTCGTTTATAGTAGGATCCCGAATAATATGGTTTAAGTTTGGTCACTTCGATCCAAGGACATGATTGTTATCCCTCTTGGCGCATTCAACATGCCGAAGAGTGACTTCATCGGCCTCATGGACCGCGGGTTCTACTGGTAGCTTCAATCTTGAGCACTGGTAGCTCTAATCTTGAACATAGGCCCACATCCTAAACCCTAAACAGCGGCACTTGAACGACGAAGTACCAGCACCGATTCCAAGTCTCCGGCCGTGGTGAGCACGCAAACCTTGCCGCAGGGGTCGCTCTAATCTAGAAGACCCGGAACCCTCTGATAGAACTCTTGCAGGAATCGGAGTTTAAAGGATCCCCCATAGAAAACATAAAGCCCTTTAGATTAGACATTCCTGAACTTTTCTTAGGCCGCCCTCCTAGACATGTCCGTGCTGTCATTATGGCTATGAGGATGTGGGCAGTTTTTTTAATTAAGGTCACGTTCAGGTCCTTTTTGTGCGGCTGCCGTACGTTTTTTTGGAAACTTCAACAATGACCCTAATTTAGAGCATGCCTTTGAAAAAAGCCGTCCGACTTCGTAAGAAAGTCAGAGTTAGACGCGCTGTAACCGTTGGCTTAGGGAGTTTATGCAAGCAGCATTGAAGACCAGTTATCTATACTTATATATCATGCAATAGGTCACTGTACAGATACTATGGTTCAAACATGGACAGTCAGTATCCCATTATACGGAAGAATCACAACTCCCTCGAGTAGGGCTGCGGTCGGGTCTGTAGCGCTGACACACCAGATTCGACTGTGGTGACATCATTTGGGTTCGCCTATGCTTGGACTAAATCCTAACTGCGTGTTCACACCCAAAGCCCGAAACGATAAAGCCCGGCTGCCCTAGACCCAAAACCTATAAACCTAAAACCCGGATTTAGAGTCTCCCCGGCAGGACACTCTGTTCCAGCTTTTTTGGAATGCTGATTTCGTCCTCGCTTTCTTTACCGGCTATTATGAGAAAGGCACCTTGATACTGAAGCCTTGGAGAACTGCGTGCCACTATGTGAAGATGCTTGGCTCTGAGTCTCTCAGACACTTCAATTTAACTTACTGTGCCTTCAGTCAAAATCAGGATCCACCTTGCGTTTAAGGCAAAAATTGCTTGATGACTTCGTGGTGGGGTTGGGAGTCTCATGTGTCCAGGTTCAACAAGGGATCTTTGGCTCAAGACTTCCAACTTCAGCTTAGGGCAGGACGAGTCGCCGGGATCTTAGGCCCTAAAACTGTGCCAAACTCAAACGATGGAGCCAAACCCTACCAGGAATCGGGCCGACATACCGCGACGACGGATAATTCGATAGTTCGAGTCACAAAAGCGCACGCACACACACACACACACACACACATACATCTGAAATCCTAAACCCAAAACTCCTCAACCCTAGACCCTAAACCCAAAACTCCTACACACCCTAACCCCGCACCGCCCCAAATCCCACTCCCCAGACCCATTCATTGGGTTCCTAGATGCTCAGGTTTTCAGTCGTTCGGACTAACTTCAATCAATTGTGGCTTAAACCTTACCTAACCTACCGTACCGAGATCTACTTTCGTCAGGCTCGTTGTTTTTTTTTGTGGTTTGCTGGTCAGACCCTACAAAACGTAGGGCTTGGGAGTTTGAGGCGAGCCCTCAAACCCTAAACCTGAGGCTATTTGACGCAACAACCCATGTTCACGCCAGAGAAACTGGCACTAACTCTGCGCCTTTCAAAATACACCCTATATGGGACATGGACATAGCTGAAGCCCTTAAATCCCAGAGCCCTACACCCCGGAACCATGAACACTTTGGGTTTGTTTTTTTTTTACAGGGGCTTGAATAATTGCCAACACCTTTTTTGGGGGGTCCTTAACTGTAATTGTCGTAGAATGCGCTCCGAAAGCCTGCTCTAATTATTAAGGCTCCTATATTACAGAACTCTACTTTAGATCCTTCACAGACCCCTTTTACAGGAACCCCTTTAAAGGAACCCCATTCTAAATATTAAGGCCCCTACGTTAAGGACCTGGATGCTCTTCGACCTCGGCTTGATTTCCATGGACTGGACGTTCTTCGTCATCGACCTGCAAAGCAACCATGCAGAGGTCTCGTGTCTGAATGCTATAGGAGCCTTAATTTAATTGCTTACACTATTTTGGAGGTTCCTTACTCTAATTAAGTATAAGGGGCCCCCATGTACAGTGGGGCCTTATCATACTTACCTCCGCTAGTCTGGGGGGTTCCTTATTATCATTTAGTATAAGGGGCCCCCAAACCCTATTCTAATTAACAAGGCCCCTAGTTTACAGTTCTGTGCATATTATTGTAGCCTCCACGGAGCACCTTTCTACACACTTGGACCAATTAGAGTATTTCCCGCTGCAGAATTCTATCCTATGTAGCCAGATGTCAAAGCCAAAACTCTGCATCAAGCACCAAGGAGCACTGTAAATCTTTGTCAGAGTCTAAAGTCTTGCAACCAAGCTGGCCTGACCTGCCTGTCTTCCCATGCCGATCATTGTGACTCACTGACAGTTGGACTGCTCAGCGTCAAAGCAGCCATTGTGAAAGCCGGGAACACTCGGAAGAGGGCGCCTGCTGGATACCGATTGAAACGTTCTAGATGCAGCTCGCTCGTGTTAAGTACCAAAACATACCAAAACCCCTAAGCCCCAATCCCCAAACCCTAAAACCCTGCACCCAAGAAACAAGCACTACCTTAAGGACAAAATGTACCAAAAAAGGGTTTAAGTTTCATATACCATATAAGAATTCATAGCATAAGGGTAAAAAGCCCTTACTTTTGAGGGTCATTTGGTCTTCGAGGTAAAAGCGAGATTCCCGAAACCTTACAACCCTACACCAAAAAACAAGACCAAACCCGAAACCTCGTCCTCAAAGACCAAGTGACCCTTAAAAGTAAGGGCCTTTTGCCCTTATACTATGAGTTCTTATATGGTACATGAACCTTAAACCCTTTTATGGTACATCTCGTCCTTAAGGGTAAGGCCCCACTCCGAAGTGCATGGAGGATGATTGGTCGCGAGCCCTTCGGATGTTACGCTTCCTGAGGCTCCAGTCGGGGGAATGGATTACCCTAACCCTAAGGCTCTAAGGACTCATATATTAAGGCTTTTGGGCCCAAAGACCATACTATATAAGGCTTTTGGGCCATTTTGAGCCTTAGGGTAAGGGTCCAAAGGATCCAATAATTAGGTACTCGGTTTTCGGATAGTAGTTATGTAGGTTACTATTTTGTTGAGTGTATTGCATGACAATTAGGTACTTGAACCCTTAGGATGAGGGCTTAGATTTTTCGGCATTATAGGACTTCGGGTTTTAAGCTTTAGGGTACATCTTGAGGTTCCCCGAATTGCGGCCCTGAGGGTAAGTATAGACTATAGAGGCTAAGGCATGGGCTTTCAGGGGGAGAGTTTGGGCTCTGGGGCGATAGGTTTGGGATCTCGCTACAACGGCCCAGGAGCCCTATAGTAGAAGCCAGAAAGTCGGAACTTCATTCTCCTCATGCCCTTACTCTAAGGGTGCAAGGGACCCAATAATTAGGTACTTGGGTTTAGGATAGTAGTTATGTAGCCAGTACCTAGGAGAGTATATGATTTTTAGGTACTTGGACCCTTGGGGTTAAGGTAAAGCACAAGGGATCCTAACACTGATCCTCCTAAACCCATGTTCCAACTTCCTGGGATTCGCTGTAGGGTAACCCTTAGAACCGGAGGCTACTGGAGCCCCAGGTAGGACCGGTTTAGGGTTTAGGGTTCATCAGGATGTAGGTTTCGTTGCTTTGCTTTGGACGAGTCTCTCTAGAGTCTATGAAGGATGAGGGTTTAGGGTTTCGTGCATGAGCCTGCTGCTTTCATATCCAAAGGGTCCTTGGTACTGTCATGGGGGATACTTCCCCAAATCATAACATTAGTAACCCGAAACCCTAGACCCCTAAACCCTAAATTCCTGGTAAACAAACCCTACATTCCACTATATAAGTACTGGACTCTCAGAGCTCCCTACCTCAAGGACCAAATGACCCTCAAAAGTAAGGGCCTTTTACCCTTATACTACGAATTCTTATATGGTATATGCATGAACCTAAAACCGTTGTATGGTACATTTCGTCCTTAAGGTGGGCAGGTGTCCAGGGCCACGATGGAACAGGCAATCCCATGCGCTGTCAGATCCACGGGGTCCTGGGGGCCTTTAGCATTAGACTAGGGTTCCCTGAAAGGGGTCTATAAGGGCTACCATCAGATAGTGTAGGGGCATTAATACTTCGAATAGGGTTTTGGACGAGCAGTTCCGTGGATCCCACCTACTTGATCCACATGAAGACTGTGGATCCGGCAAATCTCATCTCCTACTTGGAGGGTCGGGGGACTTACTAAGTATAGTTGTTTCAGAGAGCTATAAGTACCATAACCCCAACTTGGGTCCTTTTTCGGGTACTTAGTACTCTACTTATTACTTGCTTACTAAGTCCCCCGACCCTCCAAGTAAGGGAGTACTGCTGCTCTGCGAATGATGCAGATGCAGGTACGTAGAGAGAACACCTTTTGCTATGTAACATTGCATCCACTCTGTCAAGTATGGAGGTGGGAGCCGACATCTTTGCAGGATATGAGCTTCTCGAGTATCCGCATCACATCAGCGACCCCGACCCCCTTGCAAGCCAGTCCGTTTGTTCGGATGAGGCATATGCGAGCCTGGTTCGTCTGATATGCGTATACTCTCCCACATGCTAACCTGCAGCACTACCCCATGCACCCAATTATTACTGTAGGTCCTTTCAAACCCTCGGTATTAGCTAAACCTTCCAGCCGTATAGAGCTACGTCTAATCATTTGGACTTTTTGGGTTTAGGATGGCTTTCGAAAGCATCGCAGGCTCTTGCGAATCGTCCGCGCCGTGAAGCTTCGCCGTGCACATGAAGCTCTCCAGGACAGCCGTTTGTTCAGGGTGACCCACAGGGTCCTAGGTACTGTTATGGGGGATACCTCCCCAAGTCATAGTAGTCATGCCAAATATAGAAACCCTACTTGCTGCAATATAGGTGCTTAGGTACTTAGGACCCTCGGGGTGATTCTGCTCAAAGTGGAATCGGAGCGGAACCTAATCCGCTTGGAATGAAACAGCACACCTTATTGTCTAGAGTTTACGTAAGGTTGTAATTTAGGTTGCTATATGTTTTGCTGATGGACAAGATCTTGCATGATTACCTGGTATGCCCCATAACCCTCATAAGGTAGTGGGGGATCTTCGTCGGAGCAGAAATCGCAACAGCAGGACCAGTCAAGGGGTAGAACCAGCAGTACGCCATGTATTAGTTTCAAGATGGCAGCAACAACAACTAATATAGGGGCCTGAATAATTCTTTGGCGGCCCATTATACTATTTTCTACAATAACCACCAAAATAGTATAGGTAAGTATTAAGGCCCCTATATACAACACAACATTCATGTGTATGGCGATGCGGTTTATTCTTTATCTGCTCGCTAGCATTTCTGGACAATCGTTCAGTACTGTCTCAAGACATGTTCGCTCGTCATCAGACCCTAAACCCTAAACCCTAAACCGGGTTTAGGGTTCAAGGCTCCTGATTCACTGATGAGAAGCTGCGCGCTCACGCTGCTCCAACCTTGTGGCACCAACATCAGGGCTCTCTTTAACTGGGATTTGGGGTTTAGAGTTCTGGGGGGCCTTTTTGCTGTATCTTTTAAGTACTCATGGAAGGGGCTCATTGATCAGTCTTCTTCCCAGCTTTTCGGAGGACCTGCTCCATTCGCAGGTGTCTTGGCAGGGACGCGAAGGAACAGCGCAACATTTGGGACTCAGTGTGTTTAGGGCTTGCGGTTTAGATGCGCTGGCCTCTAGAGCCCTTGATGTCTTTCTTTGTCCATCGTCATGGCTAAGGGCCCTGAGTGTCCATGTGCACAAATTCGGCACATACTTTGGCCTTAGAGTAGTCTTTGCATAGGTACTTTGGGGGCCAAAGTATGTAAGTGCTATTCGGGCACATGGAGCCCTAGGGTACCCTGTCTAGACCAAGTTAGATAAAGACTAGCAGAGCATAAGTAGCAGCTATCTTTACAGCAAATCCTAAGCCCTACAACCCCCAAGCCAAAAACCCTAAACCCTAAAGCCTGGAACTCTAACCCTGAAGCCCTAAACCCTACAATTTGAATCCTGAACCCTAGACAGAAGCACTTCGATCCTTTTTGTTTAGTGAAGCTTTCGGGTTCCACCTTAACCCTAAAAGGAATACCTTCTTAAATTAAAGAACGAGATGAGGAAATCACGAGTTCAATAAGCATCTCCCGGGAAGGTAGATTTTTTCCGGGTTGAGGTAAGATTGAGGCCTGAATTACTGCCCATACTTTCTTGCGGAAATCCGGTGTGAAATGCAGTATGCTGTTTTCCCAAGCCCTGTTCAAGCGCCTTACGGAACCCCTTACACATCCCTTAACGGAGACGGAGCCCCTTACTTGGAGGGTCGGGGGACTTAGTAAGTAGGTAATAAGTAGAGTTACAAGTGCCCTAAAAGGGATCCTAATTGGTGTTATGGTAATTATAACTTTGAAATATAACTACTTACTAAATCCCCCGACCCTCCAAGTATGGAACCCTTGCAGGTACTATGTCCTATGATCCTTTGAGTAGCACCCCAGCCCCGTTGTTGAGGCTGCGACCTTGTACCTCAGCAACTTGGCGGCACACTTGACGGCGACGGCGGTTCTCGTAGTTGTGGGCCCTAGGGTTCAGGGCTTGGGGTTTAAGGCACAGCTAGTAAACTCTTCCACAGGCTTCTAGTGCAGTGGTTTCGCTTCGCAGTTTAGGGGGATAGGGGGTTGAGTTGAAAGTTGAGCCTGAACCTAAACCCTAAATCCTAAACCGTGAGTTTAGCGCTGCACACAAGTTTCCTTAGTAAGTGAGTGGATACACTTTACACTTTTGGGGATAGTATTACCCACTATGAAACGAAAAGTTTACACTTTTGGGGGGCTTCTGAACTCAGCAACTAAGTTTCAGATCTCTATGACCCGAAAGCACTGCAGCGCCCGAAGCCCCCAGCCCCGCCCCGGTACAGTTGCAGCAGCAGCGGCAGCAGACCAGGAATTACAGGATGATTACAGTACTATTACAAAATCTAGTACACACTAGTACACTGGTACAGTATGTCAGCAATGCATTACAGGTAGTAATTAGTAGCAGTCGCGGTGGTGGTTGTTGGTGGTGCTGGTAGTAGTAGTGATAATGGCAATGGTACTGATCCTGAGGAAAGGCTGCCAATCCATGCGAACCAAGGTCCCAAAACCGTTGCCAACCAAGCCTGAGCCGTCTTTGCAAAGTCTCCAAAAAATTGAGAACCCTGAACCCTAAACCCGCTAAATCCTGAACCCTAAACCCCCTAAACCCTCTAAACCCTAAACCCCCTGAACCCTAAACCTGAAACCCTGAACCCCCTAAGCCCTAAACCCTGAACCCTCTAAACCCTGAACCCTAAACCCTCAACCCTCAAGGCTAGGCTCCCGCCTTGGTTCACTTGTCCTATAAAGCCACGCAGTATGGGAGTTTCCAAAGAATAGGGTACCCTGATATAGTACCCTATAAGTAGTAAGATCCTTATTATAAGGACCCTAACATAAGGTGCCCGCTAATTTTCGGAAGCTCCCATACCAGTGTTTCTTTCAGTCGCTCTTTCCGAGGTCTTTGCAGCAGCCCCGAAACCCTAAACCCCCTAAACTCTAAACCCCAAACCCCCTGAAGCCTGTCTCGCCGAGGTCTTTGCAGCAGCTTGATGTACCTCATGGTCTTGAATCACCTCATCGCCTGTGCTTGGATCCTTGGTTCCGCAGTCAAGGCAGCCGGAATTGCAATGCTCTCTACAGTAAGCCCCATAAAGTTGGAAACAGGATTAAGGCCAAATAGTGCTGGGATTCCCTATATATGACTCTTAAGGATTGAGGCTATAGGGTTTCCAACTTTTGGGCTTCTACTGTATTGGGAACTGCCCTCAATCAGCAACAGTTGAATAATGTTTGTACTACTATAGATATATCAGGACGGTTCCTGGATGGGGGCAGTACCAAAGCTCTCTATCTGATTCAGGGTTTTAGTTATATGGGAGTTTCCGAAAATTAGGGGCACCTTATTTTGGGTCCCTATAATAAGGATCCTACTATTTAGGGTAGGGGTCCCCTATTTTCGGAAACTCCCAAATTCCTAAAACCCTAAACCCTAAACCCTGAACCCTAACCCTAAACCTATTTTCGGAAACTCCTGTACCTTGAGGGCTGCAGGGTGAATGACTCGGATGACCTCCCGACGAGTGGACCAGCCCCCGAACCCCAAGCCTGGACCCTAAATCCTACATCGTAAACTATTGCACGGACACAGAAGCGTTGAGGGCTGCTGATTGTGAGGACCTAACCTGTAAACCCCTAAACCCCTAAACCCCTAAACCCCTAAACCCAAAACCCTAAAGCCTAAACCCTGATTATGAAGCCTCCGATGAATATTTCCAGGCCTCGCCCCTGCGTTTCCGGTTCGGGGCGATAAGACTTCTGTCCGAAATGGTTTTTATCCCAGAGGGCCCATATATACTACCATTGTGGTATTAGGTCCCAAAAAGCCGGGCCCATATATACTACCATTATGGAATTCGGTCCCAAAAAGCCAGGTCCATATATACCACCATTGCGGAATTAGGCCCCAAGAAGCCATCCATATTATGGTTTTGAGGACCTAATTCCATAATAGTAGCATATATTCTTTTTAAGATCCTAACCATAAAACTTTAAGCAAACAGGAGTCAACGACAATGGCGACTAAAGCTTAGGGAGCTATGGCATCAGATCATCAGATCAAGAATTTGCCGGGTAGCACATCTGATAATTCCAGCACTGTGTGGGGTCCTTAAGGTAGTTTAGGGTTTAGGGCTACACGGATTCTGCGCACCCGCATTGTGGATAAGGCTGACAACCCTGGACCCTGCACCCTCTACTCCATTTTGGGACAGGGAGCTCAGACACTGAGCGAACCCTCGGTAAACTCCTCAAAGCATGAAGCCCCGAAGCCTAAATTTGCAAACTCTGAACTCCAAGGAACAAGCCCCTCCCGGCCACCAAGAAAATATTTCCATGGACCCTAAACCTGAAAAGCCCAATGAGCAACAAAAGAACACCGGCGCTCCAAACCTAAACCCAAAAACCTAAACTCCTAAACCCTAAACTCCTAAACTCCTAAACCCCTAAACCCTAAACCTCAAGACCCTAAACCCCTAAACCCCTACCTAAACCCCCAAACCCCAAAGCCCTGAGTCAACCCGAGGTTTGGGGTGAGTTGGCTGAACGCTCGGAACTGGGTCTTGGATGCTGCGCTTCATGAGGCTTTGGGGCCGAAGCTGTGCCTACAACTACCATAACCAGAAGGTTTAGGGTTCAGGGTTTAGTCTCAGTTCCCCAATACCATACCCCAAGGCTCATAACCAGAAGGTCCTAAGTACTAATCAGAACTCCCAAAGGGCCCTTGAATAGAGTCTGTATGGCCCTTAAGTTTGGGTATTTGGGATATATTAGAGGGTAGTTGGGCTCCATGTACCCATATAGTATATACTTAGGCCTTAAAGTACCCATATAGGGGCTTAAGTATCTACTATAAAGGGATAACCAGAAGGTCCTAGGTACCTATCAGACCCGCCCCAAAGGCCGGCCCTTAGGCCCTTGAGTGTGCATATCGGGGGTATATTAGAGGGTAGTCGGGGGGTCCAGGCAGTGGAATATGTACCCATATAGTATATACTTTGGCCTTCAAGTACCCATATCGGGACCCCTTTAAGGCTTAGTAAGAAGTACCTATCTAGTGGAATGTAGGGTTTCTATATTCAGAAATGTTCTACGATTTGGGGAAGTATCCTCCATATTAGCACCTAGGACCCTATGGGATAACCTTAGAAGGGTACTGTAAGGGTTTTACACGGATACCAACAGGATCCAACGAGTCTCTGTATAAAACAATCCAAGGGTCCAAGTGTCCATAATCATATACTATCCCAGACATGATTAATGTAGAGGCCTAAGCAATTTCCAGTAGTATTCCTCGGGGTTCCTCATTGTGGTCATACTATAAAGGGGCCCAAATCCTTGTTCGAATTGTTACGGCCTTTAGATTAGCCTGACTACGATCCTATACCCATGTATCTAATTTCTTGGTCCTCTGGCCCAACGCAGCAATAGCAAGGAAATGAGTCGTTGCAACCTGAGGTTTGTGTTCAGGAGGATGTGCATAATTAGCGTTTATGTGGGGTTGATGTGTAGAGCTCATTTGGGGTCCAGGTAGAGATTGGAGGTTCCTAGAGCCTAAATCCTGGAGGAGGATGCCACTTTCCAGTACCTCTATTCGATGAACTGGGCGTTTGCGCAGCTGGGCGTCGGGTCTAGCAGCGCGAAGCCACAAAACAGCGGCTGGGACTATGACTCTATCGGTTTAGGGTTTAGGGTTCAGGGGTCAAAGGGTTTAGAGCTTAGGGTTCAAGGGGCTTAGAGTTTTGGGTTCGGTTTAGGATGCCTGTTGTAGCGTTAAACATCGTTCGACTGCTACTCCGTTTCCGGGTGAAGAGTTCAGGGTTTTCTGCCCTGTCACGCGTGACCGAGGTCTCGAGACAGCATTCTGCGTCGCTTGGCTGGGCATTTAGGCCAGTGCACACCCTAAACCCTGAGAATAACTTAGGGCTTGAGGGATTTGGGGATTTTGGGTTGGGGTCTGAGGTATTTTCTCGCTAGGGCCCTGAATGTGCTCTCCACGACCCAGAGGGCTGATAATATTCAGAGCTTCTAGTGCATGATGCTTATTTAACCTCCCAGGCCACACACACCCTGTACACCCAAACCTTCAAACCTTGACCCTAACAACCTCAAGGCACCGAAAACCCTAAACCCTAAGCTCTTAAGCGTAATGAAGGCACCCCACAAGCCCTGAGCCCGCACCCGTCTTGGTGTGAGCTTTAGGGTTTGGGAATGTGTCAGGGTTAAGAGTGCTTTGGGGCTATGCCGGCTTAGGATGAGGAAAGGCTAAGGTCTCAGGGCTTTTTTGGGCCTTTTTGAATTAGGGTTTAGGTTAAGGGTTGAGGATTAGGGTTAAGGGTTTAGTGTTTAGGGTGGCTTGGGGTAAGGCTGGCTTTGCGCCGAGGTCTTGATTGCCTTTCGCTCCCTGATGACCTCTGCCAGCCTCATCAGCACGGTGAGCAACCTCATGGCTGGTCTGAGCAAAATCAAGGAGGACCACTGAAAATTGCACAACAGTTGTAGGGCTTCCGTTGAGGATTCGTCTAGGGTTCCTTGCTTACAGGAACTTAGGATATCACATCCCGATGCTTCTGTGGATAGTAGTCATGTAGGTTAACCATGCCCAAAGGGTCCAAGTACCATTATCAGAGGTACTTAGTAGGTATTTGGGCCCCCAAAGTATATACTATACTAGTACTTGGACCCTTTGGTTTAGTAAGGTATATGATTACTCGGCAGTTGGAGCCTTCAGGCAGGCTGAAAGGGTTTACGGCCAAGAACGAAGGATTTAGCAAGTCTCCGGTTCAAGGCCTTAGGGTTTAGGCTTTAGGTTTTACGTTTCAGGGGTTCAGGTGTAGGGCTGCACCACTGAAGGCCTATGTGCACGGAAACCCTGCAACTTGAAGCTTAAGAAGCCTTAGCACTCAAAACAATCCGAGCATGGTACGCAGCAACCACGGCGAACCAAGACACTAAACACCAGAGCCCCTGACAAAAAGCAACACCCAACCTTTGGACACGAGGTTTAGAATTCAGCGAAGGTTCAATGTAGACCCTGGTTAGTCAAGCCCTAATCTTTCTGGATGTCGGTTTTACGAATCGCATGGCTTTTTCCGCTGGACTTTATAAGGCTTTAGGATTTGGGGCAAAAGGGTTTGGGGATTAGACGGGTTGGTTGGACAGCATGCCACTTGAAATCCTGAAACCCAAACCATAACCTCTAAAACTTAAACCCGCTGTGGTTTTCGAGGGTTCCATGGTTTTTAGTTTGATGTAATGCAGCTTGGAGAGGTGGATTAGAGGTTACGGGTTTAAGGGGGTGTAGGATTTGAGGCTTACGAAGGGTTGGGTGTAAGAAGTTATGCTTCAAGATCGTTTACCAGTGGTTTTGAAGCCAAACGACCTGAACCTACTTGAAGGACGAGGCGGGCTTTGTAAGTAGAGGAACTTGGACTTAGGGCTTAAAGTATGGCTAGCCCTTGAGAATTTGGGGCTAGACGAGTTCAGGCTGCACCCTGAAGGTCCTAGCGCTGTTTGGGAACCTTAAATGTAGAAACCCTAAACCCTGAATCCCTAAACCCAAAACCAATAAGAGACCCGAGAGCTCCCTCATGGACTTGAGGCCCTCGTACTTGGAGGGTCGGGGGGAACGTAGTAAGCGGGTCACAAGGAGAGTTATAAGTACCCTAAACGGGACCCTAATTGGGGTTATGGTAGTAATAACTCTCTAAAATAACTACTTAGTAAGCCCCCCGACCCTCCAAGTAAGGGGATACCTGCACTCTTGGGGGTTTTAGGGTTTTAGGGTTTAGGTCTTGAGGCTTCTCGCTCGGATGAATCTGAAGGTTCAGGATCTGTTCAGAGTGGTCTTTCAAGAATTCATGCCAACATCTAACCGAAGTAAGTGCTAGGATTATTCCTTATGGGTTCCCAACGTCACTTTGTTACAAGCTGCACAATAAACAACCCTCTAAGTCTCGTGTATCAGTACCTTGCTTTAAAGGTGCCTTACTTGGATGCTCACCTTTCTTGCCCTACTTTGACTTACTTACCTCCGTAAGCCCTAAGCCAGAGCCCTTGGGTCTCTTCGGGGCCTACAGTCTAAGCGAGCACTGAGCAATACCGAGGCCCTTGATCCTTAAGTCGCCCCTCAAACACAAGCCCGAACAGCATGGACAAAACCCTTGTCTTCAAACTCATAAATCCCTAAACTCCATAGCCGTAAACCCCACTACTCTGAACCCGCACACCGCAACAAGCCTAAAAGCCCTAAACTTCGAAAAGGAGAGGATGGGAACTTACTCTATTATTACCAGGTCTCCATGAAGGGTACCAAGGCCCCCTGCCCCCGGTAACGGCCCTCATGAGAGGATGAGAACACGGAGTTTCGTCTTCTTCGGGCGTACCTGGCGCATCACAACATCCCCCAGGACGCGGGGAGATTTTAAGCTTCAAAGTAGCAGAAGCACACAACAATAATGGCAATAATAGTCACAACAGAAGGAATAGCAACAATAGTCATAGTTCAGGGGTTATTGCATGGGGTGTGGGACTTGGCTCTAGAGTTTAAGCCTAGCCCAAAGGGTCCAAGTACCATTATAGTAGGTACTTGGTAGGTATTTGGGCCCTCAAAGTATATACTATACTAGTACTTGAACCCTTTGGGTACGGGTCCTGATAATTTTGGGGACCCTGAAAACTGGAACCTACCCTAAACCCTAAACCGTTTTAAGGGTCCTGATGTTTTTGGGAGCCTCGAAACTGGAACCTCCAAGACCCCAATGCAAACCCAGGGCCCTTCTCCGGAGGTTCGGAAAATCCCGAGATACCAGGACCCTGAGGGAGGGTTTAAAGCCTACAGTAACCTATAAGGGTTCCTTAAATGGATCTATAGGAGTTCTATATGTGCCAGCATCCGCGCACCCCCCCCCCCCCTCCCCCCCCCATGGTAATCCCCCTCCCCCCCCCTGTGGTTCCTGTGGTTCCCCCCCCCCCCTGTGGTTCCTCTTGGTTTTCCCCCTCCCTTTTGTGGTTCTTCTGGTTCCTGTCTCCCCCCTCCCCCCCTGTGGTTCCTGTGGTTCCTCCGCGTGGTTGCTGCTGCTTTGTTGTTGCTGCTGTTCTTCTTCTTGTTCTTGTTCTTGTTCTTGTTGTGTGGTCGCCCGGGTCGGGGGGGGGGGGGATACCATTGGGGGGGGGGGGGGGGGGGGGGGGGGGTCGAGAACGCGGAGCGCGGGCACATATAGAGGGTTTAGGGTTTAGAGTTTCCGAAAACTTAAAGGATCATGCGACTTAGTAACTAGGGTTGTAAGGGAGGTAGCCATCGGTATAATTACTTATAATCCTGACTCCTAACTATAAGGTACTTATATCCTTCCTTGCTAAGTCCCATGACCCTCCAAGTAAGAGAGCTTTGAGTCTAGCATAATAAAGGACGGGGCCTTAGAGCCACGGCTTCTGGTGCAGGAGTCTCGCCAGAAGGTGACGCAGTTCCTGCAGCACCAGCCTTTCCACCGGCACTCAATGGATCAAGGGAGCGTCCCTACCTTAAGGGTCCAGGTGTCTCTTTAGGAGGGTCCGGAATGTCCTAGGGAGAGTCCTTGGGTCTCTTTGGGGTCTCAGAAACCCTCGATTTTGAGATTCCCCAATGTGTTAGGACCCTTAGGGTAAATCCAAATCCCCCAGCCGACACATCGAACGATCATGACAAACAGCTATGGTCATGATGGGCTCAAGGGAGGGCCGGAGGCTCGAGGGTTTGGCGAAGTTGCAATTACGGGGTTGGGGTTCTATTGTTCGGCTTACCTGAACCCTAAACCCGAAACGGCGTGGGCTTGAAGGTTTGATGCGGATCTCCAGTTGTGCTCTTTTTCTCTATGTCCCATCGTTGCCTTCACCACCCCAAGCCTCTCTGGAACCCTAAGCCCTAAACTCTAAATCGGCTATGGAACCGATACCTGTATGGGGGCCGTACCAAACCGGCGCACTGGGTTCTCGAGTGCTCTAGGGTTTTGACTCTTGACAGTTTGAGGGTGGGGGGCGCGCTAAGGCAGGTAGACCTTGTAGTTTTCACCATACCCAACCTTTCAACTTTTTGGGGGCTTGTAGTTTAGTAGTAATCGGAAAGTTGAGCCTTTTATTTCTGTGGTTTCTTGATTGGGGAAGTAAGAGACTTATCCCTCACCTCATCGCAAAAACGTTCAGGTACTGCACATCCATACTATATCCTATTATATGATCATCAGGTCTTCCATGAACATTATGTTTAACTGCTTAGATTAGGAGGTTTCTGTTGCGCTCCACAAACGGCAATCTATCTTTTATATCTCGCCGTCTCTATATTTCTCTTTGTCAAGCATTCACTCATTAAGTTAGTCACTTACTCGCTCAGTCTGTAACTGACTCACTCACTCACTCACTCTCCCCTCTCTCTCTCTCTCTGTCTCTCTCTCTCTCTATCATTGTTTGTCTTTCTCGTTGTCTTCATATGTTTATCTTTGTCTTGATCGTTCTATTTATCTTTCCCTTTGTAGTTATCTTTATCTTGTGTTTTTGTGGCTGTTCTCTCTCTCTCTCTCTCTGAGCATGGGACCAGACAATGCCCTTCATTTAGGGAACAAAGACATATAGGCTTGTGCTGATTAGGGTTTAGGTTGTAGGCTTTATGCTATTGAGGTTTGGGTTTATTGCCCACGGCTTATCCTGGATCGACACCGCAGTATCCTGAAATCCCAAGTCGACGCCCGAAACCCTACTCCCCAAGCCCAAGCCCTCGAAAGTATGTAGTCTCTACACCCCAGCACCTGGGCCCCAGAATCTTTACGCGCAATCCCCTAAACCCTAAACCGTAAACCCTAATCATATCCCTAAACCCATAAAACCTAAACCTTAAACCCTAAACCTTAAACCCTAAATTCTAAACCCTAAACCTTAAACCTTAAATTCTAAACCCTAAACCCGAAACCCCTAAACCCTAAACCTTAGATTCTAAACCCTAAACCTTAAACCCGAAACCCCTAAACCCTAAACCCTTGCATCCTAAACCTGAACCTTCAAGGCCCTGAGCACTGGGTTGTCATCGTAAGCCCTGAGGCATTCGCCCAGAGAGTAGGGTTTAGGGTTTAGGGGTTTAGGGGTTTAGGGTTTAGGGGTTTAGGGTTTAGGGGTTTAGGGGTTTAGGGTTTAGGGTTTAGGGTCTAGGGTATAGAGTTTAGGGTATAAAGGTGGGGTTTAGGGATTTAGGGGGTTTAGGGGCTTAGGGTTTAGGGCAGTAAACTATAGCGGCCTACATTTTATGCCCAGGTATATTCTCGACCCTGAACCCTGAACCTTTTTCCTGGCCACTCGGCTGCTTGAAATATAGTTATAGGAAGAGTGGATGTACCCTACTTCGGGCACCACGAAGCCCTACAACTGTCGCAGCACTTACCTTAACCCAGCAAAATGGTAATACCTACTTTTTTGTAGGGTGCCTATAGAATCCATATGAGGGTTTACAATAAGAACCTACCACAAGGTAGGTTTTGGTAGGTTAAGGCATATAGGATCAGACCATAGAGCCACCCCATCACACTACTCAAAATGTCCCGCGATCCTTCAAGCTAAGCCAGAAAACCGAAATCCCAGCCCCCGAACCCAAACAAAGCCCCAGCCTCGGAGACATCGACGAAGGTATGCTCTGAAGACCCAAGATCGTTCCGACGGCATCTTGGATTATCTTTTCTCCACCAAAAGGATGACTCATCGTAGGTTTTCTAGGGTTTTGACAGTGCTGATAAGGGTTCAAGTTTCAAAAGGATTTGTGCCGGTTAGGGTGTGCTTGTCTCAACAGAGCGGACAAAGATCTGCGGCTGGCTTCTCGGATTCCTTGCGGGTCGAAGGAGTTCCATAAGGGTCCGTGCATCCTGATAGTATGTACTTCGTGGCCTTGAAGTGGTGTTTCCCTACATACAGGTACTTTGGGGCAAATGTGTATACTGTTTAGTAACATGGACCCTCAGGACTCAAGAAACATCTTTGGAAGGCTTCCCTTCTTGTCTGGGAACCCCGGAAGCCCCTGAGAAACAACTTTTCGCTTATCGACTTACCCGACCGAGAAGACTTCTGTAGCAGTAATCGTAATTAGTAGCAGGAATAGCAGTAGTAGTAGCAGTAGCAGTAGCAGTAGCAGTAGCAGTAGCAGTAGCAGTAGCAGTAGCAGTAGCAGTAGCAGTAGCAGTAGCAGTAGTAGTAGTAGTAGTAGTAGTAGTAGTAGTAGTAGTAGTAGTAGTAGTAGTAGTGGTAGTAGTAGCAGAAGCAGAAGTAGAAGTAGCAAAAGTAGTAGAACTAGTAGCAGCCCAAGCCCCTAAACCGCGTCCCAGAACTATTTTGCTCATTGAACAAGAGAGAGTAAGGCCCTAAGCCCACAAGTAAGGCATGACCGTCCCACTGCTGGATCTGCTTTCCCAGCAGCTTTATGGCGAACTGCAGTTCGAACGTTATCGCAGCTCGCCGCTTGTGTATGGGGTCGACTTGGGCCTAGGGTTTAGGGTGAAGTGTTTGCTTAAGGGCTTCAAAAGTTTTCTTGTTCTTTAGCACGTCTTCGGGTTAAATGAGGATTCTGAATGTTCTTCGGGTGCACCCTCCCGTCAACGACCATGGAACCCGAACTGAAAAGGTAAGTGCTGCCCCAAAGGTGTGGAATCGGAAACTTGAAACCATTTCTCATATTCCGGGTCGAGGGCATGTTTCGGGGCTTCAGGCTTGCCTCGGGGGTTTAAGATGACCCGAAGTTTGACTAAAATTAATGCTGTTCTGCCCCCCCGACCTGACCTGTGGGTTTCATGTGCAGGTCTAGGGCTAGGGTTTCGGGGCGGTTGTTGCTTGGTCTTTGGGCAAACGGCTCATAGGTAGGATCACGCAAGAGATCACAAGGCCACCTTTTTTTCCGATATTTTCCTGAAAGGCCGGGGATCTTATATAGAAGTATATAACATAATTAAAGCTAAAACCCAGACCCTAAGTCGTAAACCCCTAAACCTTAAACCCACCGAGCAGGATCCCAATACTTTTTACATCCGTGAGATGATCCTGTATGTTCAGTTTAAGCTCTCAAACCTTCAAGCCGGACACCCTAAACTTTAAAACCCCTGAGTCCTAAACGTCAGACCTTAAGCCTTAATTTACACCCTTTTCCATGCAAGCTCTCCTGGAATCGTCGACCTAAGCTTTCAAGCCCCGGGCCCGAAACCTGAAACTCGACATTGTCCTGCAAGAGGCGCCTCTCTATGCCATATCAGAGTCATCCACTCTCTCCTGGACAACCCGGACTTGCAGATAATGCAGGCCGGTTTTCGAGTCGATAGAGGGTGCACGCTGTTGCGTTTGCGATAGAAAGTGTAAGGCCCAGGGGTTAGGGCCAGGAGCGAAGATTTAAGACAAAAGAATTTTGATATATATATATATATATGTATGTTGTTCATGATGACGATGACGATGATGATGATGACGCTGATGGTTGTCATTATTACACACTTGGGCCCTTAGGGCTTTAGGGTACCCTAACCGTAGTCTAATCGGTGCTCTAAACCATATAATAGGTCCGGAAGCTGACAACAAAATACCTTGAGGGAAGTTGACAGATCTTGCGGCACCGCAGACTCCCACCGCAGCCAGGTTGCCCAAGAAAGTCCTGGGACCAGGGAGGCCTTTCACACCTTGGGGGCCCAAAATCACATGAATTACATAAGGTTTCGGGCTCTGTTGCACCTTGGAAGAAACCAAACTACACCTCGGGCTCTGCGCCTACACGCTATATCTGAAATACCAACATTATGGTGAGTGAGGAGATTTAAACGCTTAGAAACCCGAAACCCACAAATGCTACCCCCTTTAAAGGATTCTGATAGAGCACTTCATCCTTCTAGAACCCTAACCCTAAACCCTGAATTCTAAACCCTAAACTCTAAACCTTAAACCCTAAACCCTAACCAACTTTGGGCGGCAGGCGCTGCATTACCTGGCCATGCACTCCTTGGCCTCCATGGTCGTTGCTAGACAGGCCCTGGGGCACGCGTTTCCCTTGGAGGTGTTATGCCTTTATGTAGGGCCAAGAGTTTTAGGTCTTGGGCTTTGAGTACGGCCTAAAGCCCAAAAGCAATGTTGAGATATTTCTGGCCCGAAACGGATTCCGATGACATGGTTGCCATGCTCGTGTTCGTAGCGATCATAGTCGCAATCCTGAGGGTTAAACACCAACCCAACCCAAACCGCCCCACAGAGAGCCCACCCCGATGCTTACCAAGGCCCGGCCCCACGACCCTTGACCAGAAACCTAAACCCTAAACCTTTTCCCTAAACCCTAAACCCTTTTTGCTGGTCGAAAAAGGGGCGCTTAACAACAAACCTAAACCCTAAACCCTAATCCCTAAACCCGAAACCAGAAACCCCAAAGTCAGAAACTAAACCTACCACAGGACGTCATCTTCTTGACCTGCGGTCGGGCAGAGACGGCTTACTTGAAGCTTCGCGGCGCAGTGACCTACTTCCATGAAGAAGGAGAAGCTTTCGCTAAGGGTCCGTCCTTAAGGACGAAATGTACCATAAAAGGGTTCAAGGTTCATATACCATATAAGAATTCATAGCATAAGCATAAGGGTAAACGGCCCTTTCTTTTAAGGGTCATTTGGTCCTTGAGGATATACCCAAATACTTTTTGCTGTGCCTTCAGAGTACTTGTAATGTAGGGGCTACTTTAGTGCCGAAGTACATGCTTTTCGGGTGCATGGCGCCCTTGGGAGTGTGGGAATGTTTAAGGCTCAGGCTTGTCGAGTTCAGGTTTAAGAGCAAATTTAGGAGGGGTAGCTAGGCGTGTTGGGATTTGGGACTGAACCAAGCCTAAAACCTATCCTACATGAATTGGCCCCTAGACTAAAACCTAACTCCTATTTATATACACTTACCCCCAGACTCGGCCGTAAACCGTAAACTGAACCCTACACTAATTCCGAAGCTAGAGCCCCAAAAAGGCACGTAAGCAAAATTAGGATAGTGATGTCACATATAAACTCCCTTATAATGAAGCCCAATAAGGCCGGGATATCCCTACACAACGTTTATGCTCATGTCCTTTTGGGGGTTCTTAACAGCGCTGGGTATTCCCTGTATACGGCTCACAACCAAAACAAGAAACAACACTAACGACCTAAAACCCTAAACCCCGAAGCCCTGCAACAACATGGTAGTGATTGTTTAGGATAGGATTTGTTGTAGGTTAGTGTCCGGGAGAGTCTATGATGATCCTTTCAGAATGTAATGAGGCGCTGGGGCTTCCATCATACCCAAGCGCCTAAGTACGAGGTCCTTTTGGACTTTCGGGTAATTAAACCCAACTTGAACTCGTAGGCCCAAACTTACACCCCCAACTTTGAAGTTGAACCGAACCCTAAGCTGCCCTAAACCCTGAGACCGTGCGCCCTCCGCGTTAAGTCCTAAAGCATGCCCTAAGGGTCCAAAGGACCCAATAATCGGGTACTTGGGGTTAGGATAGTAGTTATGTAGGGTACACTTTGGAGAGTATATGATCATTAGGTACTTGGACCCTTAAAATAAACCCCAAAGCACATAAAGGGCCCAATAGTGCTGGGATTCCCTATACATTACTCTTAAGGATTGAGGCTATTGGGTTTCCAACTTTTAGGCGTCTACTGTAGTATACTGCCCCATACCTAAAGCCCTACTTGGAGGGTCGGGGGACTTAGTAAGTAGGTAATAAGTACAGTTATAAGTACCCTAAAAGGGATCCTAATATTATACTTGGACCCTTTGGGATGAAGCATAGCTCCAGGAGACCAGGATGTGCCGGGCACGCTGTGGGTGGCCGAAGTGTGCCTCTGGACCCCCTGGGTGCACCTGGGCTCTGCAGAGTGTCCCAAAGAGCCCAATTGTTGGGTTTCGGGCTGAGAGTTTGAATTTGTTTTTGTGAGGGGGGATGGGGGGTTGGGTGTGGAGACTTTGCCATGGCGTTCGGGTTTAGCGGTTTGGGGTTCGATGCTCCACACCTGCTCTTTGATCTTGAGCATGTTCTGGGTCTTTGAATAGCTTTTATGGGCTAGCGCTGTGATAGACTGTTATAGATGTTGAACCAGGGTGAACAAGGGGCTACAGGGACATTGGAGCTTTTTGGGAATGTTTGTCTAGGTTTTACCTTTTGCAGGTTTAGAGCTCAGGGTTGCCTCGCGACGCTGACCCTAACCTTAAACCCTAAATCCCAGACCTAAACCAATGTTCTACTGCTTTCCCCCAGCCACTCCGATCCCAGCTCCTACCGTTTTGTGTGTTCAGCTTGTCTGGTTCTATGTTCCTAGCAACACGAACGAAAAAACAAATCTAAATTTCCACCGAAGCAGTATAAGGTCAGGGTAGCATAGGATCCGATCCTCTTGGTATGGTTTTAGGTATACGAAGTAGGGTTCAGCCACTCCCCACTTTTAAAACACCGACCTACCCTCCAAAAGCCGAAAATCCGAACACCCTTCTGCCCAAACCCCGAATCTCTAAACCCTAAATCCTAAAATGCTGAGCTCTAAACCCCGAACACGAACCAACCCCCAAGCACTTGAGCCCTTGTAGTAACACACCAGAAGACTTAATAACACCCTTGTAGAACTCTTCAAGCTTCTAGAACTCTTGCAGGACATTCTAGTTGTCAAGGTACCTGAACCTTAAATCCTGAACTCCAAACTCTAGACCCAAGCGCTTAAGGTACCACGGCGATTTGGAGGCCGATGACGTGTCACACTTGGTTGCACTCAACGCACCTTCCTTCTGTGCCTAGGTGTAGTTCAGTAATACTCTTTTGGTTAAGGGTTTAGGCTGCGGTAGTACCTTTTGGGTTTAGGACCTCCGTATTGAGACTGTGTACAAAGACGTGGGTGCCATAGTGTTTTGAAAGGGTTCCTGAGAAGCCGAGGTGAAGCTCTGGGACAGTGCTTCCCTTTCCAGCGTCTCGGCAAGTCCAAGATTGTTTAAGGGTTTTCTGGGAGGGGCGCGGATGTTATGCAGGTTTTTGCAAGGCGCTTATGGGGAATCACGGGGGTCGCCCTTCTCTTTTTCGCGCAAGTGTTTGACAGGATTTGCTGTTTCCGAGTAACTTCAATATCCCTTACTTAAGGAATATACCTTAAACCAAATTAGGGGTTCTACTATAATTTAAGGTATATTCCTTGATTAAGGGATATTGGAGTCTCTAGTTTGGGTTCAGGACGTCATCGCCTCCTTCAGCCTTTGGATTGCAGACTTCGAGTGAAGGATTTCAGATTTACTTGCCTACAGTGAACCAGAAAGTTGGAACATTAATTTAGGATGATTAGTGCGGGGATTCCCTCTAACTTACCTTAAGGGCATGAGGATATTGATATTCCAACTCTCTGGCTTCTACTGTACCACCCCCCCCCCTCCCCGCCCCCGCCAGTCCCCCTCCCCGGGATTTTATTTTTTGTATTGCCGTACAAGGATTTAGTTAATTGGGGCCGGGAAGCAGTTCATTAATTGGGGCCTGGGAATACATACTTTATATATTTTAAACCCAGCTACCCTCCAATATAGCTATTTCAGGGTACATGCCTCAAAGACCAAATGACCCTTGAAAGTAAGGGCCGTTTACCCTTATACTATGAATTCTTATATGGTACATGAACCTTATACCCTTTCATGGTACATTTCGTCCTTAAGGTGGGTGGGGGTCCTGGTTGGGTTTGAGCCCCGCACGCTAAGCAACGGGTTCCAGCCTTGCGAACCCCAAGGGTCCTAACAAACTGGGGAACCTCAAAATTGAGGGTTTCTGACCCACCAAACAGACCCAAGGACTCTGCCTAGGAGATTCCGGACCCTCCTAGGGAGATACCTGGACCCGTAGGGAATGGTCTTGTGTTCTGAGAGTTCGGGGTTCCAGATCCTTTGATTCAAGAGCACCCTTAACGATTCTGTATGGGTTCATGAGGGGTAGGGTATTGGGAACTTAAGGACGAAATGTAAACTGAAAGGGTTTACAGTTCAGGTACTAGGTAGAAATTCATAGTACAAGGGTTGAGGGCGCTGACTTGCAAGGGTCGTTTGTCTTTACCCCCAAGGGTCGAAAGGACCCACTAATTAGGTACTCGGCTTTAGGATAGTAGTTATATAGGTTAGGATTTGGGAGAGTATATGATTATTAGGTACTTGGACCCTTGGGGTTAAGGCCAGCTTCATGTGATAAGTCTCCTCTACCATTGGTTTCCTTTCGGTGCCAAGGCGGTGTGTGGTTAAGGGCTTGCAGGCAGAGCCTACTTGGAGGATCATGGGACTTAGCAAGCAAGGGTATAAGCTTAGCTGAATCGGGGAAACAAGCAAGTATGAGTACAGTTACCGTAGTTGTAACCCCAGCTACTGAGTCCCACGATCCTCCAAGCACTATAGGGGTTTGAAGGACTATGGCGGCAGCACTCCCCTATGGCCCTTATGCTGTGATGTGTCCCGTGCCCTATTAAACATGCTCAGGCCCCTTTGCATGCAGTAGCTTGCATGATTTCCAAGAACCTCAGGCAGGCAGCCAAAGTGCACGCCAAGCATTTCTTGAGTTCCATGAAGGCCAAGAAGCAGTTCACCGCCACTTGTCATCTCAGAGACAGCTCCCTTTCGATGCGGGATTCGACATTGATTGTCAGCACCAGGTCGTGTTTCGAGTTTTACTTCGCATGCTCTGTTGCTGCTGTTTGGAGTGTGGGTCGTCATCCCCGTAACAGGTGGCCAGCATGTCTTATGCTACCCGACAGACATGGGGAGTTAAATTCGGGTCCCTTTTAGGGTTTTTTTCAAGGGTGCTGTACTGTTTTGGGGATTTACTAAAACGGGGCCCTAAATTTAGAGAGCTACCCAGATGGGTCTGCATGAGGTATCGCACACTACTATCTCTGGCCGTGGCTCTCACTCAGAGCTGTCTGTCCTCTTCAATACCCCGAAACCCTACACCTTATAAACCCTAAGTTTTGAACCACAAAAAAGCCTGGAACCCCACACCCTACAAACCCTTCAGCCCCAAACCCTCAAGCCTCAAACCCTACACCCTATAGGCCCTACCAAAACTCCCACAAGTAGACAAAATCATGGACCAACACATTATAAACAGGCAATTTACAAGACATACTTTTGGGGTCCGGGTAAGTCTTAAGCCCTAAAGCGTGAAAACCTACACTTACACCAGCCGTGGTTCTAAGGACGTGTTCTCCGTGCCAAGCAACGATGACGACGTCCAGTCGGACGCATCGTTGGAGGATGATTCCTGCCCTACAAGCTTCCTACTTGTCGGGTATCATGGGGAACTCTAAAGGTTAACCTTTTTGGTTATATGGTGATTATGTGTATATATATATATATATATATATAGATATAGATATTTGCACTGTATGTATGTATGTGTGTGTATGTATGTGTGTATGTATGTATGCATGCATGCATGCATGCATGCATGCATGGACGTATGTATATGTATATGTATATGTATATGTATATGTATATGTATATGTATATGTATATGTATATGTATATGTATATGTATATGTATATGTGTATGTATATATCTGTATATGTAAAACCACACACTCCGGCACTCCGGGCATATGTGTGTTTTGTGATATTAGATGAATGGTAGGGTTTGCTAGCCGGTATGAAGTCCTACATGCTGCATGCCCTAAGGGTCCAGGTATCTTTTTAGGAGGGTCCGGAGTCTCCTAGGGAGAGCCCCTGGGTCTCTCTGGGGTTTCAGAAACCCTCAATTTTGCGGTTTGAAGTGTTAGGACGCTCAGGGTGATGAGGACTTCTTGGAGGGTCGCGGGACTAAGTAACCCCAGGGGTCCAAGTACTTAATTATCATATACTCCTCAGAATAGTAACCTTCATAACTCTCATCCCAAACCCAAGTACCTAACTATTGGGTCTCTTGGACCTTAAGACCCCAATATAACCCTAATAATACCCCCTTCTTGAACCCTTATAGAACCTTCTAAGAACCCTAATTCTTGGGTCCTGTGGACCCTTAGGGTAAGTAGATGATACTCAGCAAGTGCCCCGAGACCCTCCAAGCATGAATTGGGGATCAGGGGGGCATGCTGAGTTGTAAGACAGGGGCCTAAATTGAATAGTATAGGTAATTATTTAAAATATTTACCTATACTATTTTGGGGGCTCCTTATTATAGTTAGAGTATAATGGGCCCCAAAAACCAGGGTCTAATGATGAGGCCACTGTTTTACCCATCAGCCGTCCGATCCAAGCTCAACGGGCGCTTCACGAACCGGAAGTTTGAAACCGAAGCCTCTGCACCCCGCGCCCTGAACCTAAACCCGAAACCAGTTTAGGGTTTAGGGTTTAGGGCAGGACTCTCCAAGCACCTTTTCAGAGAGTTTTATGGCCCTGAATCAAACGATATGTAGGGGTGTGATAGAATGTAGTTGGGGGGTCCCGCTACCCTAAAACATGGGGACCCGAAGCCCGAAACCCAGCAGAGCCCTGAGAATTCAAGGTTCAGACCCTAACCCTAAAAGGACCCGATTAGTAGGTACTTGGGTTTAGGGTAGTAGTCATGTAGGTTACCATTTTTTAGGGTATATGATAATTAGATGCTTGGGCTTAGGATAGTAGTTATGTAGTTTACTAATCTTTAGATTATACGATCATTAGGTACTTGGACCCTCAGGGCAAGCAAGCCCTACAGTAAAAACCCAAAAGTTGGAAACCCCACAGCCTCATTCCTGAAGAGTAATGTACAGGGAATCCCAGCACTCTTTGGCCTTAATCGAGTTTCCAACTTTATGGGGTTTACTGTATGTGATAATTAGGTACTTGGACCCTCAGGGAAAGCCCTAAACCCAAACCCTAAACCCTAAGCCCTAAGCCCTGAACCCAAACCACGTCCGCTGAGGTTTCCAACGATGCAGCAGAGAATGGGAAGAGGGCAAGGCCCAGAACCAAAGCGATTTCACTGAGAGCAGAAGACTTAGGGATCAAAAAAGTACATAGCATAAAAGCATTTTATAGCGATATCCCTACCTTATTGGGCTTCATTATAAGGGGTTTATATGGGATATCCCTATCCTAATTTTTGCTTATGTGCTTTTTTTGGCCCTGGAAGAGCCCTTACCTAAGGAGCTTCCGAAGCCAAGATGCTCCAGAGGTACCACGTTTATCAAACTAGGTCCCCGAAACCATGATAAGGATGGTCTGAGGGGCTTGAGTCCATAATGCTAGTATCTATGGAGCTTCTGGGAAGCTTTTCAAGGATTGTGCACGTTTTCTTCAAGGGTCTTAGAGGAATATGCCTTCAGCTATCGAGGACCTTATGACTTAAGAGACATTTTCTTTACTGAAGCGGTCGTGGGCTCTTTGGGCACCAAGGTTCTGGGCTTTCAGGGTTTCCCAGCACCCCCCCCAACTACTCTTCATTAGAGCCCAAGTACCCAATTGACAACCTTTAAACTTTTTGGGGCTCTGGTAGCTTTTTAGTAATATCGGAAAGTTTAACCTTTCATTTCTGTGGCTTCTTGGGGAAGTAAGTTTGGCCTAACCTCAAAGACCAAATGACCCTTAAAAGTAAGGGCCGTTTACCCTTATACTGTGAATTCTTATATGGTATATGAACCTTAAACCCTTTATTGTACATTTCGTCCTCAAGGTGGCCCCTAAACGGGCTTATGGTTTAGGGTTGAAGGAGTATAGGGTTTGAGGGTTTAAGATTTCAGGTCTAGGCATGTCAGGATTTAAGGCGTTTTAGGATACCCTAAGGCTCAAAATGACCCAAAAGCCTTAGAAAGTATGAACTTTGGGTCCAAAACCCTTAATATATGAGTCCCTAGAGCCTTCAAGATATTAGGGTT
Organism: Symbiodinium sp. CCMP2592; assembly: GCA_905221615.1. NCBI lineage: Eukaryota > Dinophyceae > Suessiales > Symbiodiniaceae > Symbiodinium > Symbiodinium sp. CCMP2592. The sequence continues at coordinate 1,933,783 of CAJNDT010001113.1, forward strand.
TTTACGATGTCAGGATTTATGGTGGTCGAAGGTTCAGGGTTGCAGTGAGTCGGGCTGACGGAACGCCTCCCTACTAGGCTTCCTTCGCACTGCTGAAGGACAACGATGCTTAACAAGTCTCAGAACGAGCGCCGGAAACCTTAAACATTTAAGCTCTAAACCCGTAACCCTCAACCCTAAACTCTAAACCCTAGACCCTAAACCCTATAAGCTCCAGATCTCCTTGTCTGGAATACCTTCCGGGGTGCTTTTCTGGAGACAGATCAGGCAGTCACGACAAAGGAGCTGTAAAACGAACCTTCAAACCCAGAATCCCGGACCCCAAACCCTAAACCCTAAACCCCGAACCCTGACCCTAAGCCCCAAGCCTTAAACCCTATGTACCCAAAACACTGAATCCTACCTTCAACTACCAAAAACCTCCATTTTTGTGGGTTCTTATGATAAACCCTAATTAATATGGACTTTAAAGGGACCCTACCAAAAAAAGTAGTTTCTTGTAGGTTATAAGGCCCTAAACCCTAAACCCAAACACCCTAAACCCTAACCCCTACACCATAAACCCTAAACCCTAAACCGCGCGCGGAGCTTAGCTTCCCCGGTGCCAGGGGCTGCTGTTCCTTCATCTCACGCAAGCACCAGATCCAGACACTTGGAGAAGGGGGGTTTTAGGATTTAGAGTTCAGGGTTTAGAGCTTAGGGTTTGCCGGCTCATTTAGAGAGGTTTTGCGGTTTTTTAGGGTTTGAGTTTAGGGTTTGAGTGTCTTTAGGGTGTAGGAGTTCAGGATTTGTGGTTTCTTGAGGGTTTAGGAGCTTACGGTTACCTCGCGGTTGCCGGTTTCAGGCACTTTGGAGTCTGGGCTTTCGGGTTTAGGCTTTAGAGTTTGGGTTTTAGGGTCTAGCTGGGGTCGTTTCGGTCTATAGGGCCTTGGATGGTTTACTTACCTTTGGTTAGTAGGGAATGGAGGAATGGGGTACAATTATAACTACTGTTCCTACCGTTCTTCCATTCCCTACTAACCAAAGGTAAGTTTAGGGCTATTTTAGGGTTTTGGGTTTGGGTTTACGGCCTTGTAAGTCTTGAGTAATATAGACTCCTGATTTAGAAAACCCTTTGCTTGAGAGGAGACTCGGAGAATACTGCTCTCCCTAGCATAAACCTTATCGAGAGAGAGGGGTTGATTCATCGGGGGTCTACATTACCCTGAATGGAAGGTAACTGCTGTGTTTTCTCGGGCTACGCGTAGACTGAGGCTTTAGGTGTCCGCGTTTTGGGGGAATGCGGACTGCATCACAGGCCAAGGTAGCTCATTACCGACATCGGGAGACTTAATGGGCCATGATAAGTCCAGCAAAACTCGCGGTTTTGACGGAGCAGTCCTTACAAGAAGGTGTGACAAGGGGGTATTGTCCACAGAGTCTATAGTGACAGTGCTCAATGGTCATCCGTGTAGCTTGAAGCCCCAGACCCAATACTATAGGTGTCTGAACTGGCACTAACCTTAGTCCTCCTCATTTTCCGTCAAAATCCACCCCCCCCCCCCCCATTCCCAGACCTACTCTTACTGCCAAGGCCATTAGTTTCTCCGTTTAGCCTTCAGGATACTCCCAGCACCGCCTTCAATGCCTCCGCCTGCATCACCATCGATGGACTGAATCGCGGGGGCTAGTTTCACATCGTCGAATTATACTTGTAGGGTCGGGGGACTTACTAAGTAGTTATTTTAGAGACTTATAATTACCATAACCCTACTTAGAATCCCTTTTAGGGTACTTATAACTCTACTTATTATCTACATACTAAATCCCCCGACCCTCCAAGTAGCCAGATCCCGGGAGAAGAGGTGCACACCCCTCAACCCCTACGGCTTCGAACTTAGAGATTTTAGGGCTCAGGGATTTAAGGTTTAGGGTTTAGGGGTTTAGGGTTTAGGGGTTTAGGGGTTTAGGGTTTAGGGGTTAGGGTTGAGGGGTTTAGGGCCGCCGGCTTAGGTCCGTGGCCTAGGATGTGCGGTCAGCAATGTCCAGGTTGGTGCCTTGCACACAGGGATTACATGAAGGTGCTAGTCACTCAGTATTAACTGAAAATATGCAAGGTAGTTGGGCTTCTTAGGGGCGCTGCGCACGTGGGGTATAGGGCATCCCTCTAAATTCAAGATGTGCCTTGTTCACGCTTTACTATCTAATTGCTTATTATAATCCTCAGGGTCCAAGTACCATACTCTCCCAAATAAGTAACCTGCAGAACCACTGTGCGAAACCTAAGGACCAACTTGTTGGGTCCTCTGGACCCTTAGAGTGACGGCTCCTGCACCCTTAAACCCCGAGGAGAACTCCTTAAGTGACCTCGCTCGCCCTAAGGGTCCACAGGAGGTACTTGCGCATGGCATAGTAGTTGTGTAGGGTAGTTCTTCGTGTGAATATTCGCCACCTGGACCCTTACCTTGAGATCCGAAAACCTACCGTTTTAAGGGTTCTACCCTCTAGATAAGGGGTCATAACCTACTATTTTGTAGGGTTTGGGGATACAGGTACTTGGAAGGGCAGGGGGCTTAGTAAGTAGGTTATAAGTAGAGTTATAAGTACCCTAAATGGAGTTACCCCAATTATAACCCTACTTAGAACCTACTTACTAGGGCCTTAGGGGACTCCTAGTTGGCGAGACACTCACCATTCACAATTCTCAAGTCGTTCCATCTTGGGGTTCCGGGCCATCTCTTTCGCTCCTGATGTCCTGGCATAGCAGTGATGACCGAAGAAATGCTGAAGACCGAAATTGTCTTCATGCGGGTCTGTTTAAACGATCCAAAGTGTTCATGTGCTCGGCAGTTGGTGGCTGAAATTGGCATGATGATGTGGAGAATCACTCATATGTTTGAGTCCTGAACCTGCGCAGCCTTACAAACACTTGGAGGGCCAGAGGACTTCGTAACGTTATGAGCAGGCTAGAGACACAGGCGCCCCATCTGCTGGTATCCTCCTCATAGCTGTTCATCATACCCAACTTTTTGGGGGATACCTTATCTCAAGGAAACCGATAAGCACCACATAACAGGAGTTGCCTACGACCTTCTGCATACTTTCGAAGTCCTCTGATCCTCTAAGCTGTTTGGGTATTTGGTGCCCTGTTGCCCATCGATAGATGGCTTTGCTCGGAGGCTCGTAAAGTTGTTTCGAATTGAGAAGCACCGGTTCTGTCTTAGTGGTTCTATATGGCCAGGTTGGTGACGAGCCTTGTGAACCGGGATGAGTCGCCAAGCATCGTAGAACAGCAGGCGGTTTAGGCCCGTGCGTATCCCGCAATGGCGGGATACTTTTTCCAGACGGATTTGTGCGTATGCTTGCCGCAAACAGGCATGATCAGCCCCTAAACCCCTAAACCCTAAAACCCTAAGCCCCAAACAGGCCACATCAGCGGTTGGTTTTGGCTGCTCAAAGTCTAGATTGTCGCCATGCAGGTCTCAAGAGTTCAGCCCAGAGGGCTTGAGATGTTGAGTTGACCCTAAACCCTATATAAACCTAATAATATGGGAGCTTCTTATTATATGGACCCCAAGATAAGGTACCCCTAATTTATCGGAAGCTCCGATATAAGCCCTAAACCCCAAAGCCCTAAACCCCTAAACTTAACACCCTAAAGCCCTAAACCCTTAAACCCTAAACCCCAAGGCCCTAAACTCCAAACCCTGAGCCGAAGGAACTAATCATGGTTGGGAACCTCAGACTCTCAGCTTCCCCGAGACTCTGTGGCTAAGGCAGCGGAGAGCGCTTCCTAGACCCAAGAGTAGCCTAGGAATAAAACGGGTGCCCTTTTTGGGCTGAAGGGGGTTATAAGAAGCCCAAAACCCTAAAAAAGGAAATAAGGGCCTACTCTGGGTCCTAGATTCCTAGCAGACCCAGGAACCCTAAGTTTGAGTCGCCCACGGCTCCTCATCTTATAGGGCATTTTGGCCCAAGTACCATAATAAATGAGGCTTTTCGGCTATTTTGAGCTCTGGTGTCATTTTAAAGATCAACCCAATGCCCTAGACCCTAAACCCTAAACTCCACAGTAAACCGTAGCCAAAACCCTGTCCCAACAACTTTGACTTCAGGGCCATGGACGGTTTGGGAATGGGGCTCTTGTCTGCAGCGTCCCGATTAAAACTAGCTGATCGGGGTTCCATAATCTGCTATCGTGAGAGCCGCATGCTCAGTGATTAAGGAGCACAGGTTGACTGTTATGGATTTCAATAGAGTTCTATATGTATTTCAGTGTCCTCAGTTGAGGAATTCGTCTGAACCACAAGGGGCCGCATACTATGGTTCAAGATCGAATCCCCAGCTATGGAGGAGTGGCCCCATCTTGATTGAGGCTAGTGGTTTCTCGCATCCTTTGCGCCAGCACGAAAGCGTCAAGCAGCCAAGCTGTACTAAACCCTGCCCCTAAAACCGTAAACCCTGAACCCTACTATTTGCTTAAGAACCCCAAAAAATAAAAAACATAATCCTTATTGGGGTAATATAGGGATTATTATTTTTATTTTTTTGGGGGGGTTTCTTAAGCAAATAGTAGAACCTGAACCCCAACTTAATCCCTAAGCCTGAGCTCCTCTGAAAACCGCTGAAGCCTCTTTTCACCCCTACGGCCCGGCCTTGCTAAGGCTACTTTGGTTTCCACCGCTGTGGACCAAAGGTCCAGGCTATACGTCGGTGCCCCAGGTTTTTGGAGTTCCGCAGACTCGACCGGGATTGATGACCCACACCTAAGCGCCTCAGAATTAGGTACTTGGGTTCGGGATAGCGGTTTTGTAGACTTGTATTGTTAAATTATTTACTTGATTATTGCGCACATGGACATTTATAGGGATAGAAGAGGGGACCCTAATATTTCGGGTTCCTATGCATTAACCCTGAGTCGACACTAGCATGTACCCAGGCTTGGGTGATGAGCCTGGAAACCTCTAATGTTCCCCAAAGGGGGTGGTGTAGGGAATAAGGCCCACACTCAAATTTCTTAATTCATGAATGTGCCTTTAGCTGTTGAGGTATCCTCAAGCTCTATGTGTTCCCCAAGGGGGTGGTGTAGGGAATAAGGCCCACACCTGAATTCATAGTTTTATGAATTTGACTTCAATTGTTGAGGTATCCTCAAAATTATATTCCTTACTTGCCGGGGGGTTTGGAGCCTCCGGGTTTAGGCAGGGGAAGAAGGCAGGCTTGTTGCAAGAGCTTCAGCTTGACAACAGCGAAGCAAGGAGCAATATGGGGTCGGACTAAGGTACAAGCAGTATATGTTTGGGCACCAAAGTACCCAAAAGGGCTCACTTTGCGGTCGAAGTCTCTCTCTCTCTCTCTCTCTCTCTCTCTCTCTCTCTCTCTCTATATATATATATATATATATATATATACACACACACAATCTGGGCAACGCAAGTTTCTGGTGCAGGGTTCAGGGTTTAGGATTATAAGACTTAGGATTTAGGGCTTCGCTGTAGAGTGTAGGGTTTAGAGATGTTTAGAGCTCAATTACCTTAAGGGTGATTTAGGATTTAGGCTTCAGGATTCAGGGTTTTGGGGGCTGCTCCTGTACACACCTGACTTCCAGTCCATGCGATTCAACCCTTTAGGTTTTGTAATGCTCAACCCTAAACCCCGAACCCCTCGACCCCAGACCACCAAACACTAAACCCCTGAACTCGTAAACCAGCCCCAAACCCCAGACCCTAAACCCGTTAACCTTCACCCTGACGACTAAACTCACTCCCAGACCTAAGAAACTCCCATTTCCCAAACTTGTGCTTCCGGGTCGAAATCTCCAAACTGAAACCCTAAACCTTGATCCCGAAACACCTACACTCCGAAACCCTGAACAAAGCCATCTTAATTCCCACAGGGAGCCAGTTGTCCCTTAATTGACCATATTCATGCCCCCATAACTTTGAGTTCTACTCCTTCTGTAAAGAGTGCTGGGCTCTGCAAAACCTGATGGAGGGTTTTAATATCAATCCGCCTCCAATAATTTACGTCTAATTCTTACTAGCTCTTAATCATGTAAAGCGAGCTGGAGTATGCTGGAATTTGATGGTTAAGGCCGAGGGTTTAGAGGGTTTCCGGATCGATCCTGAAAGCTTTGGTGCCCCAGCAGGCTTGCGCGGCGGAGAATGAGCTTCCTCTGCCCTTGGCTTTCTCCGGTCTCAGGTGCCCAGGTATACTAGATAGTCCTTAGGGACATTCTGGCTTAAGAAGGTTGTCTTTCCGAGCAATTTTCAGAGGCTTTCTACGGGTATCCCAGTTTAGGATGCGAGCAAGAGTTGAGGGGTTTGGGTTTATGGTGAACCCCAGAAAGTTGCAGCATTGATTTAGGGTGATTGAGCCAGAATTCCCTCTAATTTACCTTAAGAGCATGAGGATAATGATGTTCCCACTTTCTGGCTTCTTCTGTAGGGTTGAAGCTTCATCGCTTAATACTGGTTCAGGTGCTTAGGCTTCCTCGTGAGCTGCAGCAAGTTGGGTGGTTGTCCAACCCTCAGGGTCCAAGTACCCACATAGTAGGGTTTCAAGGTCCAAAAACCACTCAGAGTATGGATTTTGGGGACCTAAAACCCTACTATTTGGGTACTTGGACCTGGACCCTCTGGGAAAATTATGGTCCCTTGTTGGGCACCCCTATTAGTGTTAGGTGCCGTGCTTATATTAGGGACCCAAAGAGGGACCATAATCTTGACAACCACCCAGGTAGAGCATGGCTTTGGACCGACAAGTGTTTGGATTCGCTTTATGGCTTGAGGATGAGACTTGCTGCCCTAAGGGTCCAGGTATCTCTTTAGAAGGGTCCGGAATGTCATAGGGAGAGTCCTTAGTTTCTCAGACACCTTCCATTTTTGAGGTTCCCCAATGTGTTAGCACCCTTAGGGTAACCATGAAATATGTGCCAGAAAGTTGGAACACCTGGATCCACACACATATGGGTAGTTGTCAAAATTATGGTCCCTTTTTGGGTACCCTACATAAGAGGTGCCGTATTAAAATAGGGACCCAAAAAGGGATCATATTTTTGACAACTACCCATATGGTAACCTCAAATCTCGGGGTTGCGGCACAGTAAAGAACCCGAAGTGTTGCAGCCTTTATGGCAACGAGGGCAAGCCTCTAAGCACGAAGCGCTCGTCCAAACCTCAAACCCCGAAGCACAAGACCCTATAACAGCAAATAACTCGAAAGACCTTGTAATAATGATTACCTATACTATTTTGGGGGTTCCTTCTTATACTTTTGGTTAATGTACCCCAAAACCCGATTCAAACAAGTGTCCTTCTGGAACCTGTTCGGAAACGCGCCCAAAGGGATCGTATAAACCAGGCCAGAGTTTCATGGCTTGGCCTTTGCACCATCAGGTGCCCATGCCCGCCGACAGAGTTGGATCAGGCATGCTTCAGGTTGTTCACCAGACCCCCAAAACTAGGTATAATAATGGCCCAAAGCCTATAAAAGGCTATTATTCTACATACTTTGAGGGTCCAGGCAGGGTCAAGGTTTGAAGGTTTGGGTGTACAGGGTGTGTGTGGCCTGGGAGGTTAAATAATCAAAGGGGAAAAGGAGGGACCCTTAATCTGGACCCCTACCCTATAATGGTCTATATAATGGTTACATAATAGCTATATTAAGGGTATATACCTAGGGGTCCTTATTAAGGGTCCCTCCTTGTACCCCTGGAAATATAAGCATCATTCACCATGATCTCTGAATATTATCAGCCCTTCGAGCCGTGGAAAGCAGATTCCGGACCTTAGCGAGAAAATACTTCAGCCTCAGACCCCAACCCAAAATCCCAAAAAATCCCTCAAGCTCCAACCCCAAGGGTCCAAAGGACCCCCAAAAATTGGGTATTCGGCTTTAGGATAGGTTAGGATTTTGGAGAGTATATGATTATTAGGTACTTGGACCCTTGGGGTAATTTATCCTCAGGGCTTAGGGTGTGCACTGGCCTAAATGCCCAGCCAAGCGACGCAGAATGCTGTCTCGAGACCTCGGTCACGAGTGACAGGGTAGAGAACCCTTGAACTCTTCACCCGGAAACGGAGTCACACTTGAACGATGTTTAACATCAACGATGCTGGAGCTACAACAGGCATCCTATACTGAACAAAAAACTCTAAGCCCCTTGAACCCTAAGCTTCAGGCGGTCTTTAATTCGGCATTGCGGAACTCAAGACTCAAAACCTACTCAATGCACCTTTATAACGAAGGGCTACGCTACACATGTATTTGCATCTGCATCTACAGGGTAAATCACCGCACGACTGTATGAAACTAATTATTATAAACGTTCTGTATGCATGCATGCATGTATGCATGCATGCATGCATGCATGCATGCATGCATGTGTGTGTGTGTGTGTGTGTGTGTGTGTGTGTGTGTGTGTGTGTGCATGTGTGTGTGTGTGTGTCCAGTGCATATGTGTACATCTGTGTATGTATGGGTATGTATGTGTCTGTGTGTGTTAGTGTGCGCGTACGTGCTTGCATGTGTGTGTATATATATATATATATGTGTGTATGCATGTGTAATTAATGATGGAGAGATGGCGGGATGGAGCGATGGAAGATGGCTGTCTGGATGTATGGATGGGCGGAGGGGTGGATGAGTACATCTGTGCACGCATGCATGTATCTTTGTAAGCATGCGCAAGGGCGTCAGTGCATGAGAATGTTGAAATACCTCCCCCCAGCCAGATTTCGAAGTCAAACCCATTTCACTCTTCAAAGTTGATTCCTCGAGCTTTCCAGATTGATGGCATCGACGGGACGGCTTCACAAGGCGTCGATTGCGAGCTTCCAGGGCTGAGTGTGGCTGAAGTCTGGGCTCCTTTCAGGATCAGTGTAGCGTGGAGCTTGCCTGTAGGCTGATACCCTACCCCTGTTTTAGGGTATCTACTTTCGAACAACAGATCCTCGCCACAACACTATAAGCGTCCTCAAACAGGGGTAGGGTATGAGCCTCTAGGCAGGGGTATGCGGCCAAGGGTTTAGCGAGTCAAACAAAGTTATCATAATAATAAACCGCAGCACCCGTTGCTCTAAACGGCACGAGCTGGGGACTGCTTGTAGACCTTGGATGCCCCCCCCCCCCAGAGTAGGTCTCCTTCGAAAACTTGGGGTGTGGCAGCACAACAGGCGAACTTGCATTAAGTTCTTAAGGCTTACAGTAGAAGCCAGAAAGTTGGAATATCATTATCGTAACCCCTTTAAGGTAAATTATAGGGGATCCTACCATTAATCCATATTCCAACTTTCTGGAGTTCCCTTTAAAGAACTTTGTCTCTGAGATCCGATTTTTTTTTGCCTTCAGGCTTTCGGGCTTTTGAGCTTTAGGGTCACAAGCTTTTTGTGCCATAGGGGTTGATGATATAAATCCTGGGGTCCCTTTAAAGGGATCTATAAGGGTACCTCTAAGCGGCTCCTTTAAGGGAGCTATAGGGGGTTTAGGGTTTAGGGTTGATGATATAAATCCTGCATAACCCATGATAAGGAATATACCCATAGTTCCCATAGTCTAGGGTCCTTAAGGTAAGGCAGGATTTCTATATCATAACCCTAAACTGTGGGAATTATGGTGTATTCCTCATTCTGGGTCATGCAGGATTTATATCATCAACCGTAGGCTTGTGCGTTCGGAACGTATGTTGGACCGCACCCGCACCAGGGACCTTCTGAACTTTTTGAGGGGCTCTTCTCTAAATCCCAAACTCTAAACCCTAAGTCCTAAACTCTTGCATGCCATGTTGATTCGGAGCTTAGGGTGCAGGACGTAAGGAAGCACGACCAGGGTTTAGGACAAGCTTAGGCTTCTGTTTTCTTTGGGGGGTTGGGGGTTTCAACAGGGTTTAGGATTGAGGGTTGGGGTTTGAAGGGCTAGAAGGGTTTAGGGGCTTCAGGGTTTAAGGTTTAGGATCTAGGATTTAGGGTGCAGTGTCGAGGGTATTCCGGAACCGCACTGAATACCAATGCGGTAGATCACGTGCTGAAGGGTTTTCTGTTTCAGGGGGAGAATGGGATATGCAATGCGATGCACATGTGTGGTCGAAAACCTCAAACACACAAAGTCCAGTCCCTTGTAACGGCCTTCGATTGTGTTTGCGGTTCGATTGTGTTTTTGCAGGCAGGCTACAGGGCCTATCCAGCCGCCTGCCATTCCTATGTGTTGGTCTGTGCCTGCCTTGAGACAGACACATGCAGAGCTCGAGGTTGATATCATCGCGAGATGGAGGAGCTCCTGTCGTCTTGCGCAGTAGGGCACTGCCACAGTCCGGGATTTAGGACTGACTCGATCTCAAACCCTAAACCGTTATAACCTCCCTAAACCCTAAACTAAACCCTGAACCCGAAGCTCCCAAAAGCCCTTTACGTAAACAAAAATCCCAAACCCCTAGACCCCAAAACCCCTAAGCCTTAAAGCCCTACTAGAGAGGCCTGAATAATCACCCATACTCTTTGGAGGCTCCTTGTTATAATTATATACTGTAAACCATACGCCAAAACCTTATTCTAATTTTTAACCTTATAGTAAACCCTACAATCTGACGATCCACTGCCCTCCGAGCCCTGTCGCAGTCGACCGCGGCGTGATGGTTCATTGGGAAGCATTTGAGGCCCGCTGACCAGGGCAGTATCGGGGCTAGGGCTCCTTAATGGGTTCCTTCAAGAGCGACGCTACTATAGAACCTTCATAACCCTTAATAATGAGAATGAGGTTTCTTTCAGAGCTTCTAGAAGGGTCTTAATTGGGGCTGATGGGGTTCATTACGGTCTTGGTATAGGGGGCTTTGAGTCTACAACTAGCATCGGATGTTGGTGTATGTAGAAGCCAGAAAGTTGGAATATCATTATCGTAACCCCTTTAAGGTAAATTACAGGGGATCCTACCATTAATCATATTCCAACTTTCTGGAGTTCCCTTTAGTGCAGTATAAAAGTGAAATAAGGAGCCGTACGGAATACTGCGCCTGAAAATTCAGGAGCCTTCATATTACCCAGAGGCTCCATAGTAGTTCCTCTTTGGGGGTTCATAAATAGAAACCTATAAGGTAACCTCCAAAAGGAACTACTATGGAGCCCGGTTTCCGAACATTAGGGGTCCCCCATTTTGGGGGGCCTTATAATAAGGATCCTACTATGTAGGGTAATCTATTGGAGTTCCCTATTTTCGGAAACTACCATATTCAGGAGCCTTCGTATTACTTGTCCCGACCGAAGTTCTTGGACTTGAACAGGGTTTGAGACTGCTTGTTGCCTAGTAGCTGAGTGGGTACACTTTACATTTTTTGGAATAGTATTTCCCACTATAAAACTGAAAGTGTAAAACTTCTTAGGGCTTAGGAACTCAGCAACCAACTAGGGTGACCGCCCTGCCGTCGCATGGGATGGGGATTCTGCGGGGATCCTTTGTACCCTTTCCCTCCAATGCCCAGAGGTTTCAGGGCCCTAATTCTACTAGACTAGAGCAAAAACTATAGAGGGACCCGGAAGAATCCTTAACCCCAAGCCCCAATTCTAGACCCTAAGCCTTAACTCTAAACCTAGACCCTAATTCCCTTAACTACCGTGTGTTGCATTCTCTGGGTGAAACGAAGGCGCTGCTCGCACTTCCGAACGATCGTCCGATGCTCCTTTCCCTCGGCGGCCCCGGTTGTGCACAGGCACGGATGCCCATTTAGGGTTTAGGGTTTTGAAAAATTTGGGACAAAAAGCCAGATCAGGGCCGTGAAACTTCGATTTTGGTTTGGGGGGGTATGCTATTCTCTAAGCCCTAAATCCTACACGCCTAGACCCTATAAACCCCGAAACCCTAAGCCCTCTAGCAGCATCTTTTCGGATCTATCCAAGAAGATTAGTTGCTAGTATTGATGCTTCACGTGGTAGATGAGTGGATACACTTTACACTTTTGGGGATAGTACTACCCACTATAAAACTGAAAGTGTACACTTTTTGGAGCTTATGAACTCAGCAAATGGGAGTTTCCGAAAATTAGGGGTACCCTATGTTGGGGTCCTTAATATAAGGATCCTACTATTTAGGGTACTATATTAGGGTCCCCTATTTTCGGAAACTCAGCAAATAGGTTCAGTATTCAGACCCCGGTTCTCGAAACCTCGCCACGGGCCCCCGAAGCAGCTCTTAAGAGAGGCCGTTTCCCTCATTGTCCATGCACCAAAATAGACTTTGCCCCCAAATAGGGACCACTTTAAGGCCAAAGTATAGGTTTAGGAGTTTAGGGTTTGGGGTTTATACTATTTGCGCACATGGACCTTTAGGGTTTAGGTCCGTCATAGTGGCGATTTATGCTTAGCAGGGGGGTAGTTAGGTTTAGGTTTGCCCCCTTACAGTAAGAGTCTATGATAGGGCTACTGTTAAAGTCCTAATATCTATATTATGAATTTATTCAACTATTACTGAGTGGGGGCCATACCCAAGGTTTAGGTGTTAGGGTTTGAGGTCGGAGGTCTCGGTGTCTCCACCGTACTTACATACGGTTGATGATATAAATCCTGCGTTACCTCAAGGACCCTAAACTATGGGAATTATGATATATTCCTTATTTATGAGTAAGGCAGGATTTATATTATCAACAGTACAGGTTGTGATGCCCCACTCAATCAGGTACCAAGACCAGCAGTTTTGGCACAAGAAGTTCATCGATAGTTCGGAGCCCGAATATGTGGCCCTCAAGACGACGAGGGCATCTTGCGACCGGCCTTCCATGCGGCCGACTACATGATAGATGAAGCTCCCCGACCGAAACTCCAACCCTAAACCCTAAATCGGGTGACAGTCGGCCTTGGAGACCCAAAGAGTCGATATGGAACGCCGATGAAAGCGCCGAGAGCTTCGGCAAAGAACCGCAGGGACAAGAGCAAAAAAACCCAATCATAGATGGTGGGCCCTCCACTGATTTTGGGGCTTAAGTAATTACGGTTCCCTTGTTATAATTATAGTATCATGGGCCCCAAAACCCTACTCGAATTATGAAGGCCCCTATAGTACCATTATAGATCCCTTATAGTAGCCCTTATAGACCCCTTTAAACCCTATTAAGGCCCCTACATTACCCCAGGGGTCCAAGTACCTAATAAATCATATACTCTCCGAAATCCTAACCTACATAACTACTGTCCTAAAACCGAGTACCTTATTATTGGGTCCTTTGGACCTTAAAACCCATAAAACCCCAATATAATCCTAAGAAAACCTTCTACAACCCTTATAGAACCTTCTAAGAACCCTTATTATTGGGTCCTTTGGACCCTTGGGCTTACTTAGGGTCGTTGTTGATTTTTTTCGGCCTCAACTTCAACCTGGCTTGCGGAGCTGCCGCAGGTGATGCATCGACCCGAAACCGCAAATCCTAAGCCCTACACCCTAAGAAGACCTTCGGGCAGACGGAAAAGAGGGTTCAAAAATAAAACAAGAAGCCCTAAACCCCGACCCCTCAACCTTACAAAAACTCCAATAAACCTTAAACCCCAAAATCTAAGTCTTAAAAAAAGAGAGCCTAATAAACCCTACACCCTGGCCTCGAAGGTTTCCAGAAGAAACCAAAGAGCTGACTGCCCGCTCTGGAACTCTCTCTACGGGCTTAGGTCATAGGAGGCCAAAAGGGGTTTTAGCCTATGGGGTTTTAGTAGGGATTAGGGTTACATTAATGGGGTTCATATTAAGGAATCCCTACCCCAAGAATCTTAATTCCCCTTTTGGCCGGTTTAGGGGTTTACCCACTGGCTCTATAGTAATTCCGTTTGGGGGTTCGTATTTAGAGTTCTGTAAGGTATAACCCCCAAAAAGGAACTAATTACTGTAGGGCCTATGCGTAGGGTTCTACGATCATGCTGAGAGCGGATATCATTGGCACCACCGTTTCGGCACAGTTGTGAGTCAGATGCTTGGACTTCTTTCTTGTCCTGTGTGCGCATGCTACAGTTCAGGGAAACCGAAGCGACGCTGCGTCCTGCTCGGTACACTACCCTAAACTTGAACCCTAAGCCCTAAACCCTAAACCTTAACTCCTAAGCCCTAAACCCTAAAACCCTAAACCCCAAGCCCTTTAAGATCTGTCTTTCGAGATCTGCTTCAAGATGCCTTCATGGTGGAGAGGTTTTTTGAAGGCTTTGGAGGCATAGGAATTGCTGGACTCATGGGGGTGCTGGGGGGTGGGGTGTTGGCTCCAGAACTCGGTTATAAATACGTAATAGAATAAGCTTCCCGAGAACTGCCTGCAACCCCGATTAAGATACTTATTGAATCTCCCAGCCACCTTTAGCCCTTAAGCCCAAAGCCCTGGACCAGAAGAACTTCCCTCAAGAGTCCTGCAGGCTGGAAAGTCGAGTCTTCTTGCCGAGCTTCTGGGGATTTCTTGCGCCGTCGTCGACCGCACCGAGGCCGTTTAGGGTTTAGGGTTTTCCGTTTATATGCGGTGCTTGCTGCCTTCATGACAATCATCAAGAAAGCATGTGGCTCAGGTTAGTAGATGTCTGGTAACTTTTCTGCTATACAGACAAGCCAGCTCGGAGTGCGCATCTTGAAAATCGAGCATATGTACACAACCTGTACTACACGCACGTGTACATATACATACAATATGCTTATACAGATGCATGCGCTTATGTATGACTGTTATTGTTACGCGTTATTGTTCTGGTTGTTCTGGCTGTTGCGTGGGTCTAAAGCCCCAATCTCCAAGCCTTCAGCCCTGGACTCTAAACCCAAAGCTACACGAAATGCAAGCAATTGCGATCAGCCTAAGGGTCCAGGTATCTCCTTAGGAGGGTCCGGAATCTCCTAGGGAGAGCCCTTGGGTCTCCTTGGGGTCTCAGAAACCCCCAAGTTTGAGGCTCCCCAATGTGTTAGGACCCATTAGGGTAGCAGGAAACGACAAGATGAAGTATGACCACGCTAAAGCAAGCGAAGCCCCCAACAGCATGCACGACAACGACAACTCGAAAACAAACCACTTGGGTCCAAGTACCAGAAAATCTAATGATTGCTCCCCCAAGTACAAACCTATAAAGCCTTTGCCTGAACCCAACGGTTGATAACTATGGGAATTATGGTATATTCCTTATTATGGGTAATGCAGGATTTATATCATCAACCGAAGTAACTAAGTATCGGGTCCTGTGGACCCCGAAGTGTTCCTTTACGGGTTCATTTAGGGGGAACCGAGGGTAGCACCGCGAGGCCGACCAGGCAACCTCACGGCTCGGGCAATGCAGGCAAAGACGAGAGCTCCGGTCTCTGGGAACCCAATGAAGGGTGCCAAGAAGGGTTTCTTTAGGCCTTTAAGCGTTTTAGTGTTTGAGCTA
Source organism: Symbiodinium sp. CCMP2592 (assembly GCA_905221615.1). NCBI lineage: Eukaryota > Dinophyceae > Suessiales > Symbiodiniaceae > Symbiodinium > Symbiodinium sp. CCMP2592. The sequence continues at coordinate 1,949,121 of CAJNDT010001113.1, forward strand.
GGTTTTATCTTGTGGGTTTAGGGGCTAGGGTCCGGGGCGTAGAGCTTAGGCTTAGGTTTTCGGTTAAACGTTTTTGTTGGTTGGGTTTGCGGTTTAGTAACTCTCGTGTGCAGAAACTAGGTTTCAAGTTGTTCGCCTTGGGGCTTTTTGTTTTGGGATTGAGGATCTAGTGTCGAGGCTTGAATTTCAGGTCTTATAGGGTTTAGGGTTTCTTGTTCCTGGTTCACCCTAAGGGTCCAAGTACCTCATAGTCATACACTCTCCCAAATATTCACCTACTTTCTACTATCCTAAACCCAAGTACCTGATTTTTGGGGTCCTTTGGACCCTAGGGGGTAGGCTTTCGGAGGTTGGTTTTATAGGTCTTAGGCTTAGGTGTTTGCGTTCGGGAGTTCGGGGCCCTAGGGCGAAAGTTTATTAATATGGTTTGTGGTGTAGGATTCAGGGGAGTCTGCTGTGTTATGAGATCTGCGTTCTCTTCATGTAGGGCTTAGGGCGTTATGGTGGTTCGGGTTTTAGAGAGTTATGGTTAAGGGCTGTTGTTTTGGGAAACAACCTTTTGACAACCCTGTCAAACTCATAAAACCTGTCTGAAGTCTTCAGGGGAAGGGCTTAGGGTTTTAGAGAGTTTGGGTTTACGGCTTAGGCTTGCGTGTTTTTTCGTAAAGAAATCTTCAAAAGCCCCATTAGGTACCTCGAGCCTTTGCCCAGACCCGATAAACAAAATAAACCATGAACTACCTTTACTTGACAGATCTCCGGCACACTCGCCGGGTGTGGACCTGCTGCAGTGTGCTGCCAGAGCCTTACCAGAGGCCGTAAACACTTGAAGTGTGATTTTAGGGATTATAGCTGATTCGGCGTTGCATTGGAGTCTTCGACACGGGATTTGATAGGGCTTCGTAATGCCGTATATTAGAATCGGCTTTGTTGAAATTTGTAGAGTTGTGCATGGTTTTACTTCGTGGGACTCGCGAAAGTTGGTATAAGGCCAAATATCGGTGCGTTCTGGAGGTCGCGCTCGCCGCTTTGTCCTTAAGAAGGTGTAAATTATAGGGCTTGAACACCTGGCTCTTCGAATTCTGGCATCCCCAGCGGCCGAAACCCCTAAAGTTGTTTGGGCTTAGCCGCTTTGGGGCTTTGGGTTCAGCTTTCAGGGTTTAGAGCTTCATAAATGTTCAACCCGACCTTGAGCCTGATTCGTACCGCGATGTAGCGATTTCTTCGGCTAGAACTCGACCTCATGCCCTACCTGGACCTGGACCGTGAAGGACGGATACCTTAGGGGTACTTAGAAATATGTTTAAGTCTTTGGTTATTATAATCCCCAAGAAGCAGCTGAAATTAGAATTTTTGCTAGGGGTCTAAGTTCAGTATAAACACAAGGAAGCCATAATAAGGAACCCTAAAGGGATTGCTTTTGTAGGGTCACGCGAAAAAGGTGCTGCATTCCAGTGTCTCGACTGGAGTCTGGGCACTATTGCGGCCTGAAAAGTTACCCATACGACTCCTTGTGAGCCACTCCTGTTGATGGACAAAATCCTGCATCACCCGTTATAAGGAAAATACCATAGTTCCCATAGTTTAGGGTCCTTAAGGTCATGCAGGATTATGTCCTTCAACAGTACTACTCCTTGTGAGTCACTATTAGCGAATATTCTTATGTTTATGGTACAAACCGCTGTTCTAATTGTTAAGGCTCCCATCTTACCCCGAAGTCCAGCGGGCTTCCAGAGCTCTCCTTCGCAAATTCCGTAGTAGGAAATAAGTAGAGTTGTAAGTACCCTTCAAGGGATCCTCATTGTGGTTTTGATACTTGTAACTCCATAACTACTCAGTAAGTCCCCCGACCCTCCAAGTAAGCCCTAAACCCTAAACCCCTATAGATCCCTTTAAGGATCCCCTTAAGGAACCCCTTAAGGATCCCGTTAAGGAGCTACTTAGTAAGTCCCCCGACCCTCCAAGTAGGCCTAAATGAGCAGAGCAAGGCTCCTTTGAGTTGGGCCGCAGACGTTCACGGCTGCCACTCGGCTGGAGCTTTCTGAACTGTGGCTTTGAGGGTGTTTTGGTTTTGAGGGTGTTTAGGGTTTAGGGTTTAGGGTTTAGGGGTTTAGGGCTTAGGATTCAGGGTTCAGGGTTTAGGGGTCTAGGGTTTAGGATTCAGGGTTTAGGGTTTAGAGTTTAGGGGTTCAGGGTTTGGGGTTTAGGGGTTTAGGGTTTAGGGACTTCGGAACACGGTTTATGACTTTAGGACTTGTTCGACTTGAAGCCCTTCATCCCGAACCCTAAGGGTCCAAGTACCTAAGAATCATATACTCTCCCAAACATTCACCTACATAACTACTATCCGAAATCTGAGTACCTAATTATTGGTTCCTTTGGACCCTTAGGGTAAGGCACTGACTCATTAGCTGGAGTTGGACCCTAAAACGCGAGATCCTTGCCATCAGTAGCCCGAAGTAACGTGGCCCTGACTTTCGTGTAAGGGTCCTGATACTTCTGGGAACCTCAAAATGTAGCATGCCTGACACCCCAAAGATTTACAGAGATGCAGGGGCTCCCTGTTTAAAGATACCTGGACCCTCAGGGCAGCAGCCCGAAGTAATGCGGCCCTGAGTTTACAGTTCTCCGCCAGTAATCTCAGGAGACAAAATAGGACCCAAACTTATACATACACTTTTTGGTGATATCAGGACTTTCACTACTTCATTGCTTTGTTTAAACGGGTGGCTCGTGGGACATCCCACCCTTATGGTTTGTGTTTATGGTTATTGAGTCCTTAGTTCTTGCGAAACGTTTCGACAGTCTTGTAGAATCCTCCGTCCAAGACCTGTCTAAAACCACTCACGCCCTTGTAAACCCCCGCAGAACCCAAAGGGTCCTTCTAGGTACCGTAACCTGCCAGGATGTTGCACGGCCCTCATACATTCCATATTATTTGGTTTGATAATGAGAACCTAACAATATCAGGTTTTGGTCGGCTTAGATATTCGATATGGGTGATGCCTACCAACACCATATGAATGGCAGTTCCTACCACAGAAACCCGACTTCCCGCTGTGTAGGTATTTTGGATCCTTTGCATAAGGACTCGAACCCCAACTCTAAGTGCCCAGAAATAATCTACTCTCCCAATTATTAACCTACAAAACTAGCATCCTAAACCCGAGTACCTTATTATCGGGTCCTGTGGACACTAGACCCTTGGGGCAAGCCACTCCATGCCGTCGAACCCCAAGCTACCCTAAACCCTAAGCTCCTAGCTCTAAATCCTCGTAAACCCTGAAACCCCCTTGAGGTTCTCTAGGCGATCCGACCTGGACAGTACAGCTGGCACGGTTGAAATTTGGCAGTGGGCCTAGGGGTTTAGGGTTTAGGGGTTTAGGGTCTATAATTTTGGCAGCGGGCTGTCCCAGGACCTAAACCCGACCCTTGGGTCGCTTTGGGGCTTGAGAAATCGGAAATCCTACATTTTGAGGTTCGCCAAAGATTCAGGAACCGGTGCATAAAGGCTATAAAGTGTCGGTTTGGGTTCTGGGGAAGTGTTTAGGACGTACAGGGTGTAGAGTTGAGGGTTGATGGCCTATGTAGGCTTCCCAGATCCACCACCTTAGATCGAGGGACTTCAGAACGGTTGTGAGGGTTGTCCTCGACGTGAGCTTTAACCAGTGAATCAGTCGCATTCGTACCCTAAGGGTCCTAACATTTCGGGGAACCTCAACATGTAGGAGTTCTGAGACCCCAGGGAGGTTCTGGACCCTCGTAAGAAGATACCTGGACCCTCAGGGTAGAGCCAGACTGCATGCAAAGAAGTGCTAAACCCTTAAACTTCCGGGACTACATCCAAAAGCCGCAAACCCTTTCACAAACCCAAAGTCTTCAGCCACAAAGCAAGAACACTAGCAGAACGCCCCCTAAAGCCTCACCCCGCCCCCAAAGGATTCTACTCTTGGCGTTCTTCTGGTTGGCTCTGAGGACTTTAACTTTTCGGGATTTCTATATGAACCATAACAAGGAGGCTAAAGGTTTAACTTTTAGGAGGGGTTCAGAAGTCAGCAAGAGGCTTACTGCAGTCTTCCCCCAAACCCTATTCCAGGCACTCATGAAATCAACCCTAAACCCTAAAACTCTAGGCCCTAAACCTTAGGGCCAAAACGGCAGTCACTCATCGGCAAAACCCTAAACCTCCCTGCATCTCGACGACATTTTGACGGCAACTTGTTTCTTCCGAATTTCTGAAATTCATCATGAATTATCAGAAAATGAAGGAAGTGACACTGGGAGAGCTTGCAGATGAGTCGGAAGTGACCCTTGTTATGTAGCGAAACCTAAACCCCAAAACCCTAAACCCCAAGACCCTAAACCCGAACACTTGAACCCTAAACCCTTCAACCCCAAACCGAAGCCTTAAAACGCCAGGCACTCATCGCTACTTTAGGGGCGACCAGCGCCCTGACGCTGCTGCACGTGTCTGCTGAGGACTTCACGGCCGGCGCCTCATAGGGTTTCCCCCACTTGGAAGGTCGGGGGACTTACTAAGTAGTTAGCTTTTAGAGTTATAAGTACCATAACCCCAATGAGGGTCCCTTTTAGGGTACTTATAACTCTACTTAATACCTACTTACTAAGTCCCCCGACCCTCCAAGTAAGGGTCCTAACACATTGGGGAACCTCTAAATTGAGGGTTTCTGAGACCCCAAAGAGACCCAAGGACTCTCCCTAGGGAGATACTGGACCCTTAGGGTAGGGTTTAGGGGTAACTTTGTAACATAACTTAAGGGTTCCTCCAATGGTTCCCTAAACTTAAGGGTTCTAGAAGAGATCTGCAAGGGGTCTAGGGTCTGTTTGGAGGAATCTGGGACTTGGTAACTTAAAGGGTTCCTTAAAGGGGTCTATAGTATCTATAGGGGGTTCTACAAGGGAGAGTTTGGGAGTGCTGGGAGGATCTTGGGACTTAGTACGAAAAGATGTTGTTGCCTTAATTTACTTTGCAATTATGATGAGTATAGGTACCGAATATAGGACATAGTTACTCAGTCCCATGATCCTTTCAGTATGCCATTTTAGCTCAAGGTTTGGCGCTTTCGGGTTTTAAGGTGTAGGGTTTGGGTGATGAATAAGGCTCCAGGAACTCGAGTGTTTCAGGGTTTTGATGTGTGAGGTTTGAGGGAAAGGGTATCTGGCTAGGGTTCAGATTTCTACTTTCTCCCCCGAGGGTCCTACTGTTGATGATATAAATCCTGCATGACCCATAATAGGGAATATACCATAATTCCCATAGTTTAGGGTCCTTAAGGTAATGCAGGATTTATATCATCAACCGTAGCACTTTGGGGAACCTCGAAATAAAATGTAGCATTCCTGAAGCCCCAACGAGACCCAAGGGCTCTTTCCAGGAGATTCCGCTCCTAAGGAGATCTCTGGGCCCTTACACCCTGAACCCAAACACCATCAACCACCTAATTGTTCCCGAGTACCCAAATAGTAGGGTTTCAAGGTCCAAAAACCGTTCAGAGCATGGGTTTTGGGACCTGAAACCCTGCTATTTGGGTACTTGGACACTCTGGGATTGGTTCCTTTGGACCCTTAGTTCAAGATTGGGGATCCTTCGCCTTCAAAGATGGAGGGGCGGTATGAAATAGCCTACCAGAGGGGTCTTCATAATCATCTATACTATGTTGGGGGTTCCTTATTATGATTATAGTGTAATGGGCCCCAAAACCCTATTCTAATTATGAATGCCGCTATATTTGGGTTTGCGGGGATTTTATCCATGAGCCGAACCCCCTCCTGCACTTGGGGTCCCCCTCAACCCTAAACACCCTAACCCCTAAAGCCTAAACCCAGTACCCTACCCTAGAAGCTAAAGCCCTTAAACCCTAAAGCCCTAAGCCCGAACCCTTGAACTCTAAGCCCTCAAACCCCAAACCCGAAAACCCTATAAACCCCCTAAACCCCCTAAACCCCCTAAACCCCTAAACCCCCTAAACCACTAAACCCCCGAAACCCCCTAAACCCCCGAAGCCCCTAAATCCCCTAAACCACAAACCCTACAATCCGCTCCTTTCCTTTACCTGGCTGAGGCTCAGGAAGATGAGCGGCGCCGGGCTAAGGGGGCCTGACTTTATTCGCCAAATCCTAGAGGCTCCAGATATACTACCATTATGGAGTTAGGTCCCAAAAGACCATTCTTATTATGGTTTTAGGGACCGAATTCTATAATGGTACTATGTGTGGAGCCTCTGGGAATGGGAGAACTTAAGGGTTTTGTGTTCTGGGTTATAGGGCTTAGTTTAGGGTTCCGGGGGCGCGACCTCATTAGCCAATGGGAAAAACTTAAGCTTTAGAACCCTGGAGCTCCCCCGAAGTGGCCACGATTTCAAGAGCTCGCCTACAAAAACTTCGACAGCTTTAAACTTTCTGGCCTGATGAATTTTGGTCTATCTGTCATTTGAACTGTTTTGGGCCTGCTTAAAGGAGCGGTGAACGGGCACGTCAAAAAGTAAAAGGGTTTTGTGCCTTTCAAGTCAGTCTCTGCTTTGAAGTTTTGAAGGTCAGGTTCAGGGGTTAGAGGGTGTAGTAAGTAAGGTTTACCTACCAACGCCCTGATCGTTCAAGTAGACTTAAAACACTTATACACCCTGGTACAATCCTTGATAAACCCCCTTTGAGGATTTATTGATTCCATGATAACAGTTGAGGTTGCAGGGGTGTAGGGTGCAAGGGTTACGATTCTGGGTTTAGTGTTCGGGGGCTTGGTGCTTACCTCAAAGACCAAATGACCCTTAAAAGTAAGGGCCTTTTGCCCTTATACTATGAGTTCTTATATGGTTTATCAACCTTAAACCCTTTTATGGTGCATTTCGTCCTTAAGGTACGGCTTAGGGTATGGTTTGGGATTCAGGGCGTCGGATTCGGCTCGAGGTTCGGAGTTTACCCTAAGGGTCCAAGTACCCGATTATCATAAACTCTCCAAAAATAGTGACCTACATAACTCCTATCCTAAACCCATGTACCTAATCATTGGGTCCTTTGGACCCTTAGGGTTAGGGTTCAGGTTTCGTGAGCAACCAAACCCCCTAAAAAACAGCTGAAATCGTAGTTTTTGCTAGGGGATTAAGCTCAGTACCTATAGTCTCCATTGCAGTTCCTTTTTGGGGTTACCTTTTGGGATCCTTAATATAAAACTGGTTAAACCAAAAAAAGGAACTACAATGGAGACTGTAGGTATAGAGGAGCTGGACCTGGCCTGCAGACCCCAGGCTCCCAAAGGAGCCAAAGTGTAAGGCCAATACATTCAGGGTTTAGGGTTTAGGGTTTAGGGTTTAGGGCCTTTAGGGTTTAGGGTTTAGGGTTTAGGGTTCTGGAAAACCCGAAATCCAAAGTCAAAAGCCTTACAGAAAACCCGCTAAAGTTGGAAACCGGATTAAGGCCAAACAGTGCTTAGATTGCTCTGAAGGGTTGAGGCTATCGGGTTTCCAAGTTTTGGATTTCTACTATAAGCGGCCCTTCACCTCACATCCCAAACCTCCCAAACAAGGCCTCACTGTAAGATCAGGCCTCCGCCAAAGAAGCCCGCGGATAACCGAGGAGGGCAGGGGTTGAGAGGAAGCGGGGCTTTGTAGCGCAAGTGTCCTATTTTCGGGGACCTCAAGATGTAAGAGTCTGAGACCTTACAGTCAACCCCATAAAGTTGGAAACCCGATTAAGGCCAAATAGTGCTGGGATTCCCTATACATTACTCTTAAGGATTGAGGCTATTGGGTTTCCAACTTTTGGGCGTCTACTGTAAAGAGTTTTCACAGAGATGTACTTGCGGTGTCGGGTGTTTGGTACGAGGTAGAGTCGTCTATCCTGGGGAGGAAGCCGTTCTGTCATCGTCGGGGATGCTGGTGTTCACTCTTGACGGGTTCTGGTGGATTGGGCAAAACCCTGGACTCTAAACTCTACCCTAAACCCCGGTGCTTTAAACCTGAAGCAATTTCAACAACCTAAAGCCCCAAACACCACCATCCCAACGCCAAAACCCTGCCAGCCCCACACAGTTGAACCCGCGGCCCAAGCTTACAAACTGTGCACAGATCTCCATGAAGGAATCGACCGGAATCGACCAAAATAGATTGCTCGGTTATGGAGTTTAGGAGTCTTTGAACTTGCGCTTTTACAATGCGTTTGGCCTGATTGGTCTATTGTGGCGACAACGGCCCGGAGCCTATCGGCACGGCCAAATGTGTAGCGCAGCTTTGGTTGAACGGTGACTGCGCCTGATTATAATCAATTTGTTTTCTGTCGTGTGTCTATGTTGCTGACTTGCTGTCCTTGTTAATTGTTGCAGCCGTTTCGGATGCGGTAGCCCGATATTCGCCCTCAAACCTTCCCAGCCAAAGCCCTGCCATCCGCTACAACCCGCGAAACTGTCTTGAAACGCGAGACCTAAGCATGAAGTTCTGAGGCCTTGCAACTGGCCTGAAAACCCTGTAAACCCTAAACGTTACCGTTACACCCTGAAACCCTTAACCTTAAACCCCTTAGCCTTGGAAATCCCTAAAGCCTAAATTAACTCCCTAAACCCCTAAACCCCAAATCCCAACACACTACGAAACCCAACAAAGCCCAAACCCCATCAGGAGGGAGCACGCAGCTGTCCCGTCGTGGTACAGCAAGCAAGGATTCGGCGCGGTGCCTCAGAGGGAGGTAGGGAAATTCCCCTCAAGGTCCTTCCATGGGGTTTAGAGGTTTAGCGTTTAAGGGTATATCATAGGACTGGGAGAGGTTCAGGTCCATTCACTGGAGACCCTACCATTCCAGATGCTTGATCACAATATATTTCCCCATATACTATATAACTTATAGAGCCATTGTAAGGCATTTTGTAAGGGTCTTGACGGGGTTTACAATTGCATGGCGATCATATTTTGTGATGGGCCGTAACTTTTAGACTAGTGTTCTGCTCTATGTTGTACCATAGGGGCCTAAAGAATTACCGATACTATTTCCGGGGTTCCTTTACGTTATTACAGTATAGTGGACCCCAAAACCCTATCCTAATCATTATGTAAGGCCCCTATCGTAGCATGGTTGTAGGTTGGGTACGGCCCCCACTCAGTAATAGTTGTTTAATATTCATTTTATAGATATATTAGGACCTTAATAGTAGCCCTATCATAGACTCTTACTGTATGGGAGCAGTACCTAAGTTGTAGGTGTGCTTTCCGGGAGCCTCGGGTGATGCGCTCAGGCTCAGTCACTCTGGGTTGAGCACTTGCTTTTAGGGTCTCTAGGATTTAGCTCAGCTTCAGTTACTTGTTGGCTGTAAACTCAACTTTTCAACTTTTGGGGGTTCTTATAAGGTAGTCGATTCTCAAAGTTCAGCTTCTATTGGGCGAGTGAGAGTTAAGCCTTGCGGATTTGTTGTGGATTCAGACTGTTTCGGGCCAAAAGGGTTGGGGGTTTGGCCTAAACCTCAACCCTATAAACCCTATAAACCCTAGGCCCTAAACCCTAGACCCTAACAGTTCGGCTCCTGCTCCGCCCTATCGGGTTCTGTGTGGTGTCCGTTCCTGCAGAGCCACAGGCTCCATGTACCTTTACAGTAGATGCTTAAGCCTTAAAGGGGTCCCTTTATGGGTACTTTAAGGCCTAAGTATATACTATATGGGTGGTTGTCAAAATTATGGTCCCGTTTTGGGTCCCGAATATAGTACGGCACCTAATAGTTAGGGTACCCAAAAAGGGGCCATAATTTTGACAACTACCCCTATGGGTACATGGAGCCTTGGGCAGAGCCACCGTTGTGGTGGGTGGTCCGACGGCTGCGTAATATCTCTGTACTATACCCACAGACTCCAATATCCCTTAAGTAAGGAATATCTAGGGCTCCTTTAAGGGATCTATAAGAGATCTATAGGGTTTAGGGTTTAGGGGGCTCCGATATCCCTTAATGAAGGAATATGTCTTAAATCATGGTAGGATTCCTAATATGATTTGAGGCATATTATCTTCCTTAGTTAAGGGATTTTGGAGTCTCTGGGTAGGATGGGTCCAGAGTCTCCAGGGACAGCCCTTGGGTGTATTTGGAGTCGCAGAAATAACTTGGAGGCCCAGGGGAGTTGGTAAGTCGGTTAGAAATAGGGTCATAATTGGGGTACCTTCATTTTGGGTACTTATAACTCTACTCACTACGTCCCCTGAGCCTCCAAGTACACCTCCCAGAGTCTCCACCCGAGGGCCGCTAATGCTCCCTAAAGTTCTCAATCTGGCACCCCAAGCCCAAAGGCTCCAGGTACCCATGTAGTAGGTACTTAGGCCTTAAAGTACCCATAACATAGGGATCTCTTTAAGGCCTAAGTACAATATGGGTACATGGAGTCTTCGGGAAGGAGCTCGGAGGGATCTGGTAAGGTGATTCCGGACGGAGATACGGTTGATGATACAAATCCTGCATTACCTTAAGGGCCCTAAACTATGGGAATAATGGTATATTCCTTATTATGGGTAATGCAGGATTTATATCATCAACAGTACGTCCTGCCAAATGCAGGAGGGTTAGGATCCCTCTGTTACCCTGCCAAGGAGATAACACTCAAAGCCCAAGCCCCTGCCACATGGGCCCTCGTATGATGCCTCGTTGATGGAACCCTTCAAGAACCTCAACGGTCGCTACATGAACTTCAGAGCATTAAACCCTGAATCCTTAATCCCACACGCTAAACAGAGAACCTTTCAAAGGACCTGGCAAGGAGGCTTCAAATAGAAGAACTTTGTATGATCCCTTTCGACCGCTTACCGAACCCTTCATTAAGAAACCGTTCAAACGACCCTAAACCCCAAACCCCTAAACCCTAAACCTTGAACCTACCAAGTAGAGGTCGCCACCGTGAATTCGAACGCAGCGCCGGGTCCCTGCACTCGCGCTGTTTTCTTTGGTTTAGAGGTGTAGGGGCTTAAGATTTCGGGTTAGGGTCTAGGGGGTTTAAGGGTTTAGGAGTTTAAGATTTCGGGTTAGGGTCTAGGGGGTTTAAAAGGGTTTAGGAGTTTAAGATTTCGGGTTAGGGTCTAGGGGGTTTAAGGGTTTAGGAGTTTAAGATTTCGGGTTAGGGTCTAGGGGGTTTAAGGGTTTAGGGGTTTAAGATTGTGGGTTCAGGGATTGGGGGTTTCGGCTCCCCTATGGCCTGTTCTCTTGTGGGTTATCAAGGGGTCCTAACCTGCTATTTTGCAGGGTTTTGGGCTACAGGCAGGGGGTCCTAACCAATTGGGGAACCTCAAAATTGAGGGTTTCTGAGACCCCAAAGAGACCCAAGTGCTCTCCGCAGGACATTCCGGACCCTCCTAAGGAGATACCTGGACCCTTAGCGTAAGCATTCAGGGGGTTTACGGTTTGCAGGTTGGGGTTCCTAGGTTCGCAATTCGAGATTTTTTCTAACACAGAGAGCTTGATGCCATCTACCATTCTGTAAGATGTAGGTGGGGATTGCCGGCAAAAGCCCGAAGCTAAACTCTGAGGGGTTTTTTTGATTAATACCGACAGACCCCCTTTCAGCCCCTAAACCCTCAATCTCTCCAAGCCATCCTAAGCCCTAAAAGCCTCAAACTTACACCCTAAACTTCCAACCCTACTTGGAGGGTCGGGGGACTTACTAAGTAGTTATTTCAAAGAGTTATAAGTACCATAACCCCAATTAGGGTCCCTTTTAGGGTACTTATAACCCTACTTATTACCTACTTACTAAGTCCCTTGACCCTCCAAGTACAAACCCCAAGCCCCAAGCCGCTGCCACCTGTGCTCGAGACGTTCAAGAGCAGAATGAACAGAAAAAGCATGGATAATGCCCCCACTCAGTAACAGCTGAAAAACCATGATCATATAGGCACTTACGACTTAAGGCCAACACCCAAAACCCCAAGCCATAAGTGCGTATGGGGGCAGTACAAAAACCCAAGCCCTGTGTGCTTGCTATAATCATAAGGACCCATAGGGGGGAAGGGAGCTTTAATACCGGTAATGAAGACGTAATAAGGCCTATTTAAGGAAGTATGGTCCCCTACCCCCCCTGAAAATTCCCGTTGCCTCAAGGATGCCGAAGATCACGGCGAAGCCGGATCTGATGGCACTGTCCGACAACTCAGACCGAGGGTTCTTGCAGGCTAATGTAGGAACCTTACAATAATTGCATCGGGGTTCCTGTACCTAGACCCTCCATCTACCCTCTATTAGACCCTAAATGCCCTTTATTTGGGGCCATATACTCCTATTTGAGGGTACAAGGAGGGTCCTGGTAAAGGGGTCTATAATACAAGGGATCTAGAAGGGCACTATGATGTAGGAACCTGATTAAGAAGCCGTGGCCTTCCCGAACCCCTAGAAAGATTTACAGTTGTAACTTTGCGCTGGCGCCGGTACCACCCGACATACAGGCTTGATGTCGCCCGCGAGCCTTCAATGCTCGGTATCTGTAGCGGACAACAGATGCGGAAGTACCAGAGGTGCAGATACAAGAGATTCAAGGGATGTGAAGTTCAGTTGGGCCGCCATGGCCGACCCAAAATAGTAGGATTCATATGGGTGGTTGTCAAAATTTTGGGTGCCCTAAATTTTAGGTGCGGTATTATAATAGGGACCCAAAAAGGGACCATAATTTTGACAATCACCCGTATAAGGAGCCCCAATAAAGATTCAGGGTTTCTTAATCAGGTTCCTACATATTTCAGGGCACAGGGCTTTGGAGTTTGGGGCTCAGGACTTATAGGGGTCCCCAGGATCGTGCTTTCTTATGGTCCTTAAGGGAAGGTACTTGGGGTGTAGCATACCCAGAGGATCCATAGTAGTTCCTTTTTGGGGTTCATGTCTAGAATCCTATAAGGTAACCCCAAAAAGGAACTACCATGGAGCCCATGGTGGGTAGAGTGTAGTTGGGGGGTCTAGGTAGGGTTTGGGGGGTTAGGGTTTTTTGGGGATTAAGGGCTTTGCTTGTGTTTATGGCCATGGGGTTGAGGGGGTCCAGAGTTTCAGGTTCTAGGGCATCTACTTGGGGAGCCGCAAGCTCTCATGTCTGATGTTGGGGGTTTTCGATGTTCGCCTTTTCCAGTTTTGCCTGCTATCGAAAGCCAACTTCGAAAATGAAGCCGTTTACTTGAATACCCCTTTGGGAGCCCTAGGGCCGATAGTCCAAGAGCCCTTCTTGGAGGGCCCCGGGGGACTTACTAAGGCTCCTTAAAGGGATCCTTAAAGGGCTCCTTAAAGTTTAAAGGGAACCTTGAAGGGCTCCTTAAAGGGATCTATAGGGGGTTCGGGGGACTTAGTAACTAGGTACCATGAAAGGAACACCAAAAGGAACCTTGCAAGCCCTCTTAAAGGAACCCTGATCCCAAACTGGTACTTATAACTCTCTAAAAAACTACTTAGTAAGTCCCCCGACCCTTCCGGTAACCCCTAAACCCTAAACCCCTATAGATCCCTTTAATGAGCCCCTTAAGGAACCCCTTAAGGATCCATAAGAATGACTACTTAGTAAGTCCCCCGACCCTCCCTCGTAGATCCCGTCATAATCCCCCTATAGATCCCTTTAAGGAGGCCTTTGAGGATCCCTTTAAGGAGCCTTAGTAAGTCCCCCCCGACGCCCTCCAAGTTTCCTCATGAGACACTCCGAGGCTGAAGATCCTCACGGACGCGCGGCTTGCGGGGGTGCTGCGCTCGGCCGTATACTACAGGGGCCTAAGTAACTACTACTACTACTACTACTACTACTACTACTACTACTACTACTACTATTACTACTACTACTACTACTACTACTACTACTACTACTACTACTACTACTACTACTACTACTACTACTACTGCTATACTACTACTACTACTACTACTACTACTACTACTACTATCTACTACTACTACTACTACTACTACTACTACTACTACTACTACTACTACTACTACTAGAACTACTACTACGACTACTACTACTACTACTACTACTACTACTACTACTACTACTACTGCTACTACTACTACTACTACTACTACTACTACTACTACTACTACTACTACTACTACTACTACTACTACTACTACTACTACTAGCCACCCCCCCCCCTCCCAACTACACTCGTTCCATCCGGGCTGGGCAGCGGTAGCTGCTAGGCGCCTTAACTGCGATAGTTGCAGAAGATGCACGGGCTCAGGCTCCTTATCTGTGACAGCTGCAGAAGTTGCAGAGGCTCAGTTTCCTTAACTGTCACAGCCGGTGAAGTTGCAGGGGCTCAGGCCCCAAAACTGCCACAGCAGCTGGAGTTGCAAGCTCGACGGGGAAGAAACTGATAAACCCCAGGTGGTCGGATAGTACGAAAACGCTGTAAATACCGTGCAAAACCCAGGTGCTGCCAACAAGGGTTTAACGTTTCTAAAACCTGAAGCGCAACATCTTCTGAAACATCAAAAACAAAGATGCCAGCTGTACGTGGGAGGGGCTCGCCAACACCCCTACCGCCCAACCTCTGCGTAGGAGGGTCTGTTTTTGAATTGGTGTGTGTGGTGTGTGCGCGCTTGAGTGTGGAAATATTGTTCAGGGTGTCCGCAAAACAGTGTCGTGATCATCCCCGAAGAAGCTTTCCCCCACCCAATTTCGAGTTTTTTTTCAAACAGTTCCAAACAGCAAAGTTTAATACGCATAGTCGAGAAGTAGGGGCTCAGAATATGTAACAAAGTCTGACATCACGAAAGTACCGTAAATACCGAGTTAAACGGCTCTTGTGGTGATACTGCTGGGTGTGTTCGCGTAACACTGTCGTCATCATCCCCCCCCCCCCACCCCCCCACCCACCCCCAGAAGCAAGTCCAAAATCAAGAGCCCGAGTTTGCAAACTCGACAAGTCGATTTTTAGGCCTCTTAGGATGATCGCACATGACGAAAGTGCCGTAAATACCGAGTAAAATGGATGTTGTCTTAACATGGTTGAGAGCAAGTGTAGTTGGTAGGGGGGGGTGCCTACTACTACTACTACTACTACTACTACTACTACTACTACTACTACTACTACTACTACTACTACTACTACTACTACTACTACTACTACTACTACTACTACTACTACTACGTACTACTACTACTACTACTACTACTACTACTACTACTACTACTACTACTACTACTACTACTACTACTACTACTACTACTACTACTACTACGACTACTACTACTACTACTACTACTACTACTACTACTACTACTACTACTACTACTACTACTACTACTACTACTACTACTACTACTACTACTACTAGTGTGGGGGTTCCACAGTGGGCCCCAAAGCTCCGTTCTAATTAGTACTGGTTTAGGGCTCAGGGTGTATAATAAGATTCGAGTAAGACCTAGGACATGGGCCCCCTTTCCCTTCTTCAGAGAGACAGCCCTGTCCAAGGCCCACAGGGTTTAGTGCTTATTGCGCTCTTACTGGTAGGGTTTATACGCTGTTAATCTAGGATTCTGCACCCTAAGGATCCAGGTACCTCTTTAGGAAGGTCCAGAATCTCTGAGGGAGAGCCCTTGGGTCTCTTGGTGGTCTCAGAAACCCTCAATTTTGAGGTTCCCCAATTTGTTGGGACTGTCAGGGTGGCCCCTAAACCCTACTTCAATACTACCCCAAAGGGCCCAACAAAGTAACTATATAGTAGAATGTAGGGTTTCTGTATTAGGAATTACTATTATGATTTGGGGAAGTATTCCCCATAACAGTACCTAGGACCCTTAGGGTACATGTTCAGAGCTTACACTGCCTAGGTCGGCCCGGATCGGGCCCGCATCCTCGTCATCTTCCGGGATGTCGCAGACCCAGGGATCGGTGGGCCTTCAGAGTTCGATTTGGGGTTATTACCCTAAGGGTCCAGGTATCTCCTTGTAGGAGGGTCCGGACTGGAGGGTTCAGGGGTTCGGGGTTTAGGGGTTTAGGGTTGAGGGGTTTAGGGTTTAGGGGTTACCCCAAGGGTCCTAACAAAAATTGAGGGTTTCTGAGACCCCAACGAGACCCAAGGACTCTCCCTAGGAGATTCCGGACCCTCCGAGGGAGATACCGGGACCCTTTAGGGCAGGGGCTAAGTAGAAGTTGGGGTTCCTTTACAACTTCATGTCCAACCCGAAGCCGAGGAGCATCCACGGTGATCTTTAGGGTTTAGGGTTTAGGGTTTAGTGTTCAGGGTTTAGGGTATAGTGTTTAGGGTTCAGGGTTTAGGGTTTGGGGTTTAGGGGGAACAGATTTCTTTTTGTTGTAGAAGATCAGGCATCTGAAGTACTTTCTTTCCCATGTTCCACCTGCATGGCCTCTAAATGCTGTGGTGCTGGCAGTATGTTTCTTTCTGACACCGACTGGAATGGCAGGCGAGCATGTCCCTCAAACTTTGCTTTCGGCTTTAGTTGTTTTGTCAATCAACCGTTAGACGCTCCGACATTTCGGCGTGAGGGTTAGGTTAGGTGAGGGCTGTCCTTCCATGGATTTGGACTTAATGTGTTAAGTTTCCAGAGGTTGGGTCTTATCTTGGTTAGGATGCGGGGTTCCGAGTTTTAGGATGTATTCGTTATTTGCGCTTACGGTGAGGGCGCAGGGTTTGAAGAAGGTGGGCGGCATTAGGTTATAGTTTAAATACTCCAAAGCTCCTGGGCAGAGTTCTTGTGAGCTCCTGCTTGTCGTTCTCTGTCACTTTCGCTTGAAAGCCCTTTATAATTACTCTACAGGCGCACGACTGCAGCTTCCTTGCTGCTGCGTCGAAGATGTCATCTCCTGAGCACATGCCGAAGCCTTGAAGAATGGACGCTGGACTTCAATTGTCCTGAGGATGCCAATTATATGGGTTTTGGCATGTTATGGACGATCCACATGTGCCCCGCGACAGGGACCTGTACATATGAGGGAAGGAGGCAGCGCCCAAACTCTTTTGCATCAGGTGCTAACCGAGCTGTCCGCGGAAGTATGTTCACGAATACTGTCACCCAGAGGGTCCAAGTACCCAGATAGTAGGGTTTCAGGTTCCAAAATCCATACTCTGAATTGTTTTTGGACCTTGAAACCCTACTATTTGGGTGCTTGCCCTTAGGGTCAGGGCATTGTGTTCCCAGTTCCCCCTAAACCCAAAACCCGTAAACCCTAAACCCTCAAATCGTAAACCCTACACCTTAAAGACCATCTGCCTGAAAATGGGGGAACCCGCAGGAGCAACAACCCTCTGCACCGTAAGAGCTGAACCCTAAATCCGAAGCTCGAAAAGCCGAAGCTCTGGACCATGAAAGCCCGAAGCCCGAAACCTTGCAAGCCCATCAAGCCCGCGACCCCAAGCCTTAAACCCTGAAAGCCTGAAGGCCAAAGGCCGGAAGCCCCTAAACACAACAGAAAGGGACGCTGAACCCCTAAATCCTAGCCCCAGACCCCTGAACCCACCAAAAGCTCCATTTCGAAGCCGCCAAGAAGGCGCCCGCCTCCAATGCTCAGATCTCACCAGGGATCCAATCGTGTCTCGAGGCTCTGTGATCAACGGCTCTCCGCTGGGTTTAGGGTTTAGGGTCCAGGGCTTCATAGAAGCATCGAAAACGAGTTTTATCCTTGAGATCATATAGCAGTTAGGGACCCTTCTATGATGGAAGGTATGGTGCTTTGGCAATAAGGTCTTTGGGAATCTCTCGGTGGTTCACCCCTCTTGACTAAAGACTCTCACCTCTCGCCTAGACGACTCCACGCATTGCTTTTGGACGAAGGGGCCTACACTGCTTGTAGGTTCCTGAATAGTACCCTGCTGCCCTTGTTATTTGATGGTCCCCCTCTTTAAGCCAAATAGTAGGAAAAAGGGCACCCTTATTGTTAAGGGTTTTCTCAGGAACAGATCCTCCCCCTAAACCCTAAACCCTAAACCAGAAACCCTAAACCCTAAACCCTTTCCGATCTCAAGCAACTGAAGCTATTATTACATCATGGGCTCCAGGCTTAGGTTTGAGGGTGTTTCAGTTTTAAGGGTTTAGGGTTTCGGGTTTAGGGTTGAGGAGATTTGGGACCAATACAGAGAACTATAATAAGTACCAGAAGTGTGGCTGTGGAGACGCCCTGATACCTCTAAGTAAGGATATGCGGTTATAGCGTCAATACGCAATAGGACTGCACTTACGTAATTTTACAACAGGAACTCAAACTTCTACAGTGATCATAGGCCCTGTATATGTGCTGTCAGATAACCCCCCCAAATCATTCATGCTCTGAAGCAGTGCGCCCTCAATTCGTTGGGACTCTTCTTGATGTGAGATTGTTGACAGTTTGCTTCTTCTGTGAGGAACTTCTTTTAGCTGAACGAGATTGAAACGCAATATTGTTTTTGAAGGGTTTAGGGTTGCTGCTGTGTGGTAGAGTTGAACATGCTTTGTCGTTGTTGGGTGTTTCAGAGTGCGTGACCCTGTAAACCCAAAGCACATTGTACTCTACATCCCCAGGGCGGTAAGCGTCGTGTCGTTGTTAAGACTATGCAAAAGTCTACCTCGACGCCCCGAAACTAAAGCCTGCTGACACAATACAACACCCTTTTTCGATCCCTTCCAAGAGCGACTCATCTAAATAACATTCCCAGAGGGTCCGGAATACCTATGTAATAGCATGTGGGTTTCGATATTCGGAACTACTACTATGATGTGGCGAAGTATGCCCCACAGCAGTATAACTGGGACCCTTTCCCTAAGGGTCCAAGTACCCAAATAGTAGGGTTTCAAGGTCCAAAAACAATTCAGAGTATGGATTTTGGAACCTGAAACCCTACTATTTGGGTACTTGGACCCTCTGGGTATAGTTAAGGAATATACCTTGACTCATATTAGGATTCCTACTACAATTTAAGGTATGTTCCTCAAATAAAGGATATTGGAATGCCTTGGAACACTTATATAGGACCCTAGTAAAATTCAGGGTGCGTTCTGATTCGCAGGCTGCGCTGGGCACCAACTTGGCGGGGATTGTGGCACTGGAGAAGCTGCAGGCGAAAGATGTGCAACGAGGGTTTGGTAGGGTTTAGGGTTATGGGTTTGGTAGGGTTCCCCAAAGATCCAAAGGACCCAATAATAAGGTACTTGGATTTAGGATAGTAGATATGTAGGTTCCTATTTGGGAGAGTATATGATTATTAGGTACTTGGACCCTTGGGGGTTATGGTATACCTAAGCTGAGTTCTATAATAAAGGGGGTTCAATAATTAGAATACGGTTGATGATACAAATCCTGCATTACCTTAAGGACCCCAAACTATAGTAACTATGGTGTATTCCTTATTAAGGGTCATGCAGGTTTTTATATCATCAACAGTAGGTACTGTTATGGGCGATACTTCCCCAAAACATAGTGGTAATTCCGAATATTTAAACCCTACATTCTATTATATAGGTACCTTGAACTCTTTGGGCTAGGGTTTAACAATGAGGGGGGGGTAACTTGGAGGGTCGGGGGACTTAGTAAGTAGATAATAAGTAGAGTTATAAGTACCCTAAAAGGGATCCTAATTGGGGTTATGGTACTTATAACTCTACAACATTACTACTTAGTAAGTCCCCCGACCCTCCAAGAAGTAGTTTGTAAGGTTAAGGGTCCAAGTGCTCCTTGTTAAAGGGCTCCTTGGTCCCTCTTGGGCACCCAAAACCACAAAACAAACTGGCTACCTGGACCCTTAGGGTAAGGCTAAGGGGCCCAACACTCACAAATGCATCGAGCAGTGTAATTACCTACTCTTAAAAAAGACTTTTCGCCGTAATTAGGCATCCACTAAGGTCTTTTTCAGGGATGTGTAAGGATTCTAACGGGGGTTCAGGGCTTAGAGCCAAGATTCAGTGCTTATAGATGAGAGTTCAGTAGGTTGCTTAGGGTTCAGGACTTTGTGGTTATGGAGTCCATTCGGCTTACCACGGGTTTAGGATTTACCGTCGGAGTTTTTTTTCAAATAAAGGCGCGGTCGTATCCTACCGATCCCAGACGGTCCACGTACAGCACCATTATGGTGTTGGGTCCCACACGGCCATCCTTGTTGTGGTTTTGAGGCGGCCTAATTCCATAATAGTAGTATATCCCGACCTTTTTGGTCCTTCGATTTATTCATTTACGCTGCAATATGATATACCAGAAATCTTCGCCGAGAGTCTTAGCTTCGATGTGCCGAGCTTTGAGCGGCCTGGATGTTTTGGGGCTTAGGGGACTAGGGATTATAGTGAAGCCCAGAAAGTTGGAAAATGGATTTAGGAAGATCGTGCAGGAATTCCCTCTACTTAAGCTTAAGGGTTATGAAGACAACGATGTTCCAACTTTCTGGCTTCTCCTGTAGGGTGTAAGGATTAGGGTTGAGGGTGTAGGATTTGGGGCTCATAGAGTTTATAAGTGGTTTAGGGCCAGTGTAGGGATCAGGGCTTATAGGGATTAGGGTGGGGATTTGACTGCGCCAACGGCCTGAAAGGGTGATCTCATGAATCCCCAAAATACCTTTATATAGGTCAGCTCTGCAGATCAAACGAGAGATCCTCAAATGTTGTTCCTTTTTTGGTAACCTTTAGTTTCTTATTGTAGACAACACAGGTCATCCAAGAACAGGTACTACATTTCGGGGTCCAGATACCCTAAGCCCTGAACCCTAAGTCTTGCTTCCGTAACTTGGACTTCCCAAACGCTCATGCCCTAGCATCGTGCCATGCACATGCCCTGGCCGCAAGCTACTCCAAAGGAGCCCATCGCACTTAGGCAGATCGAAGCTTTGGAACGTCAGCGTTTAGTGCAGTTAGTTTGTTGTTGATAGAGGTGCGCACTATAGGTGCCTAAATCATTCATTACCAATACGCAACTTTAGGAATCCTTATCATAAGTCTACAAAATATCCCCCCAAACCTGTTATAATTATGATTAAGGCCTCTACATTCGGTTCCTTTAGTCAAGCTTCTGAACCAGAACAGACCCTCTAGATCCCTTATAGGATCAGGAACCCTTAAAGGATCCCTTAAAGGAACCCTTACAGTAAAAGCCAGAAAGTTGGAATATGATTATCCTAAGCCCTTTATGGTAAATTATAGGGTATCCTACCCTGAAACCATATTCCAGCTTTCTGGAGTTCCCTTTATAGGACTCCTTCTAGGATCCCTTTAAAGGGACCCTCCTTTGGGGACGTCTGCTCGCCAGAAGCTGCCTGCGGCCTACCGCCAGCGACCGCTGTGCCTGCCCCAGCTTGTGCATAGCATGGAAGCCTTAAAACAGAGATTATCTGTAGTTCGGGTATCCCTAAACCCTAAGCCCTATACCCGAAGAAGAAGGTATTGGAGCATATCAAACCATACTTAATACTGAGTTTTGTTAGGGTTCCTTATTGTGATTTCTTTATATAAGTCCCTAGAAAGGTAGGTTATCTGGGGTTAAGGTAAAGCTTAAGCTTAAACAAACGAAAAACCCTCAGTTGAGAGACCATCCACAGGGTTCGGCTGCGCGACAAGCTCCAGCAAGAGCTCTACCTGCTAAAGGAGGCCTGGGCAATCTCTCGTAGGCCACTTTTTGAGGTTTGTTCGGACGCAGGGTGTAAGATTAGGGGTCTCATGGATCAGATTCAGAAATTGGCTTTGGTAGTTTCCGAGTTTTCTTTTGGTTTGATCGTGTGATACGGTTTACGCAAGATTCAGTGTCTTGGGGGGAGTACAGTACAGCTTCCATTTTTCTCATCGGGAAAGCGCCTAAGCTTTGGAGGGCCCTGCTCCTATCTTGGAGCCTAAGTGTGCACCTTCCAAAGAGGCCTCTAGTATAGGGGCCAAAAGAATTGACTTAGAATAGGTTTCTGGCGTAACTTATACTACTAATAATCATAATAAGGAATCCCAACAACAGGGCCTAGGCCCTTAAACCCTAAACCGTGAAACTTCACGCTCTAAAACTGTAAAAAACTCCACTACACACCAGTATTTGTACACGGTCTGCAGTTGCCTCACTGACCCCAGAAAACATGGAGCGCTTGCTTGCGCAGCTTTCAAGGGCACCAAGAGCATTCGAAGGAAAGGAAGGTAGCACGACAGGCAGCAAAAACGGAGCAGGTGAACGAGCATCTGAATGTGGAGCGTTACTCAGATGGCCACTGATTCCATCAGAAGAGCTGCATGGTTCCAGTGGCCAGTGTGCAGCATCCATCCAACGCGAGCTGGAGATGTCCTGGGTAAATTTAAAGCTTTCAGGTTTGTCCTCGCCACGACAGCCGGCTGCCATCACCTAGTAAAGGAGGAAGTATCATATCTGTTCTCCCGCCGCACACGATGCAGCACAGGATCAGCGACCGGACCGTGCCGGCGTGGCCGACCCAGCTGGTATGTCTTTTTGCCGTGCCGACTGCCGTAGCGATGTTTGCGGCAATTTTGTGCGCATGCCGGTGTGATGTCGTGAACTCCAAGCCCCACGCCGGGATAAAACACAGCTTGAAGCGGGCATTGGATGCAGCTTGGATGTTGTACAACCAAGTTCAACATTAAGCGTCTCAAGCTGCCGAGGGAATGCAAGATATGATCCACAAGAAGCCCGCCGAACCCTCACTAAATTCCCAGACCCCGCAACCCTAAACCCCCAAACCCAAAGCGCAACCAAAGTCGAAGTCACAGTCCGTTTTCGGTCTCTAAGAGCTTTAACATAAACATAAACGTCCTTGGAGCCACTGGGATACAAGGGTTGGTGAATGGCCTGAAAACAATTAACTGTTTTCTGAACAAGCTGTCTTTCCCTGGACAGTGTCATACTACGGGTCTCTTACGCTGACGGTAAGTTCCGAGACCTTCAAAACCCTCAAATCGAAACATCAGAAGCAGAAACTAAGCCCGATATACTACAGACCCTTAGCTACATGCTAACTGGGTAAACGGAGGTCATCAGGGTTTCGGGTCTTGGGGTTTAAAGACGTTTAGGATTTAGCCTTTAGGACATTGGAGCAATAACGACCCCAAGGGTTTTGGGTACCTCCTGATTGAGAGTCATAGAGTCCCGGAACCCTAAACCCCTAAACCCTAAACCCCTAAACCCTAAATTAAACTTTAAGCCCTGGACCTATCTTACGAGAACTCTTGCCATCGGGGTCTCAGAGACCCGAGCTTGGAGGATTTAAAGGTTCCAAAATTCTTACTTGGAGGGCTGGGGGACTTACTCAGTAGTTATTCTAGGGACTTATAAGTACCATAACCCCAATTAGGGTCCCTTTTAGGGTACTTATAACTCTACTGTTCGACCCTCCAAGTAAGATCCTTTTGGGCGCCACCCCGAACCTTCAAGCCGAAACCCTAAGCCCTAAACCCCAAAGCAAACACACACACACACACACACACGGCCTTTGCACCTTTGTCTGAGGCCAACATAAGTTGCTAAACTTAAACCGTAGAGTCAATCGACCACAGAACGCGTTCCCAACAGTGATAAAAGCGAGAGACCTGCTCTGGGGTGGGTTCAGGACCCTATGAACCCCAAGCCTTCAGCCGCTTGCGCTCAAGGTGTGGGAACAGGCATACAGTATACTTTACTTAAGGTGCTGGCACATGGATCAAGGATGATTAGTGCCAGGACACCTCAGACTGTATATAGGTGGCATGATGATGATACTGACGTTGCAGCTTTCTGGTAATGCAATATCGGCAACATCACTCGAAGCGTCGTACATACTCGATGGCTTTGTCATACCGTGTGAGCGACACCGGGGCCCATAGTTTTGTCCTCTTCCTTTTTTTTGTTGCTGCCTGCGTGTTCAAACGGAGTTTTTGGCTCCGGGAGCAATTCCCTTGACTTGGGGAACCCCAATCCCAAAATAAACACAAGAGAGCTTAGCAACAGAAAAGTTTCAAAACTTGAGCAGGAGCCAAATTTCTACAGCGCAAATACACTACGCAAAAACAACTCTAAGGTCCAAGTATTCCTCATTTATGGTTTTTGATACCCAAAGGGCCTTAAAATCCTAGAATAGGGAATACTTAGGCCTTCTTTTAAAGTGACAAGCCGTCGTCAGGCTCCACGCGATCGTCCTCAAGTACCTTGCATCGATGCACTCAAGCAGGTCTTCAGGCGGGACTTCCCGCCAGACAGACAGAGAGAGAGCGAGAGACAGAGACCCAGACAGAGAAAGAGAGAGAGAGAGAGAGACAGAAAGAGAGAGAGAGAGAGAGAGAGAGGGAACCGCGACGCACTACCGGCCAGTCACTACCGGCCAGCTCACTCTGAACCCTAAACCCCACGCCCTAGAACCCTTCCAAAATCCCTTGGACCCAATCCGACACATTACCGGCCAGTCCCTCAACCTGAAGCCCTAAACCCTATGTAGCCCCACACCCTGTAAAGCCCAAAACCCTACGTTCAAAAACAAATTTTGATCCAAACCCCGACACACTGCACCCTATATAACCCCTAACACCCTAGACCCTAATCCTAAACCCTATAAAATCCTAGACCCTATAAAATCCTAAACCCTATATGATAATCCTAAACCCTCTGTAACCCTAACCCTATATAATCCTAGGCCCTGCATAATCAAAAACCCTGTATAACCCTAAACCCTCTATAATCCTAAACCCTATGTAGCCCCCCTTGTCAGTCACTTCTACGATCGCCTGACATTGGCCGGGGATCGGCCCGGGACCTCAGAACAAAGTTACTACAGTAGCTAGGATGCCCAGTAGTACCCTTATTCCCTTTTTGTAGTCCGAGGTTCCTTATAAAGTTACCCAATACCAAAAAGAGAGGCCTTTTTATTCTTAGGTTCCTGGGTATCCTAGTTAGAAGCCAAAAAGTTGGAAACCCCATAGCCTCAGTCCTTAAGAGTAATGTATAGGGAATCCCAGCACTATTTGGCCTTAATCCGGTTTCCAACTTTATGGAGTTTACTGTAAGTTCCTCTAAGGGGAGCCGTTTACTTGGAGGGTCGGGGGACTTAGTATTAGTAGGCGATAAGTAGAGTTATACGTGCCCTAAAAGGGATCCTCATTGGGGTTATGGTACTTATAACTCTATAATAACTACCTAGTAAGTAGCTAATAAGTGAGACAAGTGCCCTAAAAGGGATCCTCATTGAGGTTATAGTACCTATAACTCTATAAAATGTAACTACTTAGTTAGTAGGTAATAAGAAGATAAGTACCCTAAAAGGGATCCTCATTGGAGTTATGGTACCTATAACTCTGTGGAATATAACTACTTACTTAGTACGTCTCTTACAAGTAACCCCGGACCCCTAAACCCTAAACCCCGGAAGCCCAGGTAGCCCTTCAGGGGTTTCGTTTAGGGGTTTAGGGTTTAGGCTGTAGGCTGCAGGGTTTCAGGGCTTAAGATTTATGGAGGTTCTTGTAAGGGCGCCATAAATGGGGTCTATAACAGGGTAGGGTTTAAGGCCTAGGATTTATAGAGGTTCTTCTGAGGGCGCCATAAATTGGCTTCTATAATAGGGCATTTAATAGGGTAGGGTTTGGGGTTTAGGGTTTAGAGTTTCTTCTAAGGGCTCCTTAGGGTCTAAGGTTCTATAGTAGGTTTGGGGTTTAGGGTTTAGAGTTTCTTTAAGGGCTCCTTAAAGCTGTCTATAAGGGTTTAGGGTTTACAGAGGCAGAGGCCCTCAAAAAACTTTAAAGCTGTCCTCATAGAACCCTTAACAAAAAGGGCCCAAAGGACCTCATAAACTTGAGGTGCAGGGGTTCTGACAAAGGTTCTACAAGGGTTCTATAAGGGGGGTTTGCATGGTTAGATGGAGGTCTTGCGGATCCACAGGACCTAGTGACTATAGGTACTTGGGTATAGGATACCAGTTATGGAGGTTAGTATGTGGCTTGGTTTTGACAATGACATTTAGTAAACAATTACAGGGTGTCCTACAAAAGGGGCCCCACAAAATTACCAATACTGTTCTCCACGGTTGGCTATCATAAATTTTTGTATACCACTACGCCCCCCAACACCCTATTCTAAGGTGTCTATATAAACAGGTTAGGTTCCACAAGAGTTTGTATATTGGCTCTGTGGTACACAGGTTAGGGCTTAGGGGTTTTCTGCTGCTACTGGTTCCTTTGAAGAGAGCAGAAGAAGTGCTTCACAAGGGCTCTGTAGTGGTTTCATCAGGGTCCCCTAAGTCCCCATACCTGCAACCCCCAAACCCTACAGTAGAAGCCAGAAAGTTGGAATATCATTATCGTAACCCCTTTAAGGTAAATTATAGGGGATCCTACCATTAATCCATATTCCAACTTTCTGGAGTTCCCTACAAAACCCCACGCCAAAACCCAAAACCCGAAGCTCTAAGCCCCGAAGCCCTAATCCCCTAAACCTTAAAGGGAACTCCAGAAAGTTGGAATATGGTTTCAGGGCAGGATACCCTATAATTTACCATAAAGGGTTTAGGATAATCATATTCCAACTTTCTGGCTTTTACTGTAATCCCCTAAACCTTAAGTTAAGCCCCAAACCGATTCTAACTACGAAGCTGCAAAGTGGCGGGGGCTTTTTATGCTACCCTAACCCATGAACCCCAAACTCGAACCCTAACCCTTAAACCCCTGAACCTTAAACCCTCGATCCTAAACCCTAATCCTTCGACCCTGGACCCTCAACCCTAAACCCTCGCCTAGGCCCGACCTTAACCCTGAATAACCTACCTTTTTCAGGACTTATGTAAGGAAATCAAAATGAGGAACCCTAAAAAAAGGTAGGCTATTCAGGGTTAAGGTAGATCCTAAACCCCTAAACTTTAAACCCCACTAAAAAGGAAATCATAATGAAGGTAGGTTATTCAGGGTTAGGGTAGATCCTGAACCTTAAACCGTTAGGGAATTGTAGAGGAGTCATGGGGGCTATGCCGGCCGAGCAAAAACAATCGGGGTTTAGGGTTCAGGGTTTAGGGTTTTAGGGTTTAGGGTTTAGGGTCTAGGGTCCTGGATCATGGATTACGGGCCTCATCATCGAGGTGCGCTGTGGATTTACGACGCAACGGCCTTCAGACGAGGATCATGTGCCAGCGAAGGTGCCGATTCCACCCAATGTCAGCGCGTTGGGCACCGGCTATTCTGCTTGCATTTGGCACGTATGTTTAATGGCCCGACTTCCTTTACTTCTCCTCGTAGTCGCAGGTACCTCCGGTCTTGCACCGTTCTCCCAATGGCAGAACTGACAACGGAGTTCCCAGTGGAACCACAAACAAGTGTTTCGTCGGCCAGTCGCCGGCGCATTGAAAAAGAGGGCCCATCCATGAGGCCAGCATCCCTGACTGTCATAACAGCTGGCTCCATGGCTGGCTGCAACTTTAAAGGTTTCGAATCCAGGGGTTCCTCAGTCTGAATTGAGGAAATACATTCCGAGCTTAAGGCGGTCGACGGTTTAGGTTTAGGGTCTAGTAAGGGTTCAAGTTTAGGGTATGAGAGTCCGACTGTTTTGGGTACAAATAAGATCCCCTCAAGTGGGGAGGGTACTTCAGACCCCGGTCTGCAGACCAAATAGGCCGAAGGTCTGAAGTGGGTCTGGGACCAATCCAGACCCCCGGCAGGGTCAATCCAGACCCCCCCCAAAAACGTAGTAACTTTGCATACAAAACATGCACACGAAACAACACATCGTGAGTATTAGTGAGTGCGTTTCCTTCGCGGCGGCCTTCTTAGCTGCAGGGACCTTGTTGGAGTTTGTGAAGCCAGGCAGACGGACATCAAAGCACCAGGGGCAGCCTTACAGTCAAACCACCTGTGCTGTTGCATACAGAAGGCGAGGTCACGGCACAGGAACAGACGTCAAACCGATACTGGTGTAGACGACACGACGCACTTTAGTTTCTGATTACATCTCGACATGCCTCGTGGTCGTCTCCTTCCTGCGGCGGAAGCTGCGGCATCAGAACCCCGAAGCCCAGAACCCACAAGCCCGAAAGCCCTGAAACCAGAAATCCTCAAACCAGAAACATCAACAAACCCTTTTTTGCAGAAACCCTAAACCCAGAAACCCCAGAAATCACAAACCCAGAAGCCCTAAACCCTCAGCTTCGAAACGTCCAGAAACGCTAAACACAGAAGGTTGGAAGCCAGAACCCGTCAACCCAGAAACCCTAAAACGTTGAAGCCTGAAACCTGCATGAGAGCCAACAACATCCAGAAACCCTAAACCCTTGAACGCAGAAACCCTAAACCCGTAGTCCCTTAGATCCTAAACCTAAGCAGAAGTCGTAACCCTAAAGAGAAAACCACAATCCTAAACCCCAAACCCTCGTGTCGAAACCCCAGCCCCTGTGGAATATAGAGGGGGGGAACGGGTCGCGTTCCGGCTGTTGCTGCTTCTACTGCTACACCTGCGGCTGCGGCTATGCGAGCTGCACGGCTACGGCTACGGCAGCGGCAACTGTGACCACTGCTTCTGCTACGCCGACGGCTACTGCTACTACTGCTGTTACGGCCACTGTTACTGCTGCTGCGCTAATGCTACGGCTAGCGCTACCCAGAGGCGCTGCAAAACCCAGAAACATCCAGAAACGTTAAGCCCACATGCCTTGTACCCAGAACCCCTGAACCCAGAAACCCTAAACCCCTGAAGCCAGAAAGCCAGAAACATCCAGAAACCTTGAATAGAAACTCTAAGCCCAGAAGCCTTGTATTAACCCAGAAACCCCAAGCCCTGGACCCAGAAATTCGAAACCCAGAAGCCCTAAACAGAAACATCAACCCAGAAGCCCGAAAACCTTGAAACCAGAAACCCTAAACCCAGAAACCCAGAAACCCCAGAGACGGTGGCTCGAAATGAACTTCGACAGTCAGACGACCCAGATTAAGGGGGAAGCCAAAGAACGTTCAGGAAACGCATCTTTCATTTCTTGTGCCTGACAGCATGCGGAGCACATAGGGGGATGTCAGTAAATGAAGCTTACCTTTTTCGCCCCCCCCCTCCACAAGAAACATGGTGGATACCAAGGTGTCCTGGTCTGAGCACGGCACCGGTAACCCAAGTAGACGGTTCTTTTGGAGAAGAGTGTCTGTGGCCTTATTTTAGCAAAAGAACGGCGTCCAAACTCCTGCGGAAACCCTCCTACCCGACGTCTCCCTTAGGGGATGGGGCGAACGGGTTGGCGGGTGTTCAATGCTGTTGTTTCCGGAAGCCGCTATTCCGCAAGCATCGCCAAGAATATCACCAGGATGCCCCCAACGGACCCCAAACTCAAAATATCATGCGTCAAGACAGACAGTTTGAGACAGCCGGAACAGAAACTCATCAGTGCCACTGACTTCCCGCATCGAGCCCGAAACCGGCACAAGCAGTATGTGGATCCAGGGGTTGGAGATCTCTTGGGGTCTGAACTGTGTTTTGGCCGCGGGGTCTGGATTGCTCCGGCGTTTTGAATCACAGCACTCGGGCCTCTGCTATCCAGACCCAGCGAAAAGGTCTGGATTGACGAGTGCCGAGGCAGACCCCCCCAGACTTGACCCTATCAAATAAGGCTGTTCATTAAACTAGGACTAGGAAGCACTTCATTCACCTCCGACACGGTTCAACTTGTCATGCCAATGTAACGGCTGTAACTGTATCTGTATCAAAGACCCTGCCTGGCCCCATAGTGAGTGGTCGGCGCCTGAACTTGCGGCTGTCCCACACAGTGGTGACACTTTTGGCAGAGACAACAGCTCCAGTGACCTATTTCCGGGTAGCGAAAGTTACATTGTTGTTTGGAGGTGGGCATGAGGGTTTAGTGGGTCAGGGGTTTGGGGGTCCCAGGGTTCAGGGTTTAGGGGTTTGGGGGCTCTGCTCCTCAAACTGTATCTCCCCGAATATTCCTTACGGTTCTTCAATCCGGTTTATGAATATAAGCTATTACTATAGTACACCAAAACCCTACCTCTTATTTAGGCCCCTGCGCTAACACCATATAGAACCTATGAGCCACTTTCACAGACCCTGGTAGAGACCTTTACAGGAACCCTACTTGGAGGGTCGGGCGACTTAGTAAGTAGGCATTACGTAGACTTATAAGTACCCCAAAAGGGATCCTAATCGAGGGTATACGAAGTCCCCCGACCCTCCACGTAATTATGCCAATCATTAAGGGCGCTATCTCATAGAAGCCTAGCTTGGTTAACCCCTCAACTGAACCTCTTCGAGTGACCCTCGGCGGAGAAAGGCCAGTTCTTCCCAGCGACACGATTAGCGTGCAGAGTTATCGATGCCAGGCACGGCACCGAGCTTGTTTCAACCTCTCAGCCCCTAAACCCCAGAAGCCTGAACCCTAAGCCCCTGAACCCCAAACCCCTAAACCCAAGCTCCTGAACTACAAACCTGACAAACGGAAACCCGAATGGATTACCGGATTATACTATTCCTAAGGGTGCCTTAAGATAAGTGCGTGCATATAAACAAACATCAATTCTTACGTATGTGCATATTGTATACATACACATATACGTATTTACACATGTACATATACATATTTACACATACATACATATATATATATATATATATATATATTATATATATATATACATACATACATACATAATCATACATACATACATACATACATACATACCCGATGATATATCACCAAAAATCCTGCTCCAACCATTCGGGCGCCTGTCCACAAAAAGCAGAGCCGTAGACGGGTGGTTGGTTGTGTTCGGCTTCTGGGGTGTGGGAGATCAAGAATTCGGGAGGTTTCAGGATTGGGGAATTTAGGGGTTCGGGGTGCATGGTTTTTGGTTTCGGGGCTGCAGGGTCTCCGGGTTTAGGGTTTCGGGGTTTCGGAATATCAGGAATTTGGGGTCTGGGATTTGAGGCTCCTTGGTGTTTGGGGCTGCAGGGTCGTTAGGCTTAGGGGTTTGAGGTGTCGTTTGCGTGGGTTTTAGCTTTGGGCACTTTGCGTTTCTGGGAGTGGGGTCTCATGGGGTTCCAGGGCCTCTCAGGGCAGAACAAGCTAGGTTGCGTGTTCCTTCAAGAACGCTTGCAGAAATCTTGTAAGACTCCATGAAGCCGTTGCAAATTCCTATGAAGTCTACAAGCTTCATAACATCGTTTTGAACCCTTATAATCCTCTTAAAGCACCCAGCAGCAGCGGTTTTCTTCGTGTCGCGAGCGCTGCGCGTTACACCTCCATGGCTCCAGGGACACGAAGGCTGGGTCCGGGTATGTACTTGGAGGATCATGGGACTTAGTAAGTAAGGATATAAGTACCTTAATTGGCGTTATAAGTGCTTATAAGTATGGTTACCTTAAATAGAACCCCAGTTACTAAGTCCCATGATCCTCTTAGTAGGGTTTGGTTTCGTACAGGTTTCCTCAAGGGTTCAACCTCGTGGAATTCACCTCAACCCCAAACCCTAAACCGCTAAACCCTGAAACTCAAACACTCAACTACTCAGAAGGGCTTCCAGGGCTTGTCAGCCAATCCTCAGGCTTGGAATAGCCCAGACGCCTTACATGGTACGGTCTTTTGGCCCACGAGCCTTAATAGTGAGTCCTCAGAGTTTTAGGGCAAGGGTTTCGGGTTTAGGGTTTAGGGCTTGGGGCTTGTATGGACAGGAGGTTTTTTTGCCATACGGTGCGGGTCTCACTGGGGGGCGCACGAGGCTTCAAGGTTGGGGAGAGGCTCTGGTTCAGCTAAGACGAGGCTTAATAAGCGCGAGACGCCCCAAGATCCCAAGTTTACAAGCTTTTCGTAGTTACTTTGGGGTCGAAGGTCTGTAGAAATTATATTCCGAAGTAGCTCACCCACCCAGGACCTCCGGCCTAGTCTAGCCATTGCAGCCGAGATTTCAGATGCATACCTCAGGATTCCTGTCAGCATCGAAGGAAGTGGGCAGGAAGATGGGAGGTATCCTGCAGTTAATATGCCAGGGTCTAGCGTTTAGGGGCTTGGGATCTAGATTCCATGCAGAGTTCGAAATTTGGGGATTTATGGGAAAAGCTCTACGTGTGGATCCTTTTCTTTGTCAGCTTACCATCATGGTATACTCTTCCATGGGGGACCCCGATGTCCCGTGGAGTGTGTGGTCAGTGTGATCGGGTGCATTACTTGAAGGATCAGGGTATTGAGGATACCTAGTAATCTATTCAATTCAGGGATAGACGGAATCAACAGTAAAATATTTACATATATATATATATACAGATATACACACACACACACACACACGAACACCGTATTTATAAACCTAGTCCTGTGATCCTTTAACTATGGTCTTTCCCTGAAAGTCCAGAATCCTCACGAAGATCCCTGCCACAGTTTGAGGCATATTCCGTAGGACGGCATCAGGGCTTCCTAGTTCATTTTTGAAGCGTACCAGTGTATCAGATACCCGATTCAAAGAACAGCGTGCAGTAGAGCATTATGGCTACAACGGCTCAAGCGTGTCGGTGCCAATGTGCACCGAACACCTGGTAGTTTAGGTTTTCGGGCATAATTACCCAAGGGCCCCAAAGTAGTTCCTTTTTGGGGTTCATATATAGAATCCTATAGGGTAACTCCAACAAGGAACTACTTTGGGGCCTCTGGGTAAGGTGTGAAGTTTATAGGGTTTGAGTTTGAGAAATGGTGTTGAGGGGTTTAGGGAGGGTTAGGGCTGAGTGTTCCGTGACTTCCGTGCCGCCCTCAGAAGTAGGTTAGCGCGAGTCGGAACTGATTACGTACTTGGAGGTTTGGGGGACTTAGTAACTGGTTATTTTAGGGACTTATAAGTACCATAACCCCAATTAGGGTCCGTTTTAGGGTACTTATAAGTCTACTTACTACCTACTGCCTACTTACTAAGTTCCCCGACCCTCCAAGTACTCCTGATCCTCATTCCCTAAGGCTCCATGTACCCATATAGTATATACTTAGGCCTGAAAGTGCCTTTATATAGGGACCCCTTTAAGGCTTAAGTAACTACTATAAAGGTACATGGAGCCTTTGGGATTACAAATGTCGTGGCGCCTGCGGACTCGACGCTTTGCCTTGACGCTTCTGATGGTGGGTTGCACCCACGAGCTGAGTTTTTTCTCTCCCCTGATGCTGAAATCTGAGTCGCCGACACCTGCCGGACCTTCAGATAGCCACCAACTTCTAGAAGTGCCTACGCACAGTCGCTCCTGGAATCCCAGCATGGATGCCGCCAGTGGCTTGCGGAAATCGCTCCAGGCCTACTTCAGGCCGCAGGACATTGGCACAAGAGAGATGAAAGCCACCTTCAAAAGCGCTCAGGATGCTTTGCAAAGGTATCACAGGAAGCATCGCTTCGTGCCCACGAGAGCATCCTTCCACCGCTGGGGCGTTCCGGGCTTGTTTCATGCCTTCGTGCTGTTGGAAGGTGACAAGCAGCGCAAGTGGTGGCACTTCTGGAAGAGACAGGACCTGTCCATGACAGTGCTCATCGACTTTGGTGCATTTGGCGTTCGCGTAATGTCAAACTCGCCCGAAGAGCTCGATTCCTTCTACAAGGCACAGATGGTGAACAAAGATGCAGTTCCAGACATCGTGCGCTGGCTGAAGCAGCGCCGGCTGGCAAAAATGGTGGACGTCAACGGGCCGGATGCAATCCCCAGCATCGTCAAATGGTTACAGCTGAAGGTGAAGAAAGAGCAGAAGTATCACGTGGTCAAGTACAACTGCCATCACTTTGCGCATGAGCTCATGAGCCGCCTCACATAAGTTGTTCCCTCAGGGTCATCCGTCGCCTGTTTCAATTGTAGACTTCAGCATCCAGTGGTCCGTCGAGTTCAAAAAAAGCCTGGCTCAGCGGCTGTAGTAGTAGCTTTCGATTTAGGGTTTACGTCTCTGATGGTTGACGTCATCGTCTACGCCTGTAAGTATTGCAGCCATGCAGATGTTGTCAGCAAACCTAAACCTTGTCACATGTTGACATGCTCGCGACAGGCGCAGCACGGCGAGTTCAACGGCCTGGCGCCATAGCGATGCCGGCATCTCTCCCAAGCGGTCGCTGCACTCTATGTTTGTGAGCATAATAACAAGAAGAACAAGAGCTGTAGTATCATTACGTGCAACTTCCCAAACTACTATCCTACATAACTACTATATTTCCTATACCCAGATCCCCGATAATTAGGTCCTTTGGACCCTCAAAGGCCCCTTGCACAACCCTTGTTTAGAACCCGTATACAGAGCCCCCTTTAGAGCTTTGTACGGCTATGTACAACTTGTATCTGGGCCTTTGAACCCTTGCGGTCTTTGGATTCTCCGTTCCCAGCGACCTGAGTTCCAAAGCTTTAGGGTTCACCTAAACCCTAAACCCCACAAGGGTTGGTTCAGGGCTTGGGGGGAACCCTTTGCCTCGATTTGGAGATTGATGTATGGGGTTTTCATGATGGTTCAGTGTTTACGTTTTTATAGCGAGAACCCAGAAGTATAAATTTTCCCAGAGGATCATTGAACGGCATAGATGAGCTGCGGCAGGTTTTGTCGACATTGCTGGATGATGCAGAGGCAACGCGCAACAGGGCTCTGGCTAGACTTTTCCTCTGTTGGTCCCATTTTCGGGTATAGGGTTCAGCTTGTATCTCCAGCCTCGGATCCCTGCAAGCTAAGTACCATCTGCTATATGGGAGTTTCCGAAAAAAGGGGACCTTAAAATATTACCCTAAATAGTAAGATGGTTACTATAAGGACCCCAAAATCAGGAACTCGGAAACTCCTATGTGAGCCTGAGCTCCATGCTCAAGACTTGCAGGACTAAACCCCTGCACCCTTAGCCCTTCCTGTAGCCGAAAAAACCTACCTGTTTAGGGTTCCTTGTTATGGTGTATATAGTATAGTTCCTTAAAAAAGGTAGGTTTTTGGGCCACAGGTTCATAAATCCCTACAAAACGGTGGAGTGTAGAGACCTTGAGCACAAAAGGTTAGCCTACTTCCCAGATTCGACTCACGCAAACCCTCCCAAACCCAAGTTTTGGCAAACCCTACACGCTAAATCTAAACAAAGGCTACAGACCCTAAGGTGTTACACCAAGTTTCAATAAGAAAACAAGCCCTAAACCCTACTATAAGCTTACGCAAGCCATAAACCCCAGGCCCTACCCTAAGGCCCCATAGTAGCTCCTTGTTGGGATTACTTCACATATAGAATTCTATAAATATGAAAAAAGGAGCTACTAAGGGATCCTATGGGTAGACTTGATCTCCGCCAGGCCAAAGCCAAGGGAAAGCTGCGGGAAGCCGCTTTTCCCGCCTCCGAGGAGCGTGTCCGGCAGTGATTTTGTCTTAGGGGTACTTACTTGGAGGGTCGGAGGACTTAGTAACTGGTAAATTTAGGGACTTATAAGTACCATAACCCCAATTAGGGTCCCTTTTAGGGTACTTATAAGTCTACTTACTACCTACTTACTAAGTCCCCCCGACCCTCCAAGTAGAGCTAGTTTTTATTTTTTGGGATCTATAGGGGGGTTCCTTAAAGGGCTCTATGAGGGGATCATAAGGGGATCTACAAGGGAGGGTCGGTATGGGAGTTATAGTAAGTAGACTTATAAGCACCCTAAAAGGGACCGTAATTGGGGTTATGATTATGGTACTTATAAGTCCCTAAAATATCCAGTTACTAAGTCCCCCGACCCTCCAAGCAGAGACTCCAATATCCCTTATATACAGAGTACACCGTAAATCATAGTAGGAATCCTACCAGAAGTTAAGGTATATTCTTTAATCAACGGATCTTGGAGTCTCTGGGCAGTGATCTTGTCTTGGTAGGCTTTTAAGATCCTTTCAGGGTTTGGGGTTTAGGTTGACTTGGTAGGCCTTAGGGACATTTTAGATTTTCTTTCCCCTGCGGGCTCAAAGGCATCGAAGTTACGACCAACTGTTCAGAGGCTTTGAGGGGCCGACCTGGTTCTTATCATTGTTGTTTTTTTTTAGGGTTCAGTTTCAAACTGCCTGTTAGCGTTCAGGGTTTGCTTTGGCCTAGCTTTCAAGTGCCCTAAGGGTCCTAACACTCTGGGTAACCTCCAAATTGAGGGTTTCTGAGACCCCAAACAGACCCAAGGACTCTCCCTCGCACATTCCGGACCCCCTTAAGGAAATACCTGGACCCTTAGGGAAAGGGAAGTTTGACACCACCTTGACCTGTACGTCCGCAAGTCTGACCCCAAACCCTGGACCACTAGTCCTAAACCCTAAAACCCTAAACCCTCTCTGGTCATCACACATTAAAAAAAACCTTAAACCCTAAACCCGAAACCCTAAACCCGAAACTAAATCCTAAACCCTAAACCCGAAACCCTAACCCTAGAACCCTAAAACCCTAAACCCTAAACCGTAAACCCACTAGCTGCCATCCTTTATAGGACTCTAGGTCTGAGTCACGTGGCCCATCAATCAATCCTTTAGGTTTGAGAAGTGGGAGTTTCCGAAACTAGGGGTACCTTATTTTGGGGTGCTTATAGTAAGGATCCTATTATTTAGGGTACTAGATTAGGGTCCCCTGTACCCTAAGGCTCAAAATGGCCCAAAAGCCTTATATAGCATGGTCTTTCCTTAATATATGAGTCCTTAGAGCCTTAGGGTTAGGTTTGAGAAGTGTTGCCATGGATCCTGCAATCCTGTAGGAAGTCATTGGTTTTGATAGTCTCGCGCATGGCTTGAGCAAAGTTATCTTCGACTGGCCGCTTTGACATCCTGGCCTATCGATCCTTTCCTCGCTGACATCCTGGCCTATCGATCCTCTGGTGGGAATACTCAAGCGCATGAAGCCGGAATGGGATGCTCTGGATGCTGGAAAGCACAACAGAAAGTTCTTTACAATCTCCATCCCATTACCACCTCAGGATTTGTATGGGCTCTATAACGAGTCTTGGGTAGGGTCCGGCTACGTCAACGAGCACATCAACAAGATGTGCTCGGCCGTATGGAGCAGGGGCAGCTTGGTTACTGAAAGTGCCGGCCTAGCAGACAGTCCCAGCAAAGTGCCTTGCATGGATGGCCCGAGTGTGACCGCCGAAAATCTGAGGCTGGGAGGGCTGGGACCGAGTGTGGGAGCAACAGAAAAGGCGGACGGTGCAGCTGCCCTGGATGCTGCTTTGAACTCCCGCGGCTGGATCGGCAAAGGCTCGGTCGCGTCTGATTACTACTCCGACCCAGAAACATGATGCTTGGACATCCGCTTTTGGA
This sequence comes from Symbiodinium sp. CCMP2592, assembly GCA_905221615.1. Taxonomy (NCBI): domain Eukaryota; class Dinophyceae; order Suessiales; family Symbiodiniaceae; genus Symbiodinium; species Symbiodinium sp. CCMP2592. The sequence goes on from CAJNDT010001113.1 coordinate 1,986,211, forward strand.
GCCCTTGGATCTCTTTGGGGTCTCAGCTTTCCTACATTTTGAAGTTCCCTAAAGTGTTAGGACCCTCAAAAAACCAGAGGCCTTACAGGAATTCCTTTTGGAACGGAACCCGCCACCCTAAATCCGCAACTGAAATCAAAACCCTAAATCTAAACAGAAGGGACCCCTTGACCTCAAACACCCTACTTGCAGGGTCGGCGGACTTAGTAAGTAGGCAATACGTAGAGTTATAAGTACCCTAATGGGATCCTCATTGGGGTTATGGTACTTATAACTCTCTAAAATAACTACTTAGTAAGTCCCCCGACCCTCTAAGTAAACCCTTAGCCTCAAACTCGTAAACCCCCGACTTTGACCACTCAACTGTTGAAATTTTAGACCGAAAGTTTGGGATATTTCGAAATTTCCCCTATTTCTGTTTATAAACAACATCGAGCCCCTGTCATGAATGATTTTGGGGACTGCTGAGATCGACACCTAATTGACCTTAAACCCTAAACCCTAAATCCCTCAACTCCAAATCGCTAACCTCTAAAAACCTACACCCCTAGGCCCTAAGCCCCCAGCCCTAAAATACCATTAAACCCTCTCTCTCTTTAGGAGGCTCCGGAACGTCCTAGGGAGAGTCCTTGGGTTTCTTTGGGGTCTCAGAAACCCTCAGTTTTAAGGTTCCCCAATGTGCTAGGACCCTTGGGTAAAGACCCTAAAACCCAGACCCTAAGCCCCTAAACTCTAAGCCCTAAACTAAAGCCCCTATGACCCCTAGACCCCTAAACCCCAAAATTTGACCCTGAACCCTTAAAGCCCCCCCCAAAGCCCAGACCCAAAAGACTTGACGTCCTGGAAGACCCAGACCCCCCAAAAAAATTCCAAAAAGTAGATCCCTTAATGGGGGTTCCTATAAAGTACCCTTAGTAGCATAGGGCCCCAAATTAGGGATCTACTTTCTAGATCCTCCCGGGATTCTGGGGAGGCATCATCCCAGCTGGCGAAGCTCCGCGAGGAGGAGCGGAAGCTTCTGGAGGCTGAGGAACCCTGGGGTTTAGGGTTTAGGGTTTAGGGTTTAGGGTTTAGGGTTTAGGGTTTAGGGTTTAGGGTTTAGGGTTTCGGGGTCTGGGCGTCTGGGGTTAAGGGTGCAGGATTTTGGGTCTTAGGGTTTTAGGGTTCTGGGCTTTTGGTTAGGGCCTTAGGGTTTTAGGGTCTAGGCTTCGGTGTATTTAAAGTTTTGGGTTTTAGAGTTTGGGGCTTTTGGGGTTAAGGGTGTAGGGTTTTAGGGTTTCATGAGAGTTCTAGGCTTCGGAGTACTTATATAGAGTTTTTGGGTTTTAGGGTTTGGGGTTTAGGGTCTAATGGTGCAGGGTGTCAGGGTGTAGGGTTTTAGAATTTAGGCTTAAGGGTTTAAGGTCTACGGGTGTAAAGTGTTAGGGCTCGAGGTTGAGGATGGCTTACCCTAAGGGTCCTAACAAGTTGGTGAACCTCAAAATGGGGGGTTTCCGAAAATAGGGACCCTAATATTGTACCCCAAATAGGAGGATCCTTACATAAAAGCCACAAAATAAGGTACCCCCAATTTTCGGAAACTCCCAAATAAAGAAAATAAAGAGACCCAAGGACTCTCCCTAGTACATTCCGGACCCTCCTAAAGAGATGCTGGGACCCTTAGGGTAGGGTTGCAGGATTTAGGGTTTAGGGCGGAGAGGGGCCTTCGACGTTTCCCCAACGGGTCCTAGGTAACACCCTAGGGATCTAAGGACTCATATGTTAAGGCTTTTGGGCTGTTTTGATCCCTAGGGATAATTCCCAACATAGAACCCCGACATTCCACTATCTAGGTACTTTGCACCCTTTAGAATTGTTGTTTCCGGGGCTCCTTTACTGTAAGTAGGGGCTTGGGATTTAGGGTTTTCAGGGTTCCTTGAAAGGGGGGTTTAGGGTTTTGGGTTTGTGGTTTAAGTTTCCGGCCAGCTTACACCAATAAGGATTCCATTCAGCTCTGTATGGGGTTCTATATATATATATATGTATGTATGTATATATATATATATACACAAGGGTTCTAGAAAGGACCCTTTTAGGATTTGGAGCCCTGCACAGGAAAGCCGCCTGGCCTAAAACCAAACCCTAAACCCCCAAACTTAAATCCTATACCCCAACCCTAGGTCCTCAGAACCGAAGCTCATACCCTACCCCTATTTAAGGATACCCTTACTTGGAGAGTCGGGGGACTTAGTAAGTAGTAAGTAGGTAGCAAGTAGACTTATAAGTACCCTAAAAGGGATTCTAATTCGGGTTAATTATGGTAATTATAAGTCTCTAAAATAACTACTAATCCCCCGACCCCCCAAGTAGGGAACCTTAGGACCTTAGATCCTAAGAACCCGCACCCTGCAAGGCGGATGTCAGCGGCGAAAGCGCCAACGATGCGAAGATCGCGGAGCTAGCGGCCGGCTTTGAGGGAGCTTTAGGGTTTATAGGAGGGAGTTAAGGGTTTAAGGAAGCTTAGAGTTTCGGAGGGAGTAGTGCTTAAGGCGAGGGTTTGAGGGAGTTCGGGGTTTAGGAGGGTTCAGGGTTTAAGGGAGTTTGGGATTTAGGGGAGGTTTAGGGTTTAGGAGGGTTTAGGGTTTAAGGGAGTTTGGGGTTTAGGGGAGGTTTAGGGTTTAAGTAAGTTTGGGGTTTAAGGGAGTTTGGGGTTTAGGGGAGGTTTAGGGTTTAAGTAAGTTTGGGGTTTAAGGGAGTTTGGGGCTTAAGGGAGTTCAGGGTTTAAGGGAGGTTCGGGTTTAGGATGGTTTAGGGTTTAAGGGAGTTTAGGGCTCAGGAGGGTTCAGGGTTTGAGGGAGGTTTAGGGTTTAGGAGTGTTTGCTGTTTAGGGATTTAGCTTGTAGGTTTGCGAGTTAAGGGTTTAGCGGGGTTTAGGGTTTAGCGGCTTTCACAGTCTAGGGGTTTAGGGTTCAGTGTAGGAGGGTTTAGGGTTGAGGGTTTCAGGTTCAGGGCTCAGGAGGGGGAGATTTAGGGATTTTTGTGTTTAAGTTTCAGGTTGGCTGAGGGTGAGGGTTTGGGGCTTGGGGGGTTTAGGGCTTCTTCGGCTTTTGGGGATGTGGGGTTCAAGGGTTAGGGTTTTACTTGGGTGCCGTCAAAATTATGGTCCCTTTTTTGGGTCCCTGTTTTTACTACAGCACCTATTGTTTAGGGTGCCCACAAACGGACCATCATTTTACCAACCACTCACTGGTTTTCATTACCCGCATTCTTTATTTGCTGTGGATTAAGCTTTTGCCCGAGGGCTTCTTTGGTGTTTGGAGTTGCGGGATTTCGGGTGTATGGTTCAGGGTTTTGGATTCCTGGGGATGCAAAAAGGTTTAGGTTAGGTTTGGGGGGTTTTAGGGGTTTTAGGGGCTTCAGGAGTTTAGGGGGTTAGGGTGTAGGGTTCACTCCAAGAGTCCTAACACTCTGGGGAACCCTCCAAACTGAGGGTTTCTCAGACCCCAAAGAGACCCAAGGACTCTTCCTAGGACATTCCGGACCCTCCTAAGGAGATACTTGCTTAGGGTTTAGTCGCAGACTGCCGCGGGAACTTTTGAATGTTTGTGCGTCCGACAAAAATTGCCACACAGATGAACTCGTCTTACATCATAACGGATACCTGCTAGCGTTGAGGGTTTAGGGTTTACGAGCTACATCAGCGTGTGGAGACCCCAAGTTCTGCTGCTCTGCCCCTCTACTACTTGGAGGGTCAGGGGACTTGGTAACCAAGAGGGTCCATATGTGCTACTATTATGGTATTAGGCCCCTAAAGCCGTAATGAGGATGGCTTCCAGTGGCCTGCTTCCAGAATGTTGGGGTATAAGGACTCTCTGGGTAAGTAGTTATTCTAGCGAGTTATAAGTACCACAACTCCAATTAAGATCCCACTTAGGGCACAATTGACTCGACTTCTTGCCTACAAACTAAGTCCTCCGATGCTCCAAGTAACCCTAAGGGTCCAAGTACCTTATAATCATATACTCTCCTAAATATTGAGCTACATACACAGCTATCCTAAACCCAGTATCTTGGGTCGTTTGGACCTTAAAACCCCAATATAATCCCAATAACAACCCCTTATAGAACCTTCTAGTATGCTCAAGGGCACCGGGCACCTGAGCTCCACTGCCCATTGCAGCTGTCCAGGCTTCTGGGCGCACAGAGTCCTGGGCCTTGGGGACCACTATTGCAGAACTTGCAAGCGGTATTCGCATGTTCTCGACTCTGGGCGAGATGCTGCATGTTGAAGGTCAGGAACTCAGCCGTCAGCGTCCGAAATGTCTGCATGGCATTCAGGTGGCATTCACCACAGTGATCGGATGCTGAATCCAGCCTCTTCCATCGTTGAAAGACTTGGCTCCATCGCTCATCTGCACTGGAATCCAAGCAGCACATGTCGCGACTCTCTATTTACACAGAGAGAGCGCTCATGGTCTTGAAGGCGTACACCTCGTCCAAGCTGGCTGCAGCTCGAGAGCTTCGTGCGTGCCGCGTCCTTGCAGTTACCCATAGGCCCTCCCTATAGTAGTTTTTTTTAGGCTTCATGTTTAGAATCCTATAAGGTACTCCCCAAAAAGAACTACTTTGGGGCCCATGGGTGTCTGCGACCGTCCCCAGATCCATCGCTTGGATCTCTGGGCGCGAGCTGAAGCTGGCAATAAGAGTTGGTCAAACAAAAATTGTGGAGCTACGGTTGATGATATAAATCCTGCATTATCTTAAGGACCCTAAGCTATGGGAATTATGGTATATTCCTTAAAATGGGTAATGCAGGATTTATATCATCAACAGTACAATGAACCTAAACCTTAAACTGCACTATAAACCCTAAACCAACCCTCCAAATAACCTAAGACCATGTGCAGATCTTGCACTTGGAAGGGGAAGCTACGGCAGCTGGAGAAGTCACGTCGTGAGCTTTTCGTCTGGGCCTTGGCGGCCTTGCCTTACTATAGTGGCTTGAATAATTACCAATATTATGGTGGGGGCTCCTTATTATAATTATAGTATAATGGGCCCCGGAACCCTATTCTACTTATTAAGGCCCCTATATTACTCAAAAAGGAGTTCTAAGTAGCTACCTTTACGCATACTGTAAGCGCTCCTCTAAGGGGTACTTTATAAGAGGTTTTTCAGGGAGCTATGATGGGGCCCTAAGTACCTATATGGTACAATGTAGAGGTTCCAGATTAGGAGCAGTTGGTTGATGATGAAATTCCGAACTAGTAGGGTTCTCACCTTTGTGATGCAAACTACACCAAGCCCCAAACCCACAACCCTCAATGAAGTGCACCTCATTTGTGAACCTAGCTTTAAAAACCTTGCAAGGCATTCTGAACAGAGCAGGAAGCTCTCCCAACCCTAAACCCTAAAATGCTCCCGCTGCTTGGAGGGTCGGGGGACTTACTACGTAGTTAGTTTAGAGAGTTATAGGTACCATAACCCCAATTAGGGTCCCTTCTAGGGTACTTATAACTCTACTTAGTACCTACTTACTAAGTCCCATACCTCCCCTCCCTTGTAGATCCCCTCATAATCCCCCTATAGATCCCTTTAAGGAGCTATTTAAGGATCCTTACTAAGTCCCCCGACCCTCCAAGTAGAACTCCCACGAGAAGGCCTCGGCCCCCGAGATGTTTCGGCTGCCGGCTCTAGGCTTGAGGTGTATCCCTAAGGGACCAAGTACCTGCTGATCATATACTGTATGAAATAATAACCTGCATAACTATGTCCCTAACCCTAAGGCTCAAAATGGCTCAAAAGCCTTATATAATATGGTCTTTTAGGCCCAAAAGCCTTAGAATATGAGTCCTTAGGGCCCTAGGGTAAGGGACCAAGTACCTACTGATCATATACTATATTAAACAATAACCTACATAACTACTAGCCTAAACTTGCATACCTGATTATTGGTTCCTTTGGACCCTTGCCCTAAGGCTCAAAATGGCTCAAAAGCCTTGTATAATAATTATGGTTTTTTAGGCCCAAAAGCCTTAGGATATGAGTCCTTGGAGCCTTAGGGTAAGGGACCAAGTACCTACTGATCATATACTATATTAAACAATAACCTACATAACTACTATCCTAAACCCACGTACCTGATTAGTGGTTCCTTTGGACCCTTGGAGTATGGGGTTTAGGGTTTGGTTTGAGCACCCTTGTACTCTCAGCCCCACCTCCGCAAGCAGGGGCTCCCTCTGTTGATGGAGTCCTTTGTGCCCACTTGGAGGGTCGGGGGACTTAGTAAGTAGGTATTAAGTAGAGTTATAAGTACCCTAAAAGGGACCTTAATTGAGGTTATGGTACTTATAACTCTCTCAAATAACTAGTTAGTAAGTCCCCCGACCCTCCAAGCACGGTGCAGGGTTTGGGGGGTTTAGAGTTGACTGTCAAGTTTCCAAAAGCGATTCAGTGCACAGTGCTTAGACAGCTTTAGGTTTTGACACACGGGGCTCTTAGTGGATAGGCTATAGGTGCCTCAATTAGGGGCTCTATGTAACCATAAGTATAGCTAACAGGTATCCTTGTTTAATAACTCTAAGCCCCTAGTCCCCGCCCCCCCCCCCCCCCCACCCCCCATCCCAAGCAACACTATACGTTCACACATTTTGACCCTGAGCCCCACAGCGTCTACTGGTAAGCTTCTCGCCAAGGCTGAAAATTTGTGTTTTGACTCACAACAGTTGCTTAGGTCGTTGGGCTCACCCGCTTTGTCAAAGGCATCCCAGACAGTTTGTCATCAATTGTCGGAATACATGGAGGTTGGGATTCAACCTCAAGTAACCCAAAACCTGTAAACTTAAAATCAGGAATTCACTGATGCCTCCCCATGCGCCTAAACCATAACCCTAATCTTGCCATATCATCACCCCATGAATCTGTTGTACACCTCCATAGCCCTCGCTTAGAGCATCAGTCAAAATTTCATGAACCCCGTTCGAAGCATCCATGGTTCGTGTTGCAACTTGCTAGAGCCCACTCTTCAGGGCTTAGGTTTCAGGGTACTGGATTAATTGTGCTATTGGTTTCGGTGGGGCCAGCCAGCATCGTTCACGACCATCACATCCCAAAATCACAGAAAGTGCCAGGAATCATGAAGAAGTTAAACCTAAGCCTAAATCCTAAAACCTAAACCCTAAACCTTAAACCTCAGTCCCTCCAACGAGAAGCACAAGGCCATGGGGATGTCTCCCCCGGTCCGATTCTTCATGGAAACCGCTCCTTGGCTACGATTCGGAGGGGGGTTCTGGGTTTAGGGGGATGTCCTTGAGCCTAAAACCCTGAGACTTAAATCGCTAAGCCACGTTGAACCCCAAAACGACAAGAACCCTAAATCTTCACACCCTACTTAGCCTGCACACCTAAAACACTTCATACCCTGTATTAACTTCAAGGTGTTGAGGCTTTTGGTGTGTGTCGGGCCAGTACCCGTTCGGTAGTTACAGGATGATGGGGGTTCGCAACCTAGGAATAAAGCTATGAGAACTATACTGACAACATTAATTAGGATACTCATATCCTTACTTACCCAGAGCGTCCAAGTACCCAAATAGCAGGGATTTAAAATTTAGGTTCCAAAATCCATACTCTGAATGGTTTTTGGACCTTGAAACCCTTCTATTTCGGTACTTGGACCCTTAGGGTTACTAAGACCCATGATCCTTTCAGTAGTAGAGCCTCGTGTCCCAAATACTGAACGCTGAATGGCCTCTGGCTGGCGCCTAAGCCTTGCAATCTGGGCATTTGGACTTGCAGGGTCGCGTAAGGAGCAGCTCAGGGCCTTTAAGGGGCAGTTGTAAAGATTATGGTCCCTTTTTGGGTACCCCAAATAATAGATGCCCTGTTATATTAGGATTCAACGTGCTGCATTTCGGCCTCAGGCAGCATTTCGGACGATTTTTGACGCAAAGCCATAATTAGTATCCGGGCCCTTTCCAAGATCCGGCGTCTAATTAGAGGTCGGCAGAAACCGCATCGCGGTTTACGGTTCAGGGTTAGGGGCTATCGTCCTCGCCATGTGCTGTGAGAGCCGGCAAGTAGTACCCGCATGCCCTTTTCACGGTCGGAGGGTGCGCGAAAGTTATATACCCTAAACTCCCTAAACCCTCAACGTGATACCCCAATGGCTATGCTTGTGTTTTTAGCGGTTCCCCCTCCTCCGTCCTGCGAAATCTTATGAATCCCGAACCTTATCCCAATAATTACCCTAATCCCACAAGCCTACATGCTGATTGTGTTTTAAAGGGTTCCCCTCCCTCGTTTCTTAGGGGTACTTAGAAAATAGTTTTTCATTTTTGGGTATTATAATCCCTAAGAGCCAGCCAAAAATATAGTTTTTGCCAGGGTTCTAAGTTCAGTATAGGTATTGCAAGGTCTTATCGGAGAATGGCCTCTCGCACGCGCTCGTCGCAGAGCTTGGCCAGTGGCCTCAAAACCCGATGCATTTTGCATTCGCAGCTTACGGGGACTAGGGTTTAAGGTTTTAGGGTAATTATGTTGTTACCCAAAGGATCCACAGGACATTGTGATTGAACATTTGAGTTCAGGATAGTAGTATACCAAAACCTGTTATCATGATTAGCATTCGGATTTTATAGTCTTCTGGTATGTACTATATTGTCACTGCTAAGATAATCCTCTCGTCGTTCTTTTCATATTCTATTTGATTTTCGGTGAGTTTCAAAAAAAAGGGGGGACCCTTGTTATAGCACCCTAAATTTTAGGATCCCTATTACAAGGACCCCAACTATAACGTACCCCTAATTTTTGGAAACTCCAAACTCTAAACCCTTTATAGAACTCCTATAGATCCCTTTAAGGGAACCCTTATGGATCCTTTAAAGGAGCCCTTATAGATTTCTTTCGAGATGCCGTATGAGGAGCTCTAGGATTCGAGGGCCGTCGGGCTTTTTGGGCTGAGGGGGTTCCGGTTTAGGGTTTAGGATTTAGGGGTTTAGGGGTTAGGGTTTAGGGTTTAGGGGTAACCTTACTTGGAGGGTCGGGTGACTTAGTAATGCTCCTTAAAGGGATTCTTTAAAGGGATCTATAAGGGGACTATCAGGAGAGGGTCGGGGGATTAAGTAAGTAGGTAGCATGTAGAGTTATAAGTACCCGAAAAGGGATCCTAATTGGGGTCATGGTAATTCTAACTCTATAGAATAGCTACTTAGTAAGTCCCCCGACTCTCCAAGTAGGGACCCAGAAAGCACATAAGCATAAGCATTTTATGGGGATATCCCTACCTTATTGGGATTCATTATAAGGGGATTTATATGGGATGTGCTTTTTTGGGGGCCCTAGCAGTTACTCATGGTGGCAACACGAAGATCAGTCTTTTCTGGCACTCCGTGTGCCGGGCGGCTTAGACCATCCAAGGGATCGCATTTGCCTCTGCTTTCGACCACTGCCGTACTTCGAGCACGAGCTCGCCTTTAAGTACGATGAGTCTCTCCTGTGGTCGCTGTCCCCGATGTCGAGACCCTCATCTTCGTCATAGGTGGGCAACACTTCGCATTTTTGTGGCTACTTCAGCCCAATAATGAATAGAAAGTTACAACTTTAATCTTATCCCAACCATGAAATAGCCATTGGGTTTATCTCACTTGCATAGTGCCTCTGCTAAAACCTTCCGGAAGCTTCCGGCCAGCTAGAGCTGCAGGATTCTCTCCGCCCTGTACCCGTATGAAGTCCCCTAATCCTCCAAGTAGGGCTGAGGTTTATCCCGATTCCAAAGCATAGAAAGCGTGCCTTGACCCGGCAGGTGGCTAGGAATTCTAAATATAGGGGCCTAAATAATTACCTATACTCTTGTGGAGATTCCTTATTATAAGTACAGATTAAGATACCCCCCCCAAAGCCCCGTTCTAATTACCACTAGTTCCTCCGCTACTTCGTGTGGCCGGTTCAGACTGTGGCCTCCACTCGTGACGTCTTCAGCACTGAAAATTAGGATGCCCAGTACTACCCTTATTCCCTTTTTGCAGTCCTCTAGGTTCCCGATAAAGTTACCCAATACCAAAAAGGGAGCCCTTTCTATTCCTAGGTTACTGGGCATCCTAGAAGCCCCTACACACTACAGCACTAAGCCCTCAAGGAACCCCAAGCCCTGATCTAATCTTCTAAGATCCCCACATCATAGAACAAGTATAGGTAACCCTTCTTGCCTTATCGTAAACCCTTACAGAGGCTCATGAAGAAAAAGCCTTCAAAGTCGTAAGCTAAAGAACCGGCTCTCCAGAAGGTTTAGACAACAAACTCTCACCCCCCCCCCTTACCCCGCGGCACATTTGAGAGGCACCCTCAGCCCTCCAGACCCCTTGACCGTCAAAGCAGCCAAAGAGACCCAAGGACTTTATCTAGGACCCTCCTAAAGAGATACCTGGACCCTTAGGGTAAACCCTAAAACCCTAAACCCCAAAACAAAAAAACACAACTCTAAACTCTAAAGCCCTAAACCCTGAACCCCTAAGCCCTAAACCCCTAAGCCCCGAAACCCCAAACCGTAAACTCCTAAAACCCTACACCCCTACATACACCCTAAACCCTGAACCCTCAAAGAGACGATGAAAACAAAACTAAACCAGATCCTTCTTTTAACCAGGCCATACCAGGCCTAAAATTGTGGATTCTGGTATACCCCAATCTTATGGTTTTTGTTTAGGTCCTTTTTTGGGTCCCTACTACTCTACGGGTCCAGGTATCTCCTTAGGAGGGTCCCAGAGATAGGACCCTTACTTGGAGGGTCGGGGGACTTAGTAAGTAGGTAGTAGGTAGACTTATAAGTACCCTAAAGCGGAGCCTAATCGGGGTTATGGTACTTATTATAAGTCCCTAAAATAACCAGTTACTAAGTCCCCCGACCCTCCAAGTAAGGGTAGTACCCATAACCAGCTTTTTTCATCAGGCCAGGGCCTCCAAACCCCTAAAATGATACCTTTTTGTAGTACCCTTAAAGGAACCCTTATAGATCCCTTAAAGGAGCCCTTAAAGGAACCCCATAACCAGCTTTTTGTTACCCAGGCCAGGGCCTCCAGACCTGGCGAGCCCCGCGCCTGGCGCCTCTGATGGCGCAGCGGAGGGAGCTGCTGGAAACCAGGCGAAGCGCTTTGGGGAGGGAGGGGGTTGGGGGCGCCTTTTGGGGAGTTTAGGGGGTTAGAGGTTTAAGGGCTCTGAAGTTTTGAGGTGGTTTCGGGTTTTGGGGTTTAGGGTTTATGGTTTGGGGGTTTTGGGGCTTAGGGGTTTAGGGTTTAGAGGTTTAGGGGTTTAGGGTTTAGGGGCCTCAAGGAATCGATAAGGGTTTCTCTCTACGGGGTATCCATAAGCTTTATACAAGGGTTCGTGCTATAAAGGGGGGGCTTTTGGGGCTTAGGGGGTTTAGGGTTTCAGGGTCTAGGGTTTAGGGGGTAGGGTTTTTGGGTTTAGGGTTTAGGGGTTCAGGATTTCGGGGTTCAGGTTTTAGGGTTTAGGGGGTACCTTAAGGGTCCTACAGTGAAAGCCCCGTATAAGAACCCCGTTCGGCGAGAGTAGCCTACCCTAAGGTTCTTAATCTCCATTACATGTGATTTTGCCGGTCGAGCAGCTAGGGTAGGCTCAGGTTCTTAACCACGTTCTTATCCGCGATTGATACCTTGACTGAGGGCTCTGAGGGAATTTACTTTCGGATTCTAAATTTCCTTGTGGGGGGGCGGTGGGCCATGGGGGTCTGGAAAATTTAGTTTTCAATTCTAAATTTCCACGGCTCGTCGAAAGGACTCGGGGCGGAGGGCATGGCCAGGGGCCTCAGAAAAAGGGAGAGGGGAGGGTGAGAGCCTCCAGAAAAAATATTGTTGGATTCTAAATTTCCTGGTGCCGGGGGTGTGGCTTGGGCCAAGGACCACAGGGCCGTACCCAAGTAGTAGGGTTTTAGGCCCCAAAATCCATGCTGTGAATGGTTTTTCGACCTTGAGTTCCTTTTTGGGATTACCTTATGGGATTCTAATATGAGCCCCCAAAAGGCAACTACTACGGGGCCTATGGGTATGCTCTGTGTCAACCTTGAAGATGACGTGTACCCCTAAAAGGGTGTAAGGTTCAACTACGATCTCGGCAGATACGGTTGATGATATAAAACCTGCATTACCTTAAGGACCCTAATCTATGGGAATTATGGTATACCCTTATTATGGGTAATGCAGGATTTATGTCATCAACAGTAGGGATTTACCGTACAGGATGCCCAGTAGTACCCTTATTCCCTTTTTGTAGTCCTAGGTTCCTTATAGAGAGTTACCTAATACCCAAAAAGGAGCTCTTTTATTCCCAGGTTAACTGGGCATCCTTGTTTCGGGCCTCTACTTTAAAGGGTCCTTTGATCCTTAAGGCAGATGTGATTTCTGACCCTTGAATCCGAAACCCCGGACTGCCCTGCCCCTAAGCGTCCAAGAACCTAAGTATCATATACTCTCCCAAATACGAACCTATATAACTACTGTTGATGATAAAAATCCTGCATTACCAAAACGACCCTAAACTATGGGAATTATGGTATTTTCCTGAGTATGGGTAATGCAGGATTTATATCATCAACCGTACGACTACTATCCTAAAACCCAGTACCTTAGAATTGGATTTTTTTCGAACCCCTGGGGTGTTTCTCAAGGCTCCAGCTACACCAGGATATGCGCGGGCAGATGGAGGTCGGATCGGAGTGTGTTTTGGGATATAACCCGAAGGGTCCAAGTACCGAATTATCATATACTGTCCAAACAGTGACCTACATGACCACTATCCTAAACCCAAGTACCTAATTAATTCTTGTGTCCTTTGGACACCTTGGGGTAATGTAGCAGCCTGAATAAACTAGCTACATTATCCCTCAGGGCCTTAGGGTTCGTAATTTATAAATATCAAAGCCCCTATAGTGGGGTTTGGGGGGGTCAGGGTTTGGTTTAGGATTTACGGTTTAAGTAAGGTTTAGGGTTTGCCGGGTGGGTCGCTTTTGCTGAAGGGATCCAGGAATAACTTAGTGAGCAGGCGTTAGGATACACTTTCCTCCCTAGTACATCCGGTAGTAGGATGTCGGTTTAGGAACCTAGAAATGTTGGTTAGGGTGTTAGGCAAAATATGTCAGCGCAATTTTGGTTGGTATGACGGCATGATGCTACCAAACAGGTCAGCGAGTCTAGTGTTGTTCAGCAATCTTTTTACTCAAGGGAAGGGAGAAAGGGCTTGAGGGCTTCCCAAGTATTCGAAAGTTTTGAGGGTTTTACACGCGCAGCAGCCCCAAACCAAAGACCTTAAACCCCGTTTGGCGAATCGAAGTTAACTATTGGGTCCTTTGGACCCCTTAGGGTACGATGGAAATTCTGGGGGGGTTTTGTCTCTACGACTCGAAGCTTCGTGCTTCTGCGGTGCAAGAAAGCAGGGCAAGTACGGAATGTAGGGCTCGAAGGCTTTCACTCCACAGAAACTCTTATGCAGAGTTTGAGTGGGATACTGTCGGCAAGTAGCAGAATAGCAACCTAATAATTAGACCAAAAGACACTCAAAAGCACGGGCCCAACAACCCCAGCACTATGAAAGCCTCTTTGGTCTTTGAACTTTAAACCCTTTCAGGGTTCATTTCGTCCTTAAGGAAGAAGGTCTCCCCGCCATGGCGCGCAAAGAGGCGATCGTTGTCTTCAACGGCTGCTTCTGCCCAGTTCATGCAGGCCATATATCCTAGGCTTTAGGGTTTATTTAAAATGCAAGTCTGGACTTTTCTCTCCCTGGTTACTTCAAAGCCCTATAGTAATCTCCTTACTGTAGGGGGCCCTATAGCCCTAAAACCCTGAACCCCATACCGTAAAACCCCTAGGACCTAGAGTAGGCCCTTATTCCCTTTTTTAGGGTTCAGCCCCTTTTACACCAAAAAGGGCACCCTTTTTATTCCTAGGTTACTCTTGGGTCTAGACCCCAAACCCCAAACCCTGGTTAGTTCAAAGCCCAGGCCATATCCAGGCACTGGAAGATTGCAAGCGGAAGATTGAATCTCGCGGCGAGTAACCGCGGCATCAATTACCTGCCACTCTTTGGGCTATGCCGTATACTTCTTTTGTCATAGTTGGGTGACAACTTGCATTTTCATTGGTAATTAAGTCAAGAAGGAATGGACATGATTTTTTTTGATACTACCCCAACCCTGGACCAAATAAAGGCCCATAAACTACATAAACTACTATTTTGTGGGGTGTGGGGCTACAGGTACTCCGTGACGGCAGGATACTTTGCAGTTGCACCGGACCATTATGTCCAACAGAAAGTCAAGAAGATGGAACCCTGGATGACTGCAGCTGCACGCACTGAGCTTTGCAAGGCTGTGGCCAAGGATCGTGGATGGCTTATTTCTGCCGCCGAATTCGAGGGCTGGAAGAGGTGTGGGAAAGCTACCGGGCTCGGGATTCCTAAACCCTAAAGCCTAAAACCCTAAACCCACAAGATGTGTTGTGCTCGTTCTGCAGCCGGGAGTGCGTTTTGCGAGTAGGAATCCGGCGTTCCGGTAGGGCACTAAAGATCGCTGGCTATCCCTGAGACTGCAAGTAGACAAATCTTAGGGGCAAATAGACATCTTTGGTTATTATAATCCCACAGAGACACTTGCTTTTAGGGTTTAGGAGTGTATACTTTCGAGTTAAGGCTATGGTGGCGAATCACCACAGCCCAGACACCGAAGTCTTCGGCGTGCGTTCCGAAGCTAAGCAGGGCGGCATCACTACGAAGGGTGATGGAGAGACTGCTGACGTGAGCTCCACCAGTATCCGCGCAGAGCTGGCGAAGCATGGGAGCACTGCAGCGACTATTGATGATCTAGTCAGGAGAAGACTTCTCGGCAAAGAGGTGGGGGAGTGTCTGAAGCGATACTGCAAGACTTCATCAGCATCTACTGCTGCAGATGGGTCCACGAGACAGGGGGATGATGGCAAGCAAGAGAAGGGCTACCCCTCCGATGCCTATGCAGACGCACAGTACCGACAGATTCGTGCCATCTACGACGAGAGGAGGATCATCGTGTACCAAGCCTACAACGATGCAATTGCTGATGCAGCTGTTAAGGGCAACTCATTCAAGGCTCCCATGGAAGCTGGTCTTTGGAAACCGACTCGCATGACATGGATAAAGCCTAGTGCAGTTTGGATGGCCTATCGCTGTGGCTGGACGACCATGCAGCTGGGTTCTTGTTCAGGAATTTTAACTGGATCTATAGACGGCTTTCTTATTACAGGGAACTCCAGAAAGTTGGAATATGGTTTCAGGGTAGGATACCTTATAATTTACCATAGAAGGGTTTAGGATAATCATATTCCAACTTTCTGGCTTTTACTTTATGGTAACTTAAATTAAACCCTCGAACAAGAACCCAGGAAGGACAAAAACCAGGCGAGAGTCCTGGCTTTGCATCTTTCTCGTGCCTTGGAGAACAAATGATCCTGAACAGTACCGGCCAGACATGCTTATACTCTGAATTCCTATAAGCGTGCCCTCAAAGGGTTCCTTTGAACCCTTAGCAGATTCTTGACAGTAACCTTGAAACTAATCCCAAGGTGATATAAACCAAGGTTGTAAACCATAACCTTTGGCTCCCAAAAACCACACTCTGCATGCTTTTTGGTTCCTGAAACCCTACTATTTGGATACTTGGACCATTCAGGTAACTTCATCGGTTTTGGGCCGTTATTTTACTTACTTTTTGGGGGGCGTATGCCCTAAGCCCGGAATCGAGACCCTAAACCCTAAACCCTGGGGGGGCGTGTGCCCTAAACCCGAACCCCACCCAAGGTGAGGGTTTCGAAGACCTGCTCATGGATGCACATTTGTCCCATTCCTCCGTCGATCAGTCGAAGTGCCTTGACAGCTCTGTGGTGGTTCAGTGGGATCCTGAACGTCACTCAGCTGCTATGGTTCAATGTTTTGATTTAGGGTGGGGTGTTCGTTTTAATTTAGGCGTGAAGGATGTTCTTACCACTGCCATGGCTTATAATAGACGTAGATATCAACCTATGTCATAAGACATGTATTAGTACATCAGTGCCTGTGCAGCAGCCCAGCCAGGCGAGATGGATACAGAAGGCGCCGGAAAGCAGGTGTCCAAGGGTAAAAGGAGGGACCCTTAATAAGGACCCCTAGGTAATATACCCTTAATATAGCCATCATATACCCATTATATAGCCCATTACAGGGTAGGGGTCCCCATTATTAAGGGTCCTTCCTTTTCCCCTTTGAAGGTGTACACGAGACCGCTGAGAAACGTCCGCTCCATTCAGATTGGCCTGCGAGGTGCAGCTGTGCAGAAGCTTCTTGATCCAACCCTGGTACTCAAGATCACCGACGAGACCGAACGGTTTAAGAGACCAGGTTTAAGATTAGCGAGTATTGTACTTTTTGTCGTTGTTTGCTGCTCTTATGGGTTCCGGTCATGCTTGACATATCACAGAGTAAAGGGTCATAGTTGCTTTCTTCCTGTTTGGCACTTGAATAGATGACAAAGCCCAACCCCGAGCCTTACCAGACCAAGGAAAGCAGCAGCCGCACTCGAGACAGGAAACTTTGTAATAGTTGGGTAACATTTTGCATTTTTATGGGTACTTAAAATCAATAAGGAATAAAAATGTACATTTTTCATCGTTTCCCAGCCATGAGACAGGAAACGCTGAGGAGGCTTGCGCTGCGTTATGGCCAAGTCAGCGAGAAAGTCTGCTCCCTGTGCCCGGGCCGATCTTGAAGTGTAAACATTAAACATCCTTTTCGTGGGAGCTTCCTTTTATGTACTCTCATATAGAATTTACAGGGACCCTGCAAAAAAGTAGGTTTTGGTAGCTCAAGGTGTTTAGTATAAGGCTTAGGGTTATGATGCTCATTTGTGCCAGCGGAAGACATTCCCCAAAATCCAGTAATGAAGGATTATATAATGAAGATCAGGAATAAGGGATGTCATCCTACTCCACGGCAACCATGAGGGCGAAATCAGGGATGTCATCCTACCCCCCAGGAACAGTGAGGGCGAAATCAGGGTACATTTCATCTTCACAGCATGTCGTATTTCCTTGAAAAAGGGTGGACGTGCGTGTATGGTCGTCCGTGTCTCTATGGAATCATAGCTGTAGTTACTGTAGTTTTCCCAACCCACCGACTGTCCGCTATTTCGAGAGGGGACTTCCTGCGCTGATTCTACCCGGCCACTCCACGTTGCGTATTCCTGTTAAACCAGTTGAAACACCGCCCGAAGTTCGCCCTCCTGTCTGAAAATGGGGCAAATGGCTGCCCTGATTTTGGCCCTGATCTGAAAATGGGAGCAAATGGCTGCCCTGATTTTGCCCTGATTCCTGTGCCCTCATTTTCCTGGGGAAAATGAGGGAAAAATCAGGGCAGAATCAGGGCAGGCCCGTTCCAGGAATGAGGGCAAAATCAGGGCAGCGGTTTGGCGGCCCTTTGGGAATCAGGGAAAAATGAGGGCAGCCGCCGTTCTCGTAGTCAGGGAAACATGAGGTCCGCTGTTTCCAGGCTTGGTGTCATGTAGAATCTCAGGCGGTTCGGGCTGTGGCAAGTTCATCTGAATTAATATTGGTCCTCAGTTACGTTCAGGTCCACGGACGGGCGTTATTGCCACTCCTACTTCTAGCACTACTCAGCTCTTGTGAATTGTGATTACTCCATTTTTGCAGGGTCATGATTGAGCATAAGCAAACACACAGCTCCTGAGAGTCCTGCGTTCACACTGCTGTCGTGCACTCGACGTCCGAGTGAACCGAAGTGAAAAATGCAGGCGCCAACGCTCTCATTGTCAGCCCTGATTCTGCCCGGGCATGCCCTGATTCTGGTATATTTTGGTTAGCATGAAATGATCCTTATATAAGTTTAGGGTTAATGATGAAACCTAGAGGGTCCATATCACATAAATACATATATTCATATATGTGGATATACATGTTACATATACATACTACCTTCATAGACTTAAAAATCCCAAAGAACCGTCCTTGTTGTAGTTCTGGGGAGATAAATTCGTTGTCAGTACTTGCTGAACGGCCTTCAAGAACAACTCAGGTGTCGCCACAGTTGATGTCGGTGCTCGGAATGTATGAGCAGCCGGAAGACACGTGAAATCTCGCCAGAAGGTCCAGAGAGTTTTGCAGCCTGTACAGTTCAAGGCGCACCATAAGCCTGGCTCCCTGTACTTGCTGAAACAGTGGGGCAGCGGCAGGGGTGCAAGCATCTCTCTAAACCCTAAGGATCCCAGTGCCTATAATCATCATATACTCTCCCCCACATCAGCCTACATTTCTATTCAGAACCCACGTACCTAGTTGATTGGTGCTTTGGACCCTCAGGGTAATTCCTTCACAACGTAGCACTCGCAACCTCGGAGGGCGAGCTGTCAGATGCCTCCGACTTGTACAGAGCGAGCTCCGATCCGCATCACTGCCTGCAGAATCGACAAACCGTTATTGCGTTCTACCTTCGTATCTCAATGAAGTTTTTGGCTCAATTATCGGAGAGCTATGCTGAGGAGCCCTACGGAAAATTGTAATGGCAAATTCTCAGGCACTCTTATTGGGGCTTGGGTAGCGTTTGGAGCACCATAGAGGGTGTGAGGGTTTAGGGTTTCGGGTTTATAGGGGTTTAGGGTTGAGGGTCTAGGGTTTAGGGGTTTGGGGGTTTAGGGGTTTAGGGCTCGGGGGTTACTGGGCTCGGAGTACCATACTTTCATCCTTTTCTGCGACCTGTCACTCGAAGGGAACCATTATGAACTCAACGCCAATCCTTTTTTTCTCGCTGGTTACTTCAAAGCTCAGTCTAGGGTATACAGCAGTAATGGCGTCGGTACTATGGGTACTTTAGGGGGTGCCTTGAAGCTCTAAAACCCTGAAATCTCAAACCCTAAACCCCTAAACCCTGAAACCCTAAACCTTAAAACCCTGCATGACCCCAACGGTGGAAATCCGAAGAGCCTCAACCTCGAGACCGAAGGCATAACGCAGGGGCCCTCCTTAAAATAGCTAAAATAGAATCGGCTTGTTTAAAAAGAAGCATAGGTTAAAGAACATGCCATTGCAGAATACAGGGGCCTTCCTTAGTTACTTATAATGGGCCCCAGTATAGTCCCTATGTACTCCTTTAGGGGTTTAGGGTTTAGAGTTTAGGGTTTATTTAGGGTTGAGGGTTTACTAGGATGCCCGGTAGTACCCTTATTCCCTTTTGGTAGTCCTAGGTTCCTTATACAGTTACCAAAAACCAAAAAAGGGCAAAAAGGGAGCCCTTTTTACTCCTAGGTTACTGGCCATCCTAGTAGTACACGGGCTTTCCTGATTATCGTTATAGTATAATGGGCCCCAAAACTCTAGTTATTAAGGCCACAGAGGGTCCATATACACTGCTATTAGGGTTTAGGGCTTTGGGTTTAGGGCTTAGGGCTTTGGGTTTAGGGCTTCGGGTTTGGGTTTTAGGGCCTGGGGTTTAGGGTTTAGGGTCCATACATGGCATTGGGTCCCCGAAATCATAACAGGGATGGTCTTCTGGGACCTAGACCTAGTTCCATAATGGTAGTGTATATGGACCCTTTGGGATTCATTTTACCCTCAATTCCTAGGTAGATCCTAAACCCTCGCGCGCGTAAAGCCACATCTCTGTTCCCTAGGTTCGATAAGATCGTGAGCAAAGCGGTTTAAGAGGGTCGGGCAAGGGTTTAAGATTGACATAAAGAACCAATTCAGGTTGCTTAGTACTTAGGTTATGAAAGTAGACTGACGAGGTTTAGGGCTCAGGGTTTTTCTCATTGCTGACTCTCCTTATAGAGCGGGTCGATATCGGCTGTAAAGTTAGGAGACCTTAACGGCTGTAAGATTGCACAGCTGCCCTTCAATTTCATGGGGCGATCTGTTTTTGGTGTCGGCATAGTATGGGGCTTGTCCCGCAAGTCGTGATACTCCTGTATATCATGGCCCCCATTTAGTGATAGTATAGTAAAGTATATGTGGCGTGTATCTGTAGTACAATATGCAACCCTTGGCCCGTGTTCGAGTTACTCAAGAACTCTACAATCCAAGGGTAAAAGGAGGGACCCTTAATAAGGACCCCTAGGTATATACCCTTAATATGGCTATTATATACCTAGTGTATAGCCCACTATAGGGCAGGGGTCGGGGTCCCCATTAAGGGTCCTGCTTTTCTCCCTTTGATCCTATATCCCCCTCCCTCCACAGCTCGGACCTGCCGTAGGGGGCTAAATTAGGTACTGCCCCCATACAGTAATAGTCTATAACAAGGCTACTATTAAGGTCCTGATATATCTATAGTATGAATATTATTCAACTATTAGTGAGTGGGGGGCCGTACCCAAGGGCTACACTCAGTCGATTGGGGATTCAATCCTGTTTTACTGGGTTCTTGTTGAGGGCTTTAATCTAAGTGACCAGAATAGTTATCTATAGCAAATAATGTGGTTCCTTGTTATGGTAATTTAGATTACACCCTTTAACAAGAAACCACTTCAAAACGTTTTAGAACAAGAGGTACCTGGGCAATGCACGACTTGCGCCTGCTCAGGGACCCCACCAGCGAGAAATGCAGAGCGTTCTGCAGCGGCTGCAGCAGACAGAGCAGGCTTCGACAGAGATACTGGGTTGAGGGTTGAGGGCTTGGGTTTTACGAGGTTTAGGGTGTATGGGTTAGGATTAAGGGTGTAGGGTTTACGGAACCGTCATAAACGCTATCAGCCCAATAACCCCTTTGAGCCCTAAGCAGCAAGGCACATATGAGCCCTCCTCCCTGGTTGGATTTAGGGTACCAGTACTGGAAGCAGGAGAGTCCTCATGGCTCTAGGCGAAACGGTTTTGTTGAAAGGCCTTTTGATGAAGTGAAGGTTCAGGGTTTAGGGTGGTTCAGACTTTGGGGTTCGTTTGGGATTAGACTATTTTTCATTTGGTTTTTGTAGCATGGGAAGAGTGTGGAAGGGAAGGGATTGATGTTGGAGGAGCTTCTGCGGCAAACGAGGTCGTGGCGTGACTACACGTATGCAGCCAGACATCATCCATCGTGCAGATGTCTAAGAGTTTAAATTCAGAAAGGAGGCCCCTAAACCCTAAACCCTGAACCCTACACCCGAGGGGTTCATATAAACCTCCTGGCTCCGCAGGCTCTGAACCCCCAACCTGAAAACAGCTGCAAAGATGAACGTTGAGGCGTCATCTTCGGGTCCCGAACGTTGGGGTCAACCCTAAACCTTCCAAACTCCGGATCCCTAATTGGTAATGTGATGTACGGCATATTCCGTAGTTGAGAGATTTTGGAAGGTTTGGGACATCTGATCCATGGGTTTGGGGTTACCGTAACCCCCAAAAACCCTGCCTGTTTAAAGGACTGATAAGGATATCATGGTGTGGAGTCCCAAACAGGTAGGTGCTTGGGGTTTAGGTGTACAGCTTTCCGGTACCAGAGGTTTTCGGAAAGAAAGCCTTCGCGTAGGGGTCCATGCTACCGGCATTTTTAGGACTAGATGGCCTGAAAAAATGTGCTTCTTAGTCTTATAGTCAGAAACTATGGATCTTAAGGTTTTAGGTTGCAGACATATGGGGCTACAAGTCCCAACTTCAACCCCAAATCGTAGACCCTGGCCCCAGGCCCTCAACCGCCCCCAATCCGGTTTCAATTTCACAGCTCCAAAGTCCCAGACTTCCAACTCCGAAATGCCAAGCCCTGAGTTCAAGTAATTCTGAAGCATCGCACATGTAGGTCCTTGTATATAATGGTCTACCATACTGCAGGTATACAGGGCTCACATGTGTCCAACGCTTACTGCATGAAGTGCTGCTATGCATCATCCAGAAGCCGCTGAAACTCTATGTGCATGTAGAATGCAGGCATAAAGCCGTGCTGAAATCCTGATATATTTTCAGTCATGGAGAAGTTTAAAGCTACAAACATCTACAAACTGACCTACAGTCATTTGCAAACTGAGCTAAACCCCTCGGAGCCCTAAACCTCTACATCCTTCAACTCCAAATACTGGGACAGTCGGGGGACTTACTAAGTAGTTGTTTGAGAGAGTTATAAGTAGGTTCCTTCAAGGAGCCCTTGAAGGATCCCTTGAAGGAGCCTTACTCAGTCCCCGACCCTCCAAGTAGACCCTAAACTCTAAACCCTAAACCTGCCTAAAGCCCTAAACCCTAAGCCACCCTCCAGTCGAAGTCCCCCGACACACCAAAGTCCAGGCTCTTGAGCAGCTAAACATAACTTTGGACACCTTCTGGGAAGAGGCGAAAGAGTCTGAGGGTTTAGGGTTTGGGGTTTAAGTTAGCGGTTTAGGGTTTATAATGGGGATTTTAGGGTTTGTGGCTTTGGGGTTTAGGGTTGAGGGTTGGGGTTTGAGGTTTCGAGTTTTACGCTTTGGGGTCCAGGGCTTAATTAAGAGTTTACCCTAAGGATCCAAGCACCTATATCATCATCATCATATACTCTCCCAAATATTAACCTACATAATTACTATTCCTAAACCCAAGTACCTGATTATTGGGTCCTTTGCGTTGGCGTTGGGGGTCGAATGGTCGGGGGGTCTAGTTAGGCTTCGAGGTTTGGGGTTTAGGGGTTTTCGGGATCAGGGCAGAGCTTCGGTGGGGTGTGGGTTAGGGTTTAGGAAGTTTAGTGGTTTATGGCGTTTAGGGGGTTTAGGGTTTAGGGGGTTTAGGGTTTAGGGGGCTTAGGGTTTAGTGGTTTAGGGTGTGGGGACAGGGGTCGGACTTACAACGCTGCTGTGCCGAGAAAGATCATAAGCACTCAGAGGATCTCATCAGCACTAAAGCAGTCAGCAGTTTTCTAGATATCAAGACTTGTGCTTTGCTCTGACGACAGGCTGCCTGGAGGTTTTCGAATCTAATGCTGAGAGCATGGCGGCGACGATCAGGATGGATTTATAGCCGTTCCTGGTATAGAGTTGAGGATTTTCTGGGCCTAGGGTAATATTTTAGGATTTCGGGGCGACGGGGCAGCTTCTTGTTTCCTGAAAGTCCATCAAACTATCTGCTGGGCCTCGATGCTTTGCGGTTTTTGCATCCGCATCAACCAGATTTCCGCGCGCGTTTCGGATCAGAAGATCACCAGTACTTTGTTGACGGAAATCAAAGCAACGGATCCGCGACGGGAATGATTCATTTATTCTGCAAAGGCTTCGATGCTGACGCAGTAAATCCTTGCCATGGAGAGAGGTGCACAATGGCCGCGTGCCGGGTATCTTCGTGATGATGCCAGCTTCCGAAGCCTTACGAGGTTATGCACAGATAGCAGATATCAGAGGTAGTAAAAAAGACGATAACCCGGTGAGCTCCAAAGTAACGCCGCGTGGGTCTTAAGGGAGCTTGCAAAAGGGCATGTGCTCGGTCTGAGAGAAGGGTCCTGGCATTTGGGGAGTTGTGCTAAGCGCCCATGATGTCAGGATGCTGCTTCACCCTTAACTAACCAACCAACCAACCTAGCCTAATCGGAGAACATTAAGGCCTTAAGGTTGCAAAGATAACAGGCACGGCTTGAAGCTGCAGGCTGCTACCTACCTTAACGCTCCTAGTTTTACCTGTAGTCCTATCGGATCATACCCGACCCCTTTTGGGGAGTACCTACTTTCCTACATAACAGATCCTAGCCCATGCCTAGGCACCTTAATTTGGGGCTTACCCTAAGGGTCCTAACACTTTATGGGAACCTCAAAATCTAGGATATCTGAGACCCCAAAGAGACCCAAGGGCTCTCCTTGAAAAAAACCGGACCCTCCTAAGGAGATACTTGGACCCTTAGGGTAGGGTGTGACACTTTAGGTAGCAAAGCAGAGTTTGGAGTTAGGGGATTAATTCTGTTTAACTCCGCATGTGGCTCTACGTACCAATATTTCAGGGGCTGTTTTTTCAGAATTCAGCGGATCGCAAAACCTAACATTGGGTTGGGAGTGGGGCTTCAGATAGACTACAAAACCTGACAAACCCTGTTCCTCAGATGCCGCAACACTGAAAATCAACTACATCCTAAACTCTAGCTTAATCCTTACCCGGCATTTTCAGAAGATTGTACACCTCTATACTGCGGAGTAGTGAGTAGGATTCTCATTCATCAATAACCCTTGGCTACGGGACCTCATTGCTTGAAACCTCCATGTCTTGAAGAATCGAATCTGGAAGGTAGCCGCCATCAGCGATCTGTCCAATGAGATGCAAGGCCACGGCCTTGCCCCGAACCCTAAACCCCAAACATCTCCGCAAACCCCAAAGCCCTAAACCCCTAAAGCCTTCAACCCTAAACATGCCTATAAACGCTAAACCCCTAAAACCCTAAAGCCTCAACCCTAAACATGCCTATAAACCCTAAACCCCTAAAGCCCTAGACCCTGAACCGAGTGGCTCAGGGTTCGACTTGGGAGTTCTGAGGGTATAGGGCTGAGCGATTCTTGGGTTCAGCTACCCTAAACCCTGAATCCTAAACCCTGAACCCTGACTCCTGAACCTTGAATCCTAGACCTTAAGCCCAGAACCCTAAACCCTGAGCCTTAAACCCTAAACCCTGAAGCCTAAACCCTAAGATATGTGCTCTGCAGGTTTAGGGAGTAGAGGCCTCTAGGGCTTTCGTTGTCGGCCTCGAGCGGGCTTCAGGGTTCAAGGTTTCAGAAAGCTCTACTTGGAGGGTCGGGGGACTTAGTCTAGGACCCAGAGTAGGCCCTTATTCCCTTTTTAAGGGTCTCGGTTCCCTTATAACCCCCTTTAAACCAAAAAGGGCACCCTTTTTCTTCCTAGGTTACTCTTGGGTCTAGTAGTAAGTAGGTAATAAGTAGAGTTATAAGTACCCCTAAAAGGGAGCCTAATTGAAGTCCCCCGACCCTCCAAGTACACCTCTACACCTTGGGGTTTCGAGGTGTTTCAGGGTTTAGTGTATAAGGATTGTGGGGTCATTTAGGGTTGCGGGTTCAGGGTTGAACGGGTTTTAGGGGATTTTTGAGTTTACCTTCACCCCAAATAACCTACTTTTCACGGACAGATATACAGAAATCATAATAAGGAGCCCTACACAGGTAGGTTCCATGGGGTCCAAGTAGGGTATCGGGATTATGGGGTCATTTAGGGTTTCGGGTTCAGGGTTGAGGGGGTTTTGGGGGGTTTTGGGATGTAGAGCTCTACGCCTCTGCGCGGGCATCATGGAGCGAAGTTCCATCTTCGAAGCACCCTAAACCCTAGATCCTAAACCTCTAAGCCTAAACTCTAAGTCAGCTTTGACCCTAAGCCCTATAAACCCTAAACCCACGAAACTTCTCGTTGAGAGTCAGGATCCCGCGTTCGTGCAAAGTTGCCTTTCCAAGACGGATGTTCATGGTTTTGGGGGGTTTAATTTAGGAGCCTTCATAATTACCAATACTATTTTGAGGGTTCCTCATTAGAGCTCTAGTATAATGGATCCCAAAACCCTATTCTAATTTTTACGACATGGATACTATGGAACTCTACTATTGATCCCTTATTATAGACCCCTTTAAGGAACCCTTTAAAGGGAACCCTAGTCTAATTACGAAGGCCCCTGTTTTAGGGTTTCGGGCGGATAATGAGTCTGAGGCCTTTTCCGCAGGGGGCGACTTAGAATTTGGGGGGTTTCATAACATGGAGGCTCTCCTTGAATTAAGGAGCATACCTTAAATTATGGTAGGATTCCTAATATGATGTAAGGTATATTCCTTAACTAAACTCAGAGGGTCCAAGTACCCAAATAGTAGGGTTTCAGGCCCCCAAATCCATACTCTGCATGGTTTTTGGACCTTGAAACCCTACTATTTGGGTACTTCGACCCTTAGGGTAACATGGAGGCTTGAAGAATTCGGAATACCAATCCCTCTTTCTATACTGAGCACCAAAACCGCACTGTAGTTGCTGAGGACCCTGTACTATCGTAGCATGTGGAAATTTCCGAAAATAGGGGACCCGAATATGGTACCCTAAATAGTAGGATCCCAATTATAAGGACACCAAAATAAGGTGCCCCTATTTTCGAAATTCTAAACCCTAAACCTTATATAGAACTCCTATAGATCCCTGTAAAGGAGCCCTTATACATCCCTTTAATGCTAAGGGTCCAGGTATCTCCGTAGGAGGCTCCGGAATGTCCTAGGGAGAGTCCTTGGATCTCTTTGGGGTTTCAAAAACCCTCAATTTTGAGGTTCCCCAATTTGTTAGGACCCTTAAACCCTAAACCCTAAACCCTATACCCTAAACCCTAAACCCTAAACCCTAAAAGAAACCCCTCAATTTCGAGGTTCCCCAATTTGTTAGGACCCTTAGGGAAAGGAGCCCTAAGGTACCTACCCCTTTGGAATATCTGAGAGCCGCTTAGGTCTTGGCATGCGGGGCCCCACGGACGTTCCGAGCCCCGCGACGCTGAAGCACCTGTTCGGCGAGTGGGTCCGACGTCCCGGAAGTCAGGGTTTAGGGTTTAAAGGGGAGTTTCCGAAAATTAGGGGTACCTTATTTTGGTGTCCTTATAACAAGGATCCTACTATTTAGGGTGCTATATTAGGGTCCCTTATATTGGCGGAAACTGCCATATTGGTTTCGGGTTTAGGGATGTTTAGGGATCCGGGTTTAGGGTGAGCTTTAGGTGAAGTTCCAGAAGTCAGGCATAAGTGTGGGTTTAGAGCTTACAGGGTTTATGGACTATTTTCGGAAACTCCCACAAACTCACATCTTGCACGATCCTCCCGGGCAAACCCTGCCCAGCCCGGGCCGGAGCCGCTTGTGACGGTTTCGAAGCGCAGAGCCACGACACGAAACTGAGTCGGGTTTGGGGTGTCCTATATTATAGGGGCTTCAATAATTAGAATAGGCTTTTGGGGCCCATTATACTATAAATACAATACGGAACCCCCAGAATGGGCTTGGTATCATTACTTAGGCCCCTAAGTTAGGGTTTTAAGGCGAAGGGTTCGAGGGAGTGCAGGCCCAGATGTCAGGGCTTGCGGTGCTTTTCTTGGTTTAGGATATTGCGTTCCTATAAGACTGCCCACCTAGGCTCCAAGAGTTTTACACATCTTAAATCCTAAACCTGAGCCCAAGCCCTGAACTATAAACCCCCCCAAAGTTAAACCAGCCCTAGAGCCAAACCTCCTGGTGTCCTGAAAAAAAATCCGCTATTGTATAGGTCCTGTATTACAAACCTTACTATGGAAGTATATGGGGACCCGACCAAAACATGGTAGGGTTCGGGTACCCAGAGAGCCCAATACCGCTTAATTAAGGAATATGGCTTAAATTATATAGGGCTTCATATTATGATTTAAGCTATATTCCTTAATTAAGAGGTATTGGGCTCTCTGGGTAGGTTGAGCTACATCCCAGAACCCCCCAAGCCTGGACGCCAAACCCAGGACCCTCATGCTCTTCTTCTGAAGGTAGGGTTTAGGGTTTAGGGTTCTCATGCTCTTCTTCTGAAGGTTTCATGCGGGATAAGGCCAACTGCTAGGTTCCCCACTAGTACCCTTGTGTCCTTGTATTTTGGGGTTTCCTTATCGAAACCCAATACCAAGAAAACAGGCACCTTCATATTTTAAAGGGTTTCCTGGGGCACTCAGACTGTAGACAATAATATACAGGAGAGCGTCCATTGAGTTTGACTTGACGAGCACTGTCCTAATTTACCTAAGACTTGTTTATGCTTTTTGGTAGCGGGCCCAACAGGTTCAAGGCAACCCTCAATCACAATCCCTGTAAGCCAAAATCCTTTCTTAAACTCCGGTTATTCAAAACCCTGTAGAGTCCAACGTTTGAGATTCAAAGTTCAGGGTTTTCGGGTTTAGGGTCAAGGGGATTAAAAGTGTGTTGCTGAGGGTTCCTTCAAGGCCTGGCACTTGAATTGCCCGGTGCAGCTTCTCTTCGGCTCGCCGTTGCAGTGTGCCGGTCCAAGTGCCGGGTCGTGAGGGCTTCACTAAACAACGCTTTTGACGAAGGACGTTGCATAAACCCTGAGCCCTCCACCCCTAAACCCCAAACCATCCTAAACCCAAAGGGCTGTCTAGATCTAGACAATACTTGTAGGTGCTTTATAAAAGCATCCACGTAAGTCCAAGGGCTCGTGTTTAGGGATTTAGGGCTTCAGGTCAACGGGTGGTTTGGGCTCCTTTGGTTTTGGGTATGCGCGGGAGCGTAGACTTCAGCAAGAAGGGGAGTTTGACGTCATGTAAGGATCCTAGCCTGGCACCAACTTAGTGTACTTATAAACAAGGCTTAATCTTTGGTAATTATTATCCCGAAGAAACAGCTCAAATTCTAATGTTTGCTTGGGGTCTAAGTTCAGTGAGGGGTTTGTGAAGGAACCATGTCCGTTTGGGCTTATTAGGAATACGACACATTCCCAGAGGGTCCATAAATACTACCATTATGGAAGTAGGTCCCAAAAGACCATCCCCATCATGGCTTTGGATACCTAGTTCCATAATTGCAGTACAAACGGACCCTCTGGGACCCTAAGGGTCCAAGTACCCAAATAGTAGGGGGTTGGGTACTGTCCCCACTCAGTAACAGTTGGATAATATTCCTGCAATAGATATATTCGGACCTTAATAGTAGCCCCATAAGTATGGGGGCAGTACCCAAATCAAAGGAGCCATGGCATGGGACGGGGTCGAGCATTGCAGGTGCATGACATCCAGCCCTACCAGAAGCCACAAAACCATGGCAACGCGTACATAAGTTCTAACACTAAACCTCTAAACTCTATATATTATACCGTAAACCCTAATAATGAACCCCTAAATCCTAAACCAAAAGCCCCAAAACCTGTAAACCCTAAACCCTAAACCTGTTTCAAGCACAGAACTGTTCCTCCTAGTAGGGTTTAGTAGTAGAGTTTAGAGGTTCTGGCTGAACACCCCTAAACCCTCAACAAGCTTAGCACTCGCCCCCAAGCATCCGGCCTGAGACTACAACGACAAGCCGGAAACAGATTGCAGAACCCAGGGATCAGGGTTGAGTAGGGCATTAGGGGTTTAGGGTTTAGAGTTTAGGGGTTAGGATTTAGGGTTTAGGGTTTAAGGGTTTAGGAGTTATTGTTTAGGGATTTAGGAGTTAGAGTTTAGGGTTTAGGGGTTTAGGGTTTAGGGGTTTAGGGGTCAGAGTTTAGGGGTTTAGGGTTTCGGTTCAGGAGCTACGGTTTAGGAAGTATAGGTGTAGGGCTTAGGGCTTATATACTGGATCTTGCGCTGTCAGCCCTTCGCCCCTGCCCCAGACTTCCAAAGCCCAAATAGGAGCTACGGTTGATGATGCAAATCCTGCATGACCTTAGGGACCCTAAATTATGGGAATTATGGTATATTCCTTATTATGGGTAATGCAGGATTTATATCATCAACAGTACCACTCCTCAGGCCTACAACTACTTTTAGCCCATACCCAGCAAGCTCATGCACAAGAGGAGCCAACTTGAATCCTAAGCCACAACCAAGCAAAATGCACGTAACTAAGGACTTGAGCCACAGCGAGAAGGAACTGAAACACAACTGAGGACATGGAACCAATCTCAGCTCCTGCCTACCAGGAAACCCCTGATACAGGGGCCGTAATACTTACCTATACTGTTTTGCGGGGGACTCCGACAATAACTATAGTATAATATAATTGAAACGCTTCGCGCCGCCCGCCTCGGCCCGGCTGCCATCCGAATGATACTGCACTGTACCCGGAATCTCTTAATGCAGGAATATAGGAATATAGGGTTCTTTGACAGGGGTCTCAAAGGGCTCCAAATCATACGAAGGGTCTTATAACCATTTAAGGTATATTTCTTAGTTACAGTTAATGGCAGGGAGTGAGCATAATGAATCGGGAAAGCGGTGGGAAGAGGAAACAGGGAGAGGGAGGGGGGCGGGGGGGGGGAAGGGGTGGGAGGGGCGGGGGTGGCGCGGAAGGCGGGGGGCGAGGGGGGCGGGGGGGGGGGGGGGGGGGGGGGGGGGGGGGGGGGGGGGGGGGGGGGGGGGGGGGGGGGGGGGGGGGGGGGGGGGGGGGGGGGGGGGGGGGGCGACTAGTCCCTACCACAACCGGAACCCCGATACCGCAACCAGAAGCCCGATACCGCAACTGGGCCTGGACTTTGCGCAGAACCCGGAACCACCATATCACAACCAGCCAACAAGCTTACATTTTGCATGGTTTCCAATCTGATGGTGAGCCATGGTGAACCTTTAAGGAAACACAATCATTTTTAGAAACAAGTCAGTTGCAGTAGGTACCGTTCTTCGCCTAGATGCTACGATCTACTAAATTATCATCACGAACAACTAAAGACTAATACCAACTGCTAACTTTTAGAGGTTTGATGTGAAGCAGTAGCGAACAGGCAAAAAACATTTTGACATATCCCCAGAAGCTTTAAACCTTTTAAAGTTAGCAGCTTACTACCGCGATTGCTTCAAACCTGCAAAACCCGGAAGTTTAACAGCTTCAATCCTCAAAAACGCAACAGTGTACTACCCCAGAAGTTTTAAACCAGTAAAACCGAAAGCTTACTAGATCTTCACTGTCATCGACATGGGCGAAGGATGATCCGTCCTATCATGCTTTAGCCCTTTCAAATGAAAGACTGTCATCGACATGGACAACAGGAAGGGCGAAGGATGACCCGTCCTATCATGCTTTAGCCCTTTCAAATGAAAGACTGTCATCGACGTGGACAACAGGAAGGGCGAAGGATGATCCGTCCTATCATGCTTTAGCCCTATCAAATGAAAGACTGTCATGGACATGGGCAACAGGAAGGGCGAAGGATGATCCATCCTATCATGCTTTAGCCCTTTCAAATGAAAGACTGTCATCGACATGGACAACAGGAAGGGCGAAGGATGATCCGTCCTAATTATCATGCTTTAGCCCTTTCAAATGAAAGACTGTCATCGACATGGACAACAGGAAGGGCGAAGGATGATCAGTCCTATCATGCTTTAGCCCTTTCAAATGAAAGACTCTCATCGACATGGACAGCAGGAAGGGCGAAGGATGATCCGTCCTATCATGCTTTAGCCCTCTCAAATGAAAGGAACTGGTGGCTATGACAAGGAACAGCTGCCTAAGACCAAAAACGAAAAGACACAGCTCTTGTTAGTGTTGGTGATGGTGACAGTGGCTGTGGCTGTGTGGAGGCGGCGGTTTTGGTGGTCTCGGCGTTGTTTGTGGTGTTGCTGGTGTTTGGTCCGTCGGCCCCTCAACCTAGTAGGGAACACTGGGGGAAACCACACCAACCCGACACGGGTCCTACGTCAGAAGGGGTGCCCTGAAGCCCTGAAGTCCGAAAAGGACTGGGGGCAGTAAGGAACAACAAGTCTAAAGGAGTACAGGCCAGGCAAACCAACTGGTCTCGAAGCAGCTACAGTATAGTTTAAGAGCGTAAAATTTCTACAGAATGCCTTGCGAAACCCGGTAAGAACCATAGAACTTGCAAGGATGCCCCCCAAAAAACTCCTCCCTTAACCCTACTTGGAGGATCATGGAACATAGTAACTAAGGTTACAATTAAAGTAACTCTAGTTTATATTACTCATACTCCCGATTAGGGTACGTACAGCCCTACTTACTAAGTTCCATGATCCTCCAAGCAAAATGAACAAAAAAGAACTGTCCAGTTGTAATAGGGACCTTTTTTCAGTATATAGCTGCTCAGTTGTAGTAGGGTCCAGTTCGTGGTTGTAGTATGGGGCTTCTGGTTGTGGTATCGGGGTTCCGGTTGTAGTAGGGACTATTTCCGGGGGGGGGGGCGGGGGGAGCGGGGAAGGTGGGCAGGGAAGTGGGCGGAGGAAGAAAACGAAAACTTGGGTGGAACTGCCTACAGAGAGCCAAAATCCGTTGGAAAAGGCGAGAATTCACTGGCGGACCTTGGGCCTACTAGACACGTTTCCATTTTTAAGGGGGGGTGGGGGAAAGGCGGGGCACTTTGGGGGGGGTCACTGCGAAGGGGATTAGAGGTGGGGAATAGAGGGAATCCGAATAGGAACCTCTGACCGCTTCGGCCGGGGCCGAGGCGAATATAACACCAAAACCCTATTCTAAATATTGAGACCCTTACACTCCAGTATCCTTATAGTATCCCTTATAGACCTCTTTAAAGGAAAGACCTACTCTAATCATTATGAGGCCCCTACATAACAGTAAACCCCATAAAGTTGGAAACCGGATTAAGGCCGAAATAGTGCTGGGATTCCCTATATATTACTCTTGAGGATGGAGGCTCATGGGTTTCCAACTTTTGGGCTTCTGCTGTACTCTAATTATTATGAGGCCCCTACATTAATCCCTCCAAAGCCGGCAAGGCGCTGGACCTTTCCTTGTCGAAGTGCTGAAGGAGCTCTGCGGGAATGCCACCGAGGGTTTGGGGTTTGGGGGTTTAGGATCTAGGACTTGTATAGGGTTTAGGATTTACGGTTTAGAATTTAGGCGACAGCGCCATCGCAGGAAGGTGCCGAACCACCGGCGCCAGCTTTGCCATTGCCACATCCGCCAGGGGACCTAACTCGGAGCCCTCAAAAGGTGGGATGAAGGTAGGTGGGATATTCCCAAATAAGAGTCCTTACACCGACTAATGAGCAGGTGGACAACGGCTTGGGACCTCGTAACTCGAAGCAGCAACCTCTTGGGGTCGTCCGGGTTCAGGGTGAAGGATTTAAGCAGTAGAGAAGAGCAGAATAGGGTAGAGTAGAGTGAGTCAAAGTGAGTAGATTGAGTAGATCAAAATGGCGCAGAGTGGAATTGCGCAGAGTCGAGTAGAGTAGAGTAGAAAGTAGGGGTTTGCTAGGAAAGAGATAGCCCTAAGGGTCCAAGTAATTACCCAAATAGTATAGGGTTTCAAGGTTCTAAAACCATTCAGAGTATGGATTTTGGGACCTAAATCCTTACTAATTCTTTGGGTACTTGGACCCTCTGGATAGAGAACTTGGAGGATCGGGGACTTAGTAACTGGTTGTTTTAGGGACTTATATGTACCATAACCCCAATTAGGGTCCTTTTTAGGGTGCTTATAAGTCTACTTACTACCTACTTACTAAGTCCCCCGACCCTCCAAGAAGGAATATTATTTCCAGGCCCGTCCAGGGCTCATGGTGCGGGGCTACATGGGTGGTTGTCAAAATTAGGGTCCCTTCTGGGGTACCCTAAATACTTAAATACTATACCAGGGGAAAAGGAGGGACCCTTAATGGGGACCCCTACCCTGTCATGGGCTATATAATAGGTATATAATAGCTATATTAAGGGTATATACCTAGGGGTCCTTGTGAAGGGTCCGTCCTTTTACCCTTGGATATTAGGTGCCGTATTATTATAGGAACCCCAAAAGGGACCCTAATTTTGACAACCCACATGGCGAAGCACATGTCTCATCTATATCTCGGAAGGCAGTTTAGGGCAGTTTAGGGTTTAGGGTTTAGTTCACATCTAAAGTCCATGAGTTGTCAAAGAAACATGGAGCGGAGCTGGACGTCGGCGAGAAGAAGTTCTAACTACCTTTAACAAAGCTGAAATATAAGACCTTCGGCGATGATGCCAAAACTCTAAATTGTGATCTCCAAACCTTATCCTAATGGATCACAACTCTAAGCCCCTGGGTTCAACCGAATCAACCCGACAGCGTGACCCTAAAGTCCAAGTCGACTAATTACCAAGGCATTATAAGCCTCTTGAAGGCTGACCCCCAATTAAACCCTGAACCCTCCGTGAACGCAGGAGCTTGGCGCGGAACAAGGTCGAGAGCTCTTCGTCATCTCCGTGATCGGAATTCAATCATCTGCAACGCCCTCAAACAATCGGGTTCAGGGTTTTGGTTTAGGGCAGTTTAGGGTTTTTGACAAACGACAGCTGAATTTGGCAGTCTGAATGCTTGTAATTATCGAGGTTCACGGCAGTCATCTCTGTACAGGTGTTTGCTTGGTTGATTTTATGATGTGCAGAGATTCAAAGCCGAGTAAGGAAACGCTAAAGCCTGAACCGTGAACAGCCATCCGGTGAGTCTACGACGGTGTTGCTTGGGAGTTGGCTTCTCTCCAACCTCTCACGTCCCAAACACTGCCACATGGGACTTTGCCAGTGAGGCTGCAAGTACCTGAATTAGGGTTACAAGTATCTATAAGACAACTACCTGATGTATAACCCAGCGTCATCTACTTTGCCCAAGTTCAACCTACAAAGGAAAACTATTGGTCATACTTGGGGTATCGATGGAGACCCTGCACCCCGAGCTGCAAAGCCACACATCCCAAAACCCGGACACAAACAACAACGCAAGGACAACACAACACACAACTAGGGGTGAGTTTCGGGTTTGAGGTTTTCAGGTTATAAGGTTTGGCGAGGTTGGGGGTTGCTCAGCTTAGAGTTAGATTGGGTTCTGAGTTCAGGCTTAGCCCCGGCTGCTTGATTGGTGGACACGACATTGAAAATTGAAAAGC
This sequence comes from Symbiodinium sp. CCMP2592, assembly GCA_905221615.1. Classification (NCBI taxonomy): domain Eukaryota; class Dinophyceae; order Suessiales; family Symbiodiniaceae; genus Symbiodinium; species Symbiodinium sp. CCMP2592. The sequence goes on from CAJNDT010001113.1 coordinate 2,020,679, forward strand.
GCCCTTCCGTCCTGAAATTCCGACTCCCCCCAAGCCGTGACCCAGAGAACCACGTAACCTAATTCATCGGTGACAACAAGGCCAAGAGCACGCTGATGAACTTTCTCTTTGGCTGTGGCTTCGCGACATCTGCTGGGCGATGTACACGAGGTGTGGAACTTGGAGATTACCCGAAGGGAACAACTGTAGGGCCCTGCGACACCGACGACCACCATAAGATCCAAATCTAGTCCGATGCCTGTGATGCAACATGATGCAGCTAATCACAAGTTTTGGGTGCAAACGAAAACGGAGTCCTGTTTTTAAAGAGAGCGTAGGTTGACTGTTCAGGGTCTATAGGGGTAGGTAGAGGTATTTGCCCCAACTTGATATCTTGCATCAACATCTTATCACTATGTCGGGACTGTATGTTAAAGCTCCATGTTGTTTAGTCTTGGCATACCTACGCTTGTATCCCGGCAGCTCAGCCAAATTCGGAGCAGAAGACAATTAGACTGCCAACATGCAGCGGAAACAGCAACACAGTCAGGCGATCACATTTCTGCTGCTGCTGCTGATGTTCTTATGAAGATTTGTCGTGCGAAGCCGTGTGCAACCCACCCTTCGGTACTGTTGAGAGAAGCGTTGTGGTCCCTGATGGTGGTTATCCAGGGATGATTCAACAGAGGATTCTCCGGACCGTACAGCGAAAAAGGGGGCCGTGGGATTAGATCCTTAATCTCAAACCAGAAAGGCAAAGCCCTGCCAGGACTTTACTGCAGCCTCATGGAATGCGAGGAGCGGACGAAGCACCGGCATGCTTTCGAACAGAGGTTTGCATAGGGATTCGTTCGGACTGATGGTCTGGCCTTTATATATATATATATATATATGTATGTATGTATGTATGTATGTATGTATGTATGTATGTATGTATGTATGTATGTATGTATGTATGTATGTATGTATATATGTGTATATATATATATATTATGAATTCTTAGACACCAAACCTTCAAGTATTCACTTTATAACCTAAACTTAAACCTTAAACCTAGACCGTATTCCCTGAAGCCCATCTGTCAAACACCCGTTCTATGATCAGAATACTGAAAACCTCATAACTTCAATAACGCGGTATTGAGCTGTCTGGGGAATCGCATATACTGCAGATTTCAGTATAAGTCGACTGCTTGAAGGTACCGTGGGACTGGAGATTTGTCATGGGCATGAGTGCAATACTCTTGGTGCCGGATCATACTTAGAGGATTCGGGGACCTCGCAAGTAGTTTGTCAGTGTCAGCAAGCTTATCTAACTTGTAGTATAGGATGATCACAGGTAGCGAATTCAGAACACTGGTAACATCCTGCTTACTAAGTCCCGCGCTCTTGCAAGCGCCCTACATCCTACCTTACCTCGGAATTGTGTGTTCGATCCTCTAAGGTGTCAAGGAGAGCCTTTGAAGGAGCTTGGAGAAGTAGTAATGCCATTCAATAGGGTGTCTGTTCTACTGTAGTCATACTGCTGATGGACAAAATCCTGCATGACCTTAAGGACCCTAAACTATGGAACTGTGGTATATTCCTTGTAACGGGTAATGCAGGGTTTTTGCCTGTCAACAGTAAGAGCCCCGTCTTAGGCTTGCAGAGCTTGCTTGAGGCCGCAGGATCCGATTCCTGAGCATTTGGGGCTTGTCGAGGTTCAGGCTCAAGCACAGGCTTTAAAGGGCCGTATCTAGGGCCGGGTTGCTATAAGGGCTCTATAAGGGTAGTGTAGGTATAGGGGCCTTCATAATTAAAATGGGTTTCGGGATAACACAAAAAGGACATCCCATGATGCACCGAAGCCCAATAAACTCTAAACCCTCAAAAATTGCGTCCCTAAGCCGCCTAAACCCTAAACCCTAAAACCCTAAACCCGATAACCCTAAAAACCCGAAATATCCCCGAAACCCTAAACCCTAAAACCAAAAAAAACTAAACCCTAAAGCATAGAAACACTAAACCCTCAACCCTAAACCCTAAACCCTAAAGCCACTTAAAAAAAAAAAAAAAAACCTAAAGCCAGGCTCCTCATCTTGGACACGGAGGGCCTGATGAGTCTGGAGGTGCCAACTAGGATGCCCAGTAGTACGGTTTAGGGATCTATAAGGGTTCCTTAAAGGGATCAAAAAGGGTTCTATAAAGGGTTTAGGGATACCGAAAATTAGGGTCACTAGGATGCCAGTAGTACCCTTATTCCCTTTTTGTAGTCCTTAGTTCCTTATAAAAGTTACCCAATACCAAAAAGAGAGGCCTTTTTATTCTTAGGTTACTGGGTATCCTAGCCCAAAATTCGCAGGTTTCTGCTGCCAGCAGTCGCTGGAGAAGTGATCCTTCAGGGTTCCTTTAATTGATCCTTAGGGGTTCCTTTAAGGGATCCTTAAGGGAAGTGATGGTACAAAGTCCACCACACTCCCAACAGTTTTAGGGTTTAGGGTTTATAGGGTTTAGGGTTTAGGGTTTATAAGGGTTTAGGGTTGAGAGCATCATCGTCATCATCATCTTTATCAGCACTGCCATGAGGGCAATGAAATTTCCTGCTCGAAATCATCACCATGACCAACGGCGACCATTGCCCCCAGGAGCTTGGCCGATACTGTATGTACTAGAACCCCTGCGAGCCCCCTAGACCCCTACTTGGAGGGTCGGGGGACTTACTAAGTATTTATTTTGAAGAGTTATAAGTACCATGACCGTGACCCTCCGAGTAAGCCAATGCCAGCTGGCGACTCACGTCCTCCCAATCTTCGGCAAAAGCCCAAAGAAAAAGCCCACTACCCCGTAATTGGGTTTGGGGCTTAGGGTTTAGGGCTTTGGGGATTATAGATGGTTTAGGCTTATATAGGGTTTAGGGCTTGGGTGTAGGGTTTAGGGGCTTGGGTGTAGAGCAGGTTCTTTATTGCCAAGGCCCCGTATAACTTGAGGTACAGGCATCCTTGGTAGTGTTCTCTGGAATCCGGGAAGCAGTCAAGTCTTCGCCACTCTGAAACCCTAAACCCTAGACAAGGCAGGGAACACCGAGCTAAATCCCGCACTCTACATTACACTTTTCTGCCTAGAGGAACTTGGCGTTAGGGGGACCAGAAACTGCCAAACGCTTTGTCTGAGGAGGGTTCAATCAAAGGGTTGTTCAAGGGTCTGTGGGGTTTCATGAGGGTGATCCCTGAGGGTCCTAGCACTTTGGGGAACCTCAAAATGCCGGATTTCTGAGACCCCTTCAAGACCCAAGGACTCTCCCTAGGAGACTCCGGACCCTCCTAAGCAGATACCTGGACCCTTACTTGGAGGGTCGGAGGACTTACTAAGTAGTTATTTTAGAGAGTTATAAGTACCATAACCCCAATTAGGGTCCCTGTTAGGGTGCTTATAGCCCTACTTATTACCTACTTACTAAGTCCCCCGACCCTCCAAGTAGGGATAAGGGGCTCTTAGAAGGAAGATGCTGGGAGAGCAGCCCATCCTACGGTTTCATGTCAAGGGGCTTTGAGCCGCAACAAATCGCAGTACGGTTGATAATACAAATCCTGCATTGCCCATAATAAGGAATATACCAGGATTCCCATACAGAATTCCTATAGTTTAGGGTCATTAAGGTAATGCAGGATTTATATCATCAACCGTAATACTCCCATGTGCACACGCTTTGTTCCGAAACAGCCCGAACAGTTTTAACCAGAAGGACGCAATTCAGAAACATGTAAGCCCCCCGTACGCCACACTGTAGCGCCTAGAACACTTATCAATCCTTAGACTTCGAGCCCTAAGGAAAGATATGCCCCAGACATAGGTCCGGAGACTCCAACGACCATTTTGGTCCTTTTAGGGAGCAAGAACAACTACCCCAACTCCGAATGGTGCATGGGTCGTCTACGGCGCATGGGGTGCACCTGAAAACCATCATCTGACGGGGCATGCTCTGCCACAGGTGGCTACCGGCCATTGTTGTCGTGTATAAACGAGAAAGTCGAGCTCAACCCTTCGGCGGGAGACACTTGCATGGCTGCCATCAGTTTGGACCCGCAACACTGGCACTGCCCGAAGCGCAGTGAGGCGTCCGGACCTTTCGTCGTCTGGGTATCAGTCCTAAATCTGCTGCGCTCACAGGATAGTTCGGCATTGGCGCTCTATCCGACTTTGGCAGCCCGGCTGCAGCGGCTCAGGAGCAAGGCACGAAAATATGGCCTCAACAGCAAGTGGTGAGGCCGGCCGGCGCGAAAGATCCCGCACACCGCCACCTAGCCTTCAGGCCACGTGGCGGTGGTGCTGGAAACTCACCATTCAAGATGGTGGGGAGGAAATCTGGTGGTGGAAATGGTGGAAGCAATGAAAGGTGAGCTGACGTGTGTTTCTTTTTTCTCTTGCATGCCTGATGGTGTGCAACAGACTGCTAAGAGCACGACCCAGCTTCCTTTGTCGAGCTGCGAAACTGTATCCATTAAGTGTCTACTGTCGGCGCCAGGACCAGTACGCCCTGAGCCTTGGGACGTATATTGGCGAATTGGAGCTACGGTTGATGGTATAAATCCTGCATTACCTTAAGGACCCTAAACTATGGGGATTATGGGATATTCCTTATTTTGGGTCACGCAGGATTTATATCATCAACCGTAGGACTGGACCCCTAGAGCCTCGCAGCGCCCCTACAAAGAAACTTGCAGTGCTAATAGGGCTTCAATCAGGGTTTTTGGGGGTTTAGGGTTTATAGGGGTTAGGGTTTATGGTTTAGGGGTTTAGGGTTTGGGGTTTAGGGGTTTAGGGTTTATGGTTTAGGGGTTTAGGGTTTAGGGCCAATAGAGCCAGAAATGCAACACCCTGAATCCTATATAGCTGTAAACACTGAGCCAAGCTCAAACCTGAAACGCCTTGAGAATCCTAAGCCTCCAAAATCCCACACACACCCTAAACCCTAAACACTGTATAATCCCTAAACCTTCTCGGCCCGAAGCCCTTCAGCGGTTTGGGGTTTCGGGGTTCCGGGATCCGTAATTACCCTAACCCTAAGGGTCCAAGCACATGATAACCATATACTCTCCCAAGCATAACTACTACATATCCTAAGCCCAAGTACCCGATCGGGTCCTTGGGACCTTAGAACCCCAATAAAGCCCTAAGAATACCCCACTCTACACCCTTATAGAACCTTCTAAGAACCCTAACTATTGGATCCTTTGGACCCTTGAAGACAGCCTTGCACCAAAAGCCCTGCAAACCCTAAGCAGGCGGATTGCCCTAAAACCCTAAACCCCATGACGCCCCCAAGCCCTAAGCACTCAATAATTACCTATACGTACTATTTTGGGGGCTCCTAATGATAATTATAGTAAACCCTACTCTAATTATTAAGGCTCCTATGTTACCCCCAAAATAGTATATGTAAAAATTTAGGCTCCTATAACCCTAAAGCCTAAACCCTAAACCCTACTCTAGTAAGCAGGCCGAAGGCGGGGGCATCTTCGATGCCCAACTGGCCTTGATGGCCATGGCATGCTCACACCTGGCCCGGCCCCTGGCTGGGTTTAGGAGGGTTTAAAGGGAACTCCAGAAAGTTGGAATATGATTATCCTAAACCCTTTATGGGTTGGTAAATTATAGGGTATCCTACCCTGAAACCATATTCCAACTTTCTGGAGTTCCCTTTAGGAGGGTTTAGAGGTTTAGGTAGGGTTTAGGGGTTGGGGGCTTAGGGTTTGCACTGCGTGTGTGTTTTTTCTGTTTTAGGGTTGAAGGTTTAGGGTTTAGATCTGGGGTTTAGGGCCTCTGGTTTTAGCCGGTGGGGGGAGGGGGGTCTTTCTTGTTTTAGAGTTTAGGGGTTTGGGGTTAGTGTCTAGGGAGTTTTTTGTTGTTAAGTTTTCGGGTTTGGAGAATTTGGGGTGGGGCGCACCCCCTGCGGTCGTTCCTGAAGAAAGAGTTGGGTTCTGGGTGTCGAGGTCAGTATTGATTTCTGAGTAATTGTTGTTCGTGGATGTCTAGAGGTAGTGATGTAGTAATCTTGAGCCAAGAAAGGACGTCAAAGCCGAAAGGCTTGTAAGTAAACACAAGCTAAACACCAAAACAAATCAATACCAATCAACCTGTTCATGAACTACCTAGAGCCCCCAACTACCTTCTGACATGTCCTAAATCCCCACTATAGAGGACCATGGGGGCTGTAGTCAAGGGCACTTCAAGGGTACTGGCTAAACTAAACCCTAAAGCCCCTAAATCCAAAACCCCTTAACCCCTTGAACCCTGAAACCCCCAGGCCCCCCTTAAAGGGAGTCAAAAGCCGCAGTTATGTGCGAACCCACAGTGAGCCCTTACTCTTTTTTAGGGTTCAGGTTCCCTTGTATATAACTCCCTTGACACCAAAAAGGGCACTCATTTTATTCCTAGGTTACTCTTAGGTCGAATCCCTAGGCCCTGAACCCTAAACCCTAAACCGTATCTGAGGTGATCATCAACCACAAAGGTGAGCTGTCCCGGCAACTGCAAGACCTACTGGAGGTGGGGGCATCCTTCCAGGGTGGTTTAGTGTTAAGCGCTTTAGGGTTTAGGTTTTAGGGCTTACCTGGACCCTAAGAAACCAACCTTTTTTGGGCTCCTTAATGTGATTTCCTTATACACGTCCTTGAAAATGTAGGTTATTTGGGGTTAAGGTAGGGTTTAGGGGTTTGGGGTTTAGGGGTCTAGGGGTCTACTTGGAGGGTCCGGGGGACTGAGCCAGGCTCCTGAAAGGGAGCCTGGAAGGGCTCAAGGGAGGGTCGGGGTACTTAGTCAGTAGGTAAGAAGTAGAGTTATAGGTACCCTAAGCGGGTTTACAGGGTTTATAGGGTTTATAGGGCTTATAGGGCTTACAGGGTTTAGGGTTTAGGGCTCAGGGCGGGCAACCCTGAACAGAGTCAGAGTGCTTACGGTGTCCCGTGGCCCTGTAAGTAAACTTTCGACCCGCAGAATGGAACCGTTACTTGGAGGCTCGGGGGACTTACTAAGTAGGTCTTTTTATGGATCCTTAAAGGGGGTTCCTTAAGGGGCTCCTTAAAGGGGGTTTAAGGTTTAGGGGTTACTTGGAGGTTCGGGGGACTTACTAAGTAGTTATTTTAGAGAGTTATAAGTACCATAACCCCAATTAGGCTCCCTTTTAAGGTACTTATAACTCTACGTCTTACCTACTTACTAAGTCCCCCGACCCTCCAAGTACGACATCCCCCATAGGACAGTGCTGGGACCATGGGGGGGAGGGTCGGGCAAGCTGGGGTGCAACCATATAAACCCCGCTATGACTAACTATTGAAAGGCTTGCTGCAAGTAGCATACCCGTACGGTTTCGGGCCAGGGATTGGGCTAGGGCATTTAAGGTTTCTGGCTTATCGAGAGATAAAACAGCACGAAGTGCAGCATCGTGTTTGTCGTCATGTCGTGACATCGCTGTTGCCGGTGGGCTGAACATTTTGTTGTTCTCCAAGGTAAAACGAGGGACCCTTAATAAGGACCCCTAGGTATATACCCTTAATATAGCTATTATATACGCATGATATAGCCCATTATAGGGTAGGGGTCCCCATTAAGGGTCCCTCGTTTTCCCCTTTGATGTTCTGCTTCAGGCTGTTTTTGCTGGTAGCCGAGATCTTCTTCCTTTGCAGATCCCTCGAGCCCCTGTGTCAGTATCGTGACCCTTGGCATAGACGGGGACAACCCTAAACCCTAAACCCCAAACCCTAAAAACCCTAAACCCCAAACCCTAAACCCTAAACCCCAAACTCCAAAGCCTAAACCCCAAATCCTGAACCCCAAGCCCTAAAAACCCTAAGCCCTACACCGATCAGGCCTGCATGCGTGGATTGTCAAGCCAAGCCCGACAAACCCAAGAAGCAACTGCGGGTTTGACCGGGAAAGTGTTCATCTTTAGGATGCTCAGTATAGGCCTTCCTTAGTATAGTTACATTATAATGGGACCCAGTATAGTCCCTATGTAATCCTTTAGGGGTTTAGGGTTTAGAGTTTAGGTTTATTTAGGGTTGAGGGTATACTAGGATGCCCCTATATTACTAGGTAGAGATTTTGGAGAGTTATAAGTACCATAACCCCAATTAGGGTCCCTTTAAGTGTACTTATAACCCTACTTATTACCTAATTACTTACTAAGTCCCCCGACCCTCCAAGTAGTGCCCTTATTCCCTTTTTTGTAGTCCTAGGTTCCTTATAAAGTTACCCTCTACGAAAGAGGGAGCCCTTTTGATTCCTAGGTCACTGGGCATCCTAGATCTGTGACCCCTGAGCCAAAAGCAACAACAGCTCGGCACCCCAAGTGCAAACCCCAAATCCTCAACCTTGGGGAAATGGAGCCCGAAAAGCAAAGCCGTTGCTGGCAGGTCTGTCTCTTTGCCATGCAGCATCTCAAGGCAACCGGTTTAGGGGTTAGGGTTGTGGCTTGGGATTTACGGGTTGGGTGCGGGTTGCAAGGTTCAGCCGTGCTTCACAATTAGAAGAGGGTCCTGAGGCAGATCGCACTAGATTGTAAAAGGGTTTAGGGTTTAGGGTTCAAGTTCTAGTCTACTTGCTAGACACCATAATAAGTATAAGGGAAGATTGTTTCCAGTTATCCAGACCTCTATGGTGTTGACCCGGGCTTGCAGCTTTTGGGTAACGGGTATGACGGTTTGGGTGTACGACAGCTCCTTTCCTGCCGGGAAGAAAAACCCGCAGCTAGGCAACAAATCGATGAACATGTTTCGGATTCCTCTCCAGCATATGCTCACTATACTTGGAGGGTCGGCGGACTTAGTAAGTAGATAAATAAGTAGAGTTATAAGTACTGTACCCTAAAAGGGACCCTAATTGGGGTTACGGTACTTATAACTCTCTAAAATAGCTACTTAGTAAGTCCCCCGACCCTCCAAGTATAGCTCACTCACATAAACTCCCTGATCCTCTGAGTAGGGCCTCGGTTTTATTGGCTCAGGGCTCAGATGGGGCTTAAGGTTTCGTTGCAGTGGGGACGAGAGTACACATCATTATAATCAGTCCTTAGAGGATCATAGGATTTAGTAGGAAAGGATATGATGATATGAGTGCTTAGAATACTGTGATGGCTGATGATAGCTGATTATACATATAGTTACCTTGCTTATCATGATCCTCTATGTATCAGTTTAAACAAGTTCTTAGACCGACCATCTGAAACAGCCCCTTGCCCTTCACGCACCCGGGCAGCCGAAATATGCTACCATGAGAGCCCAATGCCGCTGAAGTGAAGCAACATGGCATGCGGCCTGAACCCCAACCCCTGATCGACAAAGAACGCCTAGACCCTAAGCTCTAAACTCTATATCCCCTTCAGAAGCCCTTCAAGAAACCCGTGTAGGAATCCTTGACAGGAACCCGAAGCCCTTTATCCCCGGCGAGGTTTGCCGAATCCAGCCGAAGCTTCTCTTCGTTCTCCGCGACCAGCATGACAGGCGCGGAACTCAGGCCCTGAAATCTCGAATATACCTTAAATGATGATACGGTTGATGATTGATGATATAAATCCTGTATTACCTTAAGGACCTTAAGGACTATGGGAATTATGGGATATTCTTTACTATGGGTAATGCAGGATTTATATCATCAACCGTATTACGAAACCCTAAACCCTGAAACCCAAACCCTGAACCCTGGTGAAGGCCCCTATGATTTAAGGTAGGGCGCATGGAGCTCGCTGACTCAAGGGCTCTCCCTAGGAGATACCGGACCCTCCTAAGGTTATACCTGGACCCTTAGGGTAAGACCCCCAAAGCCCCGAAACCCCAAATCATCAAGCATAGTCGAGCTGCTGTTCTGCAGCTGTTTGTTTGAGCGTCCGCCACGAAGACAGGGTCCGGTTGAGGGTTTAAGTTTAATGTAGGAACCTGATTAAGAAACCTTGGGCCTTTAATCGGGTTCCTTGTATGTGAATCCTACTATTTTGGGGTTATGGGCCCAGGGTTTCTTAATCAGGTTCCTACATTAGGGCCAATCAGGTTTAGGGTGCAGGGTTTAGTAATTTAGGGGCAAAGGTTCAGGCTTACGGGGTTTATAGGTTCAGGGTTTAAGGTGCAGGGTGTGGCTTTTACTTGGGGATCTTGCAATGGTGCGAAGGGGATTTCTCTCCCCGCTTGGAGTGGGTCTCCTGAATTCTCATTTTTTCGGGTTTATGGTTCTATCCAGACCTCCAGCTTAACCCATTAGCAGTTGAGCGATAGCCATAGATGCGGTTCCCTGGTTTGCTGAGAAGTGTGTGGTCAACCTTTCCGGGAGGCCTTGAAAATTGAAAGTCATCATGCAGCTCGATTTTGGGCCGAGGGCGAACTGCTCTTCCACGGAGGTAGGCGCTTAGCACGAGCACCTACTACTTGGAGGGTCGGGGGACTTACTGAGTAGTTATTTGGAGAGTTACAAGTACCATAACCCCAATTAGGGTCCCTTTTAAGGTACTTATAACTCTACTTCTTACCTAGTTACTAAGTCCCCCGACCCTCGAAGTAGGGCACAGGACCAATTAATTCTGGCCGTGCCTAAGGACCGGCCCTACAGTTGCATGGTAAGTCCAAGGGTAAAAGGAGGGACCCTTAATAAGGACCCCTAGGTTACCATTAATATAGCTATTGTATACCCATGATATAGCCCATTAAAGGGTAGGGGTCCCCATTAAGGGTCCCTCCTTTTCCCCTTTGAGTAAGTCTAGGATATAGCACTTCAAGTTTCTATAGGGCGCATGTAGGCTCATGTGGGTGGTTGTCAAAATTAGGGCCCCCTTTCGGGTCCTTATGATAATACGGCACCTAATATTTAGGGTACCCAGAAGGGGACCATAATTTTGAAAACCACCCATGTGGAGTTTAGGGTTCATCGGCTGCATTTAGAGTTAAGGTCCTGGGGTGTGAACTGTATGAGTGTTTTGTTTTTATGGGAACCTCCCGGCCGATGTATTTAGAGTCGGACTCCAAAGAATATCCGGCACTGTTCCTTCGGATTCCTTGATAGACTTATAGTAGATAGAATGTCCCCGATACCCTGAAATCCCCCGTCTAATTCCTAAGGCCCGTAAATGACCCTAAACCCTTAACCCTACCTTAATAACCTGGACCTAGAAGACCCTGCTGGTACTTTTCTGTAGGTTCTTCTTGTGAGCCCTAATAAGGATTTTGTAGGGACACCCCACCAACAAGGTAGGTTTTGTTAGGTTCAGGTAAACCCTTTAAACCGAAAACTCTAGACCCTAAACCCTATGCATCTTAAACTCTTAACCCCGAACCCTATACATGATAAACCCGCCCTAAACCCTATACACCCTAAACCCCAAACCAATGATAAACTCCCTGGCGCTTAGTAGGGAATGGGGGAATGGATCCCTATCGTAGTCCCTATAATCCCCAATATTAGTCCCCATAACCCATTCCCCCATTCGCTACTAAGAACCACAGTAAGCCCAAATAGAGGCGAATATGCCTTAAATTATAGTAGGATCCCTTATATGATTTAAGGTATGTTCCCTTAGTTAAGGGATATTGGAGACCCCTCAACCCTAAACCTTATAGATCTCGCCGGCAGCTGGCTTAGGTCCCATGGAGTCCACGGCGATGCCCTGCGACTTATGCGCAAACACCTTTCGGAGGTCCGGCTCCCAGAGACTCCAATATCCTTTTAAAGGGATCTATAAGGGGTTCCTATAAGGGATCTATAGGGTTTTGGACATACCTTAAATCATATAAGGGATCCTACTATAATTTTAGTGTGTTTTCCTTAATTCAGGGATTAGGGGTTTTAGAGTTTAGGGGTTCAGGGTTTGAGGTCTGAGGGTGTAGGGTTTACCGTTTTGGGGGTTTAGGGTTTAGGGTTCTTTTGGGTTTACAGCTTAGGGGTCAGAGTTTTTGGGTATAGGGCTTGTGTATAGTAGGGTCTAGGGCTTCCAAGTTTCGGGCTGCGCGGGTTTAGGACTTCAGGGCTCAGGGTTTAGGATTTATTGCTGTCTCCCAAATACTAGCCTACTTGGAGGGTCGGGGGACTTAGTAAGTAGGTAAGAGGTAGAGTTATAAGTACCTTAAAAGGGAGCCTAATTGGGGTTATGGTACTTATAACTCTCTAAAATAACTACTTAGTAAGTCCCCCGACCCTCCAAGTACCGAGCTACTATCCGAGACCCAGCCATCTGATGATTTAGGTTTAGGTGGGTTGGACCTTTGAAATCCAACAAAACCCTCATAAAGACCCCTGATGGAGCCCTCATGTAATCAGAACCCTTATAGTTTATCCTGATCCTCATAGGAACCCCCAACTCCTATGACTATTCGGCCCGAAAGGAAGCCTCTATAGGTACACAAAACCTCCACCCTCGACGCCCCTAAGTCGCTTCAGGAGCCCCCGAAAAGGACCAAAAGATCCCTTAACCACCACCCGTAATACCCCTGTGGAACCTGTTGCGAGACGAAGCCCGCAACCCTAAACTCTTAAACCCCGAAGCCCAACTCTAAACCCTAAATGCCTAAACCCCACACCTTAAACCCTAAACCCCTACATCCTAAACTCCTAATAAAACCCTAAACCAAACTCCAAAACCCTAAACTTCGAAACTCCTAGACCCTAAACCCTAAATCCATGAACTTCGAAATTCCTAAACCCTCAACCCGAAACCCATAAACTTCGCAACTCCTAAACCCTAAACCTCTAAACCCTGAACCCTAAACTTCGAAACGCCTATACCTCAACCCCACGTAACCTACCTTTTTAAGGACTTATATAAAGAAATCATATTAAGGAACCCTAAAAAGGTAGGTTCCTTAGGGTCCAGGTACCCTAAACCTTTCTTCTGAAGACGACTGGAGGCTTCCAGTCACCTGCAGCTCCGCCTCGAACCCAGAGCACACATTCACTCAGAAAGGCTTGGGTTGAGGGTTTAGGGCTTTAGGGTTTAGGGCTTTAGGGTTTAGGGCTTTAGGGTTAGGGGTTTAGGGTTTAGGGCTTTAGGGTTTAGGGTTTAGGGTTTAAGGTATAGGGTATAGGGTTTATGGTTAAGGGTTTAGGGATAGGGTTTAGGGTTTAGGGTTTTCAAGGGATCTGTAAAGGTACCTTCAAGGGACCTGTAAGTTAGGATTATTTTTTGTTTTTTATTTGGGGTGGGCTTGGGGTATAGATAATTTGAGTTTAGGATTTAAGGTTTAGAGTTCAGGGTTTGTGGGTTTAGGGCTACAGGCTTTTGGCTTTAGTGCAGTTTAGGGTTAAGGGCTTTTGGATGTTTTATGTAGGGTTTCTGGGTGTAGGTTGTAGGGTTTGGGGTGATAAAGACAGAGGCCTTGCTCTTTTAGGGGACCAGCATGTATTACCTGGATTGCAGTTTACGGTGATGGGTTGCGGCAGGGCTCGAGGGCATTCTCAAACTCCAGCCCGTGGTCTAAACCCCAGTCCTTCAATCCTAATCCGGACCTCGTGAGTACCACATTTTGTTGAATTGTTCACTGAGGTTGGCCTCCCAAAACCCTGTAATTAAAAGCGTTTAGAACCTTACAAACCTTAAGACCAAATTGTAAAGCCGATCTTCACACCCCGTCAAGACCCGTTTGAATGCCGTGCAAATCCCGCCAAGTTCGGTTGAACTTACGCATCCTGCATTCCAAGACCAACCTAAAACTGGAGCATGACAAATCCGTATCTTAAAGCTTTTCAAACCCTAGGTCCTTATGCTGAACCCTCAACGCTAAAGGCTAAACACTGCACCCTAAGCACTACAACCCTAAACGCTACAACCGTAAACTTTAAACACTTCGATCCGGAACTCTGAACACTACAGTCAACCCTTAAACCCTGAACCTTGAAACGCCTAAGCCCTAAACCCCTAAACCCCATAAACCTTTAAACCCCTGAACCCGAACCCTAAACCCCCACAATCCCCTAAACCCTAAACCCTTTAACCCCTAAGCCTTCAACCCCTAAACCCTGGCTTCCCCAAACCCCGGTTGAAGTTGAGGTCTCGACGAACTGATCTCTCTGGATCCCGGCAGCAGCGTCCTTGGCTCCCTTCTTTGAAAGATATGAAAATGCTTAAAGGATCATGGGACTTAGTATCATAGGGACCCTTAGGGGGGTAGGGGGCCTTTATGCTCATCATAAGGACCTTACAAGGCCTGTTTAAGGAAGCATAGTCCCCCTTACCCCCCTAAGGGTCCCTATGATAGTAAGTAGGATAGTTCGCAGTGTAAGTAGTTAAAAGTATTTTAGTATAGTTGCTGGATTTATAATCCATTTACTAAATTGTAATCCTGGGCGAAGTTGCTTGCATTCTAGGACTGGTCACAGGCGATGTCTAACATATGTCTGCCCTGTGTTGCGCTAAAGCCGACACCCTAATGGCGTCATGTTGGGTTTCACAGGATCCATACTCATTGAGGACTGTATACGAAACTAGATCCTTCTTCCTGAAGTAAAGAGCCCTTAGGGTCCATGTGCCCTGAAGAGTTCCCTCAAGGGTTGCAATACGGGTTCTGTAAGCGTGTTAGGGTTTATCTGTTTAAGGGTTCATGTGTCCAAACAGTGTATAATTCGCCCGAAAGTGCCCACATGATATACTATGGGCCATAGAGTATATAGGTACTACTCTCAGGCCAAGGTTGGGCGCATGGACCTTTAGGGCAAGTGCAACTCGGTTGTTTGGGCACGTTCAGGTTCGTGCTTCACGTCTATCATCGATGAGTATTTGAGAGTGGGGCTTCCCACTCAAGGTTTATACAGGTGTGGTTACCCCAAGACTTATGGTAGCTGTATTCAGAATTTAGAGCTCTTGGAGTTTGGTGTTCGTGCTGGCTTTCAGCTACTTCAAGGTCTGCGGTCAGTTGGTGAAGCCTCCGCCTGAAAAACTTAATTTAAACTGGAAAGTGCCAATAATTGACCTCAAAGTAAACCCTAAACCCTAAACCCTAAAAAAGGGCCAGTAATCGACCTCAAAGCGCCAGGTAAACGACCCGAAATCCGACGCCTACAGCCTGATGTGCAGCACATACTAAATCGGAGCGCTTGCCACTACACCAACTCGAGACACCGATCCCCGGCCTACGCCCTTTAAAGCGTGAGGTGTTTTTCTGCTGCCCTCCGCCTTCGCAAGCGATTTGGAGCAACATACGGGCCGAGAGGCGCCTGCTTTGATTCCTAGGACTACGGTTTTATGTTTAGGGCGTTCAGGGTTTTGCATTTTGGCTTTTGTAGTTTCAGGATTTAAAGCATGGCTTTGTGGCTTTTGTGTTTAGGGCTTAGGGCTTTAGTGTGGGCTCGCCTTTAAGGATTAGGGCCTCTGGTTTACCAGTGGCTCAAGGGTTAGGACAAATAGTAAGGGGTCGTAACGGACTACAGTGTACCCTAGGGGTACTAACAAATTGGGGAACCTCAAACTTGAGGGTTTTTCAGACCCCACAGAGACCCAAGGACTCTCCCTGGGACATTCCGGACCCTCCTAAGGAGATACCTGACTCTTAGGGTAAACCCTAAAAGCCTAAAACCAAAAAACCCAAAACCCTAACACCCTAAACCCTAACCCCTAAAACCCTAAACCCTATACCCTAACCCTTCGGGTAGTGTTTGGGCTGCAGGTCGGGCTTTTCACGGCTTAAACTTATCTTGGGGGCACTTAGAAATAATTCTTAATCTTTCCCCAAGGGTCCAAAGGACCCAATAATCAGGTACTTCGGTCGAGGATAGTAGTTATGTAGGTTACGATGTGGGGGAGTATATGATTATTAGCTACTTGGACCCTTAGGGTTTGGTTAGTATAATCCCCAAGAAACAGCCAAAACTTAATTTTTGGCAGGGGTCTAAGTTCAGTGCACTTTTCGCAGGCTTGCGCCTGCAGCTTAGGATTTCTTTGTTGTGCCCGGAACAGCGCCGCAAATCGACTGTTGGCAGATTGTTGACGGTTGTTGTTTCGGTTCCTGCTTTTGCTCCCCTAACCCCTAAACTCCTCAACCATAAACCCTAACCCCCATGGCAGTCCTAAACCCTAAAAGGTCGGCTAAATGCCAAACTTGGATGGTCGGGGGACTTACCAATTGTCTATTCCATGGGCTTATAATTACCAGAACCCCAATTAGGATCCTTTTCTAGGGTACTTATAGCTCTACTTAGTATACCCCTACTTAGTAATTACCTACTTACTAAGTCCCCGGACCCTCCAAGAACAATCTCGTCATTGATTTCTGTCATTCTCTTGATCAGCTACATGCTGCCAAACTGCCCTGCGCTTCGTTTCTGCCTCGACGCCACGTGGAAGTGGGAACGAGGAGAAAAGGCTCACAGCGCGTGACCCTTGACTCGGTTTAACACCTGTGCGACCAGAGCTGGGCGCTCGGCTGGAAGGAGATGGCTCAACTGCAGCAAGGGCAGCTGGATGATCGCGCAGTGTGGCTGCATGCTACCGGTGCCCCACTTGCGCAAATCTGCAGGCAGAGAGTCCTGGTGCATGTGCGTGGGAATGATTCGTCAGCACGATTCACTCTCTGGTGCCTCGTGGGTTTCTGTGGCAAAAGCAGCGTGGGGCTGCGGGCACCTTTGAGCCAGAAACCCTAAACTTTAAACCCTGTGTACATAAGTAACCTTGCGCTTGATTCGTATACATATATAGAATAGGTGTATATGTTTAAATGTACAATGTACATGTATTCACACATATATGTAAATATGTGTGTGTGTGTGTACATGTGTGTATGTGTGTATGTGTGTGTATGAATAGTAATTATATATATATATATATATATGCATATGCATATACATACACTATACACACACGCACGTTGACTTATAGACCCATTTAAAGCTCCATAGGAGTGTCTTTACACGAGCATTTAGAACAAATTTCGGGTAGTGTGGCCCTTCTCTGTATATGTGACAATACATGAACATACTGTTGATGGTATAAATCCTGCATGACCCATAATAAGGCATATACCATAATTCCCATAGTTTAGGGTCCTTAAGGTAGTGCAGGATTTCTATATCATAACCCTAAACCCTAATCCCTATAGATCCCTTATAGCACCCCTATAGATCCCTTTAAAGGAACCCTAGGGATTTATATCATCAACCATATTACAGACGGGCGCAGGTGCGATGGTCCACAGGGCTGTTTGCCGAAGAGGCTTTCCGGCTCCGGCGCAAGATCTTCCGTGAGGTTCGTTCCCCAGCGGCCTTTGTTTCTGGAGTACTCTGGTGAAGGGGGCTTTGAAAGGGGCCTTTAAGGTGGACCTGCCCTAAGGGTCCAGGTATCTCCTTAGTCCGGGATGTCCTAGGGAGAATCCTTGGGTTTTTTGGGGGTCTCAGAAACCCTCAAGTTTGAGGTTCCCCAAATTTGTTAGGACCGTTTGGGTGTACCTGAAAAGAGCCCATCATGTAACAAACGTCTCTACCCTTTCCTGCCTGGTTACTTCATATCCGAGGACTTCGGAGTTGGAATCCTGAGAGTTGCGTTTAGAGGATTTGGAGGGTTTGGCTTCAGGGTCGTATGGGTTTGGAGGTTTGTTTCCCTAGCGGTCCTAACAAATTGGGGAACCTCAAAATTGAGGGTTTCTGGGACCCCAAAGAGACCCAAGGACTCTCCCTAGGAGATTCCGGACCCTCCTAAGGAGATCCCTGGACCCTTAGAGTTGTTAGGGGGCCATCTACCAACGATGGTGTATTCCTTAGTTGCGGCTTTGGGCACTCTGGGAAGAGACGCTTCTAGCTACAGTTGAGCGTGGTTTCCAAGCCCTACAGCCTTGAAGCCTTGAGACAAACTAATAAGTGAAATGCTGCAGGGCTACAGCCTTAAACCTGCGGAGTGTAATTTAGTACGTCACCTTCCCTAAAGCCTGAAACCCAGCAGCCTCCCACACTTCAGCAAAAGAAAAAAACTAAACCTTAAACCCCTTAACCCTGACCCTCCCCACAATTAAGCAAAAGACAACCCTAATCCTTACACACACTACAGTAGAAGCCAGAAAGTTGGAATATCATTATCGTAACCCCTTTAAGGTAAATTATAGGGGATCCTACCATTAGTCCATATTCCAACTTTCTGGAGTTCCCTTTAAACCCAAAGCCGTAGACCTATTCTCCAGACTAACAGTCCCAAAGGGTCCCAGGTGCTGTCATGGGGAATACTTCCCGAAATCATAATAGTAACTCCTCATAAAATAGTAACCCTACCGTCTACCATATAGGTACTTAGTACTCTGAACCCTTAACTCTCATAGTTCCCAAAAAGGAACCCCTTATGGTACCCTTAAAGGTAGGTACTTCGGTTGATGAGAAAAATCCTGCATTACCTGAATGACCCTAAAACTATGGGAATTCTGATATATTCCGAATTATGGGTAATGCAGGATTTATATCATCAACAGTATTATAGAACCCCATAGTGCCCTGAAAGGGGACCCTTGCTTCTACAGAAGCCCTTAAACCCTAAACCCTAAACCCCCAAACGAAACCCCTGAGGGGCTCCCCGGGCTTCCCTTACTTGGTTTAACCAGTTATATAATAAGGATCCTATAAGGTAACCCCAAAAAGGAACTACAATGGAGACTATAGGTAGGTACTTTGGACCCTTTGGGAGTCTCCCCAACCCGCTGCGGGGATTCCGAGGCGGATTCGCTACTCAGCTCGACGGCCCGCACCGCTTCTTCGGAACAGGCGCGTGAATGCCATGGGGAGTTCAAAGTTTCGGGTTTAGGGCTTTAGCCTTTGGAGTTTAGGGTTTAGGGTTTTCGGGTTTAGGTTTTGGGAATTTAGGGTTAGGGTTTAAAGTTTCGGGTGTTGGGCTTACTTGTGGATCCAAAAACCTAGCGCTTTAAGGCTTAAACCCTCCAATGAAGGGGTCATAACCCACCATTTTGTACGGTTTGGGGTCACAGGTAGGGTTTAGGGCTTGGGTTCAGGGTTTAGGGTTCAGGGATCAGGGCTCAGAGTGTCCAAGGGTAAAGGAGGGACCCTTAATAGGGACCCCCAGGTATATACCCTTAATATAGCCATTATATAATACCCATTATACAGCCCTAAACCCTAAACCACCCTAAACCCTGAACCCTAAATTTAAACCCTAAAAGCCCTAAACCCTAAACCCTAAGCCCATTGTAAGGTAGGGGTCCCCATTAAGGGTCCCTCCTTTTTCCCCTTTGAGAGTGTAGGGTTTAGGGTACAATTGCTCTTCATGTTTCGATCTGGGGTTCTTGTGAAGGACATGTGGACTTGCCACACAGGGACGGCAGCATTTGATCGATGATATATATATATATATATACACATACATACATACATACATACATACATACATACACAATGTATAGTTATATATACATATATACATATACATATGTTTATACATATGACATATGACCCTTTTGGTCAAGCAAGTTCATTCAATCCTTGCAGTCTTTGGGGGGGCGGTGTTTCGCGGTTCAGCGGGTTTGGGGCTCGATGTTGAGAGTTTGTAAAAGGGGCCTGAACACTTGCCGCGACATGAATAAACTACAATGTGCTGCGAAACCGTAGTCGAGTTTCGAAGGTCTCCGCACTGGAGCCCGAGAAAACCCCAGAGCCCCTCTTGCAAGTTTAAGACCCTACTTGGAGGGTCGGGGGACTCAGTAAGTAGGCAATAAGCAGCATTACCAAGTACCCTAAAAGGGACCCTAATTGGGGTTATGCTACTTGTAACTTAAGTACGGCCCCCACTCAGTAATGGTTGAATAATATTCATAATATAGATATAGTAGGACTTTAATAGTAGCCTTTTATAGACTCTTACTGTATGGGGGCCGTACCTAACTTGTAACTCTCTAAAATAACTACTTAGTAAGTCTCCCGACCCTCCAAGTACAGGAGCCCTTTCTTCTAATTCGCAAGGCCTTGCAACCCGAAAGCCTAAGCCCTATGTTAGGGTTTAGGGTTTAGGGTGGTATGGTGTCTGCCGCAGGTTGCACATGTTTTTGCTTTGTATCATGCATCCCAAAGGTTTGTGGCAACTTGGGGCCCCGTGGCAGAGACGCTATTTCCGCGCTGACATCTGAGATCCGTTGCACGATGTCTACCACACTCGCGATGAGGCAGTGTAGCCGAGAATTGGCAACCACCTGTTGTCGTTCAAGCTCTTCCTCATCTGCCTCGGTTTTACTGGCAGCGCCAATCAGTGGGGCAGCTACATGGAGGCTGTCGTGATCTACATGGAGCAGCAAGGATAGGACGCGACGTGGAGATAGTTCTGTTCATGCTTACACCGCTAAAGTTCGCGGCCAGGCTGCGTCTTCCAGTGACAGTCCGATCGTGGGAAGATCTCTACGAGGTCCTGCATGGCCGCTTGTGAGATGGACCAACAAGGCCGTAGCAGGCCTTGAATGACGGGCGCTAATTTACTTGCCAGGATTGTCTCTCGTGTGCAGTGTACAAGGAACTATCGTCGAAGACAGCACGGATGTCTTTGGGGTTGGGGTTTAAGGCTTCGGGTTGGGCTTTGTGGGTTTAGGGCTCAGGGGTTGGGTTTTAGAGGTTTAGGGCTTGGGTTTGGGGCCTAGGGCTTAGGGGTTGGGTTTTTGGCTGTTTAAGGTTTGGGTCTTTGCGTTGCGTGTTTGTGGCAAATACCACATGCAACAAGGGCTCGGATTTCAACGAGTTGCTTTGTTGGTAGAACACCTGCAAGATCCCCATAAGAGAACCACCCCTGTGATAGGAACCCTTATAGATCCTTTCAAGGAGCCTTAAAACGGGACCACCTACTGTAGTGGGATTGCCTTATAGAATTTTAAATATGAATCCCAAGAAGGAACTACTGTGGGGCCTATGGGTAATCCTTAGACCCTAAACCCTGTTTAAATCCTAAACCCTATACCCTAAACCTAAACCTTAAACCCTAAACCCCGTTTATATCCTAAACCCTAAACCCTATACCCTAAACCTAAGCCCATATTGTTACTTCTAAACCGTAAACACAATTCTACTTTAAAACTGCTCGATCCGGAGCTGCTGAACCGTATACCCTAAACCCTAAACCCTAAACCCTTATCCAACATCCTTATACAGGCAGCTCCTGAGTTTTCCACACTTCCGGACTGGTGCTTCAGCTGCAAGAAGACTGGCCGTAAACCCTTTCGGGCCTTGAGGGTTTAGGGTTGAGGGTTTAGGGATCACAAAACCTTAAACCCTAAATCCTAAAACCGGAAATCTGAAACCTAAGCTGTTCTTGTTTAAGGAAGGTATTTTGTCGAAGTGCTATGGGGCAGCAGTATAAGAATAGTTTTCCTCAAAGCCCTAGTCTGCTGATGACGGCCCCTGCACTAGCCCCCGGGAGGTTCAAGTAAGACAGGCCTGGCAACTTCAACAACAGCTACCCGGGCATGTCGAGCTGTTCATAGACACTGTGCAACATTGAACGGTGCTTGCTGCAAGATTCCCGAAAAGACCATCTCGCTACTGTTGGCAAACCGGCGGAACGAATCCAATGCAATCAAGGACGCCTGGCACCACTTCTTCCCCCAAACTGGTACAATGCATCCCGAGTTTCGAGGTGTGAATCACAGATTTGCGAAGCCTAAACCCCAGACAGCCCACTACCCCGTAGTGCAGGAATGCTGCGTTTTGTTATTTCATTGTGTTTTGCGAGGTTTTCGTGGGATTCAGTTACCCCCATATGGCGCTAAATAAGCTAAATAAGGAGTATACCCAGATCAGACGGTTTCAGGCCCTAGATATTTTAAGGCATATTCCCTAATTGGGTCTCTGGGACCCGACCTGAGGCTAGACTACTTGGAGGGTCGGGGGACTTAGGAAGTAGGTACTAAGTAGAGTAAAAAGCACCCTAGAGGGCTCTTAATTCGGGTGATGGTATTTATTAGAAGGGGGCCCCACCCTGTAATAGTGACTATAAGGTTTATATTAGGGCCATATTATATTCATATTACACCACTATTACAGGGTGTGCTTTTTTTAAGGTATGTATAACTAAATCACCGACTCTCCAAGAAAGGCATAGCCAGAAATTCAAGGGTTGGCCATCATAGAAACCACCCCTAAACCCTAAACTCTTAAACCCTATACCCTAAACCTCAAACCCTAAACCTGAGGTTTAGGGTTTAGGGTTTAGGGTTTAGGCAGGCTGATTCCCATACCCCCCCCTCTCAAAAAAATCCCAAAGCCCTAAACCCTCTAAGGCCCTTAGACCGCCCGAAACCCTAAATCATCCTAAGTCTAAGCCATCCGAAACAGCCTTGTCCTTGTTCATGGTTCCCCCAAAAGAATAAACAGACCGGCTAGTAGACCTTCTTAAATCATTCCTACTAAGGGATATAGGTATAGGGCTCTGTCTATTATTTCTAAAAGGACAAGGGTGTCCGAAACCCTGAAACTCAAACCATCCTATACCAGGATGTTCAGTGGTGCACTTTGTTACTTTCAGGTTTCTGGGTTCCTATTATATAATAAGAAGCCTAAGCAAGTATATACTTTTTCCCAGTGGGTCACTGAACAGCCTTGTATATAAACCCTAACCCTGAGGGTCCCCTAACACTTTGAGGAACCTCAAAATGCAGGATCCCTGAAGCCCCAACGAGACCCAAGGGCTCTTTCTGGGAGATTCCGAATCCTAAGGAGATACCTGGACCCTTAGGGTCGACCCTATATTATTATTACTATGATTATATTTATTACAATTCCCTAAGGGTCCAGGTATCTCCTTACGAGGGTCCGGAATGTCCTAGGGAGAGTCCTTGGGTCTCTTTGGGGTCTCAGAAACCCTCAATTCTGAGGTTCCCCAATTTGTTAGGACCCTTAGGGTTATGAATAACATTGTGACTATTATTACTATTATTACTATTGTTATTATTATTATTATTACTATTATTACTATTGTTATTACCTAAACCTACCCGAACGCCTACCTAAACCCTCAGCCGGATCTTACACACCCGAGGTGTCTTCACGCGATGTCAGTGTGGCGGGTGCTCGATCGCTACGGCGGGGAGCCCGAGCTTCGCGTGTATAGGGCAGGCCAAGAGAAGCTACTAGGGTTTAGGGTTTAGGGGTTTAGGGTTTAGGGTAGAGGGGCCATATACAATACAACTATGGAATGAGGTCTTCAAATCCATAATAGGGATGGTCTTTTGGTACCGAATTAATTGCGTAATGGTAGTGTGTGTGGACCCTCTGCGCAATCTAGGGTTTTAGGGTCTGTAGGGTTTGGGGTTCAGGGTTCAGGGTTCAGATGTTCAGGGTTTGGGGTTCAAGGTTGAGCGTTCGGGGTTATGGGTCCATGCAGAGTTTAGGGTTCGGGGTTGAGGATCTAGGGTGTAGGGGACAGTCTTTAGTAAACATACCACCTTAAGCCCTGAACCGTGGGATCCTAACATTCCAAGCCCCAAACCCTAAATACTAGGATCCTAGAAAAACTTATAACCCTGGTTCTTACGCACCTAAGCCAATTAAACTCGATGGAATTCGATTTAGAGTGACTTCCCTAAGGGTCCTAACAAATTGGGGAACCTCAAAATCGAGGGTTTCTGAGACCCCAAAGAGACCCAAGGACTCTCCCTAGGACATTCCGGACCCTCCTAAGGAGATACCTGGACCCTTGGGTACGCACCTAAGCCTGTTGAACTCTATGGAGTTCGATTTAGAGTGACTTACGGGTCTGGCATCCGGGGTATGCCAGAAGCCAAAGAGCAATAGTCTTTGTATAAACCCTACTATAAGGTTAGATGGCCCATGGGAGAGATTTTAATGCTTTGGCTTTATAATGATTATATATATATATATATATAAATATTTATATTTATTTCAGAAAGATCGAACTGTTTTGGGCCCGGTTGTTGAAGAAAAGAGTACGTAGAAGTCTAGGGACCCTACGCCCCTAAATCCAAAACGCCAAAAATCCTAAACTCTTAGGTCCGCTTAGGGTTTAGGGTTTAGAAGGGGCCCCCACCCCGTAATAGTGACTATAAGGATCATATTAGGGCCCTATTGTATTCCTATTATACTATTATACCGCTATTACAGGGTGGGTGGGGGCCCTTCTAAGGTTTAGGGTTTAGAGTCCCCAGCCCAGGCCTATATACGACCTGGGATGGATTGGACAAAAAAAATCCCAATTGGTATTGGCCTTGAACTAAAGCAGATAACTGTAGAGACAATTTTGTAGTTTAGGATTTAGGGGGTCGAATACTCCTGATTTAAGATGTTTCGGCTGCTAAGGGTTTAGGGTACGGTATCTTCTTTTTGCAGGGCTTTATGGTTTTTCGCTCTTGAGGACCCCTAAACCCTACACCCCAAACCCTAAACCCCTAAACCCCTGAACTCTAAACCCTACACCCCTAAACCCTAACCCCTAAACCCTTAAGCCTTGGACCCTACACCCTACACCCGCACTTGAGGACCCAACCTGCTCCACTACAAGACCATCCAGGAGATCGAGCTGCAGCGTGAGATAGAGGACGGTCGCTTCTGTGGATTCTTTAACACCGGTCTGCCCCTGGGTCCAAGTTTAGGGTTTAGGGTTAGGGCTTAGGCTACTTAGGGTTTAGGGGTTAGGGTGTATGGGGTTTATAGGGTTTAGGGTTTATAGGGCTGCTAGGATACTCTGGGCGGTGAAGGATGGAGGGGTTTAGTTAGTTTGGCTTTATGTGGTTTCGGGTTTCGAAGGGTAAAAGGAGGGACCCTTGATAAGGACCCCTAGGTAGATACCCTGAATATAGCTATTATATACCCATTATATAGCCCATTATAGGGTAGGGGTCCCCATTGAGGGTCCCTCCTTTTCTAAACCTTAAACCCTAAACCCTTTGTGGGTTGTCCCTACGCCAGATCACTGGTTCCGAGTCTTCTCTGGCTGTGAACTTCCCTAAGGGTCCGGAATGTCCTAGGGAGAGTCCTTGGGTCTCTTTGGGGTCTCAGGAACCCTACATTTTGAGGTTCCCCAAAGTGTTAGGACCCTTACGGTAGAGTCTTCTGTGGCTGTGGAATTGGGTTTCTGCTGTGTACACCTGGCTTAATGATGGCCTTGACTGTGTAGTTTCCTGAGATCCGGAAAGGTATGTTGTAGGGTCAGCAAGCATTTGCATGAGGCCTGCAGTGTCCAGGGCTTAGACGTTTTGGGTGTGGCGTGGCGCCACGGCGTAGGCGTACATGATCATGGGAGGCGATTTCTTCAAGCACTTGCTCTGTTTGGATGCATGTTACAATTTCAAACCTTAGAGCCAAATTCCATAAACCATGTTTTCTTAAATTCTGACCCGGGTGACAGGTCGCCACACCCTTGGCTCAAAAGTCCTAAGTCTAGAGTTCGAAGGTTTGAGGATTGGAGTAACTAGGCTATATGTGGATCTTCATGCAGGGGAAGCCGCAAGCAGGGGTAAGGAAGATAACAGCATCAGCTACAGTCGACTTGCTATGTCTCCTAAGTCGCTAAGTGTCCCTTTAGCCTGCGCCCTTTTGGATAAACTCTTAAAGCACAGGGAACCCAAGAGCCCACGAAGCTGAATCCCTCCTAACCCCCAGTCCCCTGCAGCGCCTGTCCCTGAGCCACTACTCTCCAATCTCTAAACGTGAGTTTCCGAGAAGTAGGGGGTACCTTATTTGTGGGGTCCTCATAGTAAGGATCCTACCATTTAGGGTACTATATTCGGGTCCCCTACTTTCGGAAACTCCCAAACCCTCAACCCTAACATGTAGGCCCTAAACCCTGAACCCTTAAACCCTGCTCCTCTTTTGTGAGATCCGGCCCCTGTTTCAATGCCTCCGATTAACTATTGTGGTTGTTTTGAAATGAGGTAGTTTAAATAGTGGGGTGCTCTTTGTGTGTGTGGTCGGGTCCAAAGGCTCCTCAACTTCTGGGGTTTCGGACGCTAGTGCAGACGGAAAAGAGCCCGTAAAAACACAAAAAACAAAAACCCTTAAACCCTAATACCACGGGCATTCAGGAGACAGCGAAGCAGATCTCTTCCCAGCTGGTTCGCAGCAAGGGCGGGCTGTCGGAACAGTGCCAGGCACTGCTTTTGGGGAAGACAGCGGGTTCGGGGATTTCCCCTTTCAGGGCTCTTTTAAAGGGATCTAAAAGGGTTCTTTAAATGGTTTAGGGTTTAGAGTTTCCGAGAAAATTAGGGATACTTTAGCGGGGGGTCCCTATTGCAAGGATCCTACGGGTACTATATTAGGCCTACTTCGGGATCACCTGGGGATGCAAAAAGGTTTAGGCTTTGGGGGCTTTTGGGGGCTTTTAGGGGTTTTAGGGGTTTATAGGTTTAGGGCATAAGGGTCCTAACAGATTGAGGAACCTTAAAATGTAAGATTCCTCAAGCCCCGACGAGACCCAAGGGCTCTCCCTAGGACATTCCGGACCCTCCTGAGGAGATACCTGGACCCTTAGGGTAGGGATGATTAAGCGTTCTAAGGGTAAGGGTGGTGGCTGTGCTATTCATGTTTTAGGGTTCAGGGAAGAAGAGCTGTGCATAAGTCTTGGAGGGTTTTAGGGTTCGGCATGATAATTCGTTAATTAGCTTAATATGGGAGTTTCCGAAAATTAAGGGTACCAAACTTTGGGGTCCTTACAACAAAGATCCTACTACTCAGGATACGATATTAGGGTCCCCTGTTTTCGGAAACTCCCATATGTGGTTCAGGATTGATTGGGCCTCTAGGGCTTTTAGGGTTCGGGGATTACTTGGTGCCATGCCTTACTTGGAGGGTCGGGGGACTTAGTAACTAGGTAATAAGTAGAGCTATAAGTACCTGAATTAAAAGGGACCCTAATTGGGGCTATGGTACTTATAACTCTCCCAAATAACTACTTAGTGAGTCCCCCGACCCTCCAAGTATTCACAGCCTACTGTCAGCAGTTCGACGAAAACCAGCACCAACTGAACACTCGGCTTTTGACTGCCGCTGGGGGACGTGCATGCCATCATTGTTTGGGTTCTTATCCCTTCGCTCAATCTCATTTGTGGCCGGCCCAGGTACAGAGTTTTCGCAGCATGTGAAAAGAGTGGGATGGTCATGGGACCGACGCAAGAAACATGCTAGTAGAGTAGGTAACCTTTAAAATTTTCTGATTTTGTAATCACGTGTTTAATCCCAAAGGTTAATCTTGAGCTTCCCTGGAATACTAGACAAGCCAAGACTCATCGCAAGAAGAAAGCAACAGAGAGCGGGCGCGTTTTCTTCATTGACCTTTTGGGCTGTGTTGGTCGTCTCAGTGCTGGAACCCACCTATACTCTCCATTGTAGTTTCTTTTTTTAGTTATCCAATT
Source organism: Symbiodinium sp. CCMP2592 (assembly GCA_905221615.1). Taxonomy (NCBI): domain Eukaryota; class Dinophyceae; order Suessiales; family Symbiodiniaceae; genus Symbiodinium; species Symbiodinium sp. CCMP2592. Next base: position 2,047,930 of record CAJNDT010001113.1, read on the forward strand.
TTGTGGTTAGGACCCTATAATAGAGTTTTTCGTTAACCAGACAAAGGAACTACAATGGAGACTACAGGCAACTTTGACACGGAGATTGCAATTTGCGTCGACAGGGCGCCAACCCAATTTCAATCTCGATTCAAAGGACATGCTGCAACCCCAAAATGGGGGATGCCTCCCCAAATCCTGATAGGAATATATGGAAACACTACTACACTCTACTGTATAGGTACCTTGCACCCTCGGGGAATGGAATCAGGAAAGTTGCCAGCGCATTTGCTTGGAGTCTAATCACGCTGCCGAAGCATTGGGGGTTCGGAGAGCTGAGCATGTAGGGTAAAAGCCAGAAAGTTGGAATATGATTATCCTGAACCCTTCTATGGTAAATTATAGGGTATCCTACCCTGAAACCATATTCAAACTTTCTGGAGTTCCCTGTAGATTGTTTTAGTCACGCATTGTCTGTTCGGGAGCGTGCTGGGCTTAGTGCTTGCTTCACGGGTCGTGTTACGGTAATGGGACACCAACCATAAGAGATTCCTGCCGAGAAGAGCACTAAGGTCTTGGACAACGGTTCGTGGTTTAGCGAAAAGACACGCAAAGCGATTCGCAATGCAGGATTTAGGGGACCAGGGCTGGTCAGTACCTGTATGTTAATGTTACACATAGAGGTCTAGTTACCCTTTGTTGAGGTATTCTCGCTTTATCTGTATATGGAAGCCGGAACATGCAGGGGTTATAGCCTTTGCTGCTTAAATCCATCCCCCGATCCCGCCTGCAGGGATCTGAGTCTGTTTGTCCCGGAACATGAATAACACTCACAACCCAAATTCAATCTCTCAAAGGGTCCAAGGTACATATATAGTAGAATGTAGGGTTTCCATACTAGGAACAGCTATTATGATTTGGGGAAGTATTCCCCATAACAGTACTAAGGACCCTTTGGGTCTGTAAATCCAGCGCCCCAGAGATGAGCATTCGGGAAGCACTGACCTCGAACCGTCAGAAGAAACGCAGCAAAGTGTAGCATAACGGTTTAGGGTTTTTGGGTTTTAGGGTTTCGAAGTCAGTATCAATGAATCAAGAAGAGGCTCAGAAATGCTGAACTTTCACGCCCCGAAATGCAACCTACCAGTTGAGTGTTTGATGTTCAAGGCTTTGGTGTGTGTGTGTATATATATATATATATATATATATGTAATGCAAGCGCAGCCTCCACTAGTAAACATTCAGGTGCCAATGTAGATTCAGGATTTTGTATGTTTAAGAAGGGCTCATCATCTTAAGACTCTGAAAGGCTAGGCTTATCTTCTAGGATGCCCAGTAGCACCCTTATTCCCTTTTTGTAGCCCTAGGTGCCCAATACCAAAAAGGCAGCCCTTTTTATTCCTAGGTTGCTGGGCATCCTAGTCTAAGACATAAAAGTCAGGGCTTATCTAACCCTACGGGTCCAAGTACCTAATAATCATATACTCTCCTAAATATTGAGCTACATAACTACTATCCTAAACCCAAGTGCCTAATGATTGGGTCCTTTGAACCCTAAAACCCCAATATAACCCGAATACCGACCCCTTATAGAACCCTTTTTGGAACCTTCTAGGAACCCTAATTATTGCCCTAAACCCTAAACCCCGAGACATCTACCCCTAACCCTAACTATTGCGTCCTTTGGACCCTTAGAGTAAGACATAAAAGCACGGCGAGGCCCTGTTGGCTTCTTCCACCAAGCGGCTGAGCGACGGCGAGAGCGGCAATCTCGTCGATGGCGAGTTCAGGTTGGGGCTAAGGGTTTACCTTAACCCTGAATAACCTACCCTTTTTTAGGGTTCCCTATTACGGCTTCCTTCTATCAGTCCTTAAAAAGGTAGGTTCTTCAGTGTTAAGGTAGGGTTTTGGATAGTAGAGAGTTCATAACATTGCTGACGGCGTTTATGGTTGTTGTACCAGGGTGTTGATAGGATCTGCTAAACCCTAAACCCTAAACCCTAAACCCTAAACCAGTTTAGGGCTTCTGGACCTGCGGTTTTCAGTTCTCAACACGGCTTCGTAGGGTTTTGCCTGCTGCTGCGGGCTTTGTACCCTTGTCGGCTCTTCATTGAGAGTTCTCTGACCCTATACCCTAAATCGCAAAACCTAAGCCCCAACCCCGAACCCGAAACCCTAAACCCTAAACCCCTAAACCCTGAACCCCAAACCCGAAACGAGTTGTCTAGAATTCTGGGAAGCCGCCGAGTACCGTACCTGCACATTGCTTATATGAGAGTTTCCGAACATCAGGGGTACCTCATTTGGGGGTCCTTATAAGAAGGATCCTACTATTTAGGGTACTATATTAGGGTCCACTATCTTCGGAAGCTCCCATATAGCCTTCCTCCCAAAACTCCATGCAAAGATCCGACCCACCTCCTGAATCGCAGGGTTTAAGATTTGGGGTTTTAGGGTTTCGGGGCATTTAGGGTTTACGGTTTTCTTGGTCTAGGAGCGTAGGGTTTAGGACTGCTATAACGACTTGGAATCATATGCAGGTCGTCCTTGCAAGCCATTCTGGAGAGCTTCGACAAGCTGCTTGGTCCTAACAAGCCCTAAAGGGTTCAAAGGATCTAATCTAATCAGCAATTAAGTACAGGAACCCTGCCATTGCATCCGTACCCCTAAAACCGAAAGCCTAGTCCCAACAAGCCCTGAGCCCTTAACTCTACTTGGAGGGTCGGGGGACTTAGTAAGTAGGTCCGGCAGTAAGTAGAGTTGAAAGTACCCTAAAAGGGATCCTAGTTGGGGTTATGGTTCTTATAACCCTAAAAGCTAGCTACTTAGGCAAGTCCCCCGACCCTCGAAGTACATCCCAAACCCTAAACCCCTAAACCCTAAACCCCTAGACATTTGGAGTTTTAAAGCCCCGAGCCCTCTTAACCCAAGGGGTCTGAGACTCTGGGCGTCTTACACAGAGGCCCGGACAGCCGCTACGTTCCTTAAGGAGGAAATGTACCAAAACCCCTCAACCCTAAACCCCAAAACCTTTTAAACCCATCTGAACCCTCTAAAACCCCAACACCCCTAAAAAGTCCCTGAAACCCCAAAACCCTAAACCCCCTAAACCCATATAAACCCTCTCCTAAAACATCCCAGGAGGGCCAAGGCGGAGCTCGAAAAACATCTCCAAAGTCGCAGGTCGAAGCTACCCGAGGCGCGCTGGGGAGCTTCTTTTTTTTTTGCGCCTTTTTTGTTTTTTTGAGACTTTTCCATGGGATTTTGGGATTTAGGGAACACACTTTAGGGTCTGGGGTTTTAGGGTTTAGGGTTTATAGGGTTTAGGGGTATAGGTTTTTCGGGTTTAGGCTCTTCCTCTCCTCTGGTTTTTGGTGCCCTAAGACTCCAAATTGGCCAAAGGAGGTATTATTTATCGATCTTAGACCCCAAAGTAGGAACTATTTGTATACTCGGAGTCTCAGGGGTGGGTCAATTAAGTGTAAGTTTTCCTCGGTCGGGCTTGAGTCATTGAGGGTTGTTTTTGGGTTTTGATGCGGTATGTATGGTCCTGCAAGTGCCCTCCGACATGCAGATGCACAGAAAGAACCCTAAAAGCCTTACAACCCTATAACCCTGAACCCCTAAACCCTAAATCCTAAACCCCAAACCCTAAACCCCTAAAGGAAAAAAACCTAAACCCCTAAACCCTATACCCCTAAACCCTAAACATTCAGAGGCACAGAAAGAGGAGGCGAGGCGGAAGCTCACGACGCCCATCGAGTACCAGGCAAGCGCATCCCGAATGAGTTGCGAAGCCGAAGTCCCCTGAGTTTACGACTTGAAATGCCTACAAACACTACTCTAGGGGCCGTTTAGGGTTTAGGGCTTCCATAATAACCTATACTATTTTGATGGGACTGGTCATATTTGTAGTATAATGGCTCCCCAAATCCTGCTCGAATCACTAGGGCCCCTATATGATGTTCCGGAAATCCAGACTCTGTGCATCAAATCATACTAAATCCAAATCGAAACCTAGCCCGGAATGTACAAGGCTGATGCTCGGGTGTTCGCAGCAGGTGTTATCCAATTCACGGTGCACTACCTGCCCACTAGCTATGCACGTGACGGTGCCTGAGATTTCCCTTTGTTTGCAGTTGCGTGTGCGTCTACGAGTATATGTGGATACACGCATATGTACGCATCTGTACTCTTGCGTCGCATCTGACATACCCAAAGACTCCAAATTGCCCAAAGTAGGTATTATTTACATGCCCAGAGAGTCCAATCTCCCATACAATTGAAGAACAGACCTTAAGTCATATGAGGGATACGACTATAATAGTTCCCGTAATCCCTAAACCCTAAACCCTAATAACAATGTATATTCCTCAATTTGGGGATCGCGGAGTCTCTGGGTGATGTACTGTACCGTTTTGGTGGTTGGGTTTCTTAGTCTGGGGTCTGATCCCAAGGTATCCGAAAAATCTCTAAGGGCGCATGTACCAGATAGCTTAGTAGATTTTGGCCATATAAAGTAGTCACCATCTCGGTACATATATATTATCTGGTACATGGACCCTGATTTATGAAATAAGCGAAATTGCGCAGACTATCTGTTGGGTCGGGTCTGGGGCCCTCAAAGCTCATTTCCTGAGCATCGACATGTCATTCAGGGCCTTAGTATTATGGTTACTTATTAGCTATTCGTATTACCATTAATAATGTCCTTACTACTACTACTACTACTACTACTACTACTACTACTACTACTACTACTACTACTACTACTACTACTACGACTATCATTATTGTTACTACTATTACTATCATTGGTTTCTTCCTGAATATAGGGGTGTTGGGCACTGTCTGGGTTCCAGTACCTGGGCGCCAGACCCCAAACAGAAGCCAGAGAGTCAGAGAGCCCAATACCCGGGGTACTGCCCCCCACACAGTCGATCTTGGGGTCCTACTGTTGATGATATACATCCTGCATTACCCATAATAAGGAATATACCATAATTCTCATATGCAGGATTTCTATCATCAACCGTGTCAAGGGCGATGTTTGATCAATTGTACTATCCATATTATCCAACTGTTACAGAGTGGGAGTAGTTGTATTAGGGGTTCTATTAAGGGGGCGATGTTTGGTTATATTATCCAACTGTTACAGAGTGGGGGCAGTACCCAAAACATACCTTAATCACTCGTCTAAGGGTCCAAGTACCATTGGACACTTAGGGTTAGCTCATACTTTTGGGACCCTCATAATTGCAACACTACAAGCCAGATTGCGTAACTAAGGGGCTTAGGGTTTTGCGCTTCCGAAGCCATCCAGGGCGAACTCACGCGATACACGTGGTCGCTGTGCTTGGCTGACGCTACGGATCGAGACCAACTGAGGGCGCTGAAGGCTCGTTGTGTTTCGTTAGCTTTGCTTTTGGCCGAATATAGCTATCGATGTTATTCTTTATTTGCTTATTCTCATAGCCTGACTATGTAGGCCATAATTAAGTCTATAATCCCTACTCTAATCTTTCAGGCCGCAACATTAATACTGCTGGTCAGATTTGACTTACTTATACTAAAGGCTCCTGGCGCGTTAGTTTGATTGTGCCTGGTCTAGTTTCCAGAGTATAGGGCTACAGATTTACAGCGCAATTCACGCCTTGAAGGCTTGTGTTTGTTTTACGGAGTTGGGGTTTAAGAGGTTTAGGGTTCAGTGTTTTGCCAGAACAAAGCATCAACCATCAATACTTCAAAGAGCACGGCTGCTGTATGCTGTGTATTTGGTAGGTCTTCCCACCACAGTCGAATCTATGGCAAAGGCTTGTTCCAGTCAGATGCACAACACCCGAAGAACGATTATGACTGAACAGCTGTGGTGACTTACCAGTTCAAAACTAGCTTGAGGCCCTACCTTAACCCTGAAGAACCTACCTTTTTAGGGCTCCTTATTATAGTTTCCTTATATAAGTCCTTTAAAAAGGTAGGATCCTCAGGGTTAAGGTAAGACCCTAGGAGTCCTTCTCCTTTCCCTTGTGCCACACTGGGGCCTTCCGAGCAGAGCACACAGTCTAACAGTCTAAAGCACTAAGGCACAGCCTTGTCCTTTTTCATGGTTCCACCAAAAGAATAAACAGACCGGCCAGTACACCTTCTTGAATTATTCCTACTAAGGGATATAGGTATAGGGCTCTGTCTATTATTTCTAAAAGGACAAGGGTGCACTAAGGCACATGTGCCTGATGGATCCTTCTCCATGCCTTGTCGCTGTCATCCGAAGCTTCGTAACGAACGCTCCGACTAATTTAGGATATTTAGGTGCATTTGTTAGTGTTTATGGTTTACTGAGCTTAGGGTTTATTTAAACCCTATAGGATGATTCGGTGCATTTTTTAGTGTTTACGGTTTACATAGGGAGTTTAGGGTTTAGGGTCTTCGAATTCGTGGTTGGCAGGACCTAGAATTGCGTAGCGGATGCCAGAGCTATACTGGGAGAGTCAAAGGACATAGTAAGTAGGTATCCTAAGGCTCTAAGGACTCATATTTTCAGGCTTTGGGGCCCAAAGACCATACTATAGAAGGCTTTTCGGCCTTTTTAGCCTTAGGGGTAATAAGTAGAGTTACCAAGTACCCTAGAAGGGATCCAAATTTGGGTTAATTATGGTACTTATAGCTCTATATACAATAACTACTTAATAAGTCCCCCGACCCTCCAAGTGGAGTTATCCTCATCGTATGTCGATTACTGTGGAAGTTGGACTGCTCAGTGGCAAGGCAGCCATCGTGGAAGCCGGCTTGGATGAACTAATCGGGACCCTCAAACGTCGGGCACAGACCGCACTTGACGTCGGAAGAGGACGCCTGCTGGATGCCTCTGGAAGAGTTCTGGATGTACGCAAGTCGATCAAGCATGCCAGGCTGCAGGACCGCGGCTTTCTCACCTTTCATATAAACAGAGTTCAAGTTCAAGCCACTGGCAGTGCTTTTGCAGCCATTCTTGGCGATGGATCGGTCGTGACCTGGGGTGATGAAAGCCATGGCGGTGACAGTAGTGCTGTGCAGGATCAGCTAAAGGATGTGCAGCAGATCCAAGCCATGACGCGCAGCGGCACCATCAACAGCGGGTTTGCTGCCTTTCTTAGCGACGGGTCGGTTGTGACCTGGGGCTATGTCGACAGCAAAGCTGTGCGGACATGTTTGAAGAATGTGCGGCAGATCCAAACCACAAAAGGCATTTTTAGGGGTGCTTGTGCTGCCATTCTTGACGATGGATCCGTCGTGGCTTGGGGTGAAGCCCAGGAGGGTGGTGACTGCAGTGCTGTGCAGGATCAGCTCAAGAATGTGCAGCAGATCCAGGCCTCTTTCTGCGCTTTTGCTGCCGTTCTTGGCGATGGATCCGTCGTGACATGGGGTAATGCTCAGTTTGGTGGTGACAGTGGTGCTGTGCGGGATCAGCTGAAGGATGTGCAGCAGATCCAAGCGTCTTTCTTTGCTTTTGCAGCTATACGTAGCGACGGATCGGTTGTGACTTGGGGTTCTGCAAGAGCTGGTGGCGACAGTAGCGCTGTGCAGGATCAGCTGAAGAATGTGCAGCAGATCCAAGCCTCTGGCGGCGCTTTTGCTGCCATTCTTCTCGACGGCTCTGTCGTGACCTGGGGTGATGCTCAGTTTGGCGGGGACAGTCGTGCTGTGGGGGACAGGCTGACGCACGTGCGGCAGATCCAAGCCACAAAAGGATTTGATATGGGTGCGTTTGCTGGCATTCTTGACGATGGATCCGTCGTGGCCTGGGGTGATGCTCTCCGCGGTGGTGACAGCAGTGCTGTGCAGGAACAGCTGAAGCATGTGCAGCAGATCCAAACCTCGAACTTTGCTTTTGCAGCGATTCGTGGCGACGGATCGGTTGTGACCTGGGGTTCTGCAAGCCATGGTGGCGACAGTAGCACTGTGCAGGATCAGCTGAAGGATGTGCAGCAGATCCAAGCTTCGAGCTTTGCTTTTGCAGCCATCCGTAGCGACGGATCGGTTGTGACCTGGGGTTCTGCAAGCCATGGTGGCAACAGTAGTTCTGTGCAGGATCAGCTCAAGAACGTGCAGCAGATCCAAGCCTCTTTCGGCGCTTTTGCTGCCATTCTTGGCGACGGCTCTGTCGTGACCTGGGGTGATGTTCAGTTTGGTTGTGACAGTAGTGCTGTGCGAGATCAGCTCAAGAATGTGTAGCAGATCCTAGTCCCGTTGCAGTAATTAGATTCGCTGCAGTGCATGATCAGCTGAAGATATCTTTCGACGCTTACCCTAGCAGCCGCCCAAACCGAAAGCAATTTCAAGATTCCGACATTAAACTGGGCTTGAGAGTACCATACTTTAGTACTTTCTCTGGAACTTGCTACTTAACGGGAGCTATTACGAAGTAACAGTCTCTACGTGTTTCTCCTTGTTTACTTCAAAGCCCAGTGAAGTGCCGACGAGTGAACGGGAACAAGTGGGTCCGTGCCCAGCCAGAGTCAGATTTCTTCTGAGGTTTAGGGTTTAATTAGGGTTAAGGGAGTTGGCACCTTTGTTGGAGGCGGGGTGGCAGTATCCAAGTATCCCAGCAGTGCTCTGTCCCCCTGCTAAAAGCCGAACAGTAGGATGATACCCTTAATATTGAGGGGCTACTGGGGGACCAACACAGTAGCCGAGTAGGTAACCTTGAACCTTTTGTGGGCTTATATAATCCTACCATTATTGGAAAGGTTAACCTTGTTTTGGCTAGGGTTCTCAGCCACAAAGTTCAGAGAGCGACCCCCCTCTTACCTTCAGAGGCTGAGCGGTTTCTTTCCAAGGCCCGCCAAACCACGCCGGCATAGACCCCGAACAGTCAATATGCCCAATAGCCAGTACGTGGAGGGTCGGGGGACTTACTGTGTACTTACTTGAAAGTACCATAACCCCAATTAGGATGCCTTTTAGGGTACTTATAACTCTACTTTACTACCTACATACTAAGTCTCCCGACCCTCCCTTGCAGATCCTCTTATCGTCCCCTTATAGATCCCTTTAAAGAGCCCTGTAAGGAACCCCTTTATCCTCCAAGTAGGGTTTTCGGGTTTAGGGTCATTCAACAGCAGTTCTATGAGGATGCTTTCTCGGTAGTCTAGATGGGAGTTTCCGAGAATTAGGGGCACCTTATTTTTGGGGTCCTTATGGTAAGGATCCTACTATTCAGGGTACTATATCAGGGTCCGCCATTTTCGGAAACTCCCAGATAGAGCTTGAACCTTTAACCCGGAAGCCTCCACAAGAAGCCCGAAAGCCACTTTATTCCAGATGCAAGCTATCGATTAACAATGTATACCCTCCTGCACCAAACAAGGCACCCCATTAAAGGTTACTCCCAAGAAGAATTGAACTTGCAAGTTAACCCTTGGATCTAAATTAAACCCTGATCACAATTAGGCTTATCGTGTTGGGTTTAGCGCTACGTCCCATAGTAAACCCCAAAACCCTAAAGCCCTAAACACCCATGACCCTACAGATCGCAAAGCCTAAAAGGGTTTAGAGGTTAAGGTTTATAGGGCTTAGGGTTCAAGGTTTAGCTAACCATTGATATTATGGGAGCTAAGGAGCCAGGGATGGTGATAATCCCTATCAAATAAGGAGCTAAAGAGCCAAGGGAACCCGCAAAACCACTGGTTAGTTAGGGCTTAGAGTTAAAACCCATTATGCAGCCGCAGGTCCATTTCAAGACCACGATCGAACACCTCTGGGAGGTCGGTGATATGTGCAAACTAGCGGAGAGTTTGAGATTTAGGGTTTAAGGGTTAAGGTTTCGGGTCGGGGGTTTAGGGTTAAGGGTTTAGGGTGAGAACTACAGGGGCCTGAATGACTGGAGTTTCTACGGAGTTTTAACACTAAGCCCTTTTCCATCTTTTATGGCCCTATAGTACTCTTCTCACAAAACAAGTCCTTCAAGGGAAATGTAAAGCCAACCAGTCAAAGACTTTAAGTTTGCACCCTTAACGTTTGTAACCCTAGGTTTGGGGTCCCAAATACCCCTGTTAAGGGCCATATTCCATGGTTTAGGGACGCAAACCCAAGGGTACAAACCCTCGGGGTACAAAGGAAACCTCCTTGAACCAGAAGGCCTTCGTCTGTACACTTTGCCGTGATCTTTCAGCCCCTGTGGCCGACAGGTACGCGCGTCGGGCTTTCCGCGTTACTGCCGAAACAGAGGATCCATATATACTTCCACTATGGAATTAGGTCTCCAAAGCCATAACAGGGATGGGATTTTGGGCCCTAATTCCATAATGGTGGTGTGTATGGACCCTCTGGGATAGAATGGACCCTACATTATCCGCAATAGGGAGCATTCCTACACATCATACCATAATCGCTAGCCTAGGGCACTTAACCGATCTTGCTCAGCAAGCCCGGCTGCGTTGGTAGGGCAGATCGGCGAAGCAGCACGACTGTGTGCTATTTTAGGGTTCAGAGTTTGTGGCCCATAGAACTTGGGTCTTGCCCGCCGCATTCTAAACCCCTGACATTCTCACAGCGCCGGACGACAAACCGCCAAAAGCTTAAAGTGAGGCTACTACACGGCCCCAAGCAATTGCCATACTATTTTGGTGTTCCTTCTCATAACTAAAGCATATAATCTACCCCCCATACCTCTATTCTAATTATGAGGGTCCCTATATTACGGCGATTGAGGCTGAAGCTTCACAAAGTATCGCAGTGCCTCAGACGCAGCTGCGTTTACTGTTTCGAGATGGATGTTGATGAGTCTGTGGCTTTGGGGAGGGGTTCAGGGCTTCATAGTGAAGGGCCCCAAAGAAGCCCCAACATAAGCTTGGCGTTCTTCTGGTTGGCTCTTAGGACTTTAACTTTTTGTGTTTGTATACGAATCCCAATAAGGAGGCTAAAAGTTTAACTTTTTGGACGGGGTTCAGAAATCTGCCAAGTAAGTTTTTCGGTGGGGTAGTCGGGCTATTCAGCTTCATCCCCGTACACTGAGACAGAGACGGCTTAATGATAAACCCTAATCTTGGATCATAAATTCCGTAAGCCCTAAACCCTACAAACCCCAAGCCTAACCTAGATTTTAGGGTACGCCTTGATATGCCTCGATCACCGTCACAGTGCCACATACCCTTGCTTGGCGATTTAGGCGCGCTATGGCGCACTCACATCGTGGCGCTCAAGTTTAGGTCATGTAGGGCAGGGATTTACGGTTCCAAGAGATCTAGATTTCTATAAGGGTTTTATATGGGGTTTACAGGCGATATTAAATTAGGGCTCAAACCGACCAAGCAGTTAGGCACTCGTGTTTAGAATAGTGGTGCCTTGTAGGTTACTATGTGGGGGAAAATGAATGCGTACTTGGATGTTGAGGGAGTCGCCTGGGCTATCGCTGTGCCATGACTTGGCTAGAGTGTTTCTATTACTCGGAGTATACAAATTGCACCTACTTTGACGTCCAGAGTCCATAAGCCCCATAAACAGTACTATAGGGGCCTGAATAATTACCTATAGCCTACACTATTGTGGAGTTTCCTTATTATATTTATAGTATAATGGCCCCCAAAACCCTATTCTAATTATTAAGGCCCCTATATTACGCACTCCGTGTTGTTTGGAGACTTAGATTGTTTGTCATTATTGGGGCAGAAGTAGAGTACCTTGAGACTCCAACATCCTTTAATTAAAGAATATGCCTTAAGCCTTAAGCCATTTATAAAGGATCCTACCGATCCTACTAGAATTTAAGGCAAATTCCTCAATTAAAGGATGTTGGAGTCTCTGGGTACTGCGAACTCTCTGACTCGAAACTCTTATCCCTGCAGTAAATACTCGAATGGCGACAGCTTATAGACCAGCCTCAACGACGGTTAAAGCCCTGATACACCCTAAACTTACCCTTAGACCCTAAACCCTAATCCCCTAAACCCTAAACAAAAAACCTACAGTAGAAGCCCAAAAGTTCAATAGTTGGAAACCCCATAGCCTCAACCCTTAAGAGTAATGTAGAACCCAGCACTATTTGGCTTCAATCCGGTTTCCAACTTTATGGGGTTCACTGTAATCCTTAAGCCCTCAACCCGCAACAATCTCTCCTTAAACCCGAAACCCTAATCCCCTAAACCCTAAACCCTAAACAAAGACAAAAAAAGCCTAATCCTTAAGCCCTCAACCCGCAACAATCCGGTTGATGATATAATCCTGCATTACCCTAATGACCCTAAACTATGGGAATTATGATGTCTTCGTTATTAGGGGTAATGCAGGATTTACATCATCAACCGTAGGATGCAGGTCGGTGGGGTAAGCCTTCAACTAAACCCTAAACCCTACACCCTAAGCCCTACACCCTAAACCCTAAGCCCTCAACCTAAAACCCTAAGCCCTAAGCCCACAACCCTAAACCCTAAGCCGTCAACCCTAAACCCTAAACCCTCACCCCTAAGCCCTCAACCCGCAACTCCAGTCTCTCAGGAAGAGCAGGCGAGGCAGATGTTCGAGCGTGAGTGGAAAGCTTTTGAGGAGGATTGCCGAGGTCCGGCTTCAGTTCAAGCGGTTTAGGATTTAAGGGGTTTAGGGTTTAGGTTTAGGGTTTAGGGTTTAGGGGTTCAAGTTACCCAGTTTAGGGTACATAGGGTTTAGGGTTTCAGGTTTAGGGGTTCAACCAGTTTAGGATTTAAGGGTTTAGTATTCCGGGTTCGGGGTTCTGGCTTCTGGTTTAGGATTTAATGGGTTTAAGGTTTTGGGTTAGGGTTTAGGGTTTAAAGGTTTCCGGTTTGAGAGTATCTGGCTTAACTGGTCTAGAGTCTAGGATTTAGGATTTCGGGCTTCTGGGTTCGGGTTATAAAGTTCCTGGTTTAGTGTTAAGGCCCCAAGGGTCCAAGTACCCAATCATCATATACTCTCCAACACCCTATCTACTATTTGCTTAAGAACCCCCAAAAAATAAAGAATATATTCCTTATGGGGGTAATATCGGGATTATTATTTTTATTTTTTGGTGGTTTCTTAAGCAAATAGTAGCTAACCTACATAACTACCATCCCAAAACCGAGTACCTCATTATTGGGTCCTTTGGACCCTTGGGGAGGTTGTCTGGTTCAGGGTTATCGGCTTTTAAAGCATGGAAGCCCGCAGCTTCGCTTTGCTTAAGACCCCCTAAGGGTCCACGTACCTAGGAATCACAAGCTCTCCTAAATATTGAGCTTATAGGGTTTGTGGGGATTTGGGGTTTAGGGATGAGGGTCCTGACCTTGAGGGTCCAAGTACCCAACAAGCATATACTCTCCTAAATATTGAGCTACATATAACTACTATCCTCAACCCAAGTACCTAATGATTGGGTCCGTGGAACCTTAAAACCCGAATATAACCCGAATACCAACCCCTTTTCGAACCCTTATAGAACCTTCTGGGAACCCTAATTATAGCCCTAAACCCTAAACCCCAAGACATCTACCCCTAACCTTAATTATTGGGTCCTTTGGACCCTTAGGGAGATGACTTGGTCAGGGTTGGGTGTTAAGGGG